>CM037881.1:29551257-30133757 GCA_021292165.1 Shinisaurus crocodilurus
GTGTCACTAAGGCAGGGGTGGGGAACCTCAGGCCTGTATGGTAAATCCAGCCCTCCTGGTGTCCCAATCTAGCCCTCTCGAGTTCCTCAGATGGCTACACCCCTTCCCCCCCCCCCCATTCTAAAAGGTTGAAATGCCTCTCCTAAGGCTCACTTACTGGCAGCAAGAGCTTTAAGCTAAAATATGCTGGTATTTTTCTTGTCTTGTCTTGCCCCCTTTTGTCTTTGGCCCCATGCACCATTGCAAAATGGCCCCCAAGAGCTTCTTCAACACTGAATTGGGTCCTCATGCTGAAAGAAGTTCCGCACCCCTGCGCTAAGGTGTACCTTCTTACGCCCTCGGCTAGGGTCAATGTGTGGTGACCCTGGGTGGCCAGTGAGGATGCTAATTTTCAGGGACAAGCTCTGACTCAGTCATATGCTGGCTCAACCCATTTCTTAAATGCTTTCCAGGATGTGGCATGTGGTGCTCTCAGTACATGTTAGAACATTTACAAGAGCAGTTCACCACCAAAATCTATGGTAATAAGTCTAGTGACACTACAATCAACATCTGAGGCTTTCCTCCGAGTGCCGCCTCCAAGGGAGGCTTGGAGGGTGGCAACAAGGCACCACCTTCTTAGTGGTGGCCCCCTGATTTTGTAATGATCTCCCCACTGAGACCCACCTGGTACCAACACTGTCATCTTTTCAGCGCCAGTTTAAGACTGCCACCTTCTCCCAGGCATTTAATGGTATTTAATGGCATGATGGGGCATTTATGTCTGCTGTTTTAACAGGTCTAGTTTGTATTGAAATTGTTTTAGCTGTTAAATTGTTTTAAAATGTTGTATATTGGGGGGGGGGAATGTGGTATTTTGTTGTATTTGTGGTGTGTGTTTTTGTGTATTGTTGTGAACCCTTCAGAGAGCTTTAGCCATTAGGAGGTATAGATAGAAATGGAATAAATAATAAATAATAATAAATAATGAACACATGATGCTCCTTATACTGTGTCAGACCATTGATTCATCTAGTCCAGTATTGTTAACTCTGACTTGCAGTGCTTCCAGAAAAGGCTTTTATGGCACCATTGCCTCATTCACGGAATTTTTACGGGGAATCCAGACTGCATTGTCTTCCATTTTGTAACCCTCCTGTGCTTTTCCACCACAACTTCAGTCTTTTTTGTTACCAAACAAAAAATCTGTTGAGAAGGGGAAGTAGCACCCTGAGCTGTCCATCAGGAAATACTCTGGTACTTGCTTTCCAAGGATTCAGACAGAGATCTTTGCAGCCCTGCTAAAACCCTTTTAAGTTGAGATGTGAGGAATTGAACCTGGGACCTTCTACATACAAAGCATGCACTCTCTATCACTGTGGCCAATCCCCAGGACCCCAGCTTCTTTGCAAGCAGATTAACTCTTAAAAATTACCACTGAGCACTGTAGGACTTCCAAGAAAGTGTACTTTAGATTGCAGTTAGTGATGTTGCAGCAGAATTGGCATGAATTGTCCCCAAGTTTAACTCGTGATTTATTCAGAGCGGGGGTGCAGAACCTCAGGCCTGGGGTCCAAATCTGGCCCTCTGGGATTGCCATGATGGCCACACACCCTTCCCCTGGCTACGCCCTTCCCCGATCACTAAACATTTGGCCATTTCCTGGCTTTTGTGCAGTTTTTTCCCCATTCAAAAAGGATGAAATGCCTTAGGCTTAGTTACTCACAGACAGAGCTTTAAGCTAAATATGTAGTATTTTGGGTATATTTGCCCCACCACTTTTGCCTTTGGCCCCACTCCTTTTGCCTTCAGCCCTGCCCACTACTGGAATGCAACTCCGAAAGCTTCTCCAAAGGCCCTTGGACTAAAAGAGGTTCAACATCCCTGATTTAGAGGGACAGACAGAGACTGGGTTCAGACAACACGATAACCCACATTCAAGGGTTGAGTATGGGTTGAGTATGGATTTTCGTTGAACCATGGGTTGTTGAAATGTGGGTTATCATGTTGTCTGAAACCAGCTGAGCTAGCTAGCCATGGTTTGTTAACCACAAACAACCCATGAAGATAACCCATGGTTTGTTGTTGGGTTGTGAACTGTGGCTTGTTCAGCATGGTTTGTTAACGTGGCTCAGACAACATGATAACCCACGTTTCAACAACAACCCACAGTTCAATGACAACCCACACTTGACCCATACTCAACCCTTGGTTTGCCAAGTGGATTGGGAATTTTTCCCACACCTTTCAGAGTTATTGTCACCCTGAATAAACCCAATCAAAAGTTTCTCTCTTGGGACCTGTACCTTTGAAGTTGAATGGGACAGTCACTTGATGGTTACTTAGTTTTAATATTCCTCCTAGGATTGCATGGGTCACAGGGACCTGGCTTGCTTTTCCTCATTTGGTTTGCAGAGACTCTTCATCCTTTTGTGTGAGGACAAACTAGATGAGATGCCATTCATGAAGTTAGCGTCGGGGGGGGGGGCAGTGGCTTTAATCCATTGCCCCCGTCGACATCCAGATTGGGCATTCTGCACCTGCTATTTCTATTGCGGGTGGAATGAATGGGAGCATTTTTCACAATGCAAATAGCAGGTGCAGGGCCGCTGATTCGGATTGGGAACGCAGAAGGTGGCAAAAGATTACAAACCCCATGCCCGGGCCCTGATCTGGATTGGGGCACATGTGACTGCTATTTTACTTTTTAAAAAGCCATTAATGCAATTGCTGATTGCATGAACAGTGTCTCATCTAGTTTGGCTCCCAGTCTTGGTTTGCTTGGCTGAATGAATCCCATGTGAATGTAATCAGCTTGGCAAAAGGAAAGAGATCAATACATTTTGTCGGATCACTTTGCACTTGCTGTCCTCACATTTCAAGGTTTAGAACCATGATACACTCTAAGTGGACTATTGGAAGTCCAAAGGCTACAGAACGTACAAGCTGTTGGAGGCTCTTGTGGCAACCAGGCTCATCACTTAGACCTACCCAACTGTAGCTTGTTCAGCCAGAATTTGTACCTACCGCTTGTACAACAAATGTACTAGTAGTTGTGAGAGCATGGCAAACTGAGAATGCAAACATGATACTCAATGTGAAGAAGGCAGAATTGCATACAGGAAGTTTCAAATATTTCCAAAGGACTCCATAACAGCAGTGTTAGATATCCATACAGGCCTAATGAGGTGCAGAAATATGAATGCTAATAGATCTTTAAGGATAGAGAATTGGATGTGGAGGGTTTCCTGCCTCTGAGGTGGATAAGGCCACTGAAAGAATCCAAGTCATCAACAGAGACCCTTCTCGCTTGCTGGCTGCCTAGGGCAGTTAGGCTGGTGGTACAAGGGCCTCGCACCCCTGGAATCAACTTCCATCAAGGGTTCGTTAGGCTCCTTCTTTGCAGATCTTCGGGAAAGCTCTGAAGACCCATTTGTTTTTGCTGGCCTTCCCGTAAGTCTGAGTTGTTGGTTTTCATTGGAAAGATTTGTTTTGATTTTAATTGACCATTTCTGTTTTTATCAATTTTATTGAATATGTGTATGGATTTTTATTGCATCCACTTTATCTTGCATGCTGCCTAGAGAGGGCTCCACACTTAAAGGCGGCCTAGAAATAGTTTTAGATAGATAGAAGTCACCAATTGCCAGAGTTCTTCCATTTGTAGAATAAGAATAGCAGCAGCCTGGCATTAGCAGGCCTTGACAGGGTGAAGGCCAGGAAGGAAGTGCCACAGATTGGTATATAGATCTGTACCGTAGATTGGCCCGGATTGGCCCAATAGCAAGTCCAGCAGCTTTGTAAAGGGTCCATGTCAGGCAACCGTAAGCCCAGTGTTGAGATCACAAGGGGGACAATCAGTAGCCAAACAAAGATGCAAGAGCTAGATTGGAATCTGAGAAGTAAAGAGGGGAGAGTCTTGGAACAGTAACAGCAGTGCATATAGAACAGATGGGTGTCGGGAGTAGCAGGACAGGAGAGCCTTCTTGTTGGAACAGGCAGTCTCCTAGCTGATAAGCCTGCAGCATTTATTCAGGTGGGGGCGGGGGGGGGGCAACCAGTTCAGCCAGGATTGCTCAAGCTCATCAGATCAGGTTGGAGGCTGCCTAAGTTTTACAGTCCAGCCATCAGCTGAGGAGGGCTTTGCTTTCTACTTCCCATGTCCCCCTACACAGATCGTGAGGTTGAGCAACCTGCCTTGAGTCAGAGGGTTCAAATCCTGAATTCCTCAACCCCTGTCTCACAGAGTTGTGGTGGTGAGTACAATCAGTAGCCAAACAAAGATGCAAGAGCTAGATTGGAATCTGAGAAGTAAAGAGGGGAGAGTCTTGGAACAGTAACAGCAGTGCATATAGAACAGATGGGTGTCGGGAGTAGCGACCATTATATAATGGGGGAAGTTGCCGTTGTGTAGCACTCTGAAAATTTGTTTTTAAAGTGCTATAGGTTAATCATAGTGACACACTTTTCCTTCTGCCAGGTTGATTTCCTATTCTCTCCTTTACATGAGAACCCACCCCCCCCAAAGATAAACAATGCTCTTGATGCAGTGGTGGTGGTGAAGGTAGGGCATCTTTGCCCAAGGGTAGTACCTCTTACCCTATCCCAGCCTTCCCCAACTTGGTGCCCTCCAGATGTTTTGTACTGCAACTCCCAGAATCCCTGACCATTGGCCATGCTGACTGGGGTTGATGGCAGTTGAGATCGAAAACATTTGGAGGGCACCAGGTTGGGGAAGGCTGCCCTATCCTATCGTGACTGGGGGCCATGTAGTTTATAAAGAGGCTTGCATGCTTTCTTGCTAGAGCAGGTTGGATGGCTTTCATAATCACATATGGCTTGGGACCAGGCTACCTGAAAGACTGCCTTCTCCATATGAGCCTGCCTGGTCCTGAAGATCTTCTGGAGAGGTCCTTATTTTGGCAACCACCACCATCAGAGGCGCGTTTGGTGGTGATGTGAGAGAGGGCCTTTTCAGTAGCCACTCCCAGGCTGTGCAACTCCCTCCTAAGGGAGGCTAGGCTTGCTCCCTCTTGGCTATCCTTCCACTACCAGCAGGCAAAGACTGTTTCATTCAAGGAGGCCTTTGGCCTGTAAGTGGGTTTCTGGGTTGGATGCTGTTTTTAATTCTATAATTGTTATGTTTTTATTGTGTTTTAATGTGTTTTATTGTTTTAATCTATATTAAATTGTTTTTGGAAGCCGCCTTCAGTGCAATTTTTTGGTAGAAAGGTAGGGTATAAATCAAAGAAAGAAAGGTGGCTCTTCACCTTTGGTTCAACTACGCAATGAGGATGGCAAATTGATAACAGAAGACAAAGAAAAGGCAGAAGTGTTCAATTCCTACTTCGGCTCAGTCTTCTCCCAAAAGAGGGTCTATGACCCCCCCTGGCAAACCTGAAGTGCAGACTGAAGGGGCAGGATTGCACTGCAGCTTGAGATTGATAGGCAAATGGTCAAGGAGCACCTGATTGCTCTGAACGAGTTTAAATCTCCAGGGCCTGATGAGCTGCATCCTAGAGTAATAAAGGAACTGGCAGAAGAACTCTCAGAACCACTGTCTACTATCTTTGAGAAATCATGGAGGATAGGTGAAGTGCCAGACGACTGGAGGAGGGCAAATGTTGTTCCCATCTTCAAAAAGGGCAAGAAGGAGGAACCTGGGAACTATAGGCCAGTCAGTCTGACATCAATCCCCGGGAAGATTTTGGAGCAGATTATAAAGAAGTCAGTCTGCAAGCACCTTGAAAACAATGCAGTGATTACTAGAAGCCAGCATGGATTTGTCAAGAACAAATCCTGTCAGACTAATCTGATCTCATTTTTTGATCTGGTAACCTCCCTTGTGGACTGTGGGAATGCTGTGGACATAATATACCTGGACTTCAGCAAAGCTTTCAACAAAGTGCCTCATGATATCCTGATTAGCAAGCTAGCTAAGAGTGGGCTAGATGGAAAAACTATCAGGTGGGTCCACAATTGGCTACAGAATCAGACTCAAAGAGTGCTCATCAATGGTTCCTTCTCAAACTGGGGAGAGGTAACAAGCGGGGTACCACAGGGCTCGGTCCTGGGCCCGGTGCTCTTCAACATTTTTATTAATGGATCAGGAGGTGCAGGGAATGCTTATCAAATTTGCAGATGACACAAAGTTGGGTGGAACAGCTAATACTCTGGAAGACAGAAACAAAATTCAAAGTGACCTCGATAGGCTGGAGCGCTGGGCCGAAAACAACAGAATGAAATTTAATAGGGATAAATGCCAAGTGCTGCACCTAGGGAGAGGAAACCATATGCAGAGTTACAGAATGGGGGACACTTGGCTCAACAATACTACAAGGGGAAGGATCTTGGAATTGTGGTAGATCACAAACTGAATATGAGCCAGCAATGCGATGTGGCTGCAAAGAAGGCAAATGCAATTTTGGGCTGTATTAATAGAAGTATAGCTTCCAAATCAAGGGAAGTGATAATTCCCCTTTACTTGGCACTGGTTAGGCCTCATCTTGAGTACTGCGTCCAGTTCTGGGCACCTCACTTTAAGAAGGACATAGACAAACTGGAGAGGGTTCAGAAGAGGGCAACAAGGATGATAAAGGGACTGGAAACAAGGCCCTATGAGGAGAGACTGAAAGAACTGGGCATGTTTAGCCTTCAGAAGAGGAGACTGAGGGGAGATATGATCGCACTCTTCCAGTATTTGAAGGGATGTCACACAGAGGAGGGCCAGGATCTCTTCTCGATCATCCCAGTTTGCAGGACACGGAATAATGGGCTCAAATTACAGGAACCTAGATTCCACCTAAACATCAGGAAAAAATTCCTGACTGTCAGAGCAATAAGACAATGGAATCAACTACCTAGGGAGGTGGTGGGCTCTCCCACTCTGGAGGCATTCAAGGTGCAGCTGGACAGACATCTGTCAGAGATGCTTTGACCTGGATTCCTGCATTGAGCAGGGGGTTGGACTCGATGGCCTTGTAGGCCCCTTCCAACTCTACTTTTCTATGATTCTATGATTCAAACTAGCTGCTGTGATCAGGACTCGGCCCAAACTGAACTTCCAAGTGGCACAGCCAGTGTTTTCCCTGGCCCAACAATTGGCATGAGGGAGGCACAGAGGCAAAGGTTGTTGAGAATGGTAGCAGTGTGGCATTGGCGATTGCTGGCAAAGTGCACCGTTTGTGCGGCTGTCACAATGTCGGTGGTGGATGGCTCTTAGATAACAGCGATCCCAGTAGGAATACTCTTGGATTGCTTAGCCTTTGTCTTGTTGTACTGAAGGACAGACAATGTGACACAGTAGTTGTCGAACTTTCTGCTAGGAGTTCAGTGGTAGTTCTTTGTCTGCAGAAGATCCCAGCTTCAATTCCCAGCATCTCCAGATGGGGCTGGGAAAGACCCTTGCCTGAAACTTTGGAGAGTGCTGCCAGTCAGTGTAGGCAATATTGAGCTTGATGGACCAGTGCTCTGACTTGCTATAAGGCAGCTCCCTGTGTTCCTAACTATTTCCACATTTGTTTCTCTGACGAGGAACCACTGAGGAGCTGCCATGGAAGCCCTGTGCTTTGCAGAGGATTCTGGGATATATTCTACAGTGCACACCCCATTAACCCCGGGTCACCATCAACTTGTGTGAACAGACAGTGCATCATAAAACACCCTTGACATCCCGCAGCAGCTACACACAGGCAGGTGGCAGTGGTAGTGGAGATTAATAGCAGACGGCAAGCAGTCACCAAGGGAAGTTTGTTCACCATTTCTGATCTTTTCTCTCAGGAACGGCTGATAATCATCCTCAGGACAGCAGGTTTTCCTGCAACACCATTTGAAAACTGGTGTGGGACACAAATGCACCCGAGTAACACTGTTTAAAGACTCCCTCTCATGTGACGAAAGAGAGATGGTGAAGTGCCCCAAGCTTCCCCTGGTGGAACACCCATGGGGGCTGGGGCAGCTGCAGGGAAAGAGTTAATCTTTGGATTGGTCTCTCCTTCCTGGTTTTTTTTCAGCCCGAAGAAGAAAACAAACCTTGTGTTTCTGTTGTGTGTGTGTGCGCGCATGCATGCACATGTGTGTTTTTGTGTAGGTGAGGAACAGGCTCATGACGCATCCTTTCTCCTTCACTTAGTGAACGTAACCACTCAGCTCTGTGACACTGGAATAGTCCTGATGTCAAGTCCTTTTGACAATCTGACAGACGCCTGGACGCAGGGGGGAGCGGCAACAGCAGCAGCAAAAGCAAGAGGAGGAGGAGAGAGAAAATATTTTCCGTGTCTTCGCCTGAAGTCATTCTGTGGTTTTTGAAAAAATGTGCTGTATATTTTCAGGGCTGTGTCACATGATCTGCTGGGGTTATGAATAGCCGAGTATAATGATTTCTTAGTGAACGTTAAAGAGAGAGAGAGAGAGAGTGAGTGTGATTCTCTGCGAGAGGGAGGCTCATACTCGCTCAGGAACAGCAGGGAGAGACGGGACTTGGAAAGTTCCCCTGACTCCAGGTGTCTGTCTGTGTCCCCCGAACCTAGACTGTCAAGTGACCAGGTGAGTGGGCAAGACGCTGGGCCTTGACGTGAGGCGGGAGGTCAGATTTGTGGTTTGGCATCTGGATTTCCTTTCCTCAACACTGTGCCGGCTTTTGGGGGACATCTGTTGAGTCTTATTTCTTTTGACTTTCAAAGGCCTTTTGGTTTTTTACTTTTGCGTGGCACTGTGGGGGAGAGAGAGAGAGAGAATCTCAGTGGACAGACATTTGAGATGGATTGGCCACACACGTGTGAGGCAGTGATTCTGAACGCCTGAGCAACAGTGTGATGGATTTGTGTGACTTGTGAGCAAGTGGCAAGGGACGGTGGCTGTGAGTGTGTGAGAGAGACAGAGTGCGTGTAAGGACAACTCTGTGTGTGTGTGTGTGTGTGTGTGTGTGTAGGAACAGTCCTCATCTGGGTAAGCTTTGGCTTGGACAACTTTTGGACCCTGCTGACCCTCAGTGGTTGCCTCCCCTCTCTCCCCACAACTCCCTGCCCACTCTAGCCTCCCTCAGGGCTTTGAGTGGTGTCTGTACCGAATGCTGAGGTGTGCCTGTAAGGGAGTGTTACTTCCCTTAGGACCTATGGAAGAGTGGAGGTACTGGAATCTAGGCTACTTTCAGTCATTGGCACAACTGTTGCTTCCCTAACTGTGAATTGCAAGAGGGTGCAGGCTGGGCAGATATGTGGGACTGGTTTTGTGCGTGAAGAGGGAGCGGCATGTCGCTCTTTTACCCTGTGTCCCTTCTTTCTACTTTGGATCCACATTGTTTGAAAGAAGATGCATAAAAGCAGATTGAGCTGGTGACAGTTGCGGGGGTGGGGTGGGGGAGAAAAACTTTGTTAGTTTCAGTTGTGGGGGAAGGGTGCGGCTGCCCATAACATCCCTAAGGGAGAGCGTCCAGCATCTGCTGCTTGTTGAGGGGAGGCTCCAGACTTTGGGCGGAAAAGGGTTGCAGTGGTGGGTGGCTGTGGATCGGGTGGGGCAGAAGAGCTCTTGGGCCTGATCTCCAGACCTCTGGGCCATTGTAGGAATACGGTACTGATCAAAGACTTACCTTTGGAGGGTCCCTTTCAAGTCCTTTGGTGCTATGAATAACTCCCCTCCCCCCAAAAGTTCTCCCAATGGCTTGACCATGCTCCGTTCCACATTTGATCTTGGGCCTTCCCAATTCTTCCCAAGTGTTGCCACCTTGACACCCATTGCCTTGGGCCTTCCCAATTCAACAGTGTTGCCACCTTGACACCCATTGCCAAAAAGCATCCTATGGAGAAAGGATGATTCTGATTCCACAATTATTTACTGGTGGATTCCTTGATTCTGCGAGGAACAGGGGGAGAGTGAGGAAACCCTTCAGCATCCATAGATCCATCTGTACATAAACCTATCCATCCGTTCATTTACCTTTGACCTGCTCCCAAAATGCATACTCCATTTTCTCCCCACAGAGAAGAGACCTCTGTCTACATACTAGTTTACACACACACACACCCATCCATCCATCCATCCATAGTCACATCTTCCTACACCCCAGTCTCTCTCACACACTTTTGTTCTGCATACAACACCTCCTTGTTGCATGTACAAAGAACATATCTTGTGTTGCGTGTTGCTTGTGGCTTGGGCTTGGCTGATGATTGTGTCGGATAGCATGAATATGTATCTGCTTTTGTTCTCTTGAGTAGGCAACAATTCTGTTACCTTGGTGATCTTCTCTACATGCCAGCATAGCAATGGATCCCATTCTCAGGCCCAGATGTATGGACCTCAATCAAGGACGTGGTGGTGTATAGGATTCCAGAAAGAGGGAGGTCAAGATATCTGTAATAGGAGCTGACTGAATACAGATCTAGAAATCTCTCCATTATTTCCCTGTTGCGCTGTTTGTGTAGATTAATATATTTATGTTATGCGTTTAGTTGGAAATGGAACCCAGGTACAGTTTGGATCTTTTAAGTGAGCACCCCCTAAAGGAAAATTCGAGGATTGCTTCCTGATTTAAGTTTATTTTCCACTGTATCGCTCTCTTTCCTCCAGTTTACTGTGCATCTGAGCTAGAGATGTCAGAGAAATCCGCAACTGATGCAAATGAGTTTGGATTTCTATGAATCCCACCTGCAGATTCTGCAGTGGACTGGCCTTTTCTGAATTGTGCAGATTTGGCGGACCGTTTTTTTCACTTTGGGGAGGGGTGTGTGTCCTGCTAACGGAATTCTGGTTTAAAAATTCCGATTCCGTCAATGAAAGATGCCTGACAATCCATGAAACACAGACGGAATGGATTTAACAAAATCCATACATCCCTAATCTGAGCATCTTCTGTTTTCTGGTGACGCAAGGGTGAAATTACTCTCCCCATTGTAAACATGCAGGTGGTAAAGATGGTGGACGTAAGACGTCATTGACTTCCCATCAAGAAGAGCAGTGAAAAGAACCAAGCTCTAGATTCTCCAAATTGCGCTGATTGAAAAATGGCAACACATGAATGTTGTATGTACTGAAGATGAAAATTGATTCCCCTTTCTTGCCCATCTGGTGTCTCTTCGGTCATGGAAAAAGGCTAGTTTCTCCACCTAACCTATTAGCCTGGAGCAAAAAGGGGAGCACCATCTTTCTGTCTGGGTTTATTAAGGTGGCTGCCTGAATTTTGGCTAGTGGGGCCCTCCTGTCTCTGGATCCAAGCTCACTTCCTCAGACTGCCGCCAAGGCCCAAGAATGAGACATCTTGCTAGATGACAGAATCCTCTGGCATCCAGGCTGCTGTTCCTTTTGGTTCTGTGGAACACCACCTTGGTGTTAGTCATTAGCAAGAACACTTGTCCAAAAACTAACAGTTAAAGGTGCAATTAAAGTCAAGCTTGTAAATAGCCTGTTGACTGGTTGCCCGTGGTGAGTAAAAACTGTATCTAGGCAACCCATGCAGAGGAACGTTACAGAAGCTGCTTCTTTCTTCTTACTTTGGGCCACAAAGTACTAGAATGGCTATTATATCTGGCAAGGTAGGCTAGTAACTTTTGTGGACTTATTAGCCAGGCTGGCCTAACTCCAAATTGTTCTCTTCTTGATGTGCCTATTACTCTGTGGCCTAATACTGACTACCTTACATAGACCCAGTGCTAGTCACATAGTGATATCTCAGATGATAAAGTCATTTTTCCTTATCTTTATGACCACACCTAACTCAGGGCATCGTGTATGGCAGGGCCTCCCAACCTTTTTGGACCCATGGGCACATTTGGGAATTTGAGGAACTGCTGTGGGTGCCACCACCAAATGTCTCCCATGGAGGATGTGGCTAGTCACATAATGGCTGGTGTGGGGGCCTGGCTAGTCAAAAGAGAGAAATAGCAAGGCTGGGAGCGGGGAGAAACATCGAGATAAAGAGGTGGGGGAGAGAAATAGTGAAGCTAGAAGCTGGGAGTGGAGTGGAACAGTGAGATAAAGGGGTGGGTGGGAGAGACAGAGCAAGGCTAGGGGCTAGGAAAGGAGATAGGGATGGGGAAAAGAGAGAAATAGCAAGGAAAGGGGTTGGGTGGAGAGAAATAGCAAGGCTAGAGGCTAGGAGTGGAGATCTAGAGAGAGAGCAAAGGGGAAAGGTCTATGTGGACGGAAGAAGATTAGGTGGGCCAGGAAACAACTCTTTCCTTCACTTCCTGCCTGCTGAACAGCTGATCAGCAGATCAGCAGCAGGTAGGAAAGAGAACCTGGCGCCCGAAGGTTCTTCAAGTTTTTTTATCAAAAATATTTTTTTGAAGGGGGCAGGGAGTAGAGAGCTTCACAGGTGCCATTGGAGGTCCCCACGGGCGTGTTGGGGACCCCTGATATATGGTGTACCTCTGCTCATTTTATCCTCACAGCAGCATAGATTATGCTGAGAGATACTGAGTGGCTGAAAGTCATCAAGCAAGTTTCATGGCTAAGTGTTGATTGGAACCCAGGTCTCTGTCCAGCACCCTATCCACAAGATCATGCTGGTACTCTTGACTGATCTGGCTCCTTCCTAGTCACTTCTTCTTGGCTACAGGCATGTTTGTCTTACTTTTCCCTTAAAGCAGGGGTGGGCAATTTGTGGCCCTCCAAATATTGTTGGGCTGTGGCCCTCCAGATGTTGCTGGGTTGCAACTCCTATAGGCCCAAGTCAACATAGGCAATGGTGAGGGATGGGAATTCTTCTAGGCCAAAACATCTGGAGGGCCACAAGTTGCCCACCTCTCCCTTAAAAGGACTAGTCAGGAGGTAGGAAAACATTGAACTGTACATTGCCCCAATACATTTTTGGGTGGCATGCAGGCTCTCATTGGAAGTCCTGAATCAGCAAGGGTTGGTCTAGATGACGGTAGAGACCCCCTCAAAATCTATGATTCCTTGTTTTCATTCTAAAAGTTATTTCTTACCCTTGTGATCTCTTGCGGATCTTGTATATTTTTACAGACCTTTTCCAAGCCTTATTTCTCCCCCCCCCCCGCCCGTCCTTCAACTTTGTCCTGCCCCCTTAAGGCAGGGGACAACCTTCCAAAAGTTGTTGGACTGCAACTCTCATCATCCTTTCCCACTGGCTATGCTGGCTGGGGCTGATGGGAGTTGCAATCCAGAAACATCTGGAGGGCCATAAGTTCCCTGCCCTGGATGCTCGCAGTTTCTTTTCTTGTGGCAGTCACTTTTCTGCCCCTGTTCGCAGTGACTCGCTTCTTGGGTCTTCTGAATCATTCACTGTGAGCAGAGGCCACAGTTTTGTTCAATCCATGATTAGAAAGTGTGCAAGGGTCCACTGTTATATTGTAAACTCTCTGAGTGACAACAGTGTTCTTTTTGTGTGTGTGTTCTGTGCAGCGCGCAGCATGCTGCGGGCGGTGAAGTGTTAAATAGTAGTAGTAATTGTGGTAGCCATTGTTGCAGAAGTCAGCTACACAAATATGATAGCAAGGTACGTAGTAAACAATCAGAATCTGATCTAGTAAAATCTTGTGCACAATTCCAACCCACTCCCCACTTCTACGTCTCACGGTTTTTATCTATATCCAAAACTTTCAAAGCCCGACAAGTTTAGGTTACTTAATCATTTCTGAAGAATACTATTACTATGGGCACTGGGCAGTGGTTTATAAGCATCCTTTCTTTGGGGAATTTCCCACTGATTTCTCTGCCAAGAAGGCATCTCTGCTCGTTGCTGAGGATTCTAGGGCATGTTCTAGAATAGGGGTGGGCTGAAAGTAGTTCTCCAGAGGTTTTGGACTTCAACTTCAACTCCAGAGGTTTTATACTTCAACTTCCTGACCATTGGCCATACTGTCAGTGGCTTCTGGGAGTTGAAGTCCAAAACATCTGGTGATCTACCTTCCTCCCACTCCAATCTAGAGTGCACTCTTGGTTCATGCAGGTCTTCAGCCAGGCCAGCAGTGCCAAAGAGTACACTGAACACTCCCCTTTCAAATGGCAGAGGAAGATCAGTGGCAGTGGGCAATCTGCCATTCCAGGGAAATCTTGCTTGCCATTACTGACCTTCTTATTGAGAGACCCCTAATAAGCTTCCCAGGAACCCCAAGGGTTTTCTGGAACACTTTGTAATCAGCTCCTTGTTTTGCTATGTGAATATAGATCAGGATGCTGAAAATAATGTGCAGCTGAAATATGCTTCTTTAATTGTGGCTCTTGGCCACATGAAGTTCTGATGAGACCCTCTGTACTAACAAGTGCTCATGCTCTGGCCAGAGGATTTGAGAGCAGGAAGCTAGCCTCTGTTACCCAAGTGTAAAAGACACTCCTTGGCAGCAGGTCTCCAGGTTTCTCTTCACAGGTCAGTGGCTAGGGCTTGTATTTCTGGAGGCTAGGTAAGGAGCCTGGTTCTCCTGGATTTTGTCTAGTCCAGTGGTTCCCAACCTTGGGTCCCCAGATGTTGCTGGCCCACAGCTCCCAGCACACCCAGCCAGCATGGCTAATGTCAAGGGATGCTGGGAGCTGTAGTCCAACAACATCTGGGGACCCAAGGTTGGGAACCCTGGGACTCTAGCCTCTCTGTGTGACTTGCACTGAGAGCCATTTAGGCCTCTGTTTCTCCATTTGCCCGAGGGGGATAGCTCTGACCTACTTCCCAAAGCTGGGTGTGATGCCTTGCCTTGAGGGTGTGTTGAGATGCCTCTGTTTAAAGATTATTGGCCACAATATAGGGGGATGGTTCCAAGGTGGTTGCCAACGAGAGAAATGGCTAGTCTGTGGCAATTCCTGAGTTCTGTGGAAGTTAAGAGTTTGTTCCAAAGGCTCACCACTTTTTCTTTTTGAAATTTATTGGGTACCATTAAACTAGGACGGCATGTATCCAGTGAGTCAGGAGGCTTGCTGCATTAGCAAGGAATCGAGCATACTGAGAATGTAAGCTTTAAGTTTCTAGCCCTTGGGTTGCAGAGAATGGAAATGTGTGAACAGCATCCAATGAAGGGTCAACCTAGAGGAGACTGACAGTAGTCTAAAAGTCGGGCATTGCTGCTCATTATTATTATTATTATTATTATTATTATTATTATTATTATTATTTACAGTATTTGTATACTGCTCCACATCAAGCAGGTTCCGGAGTGGTGAACAATAAAAAGGCAAAAACAGATAAAAGAAACAAAAACAATACATTGGAAACAAACTAAATTACATTGGTGGTTGAAGAGCAGAGAGAGCTTCCCGGAACAAGGAGGTCTTCAGCAGGCTCCGAAAGCAGCACAATGTCGGAGCTTGCTTGACCTCCCGAGGCACTGATCCAGGACTTGCACAGCCTCTCTTGATTCAGTTGTCACAGGGATATAGAGCTGTGTGTCATCAGCGTGCTGATGGCACTTGGCTCCAAGTCCCCTAATGACCACTCCCAGTGGCTTCATATCGATGTTAAACAACATTGGGGACAAGATGGCACCCTGCGGAACCCCATAGCGCAATTGCCAAGGGTCTGAGGAAGTCACCCAATCTTACTCTCTCAAATCGACCCCGCAGGTAGGACCGAAAACCACTGTAACACAGTGTCTTCAATGCCCAACCCACAGAGTTGATCCAGGAGGATACCATGGTCAATGGTATCGAAAGCCGCTGAGAGATCGAGTAGAATTAACAAGGTCTCACTCCCACTATCCTTCACTGGATAAAGATCATCCATCAGGGTGACCAAGACTGATTTAGTTCCATAACCAGGTTGAAACCCAGACTGGAATGGGTCTAGATAATTAGTATCCCCCAAGAGTGCCTGCAGTTGCTTCGCCACAACCCTCTCAGGAACTTTCCCTAAGAAAGGAGGATTAGCAACTGGATGATAGTTATCAAATACTGTCGGGTCCAGTGTGGTTTTTTTCAGGAGTGGTCACAGTACTGCCTCCTTAAGGATAGCAGAAACCCTTCATGTAGAGATGCATTTACCACTCCCTGGACCCACCCAACCAAACCCCCTCAGCTAGCTTTTATAAGCCAGGAAGGGCAAGGATCAGGAGGGCACGTGGTCGGTCGCATTGCTGCAAGCACCTTGTCCACATCATCAGGCTGCAGCAACTGAAATTTATCCCACAAAATTGGGCAGATGGTGGCATCAGATACTGGAGCTGCACTAATGACAGCGTCAAGTTCGCTGTGAAGACAAGCGATTTTGTCCTCAAAGCGAGATGCAAAAAGGTCACAGTGGGACTTTGAGGGGCCAGGGCCCCATTTGCTGGGGAAAGTGTTAACAGCCCACGGACCACCCAAAAGAGCTCTGCTGGGCGGCTACTCAATGATGCAATGGAGGCAGCAAAGTAACTCTTCTTTGCTACCCGCACTGCCATGCAATAGGCATGATTATGCGCTCTGGAGCGTGCTTGGTCATCTTCTCTTCAAGTCTTACGCCATTTGTGCTGTAGCTGATGTCCAGCCTGTTTCATTGACTGCAGTTCCCCAGTATACCAAGGAGCAGGGCAGGCTCTACAGAACCAGAGAAGGCACTCAGGAGCTATTGAGTCGATGGCCCTCTGCATCTCACCGTTCCACAGTGAGACCAGGGCCTCAGCTGGATCACCAGCTCTATCCACTGGAAAATCCCCAAGAGCCTTCAGAAATCCTTTGGATTCCATCACTCTCCTGAGGCAGAGCATCCGAATGGGCCCCCCACCCCTGCAGGAGGGAAGTAATGCCGTGAGTTCAAACCTCACCAAGAAATGCTCTGACCATGACAATTATTATTATTATTATTATTTATATTTATTTATCGCCCATCTGGCCGGCAACCGACCACCCTGGGCGATGTACATAGAATAAAAACAATAAAATACATTTAAAACAATATAAAAAATTTAAAATCTTAACCCACCCCATATTCCCGCCTGAACAACCAGGTTTTTAATGAGCGATGGAAGCTCAGCAGAGAGGGGGCATGGCGGAGGTTACTCGGGAGAGAGTCCACAGTACGGGGGCCGCTACAGAGAAGGCCCTCTTCCTCGTCCCCACCAGTCTAGCTGCTCTGGCTGAAGGGACAAGGAGAAGGCCATCCAGTGGCAGATCTTGTTGAGCGGCCCAATTGGTGTTGCTGGAGACGCTCCTTGAGATAGACTGGACCGGAGCCGTATAGCGTTTTAAAGGTCAAAACCAACACCTTGAATTCGGCTCGGCAAGCAACTGGTAGCCAGTGCAAATCCTTCAGCACTGGCGTGATGTGATCCCGCCGGCGGCTGCCTTTAACCAGGCGAGCCGCCGCGTTCTGTACCAGCTGTAGCTTCTGAACCGTCTTCCAGGGTAACCGCACGTAGAGCGCATTACAGTAGTCTAGGCGAGAGGAGACCAAGGCATGAACCACTGATGGGAGCAGGTGATTAGGAAGGTAGGGGCGCAGCTGCCGTATCAGATGGAGTTGATACAGCGCCGCCCGGCTCACAGCTGCCACCTGAGCCTCCATGGACAGCTGGGAGTCTAGAATGACCCCCAAGCTGCGGACCTGGTCCTTCAGGGGTAGATGTACCCCATTCAGCACCAGGTCAACATCCCCTAACCTCCCCTTGTCCCCCACCAGAAGTACCTCGGTCTTGTCGGGGTTCAGTTTCAGCATGTTCCTTCCCATCCAGCCAGCCACTGCCTCCAGGCACTTGGACAGGGTCTCAACGGCCAACCTTGGTGAGGACTTGAAACAGAGGTAGAGCTGCGTGTCATCCGCATACTGATGACGCCGCACCCCAAACCTCCTGATGATAGCTCCCAGCGGCTTGAGGTAGATGTTGAATAACATCAGGGAGAGGATGGAACCCTGCGGCACTCCACAAGTGAGCAGCCGATGGTCCGAAGCCTCCTCCCCGAGAACTACCCTCTGATACCTTCCAGAGAGGAAGGACCGGAACCACTGCAATACAGTGTCTCCCAAGCCCAACCCCTCCAGGCGGTCCAGTAGGATACCGTGGTCAACAGTATCAAAAGCCGCTGAGAGATCGAGGAGGACTAGAAAGGAGCATTCGCCCCCATCCAAAGCCCTCCTCGTATCATCCGCCAAGGCGACCAAGGCCGTCTCCGTCCCATGTCCAGACCTGAAGCCCGACTGGCACGGATCTAAATAATCAGCTTCATCCAAGTGTGCCTTCAACTGAGCACCCACCACCCGCTCGATCACCTTGCCCAGAAATGGTAAATTGGAGATTGGGCGAAAGTTGTTTAAATCCTGGGGATCCAAGGAGGGCTTCTTTAGAAGTGGTCTTATTACTGCCTCCTTGAGGGCTAATGGCATCACTGCCTCCTTGAGGGAGGCATTCACCACCGCTTTGATCCCCTCACCCAGTCTCTCCCTGCAGCTCATTATGAGCCAGGACGGGCAAGGATCAAGCAAGCAGATGGTCGGCCTCACAGATGAAAGCACCTTGTCCACTTCATCAGAAGGAAGAAGCCGAAACCGATCCCACAAAACCGGTCTGCCATTGGCCTCCTCCCGCTCACTCCCTGTGTCCACGACACACGATATCCCACTCCTAATCCGATCGATTTTATCTGCGAACTGCTTCGCTAAAGCCTCACAGGAGGCTCTAGACTGTTCCAAGTGGGTCCGGAGCGACTGGACCGACCAGACTCCGGACCACTTGGAACAGCCTCCGGGGCAGCACTCTGCAGACGCAATGGAGGCAGCATAGAAATTCTTTTTTGCTGCCTTCACCGCCACCCGGTAGGCTGAAGATGCAGCTCTAACCCGTGTTTGATTGTCTTCGGAGCGGGAATTATGCCATCGGCGCTCTAGCCTTCTCACCTCTTGTTTCAGAGCTCGCAGCGACGGAGTGAACCATGGCGCCACGCGAGCTCTGTTTAGGCGAAGAGGGCGCTTCGGGGCAACTCGGTCTAATGCCCTTGTGATTGCAGCATTCCAGTCGTCCACCAGGGTCTCGACCGAGCTACCGTTTGTGTGCTCCAATTCCCCAAGCGCGTTCAGGAATCCATCCGGATCCATAAGATGCCTGGGGCGGACCATCCTAATAGGTCCCTGTCAAGGTTCCGCTACTACAGGGACCCTTAACTTTCCTTTGGGAGATCTCTGCCTCTCCTCAAAGCCCCTCCCGTTCCAGGAGATCAAGTCCTTTTACAGCTTCCAATAGCATGGGTGTAGGCTGTAGACTTGGTGAATAAGTCACTCCAAACTTTCAGGGTAAACAACAGCACTTTACTTACAATATTAGGGTATTTACTTAATAGAGTGGTTATAATTCAAAAGCAAGTATGATAAAAACAAACAAACAAACAATCTAACATTCTCTAGTTTAACTTCAGACTACCTATCTCCTATGCAGCCAGTCTCTCCCTCTCTGCTTCTCTCTCTGCTCTTTCTGCTTCTGCAGTCAGGCTCCCACTGCTGCTAGCTGACCACACCCCACACATATATAGCCTTCCCAGGAATGGAAGGTTATAATCATGTGACCTTGAATAGGAGAACTAATTCTTAACTTCTATTGGGTAAACTAAAACTCTCAAACTCCCCCTCCCATCCAAGTGTTTGGGCCTTCAGGCTTCAACTAATCGAGGGAAGTGTTTGGGCCTTCAGGCTTCAGCAAACTCAAGCCTGTGTAGGCCTCAACAAACCCAATCCTGTGTAGGCCTCAATCCCTCACATCTCCCCCCCTTCTCCTCAAGTGGAACAATTTCCCTTTTACAGAAGAGAATTGTGAAACGTTAACCTACACAAAAGGCAACTGTTTTTTGGTTATTTCCTAGACAAAGCATCGGCTATCACATTCTCCTTCCCAGGCACATGTTCAATGTTCATTTGAAATTCCTGCAATTTCCAAGACCATCTCTGAAGCTTGGAGTTGGTATTTTGCATTGTTTGTATCCATTGCAAGGCATGATGATCAGTCCATAAAGTAAATTCTTGTCCAAAAACATAAGGCTTGAGCTTGTCCAGAGCCCATACTACTGCCAAACATTCCTTTTGGATCCTAGACAGGTTTCTCTCCCTGGGTAGAAGCTTCCTACTCAGGTAGGCTACTGGGTGTTTAACAGAGTCATAGTCTTGTAACAATACTGCACCGATGCCAGTCTCAGAGGCATCGGTAGCTACAATAAAGGTTTTTTCAAAGTCAGGTGCTCTTAACACAGGCTTTGAGCTTAAAATGTCCTTTAGTCTATCAAAAGCTCTTTGACATTCATCAGTCCACACAATTTTGTCAGGTTTACATTTCTTGGTTAAATCAGTCAAAGGTCCAGCAATTTCACCAAAATGGGGAACAAATCTCCTGTAATACCCAGCAAATCCCAAGAATGACCTGACCTGTTTCTTGGTTGTAGGTATGTCCCAGGTTCTGATAGCTTCAACCTTGTCCCATAAAGGTGTGATATGGCCATTTCCAACCCTGTGCCCTAAGTATACTACCTCTGGCACCTTCTGCACCTGTAAAACTACTCTACTCCTCTCATAGTGTGGCTTCATCATATTTACATGTACTACCTTTGGTCATATACTTAATTTGGGTTTACTTGGCACAGGCAGCTCTACATATTACTGCCCTTTCCCCCACTTCCTTTGCTGCTCTTTTTATTCTTACTAGTTTATGCTGCTCCCCCCCCCCCCAAGGCTAGCCAAAAAAATTGGCCAAAATTTTGGCTTGCCAAAATAAAGTTTATCAAACTCTCCTTTCCCACTGGCCCTGAATGGGGTAGTAAGGGAAATCCATCCTTAGTTGGTAGCAGTGTTCTAACTGCAAGCTCCCTCCTACTTTGATGCATGTGAACCTAGATATAGCACATTAGAGTGGTGAGTAGGGATACTTGGTGTGGTCTCTTAGATCCCCTAGCAGCTGGTTGAAATGTTGTGAGAGAAAGATGTCACCCTTTTAAAAACATTTTTTTTTTGTAATGTTGGTGTAGGTTCAGGCCTGTGGCTTATGCTGGCTCAGCTTGTCTGAGTGTGGAAAGCTAAGCCGGGTCAGGCCTGGTTATTACTTGGATGGGAGACCCCTCCTCTAGTTTCCTGCATTGAGCAGGGGGTTGGACTCGATGGCCTTGTAGGCTCCTTCCAACTCTATGATCTATGAAATCTATGAAACCTTAAAGCTATGGGATTTGAGTGGGAAAGGAGGTTCCCAGAACAATTCCCGATTCCCAAGAAACAATGTGACAAGGCTGTATGGTAGATCATGCAGTGGTAGAGCACCTGCTTGCATTCAGAAGATCCCAGGTTCAATCCCCAGCGTCTCCTGGTAGGGCTGGAAAAAGTCCTGCCTGAAATCCCAGAGAGATGCTGCCAGTCAGTGTCGACAATACTGGGCTAGATGGACTCATGGTGTGACTCAGTAGAAGGTAGCTTCCGAGGTTCTTATATTCCTATGTCTATGTTGACTTGCCCTGCCCTGTCTCTTGTTATTACAAACAAAAGGGTGGCAGGTGCACCCTTCTGTTGCTTGCTTCATAAATCCATTATCTCTCTTGTACCATTAGCAAAGTAAGGAACTGAGGTCTAGTCAACGGGGTAGGAGCATGGTGTCCAAAGGGTTAAGATGTTTTGACTATGTCCCCAAAGATGGTGGGTTTGAATTGACCACTGAGTGATATACCTACCCAGTGTCTGCCTGCTTGGATGTACGTCAGGGAGGTACCTGCTTTAGTAGGCTTGGAAAATCAAACCCCAAAGATAGTCTTTATATTCTAAGATATTCTAAGTGGATGACTCTAAACATATTGAAACATACCAAGTTGAAACCTATTTAAAATGTACTTACAGGGTATAGTGAGCGCAGCAAAGGAATGGATCAGCCTTTCCCCAACCTGGTGCCCTCCAGATGTGTTAGACCACATCTCCTATCATCCATGCTGGGTGGGGATTATGGGTGTTGTAGTTCAACATATGTGGAGGGCACAACATTGAAGAAGGCTGCATTAGCATCTAAAGGCCACCATGCCAGCCTCAACCATAACTGAAATGGAGGGCTGCACAAATGGAGGGCTGCTCAAATTCCAATGTCTTTCCATCATTAGAACCAAGTTTGACAGACTGGAGCACTGGACCATCTAAGGAAGGAGATGGAGCCAGGGTTGGGAAAGGCATATGGCCTGGGAACAAATTTCGTGGATAGGCATGGCAGATCAGAGATGGATATGTAAAAGTAAGGTTATTGGGGACTTAAACTGGAAGCATTGCAAATGGATTGTATTCTGAAGCATTTGGAAGCACAATGTTCCTGCTGTGTATATGAAGCTAATTATCTTCCATAAGCCAACTTGAAAGGCATTTTAAAGCAAAGAAACAAATAAATCCCGATATCCTGAATATAACCAGACGTTGTGTTAGGGCAAAGGATAACTTAGGCCCTGGAGTTCTCTGAGTTCTGGGAAGATTTGTGGCAAGCAAGGAAGTTATTGTCATTTTAATTGGCAGTGGTACACTACCCACAACCCTTCTCCCAGGGTCATTATTAAATGTGACCTATGCAAACATGCCTAATCTTAATATGGAGGTTAACTAGACTGTGAGTGCATGAACTGGACCAACAAGCTATGGGCCAAAAATAGTGACATAGGAAATGTTTTGGCTCAGCCTTGAATGCCCAGTCCCATCCTGTGTCCCGTTCCTACCTGTGGCTGATAGCGGGGAGCATTTTTTGAGTGCAGGGTACTGGATGCAGGAAGATTTAATCCCAAAACACAAAATCCTCCATGTGAGCAATGCACTGATAGAATAAAAATGACCTCCAGGTTGTAAGAAAACAAATGGGACTGGGGCCCTTATAGGACTGGGGTCCCTGTTTTTGATTTGACATAAACCTAATGCAGCGCTGGCCTAAGGAACTGGAAGGGAAGAGCTGCCATTGGCACACACAATACAACCACTGTTTGGATGGATTGTCTTGGCTGGATTGGGGGTGAAATGGCCATAGTTCGTGTGGTACAGCCAAGGACATATCTTGGGAAGGTGGTGGGTGGGTAATGGCTTGGTGCAGAGAGGGAGAGGAAAAACTGTGTTAATATGGTATGTTACAAGTTGGGACAAGCTGTCGATTGGGGCTACTTCATCGAGGAGGGTGGGAGAAATGGAAATCTTGTAATGAAACAGGAGGCAGCGTGAGATCCAACACTTGTCAGGGGAATGGATGGAGAGTCGGAGCAATTTCCCAGCACAGATTTAGAACTAGTGCATGTAAACAGGCAGTTCTTTGTTTTTTGCTGCCTGAAGTTAACGTGTCACCCTCTTCTGTGGGTCTTGGGAATGGTTCAGCTTCTGCTAGCACCGTGATGCAACACATCCCAAAAAATTATCTGAAAAGTGGCTTGGTGCTCCTAGCTGGACCCTGGGTTGAAGTGAGTCTTGTTGAGAGGCTCGGTCAGCATATACAAATCCACTGGAGGGGGAAAATCAAGTTGTGTTGACTTTTAACTTGGGGGGGGGCAGGGGCATGTGCGGCGGGAAGGGTTGTGTGAATTAGCCATTACCAGAAGGGCTTCCAGATGCAGGAGCTTGTGATGTCTTGTCAGGTATGCTGAACCTGTGTGCATGGTATCCCCAAGGAGGTGGGGTGCTGCATTTTGCTTTCTGAAATCTGCTAATCCAAATGGACTACAAGGATCAGCACAGGGGCCCCAGTCCAAATAGATGATTACACCCCTGTATTAAAAGGTATCCCTTCCGAGAGAGAAAGCAGACTTTGGAACATAGCCTATGGGACTATGGGACTTTAATATATTTATTGGACCACAAACCACAGCCTGTGCCTATAGGAGGAATCAAGAGCTATGTAGTCCACTGGGAAAATGTGGATGCAAACATCTCCCTGTGCCACGCTACTGTTTTCTGTTTTGTTTTGTTTTTGTTTTGCTGATAACTGTGTTCCATTATTCTGGTTATGCAGGGGTGGGCAACTTCAGGAGCCCCGGGGACCACACATTCGATCCCCTGGATGCCCCCACGGGCTGCACTCCTGCTACTGCACTGCCGAATTTGGCGGAGGCAGAAAGCTGGGTTCACCCATCTGATGGTGGTTCGGTGGTAAACCGCTACGGAGGGGTAAAGGGGACAAATGTAGCTTGTTTTCAAGCTAAATTTGTCAGTTTTAGCTTTCCGTAGCAGTTTGCTACTGAAATTTGGCAGCAAACCGTCAATTTTTTGTGGGTGCCACGACGAATTTCAGTGGCGGGGCCACAGCAATTGGGGATGCACTAGGGGGTGGCAGGGGACAGCACATGGGCCATGTGTGGCCCACCTCTGTTCTAAAGCATGAAGAGGGTGAGGTGGAGGAAACCTCTGTGGGTGCACCCTAAATCACAGATACAACTAGCACTCTGAATCCTGACTTCTGTAGGCCAGCTCTTGGTCATGGTGACTTCAGTATTTTGCCATCATAGGCCCTGGTTCTGCTGCTGGCCATTTGAGGGGCAGAGCCAGATCTCAGGGATCAAGTGGGTGAATCCAGGTTTTTTTCTCTCTCTCTTTTTTTTTTACTTTGAATGAAGATGATCATAACATTTTTAGGGTGCCTCTGGAAGTGACCTTATCGTGTTCAGTCCAAGCATACCATTCCTCTCCAGGATTGAGCTTTAGAGAGGGGGGGGGGAACTGGTTCTGCAGCTTTGAAACAGAAGCGGGCTGTGCACAACATTGAGTGGCTGGTTCCCCATGATGTCACCAAGGAACCTTCCCCCTCGATACCCCTGTAGCAGTTTTGCACTGTTAAAAAAAAGTTGCCATTAAAAAAAGAAGTGACAAATTGAACAGAAACATATGAATGTACATGCGGCACTTTTAAAAATAAACAAAAACAAGAATGGACAGCCTATTTAAAGCACGGGTGGAGGGGAAAGACGAGCTGCTGCGCCAGCATTCAATTTGCTGGAATGCATGGCTGTCATTTCAGTTGCAAAGCTGAGGGGAAGCTGGCCTCATCTTGTGGCTGAAGGTTGCTCTGTGAGTTTCTTTTTAATATGGTCTCTGTCTTCACAGTCTATTTCACTGAGCGACATGTTAGCTGTGTGATGCTTGGCACAGGCCCAGTGGTGCTGGGGCTTTAGTCCAGAGTCCTCCTACCTTTAAGTAGTATGGGCAATTCCAGATGTCATTTTCTCCAGGAACAGTAGACTCAAACCCAGAAGCTGACCAAGGAGCTCCTAGAAAAGCTGCCGGTTGGGGTTGGAAGTACTGTTACAAATTCTGCTCTTGTGTGGCTGTTGCGCCTGCTCGGGCTATGCCTGCTAGAATGTCTGCATTAGCAGTGATCCTTGCTGGGATCACTGCAGTTGAAGACTGAGGGCAGATATGATAGCACTTTTCAAGTACCTAAAAGGTTGTTGCGCAGAAGAGGGCTGCAACCTGTTCTCTATCATCCAAGAGTATAGGACACAAAATGACAGGCTTAAGTTACAGGAAGGCGGATTTTGGATGAACATCAGGGGGGGAAAGCTAATGGTCAGAGCAGTCAGACAATGGAACCAAGTGCCTAGGGAGGTGGTGGGCTCTCTCTTGCTGGAGGTATTCAAGCAGAGACTGGACAGCCATCTGTCAGGGATGCTTTAAACTGGATTGCTGCACTGAGCTGGGGGTTGGACTTGATGGCCTAAATCAGCCTGCCCCACCCTGTTGCCCTCCAGATGTTACGGACTTCAATTCCCATCAGCCTGAGCCACCGTGGCCAATGGTCAGTAATGCTGGGAGTTGTCGTCCAAAACATCTGGGTGCCACCAGGTTGGGGAAGGCTGGCCTCAATTGGCCCCTTCCAAATCTATGATTCTATGATGTCAGGCCTGTGAGTTTCTGGCGCCCTAGGACTCATCTATGCTACAAGTTTAGACCAGCCTGAAAGTGGGTGCTTCTAGATGAGTCTTTTATAGCACTATTGCCCTGCCTCATTCATGCAACTTTACATTATAAAGACATCATTGTCATCTTCTGTTTGTAACCCGCCCATGTCTCCCCGCCCCCCACTTCCACCTTTTCCCTAACCGCAGAAAACCCATTAAAAAAAATAAATTGCTGCAGAATGCCTCCTGATTGGTAGTGCTAGGAGTCTTTCGTCTGGAAGCACACAGATTTTAATGGCCATGGGCTTGCCCCCAAGAACTGTGAGTATTGTAGTTCTGTGGTATTATGTAGTTCTGTAACCAGAGCTCTTTGACTGGGAGGCAGCCAAGTTAATCAGGGATGAAAGCGGTTTAAATCTGAAATGCAGACACATCTTTGCGGCACCGGTCACCCATGATAGCACTACAATAGATGGAGAAAGTGGACACTTGCAAGCATATCTTCAGCGGTTCAGCTGATTTCTGTGTAAGGGGAGCTTCCTTCTTCATATTCACTGGTGGTGATCAGAGGCTTGGCTGTGGACATGCTTCCGCGAAGAGCTAGCACAAGGGATGACAAGATGGTTGTCTTGATTGTTGGTGTATATCAGCCTTTCCTGGCGCCCTCCAGATGTGTTGGAGTACAATTCTCAAAATCCCCCAGCCAGCTTTGGGGAAGGTTGGGAAAGGCTGGTGTATACGGTGCTCTTCTCTTACTATTGGTCATGGCAATGCTCCCATGTACTGCAGCAGCAATGACTGCTGTTGTGCCTGGTTGTATTGCATGGAGTTGAGTGGCAGGGGACACAATGGTTGTGTACATGAAGAAAAGTGACACTTGTGCCCACGTGAGGGCACATGGAGTTTTAGGAAGTTAGTGATTGCCCTGAGTTGTGCCTCTAGCAAACACAGCATGCTTAGTTTCCCACCACCACCCCTGGAGCATTTTGGTTTCTCTCTGTCTCTCTCTCAGTCTCTCCCCCGCCCCATTAAATGCCAGTAAGGTTCCTCTAGAATCCAGCTGCAGCCCCACCTCTCTCCCTTTTGCCGCCCACGTCCGCACAGCCTTGCCTGGTTCCCACGCCAACTCTCACTTCTCCATGGTGTCCTGGCCCTGCCTCACCTCCCTCCACAACAGCCCCGGGGCCTGTAAGCACAACACCTCTTGACAGGATGATGTGAATGCTGCATTGTGTCAGTTGTCCTAAAGGGGGTTTGGATTGGGTGTTGGCTCTGACATTTCTGGTTCGAATCCAGCCAAACAGGAGGTGGTGGAGAGCGGCATGGTGTGGTTCTGAGGGCGGGGTGTGTGTGGAGAGGGGGATTCCAAGATGGAGTGAGAGGCAGGGGGCTTTGGAGGGGACCAGATCAGGCGGAGTTCCCTCTGTCTGGATCACATTTCAGGAAAGGATCCTGGGCCCGAGGCCGGGAGAGCCAGTCAACCCTGTGCACCAGGACCACGCCAATCCTGACTTGGGAATGCTCCGCAAAACAACCTCGCCTCCCTCGAGGCGTCGGGCACCACCCTCTTGGCTCCCAAAGCCACCGGACTGGCACCTCCTGTTTCCGTGCCTTCTCTTGGACCCGTGCCCAAGGGAGAGGAAAGAACGCTCACCCACACATGCCGGGTGAGCCTGCCCATGTCCTTGTTGGCCCTACCTGCCCTGTGAAACCCCTTGATTGACCTCCATGTGAGGCTGGAACTTGCCACACCGGCCTCTTTCTTTTGCTCTGTCTTCTGGGCTCACGCCTGGTGTGAAAGAAGCAGCCCAGTCTGGGCATCTCCGTTCCTCGGCTTCTACCCTTGTGACGTTTTACCTAGGGACGGCTGGCCTGTACAGCAGAATGGGCATGCAGGATGTGCTCAGTCGATGACCTTCCCCAGTACCCTGCACAACAGTATGTCTTTGGATGGGGTGAGAGAAGGTTGGAGTTTGATCTTCATCCCTAAGGGTCAGTTCACAAGACCGGTCTTAGGTGGGGGAATCACCGCAGAAGGACTTTCACACATGGTAAAGGGTAATGTGTACATCAGACTTCTCCAACCTGGCTACCTCTAGATGTGTCAGATTACAGCCCCCATCAGCCCCAACCAGCATCAGCCCATGCTGACTGGGGGTGATGATGGGAGTTGTAGTCCAACACATGTGGAGGGCGCCAGTTTGGAGAAGGCTGTTGTACATGAAAGGGTGGGCAGGTACATTTCCCCTAACTAAACGAATAGCAGCTGGGAGGGGAAGATGACTTTCATCAGGAAAGTGAATCCAAAATCCACTGTTGGGCAATACCTTTATTATTTAGGACCAACCAGAATTCCACAAAATTGTGCAAGCTTTTGAATTCTGCAGAACCCTTCATCAGGCTAGGCAGTAAAAAAGGCAGGGGGAATAACTGTGTGTATATGTGTAGGATGGGGTGGGGGGAACCCCAATGTTATGGCCTCAAGCCAAATGCTACCCCGCCACAGCTGCTTTTCACCAACATTCTATCATAGATCTCTTCAGACTTCCCCCCCCTTCCCCTTGAGATCTAGAAACTTATATTTTAAAACCGCTGGGGGAAATTATATCCCAGATATCAGATTTTGTCCTTGCCCTGCAAAACCTGTAGGACGTGAGCAATAGGGGCTGCAAGTCCAGTTTTCATTTCAAAGTTATTTCAGTAGCAGGGGGCTATTTTTGAATGGGAGAACACGTTCAGACACATGATCAGTCACAAACCACAATGGATGTTTTTGTCTTTCCTTTTTGTGGAAGGGATTTTTCTTGTTGCCTTTTTGAACATTAAATGTAGATTCCTGATGGTTGCAAAGAGAATCAATATTGTCCATTTGGAGTACTTTCCAATGGGGACTAGTGCCCCTTTTTCGTACATTTCCCAGGAGAGCTGTGAGTAGGAAGCAGGTTTGCACAGTCCAAAGTGTTTGCATGAGGATTGGCACCGGTCTCACAAGTCCTTGGGTGTGTGGACCAGATTTCATACTGCTGCTGTCCTATATAGATACCTGTATGTTTCCCACATGGACAAAAAGCAGCTTGCGTGGGGGTGTGCAATTTAAATTGTGGAAATGATGTGGAGCTGCAGCCCCAGTCTAATTGAGGTCCCTGGTGACTTTTTTAGCTTAAAAAATGGGGGAGATATGTGATAGTAGTAGTAGTAGGCGATCACTCATGACCGAGTAAGATTGTCTTCCAGGATAAAATTACAAAAAGAAAATTATAAAAGGAGGAAATTCTTTAAAAAATTGTGTAGACTCTAGCGATGGGTCCGTAAGTGACTGTGGAGGCCAATTCTAGATCCACACAGCTTCCCACAGTGAGGACACAGGTTACCAGATGGAAGATGGTCCTGTAAAGGATTCATTTGACGTGCTTTTTGCTTAGCACGTTTCTCCCTTTCACCTTGCACTCGGGCTTCTTCAAAGTCCATGGAACCTTTGTGGAAGGCCAACCTCCATTTAGATCGTTCATGGGCCAGAGCTTCCCAGTTTTCGATGTTTATATTGCATTTTTTTAGATTAGCCTTAAGAACATCTTTAAACCTCTTCTACTGACCACCGATATTCCACTTTCCATCCTTGAGTTGGGAATAAAGTAACTGCTTTGGGAGACGGCAGTCAGGCATTCGAACAACATGACCATTCCATTGAAGTTGGCGTTGAAGGATCATTTTTTCAACGCTAGTAGTCTTTGCTTCTTCCAGTACACTGACATTTGTTCGCCTATCTTCCCAAGTAATTCGCAGGATTTTCCGGAGGCAACGTTGATGAAATCTTTCAAGGAGGTGGAAATGACGTTTATAGATAGTCCATGTTTCGCAGGCATACAATAAAGTTGGTAATACAATGGCTTCATAAACCAGCGTTTTGGTCTCCTTACAGATATCCCGATCCTCAAACACTCTATGTTTCATTCGAGAAAATGCGGAGCTCAAACGATGCTGGATTTCACTGTCAATGTTGGCTGTAACAGAAAGATAGCTGCCAAGATAGAGAAAATGATCGACATTTTCCAGTATTGCCCTGTCAAGCTGGATAGATGGCATCACCAAAGGGTTAACTTGCACTTGCTGATGAAGCACTTTGGGGTTTTTTTATGTGATATCACATCTCCCACTGTCTTTTCTAACATGACCCTTGCCATTCTAGCCTTTAGTACAGGAGTGGGCAACTTGTGGTCTTCCAGATGATTTGGCCTACAACTTCCATGATCCCTCACCATTTACTATGTTGGCTTGGGCTGCTGGGAGTTGTAGGCCAAAATGTCTAGAAGGCCGCAAGTTGCCCACCCTGGTTGCCAGCACTTTGGATGCAGCAGCAGCTGAGAAAGAACCTTCCCAGCAGTGCTGCAGCTGCTGCTGGGACTTGAGGAAGGACCAGAGCCAGGGGTCTGCAACCTTTAAGACAAAAAGAGCCACTTGGATCCGTTTCCGAAGAAAAAAAAAAACTGGGAGCCGCAAAACCATTGTGACATTTAAAACAAATATAACACTGCATATATTGTTTCTTACCTTAATGCTATATATACAGGATCGTGTATTCATGTACAAATTATTGGAAAACTAATAGCAATAGAACAAAATTATATCTCCATAAATTTATTTATTTATTAACTGCTTTTTTAACCCTGCATTTCTTAAAAACAATCCAAAACAGGTTATAAAGAAGAATAAAACACAAATTACAATATCGCTGCGGGGATGGGAGGGGGAACATTATAAAATGGGAGGGGGAACATTATAAGAGTCCCTGACTCTCAGCCTAACCTACCTCACAGGGTTGTTGTGAGGATAAAATGGAGATGGAGGAGGAGGAGGAGGAGGACTATGTAAGTTGCCTTGGGTTCCTTGCAAGAAGTAAAGTGCAATGCATGTTAGGGTGCAATGGATGTTAAGACAGGGGAAAAGTCCTACATCTCCCGGGATGCCCCAGCTATCATGCTGGGAGTTGTAGGATTTTTTTCATGTCTAAACATGTAGAATATCCTGGCAAGCCTAACTGGAGGCAAGGCACGAAGAGGTGGCTGGCAAGGAAGGAGTGGATTTCAATTCAACTGGCCCCTGCTTTATATCTGAGCAAAAGGGATTTGTGGCGGAGGGGGATGCGGGCAGCTGCCGCCGAAGGCCTCAGCCTCCTCCCTTCGTTCTCCGCCGGGGAGGCGCTTTCTGCAGAAGCGCTACAGCTCGCCGAAGACCGAAAGCGCCTCCCCGGCGGAGAATGAAGGGAGGAGGCCGAGGCCTTCGGCGGCAGCTGCCCGCATCCCCCTCCGCCGCCAGCCCATCGCTCACCCGGGGCTGGTCCTTGGAAATGGGGAAGAAGCGGCGGTTGGAGGCCTCGGCCTCCTCCCTTCGTTCTCCGCCGGGGAGGCGCTTTCTGCAGAAGCGCTACAGCTCGCCGAAGACCGAAAGCGCCTCCCCGGCGGAGAACGAAGGGAGGAGGCCGAGGCCTTCGGCGGCAGCTGCCCGCATCCCCCTCCGCTGCCTGCCCGTCGCTCACCCGGGGCCGGTCCTTGGAAATGGGGAAGAAGCGGCGGTTGAAGCTGTCGGCGACCAGCACGGCCTGGAGCGGTGGAGGCGGCTCCTCTTGGGGCTCGGACCCCCGAGAGCCCCCGGACCCGGCTCCACGCTTCGCAGAGGCGCCGCGGGCCGCCATCTTCTTTCACGCACTTCGCTCTCGCCGAAGCAGCTGGATGTGACGCGGCGGCGGCGGCGGCGGCTCCGGCATTGACTTCAGTGGCGCCGGCGCCGGCAGCTAGAGCAGCGCGGAGAACGCTCCGCGCCGCTCAGAAGAGCGAAATCGGGCTGCCCCCGCCAACAGAATCAGGCCATATGTGAGGCGGCGGCAAAGTTTTTTGCGGAGCAGGCAGCCTTGTCCTGCTCTCCTCTCTTCCGCTGCCTGCCTGCTCGTGTCCCTGCTGCTGGAGCGGAGCCGCGGCAAAGGCTTGAAAGAGCCGCATGCGGCTCCGGAGCCGCGGGTTGCCGACCCCTGGACCAGACAATGTGATTAGCAGGAAAGCAAGGCAGCAAGATGAAGGCTGTGAGCATATGGTTTAATCTGAGTCAAGGTTCAGCCCTCAAGCTTGTTTTTAATACTAGCTAGCCCTTGAGCATGTGGCATAAAAATGTCTCTGAGCATATACAGAGTGCATTTTCCTTACTTCTGAGTTAACCAGTTAAAACACTTAGGATTAAGACGTGTAACTTTAAGATGGGTTTGAGGTCCAGGACCTCTCATTTTTAGAAATCAACCCCATGCAGAACTGGGGATTGCTGGGTTGGTGAACAGCAAGAGTCTTGGTAGGCATGGGATCCAGGCTTTTGAAGGGGGGGAAAGGGGGTTGAGGGGGCAGTTGCCTGGTGTTGGTGTTTGAAGGTCTCTTGGGATAGGCGGGGAAGAAATGCCAGGCCAAGGAGTTCCAGAATCTGATATGGGGGAGGCTGGGGGCATTTAATAGTTTTCCAGAGGTTGCCAATGTTCCTCGGGCCAAGCCTGCCCATGCCCAAAGACATTGGTGCCAGTGCTCTTTCACACTTTAGGGCCATGCTCTGGATGCTGATTCACATTGTGCGCCTATATTCCATGCGCCGCCATCGCAAAGCTCGCTCTCCCAGCTTGTCACTCATCCTACCCCGCTCTCCTCCAAAGTTGTTTTCTTGCCTGTCTGTCTCCCACTACAATCTTCAGTTGGCTTGAACCAGGGTGGGGGTGGTCTGGCAAGCCAGATGCCTATGCTGAAATTTCCCCTCCCAGTGCTAGGGGAACGAGGGGTGCGAGGGGAGGGGGAAGTGCGAGGCATGCTCAGACTTTCCTGCCCTGCCGTCTGCGAGACAGGCCTCAGCTTGCTAGCCATAAAAAACGTGAGCTAATTCGGTCATGGAAAAAGGTTTGGGATTTTTTCTTCTTCTCTTTCTGGTGGAAATACCTTAAACATAAGTGTGATATTCAGGCAGTAAATGGGGGCTTTGTTCGCAGGCTGGAGCCAGGAGGCCAAGGGGAAGGAGTGCTAAAGCTAAATTCCCCCCACCCCAACCCACTCCGTATACTTTCCCCCCCTCCTCAAATAAAATCTCTCAAATGTGAAAGCTCAATAAAAACATGATCTGAAAGACTTTGGAAGACTGTAGATGGGTTGTGGGATGGAGTGGCGTTTTGTGGAAATAACCAAATGGAGGAACCAAACTGTCTTTCCTGGTGCTGACTCCCAGCGATGTGTACAAGTCCCAGGGCTCGCCAGGGTTTAGTTCTGGCACCTATTGTCAAGGCCATGGTTCAACCATGAAACATCAAAGTAATAAATGTTCGGCGGCCTGAACATAAATGTTGAGAAGCCTGAATTATTTTGGAGGCCCAAAATAATTGTTCGGCGGCCCACGCTGCTTAGGAACTGCAACTAGACAGCAGGGTGGGCCACTCTGAACCACCACACATCTTAAGGGGCTAGGATGTCCATGTGGGCCAGTGTCCCAGTATCTGAGATTTGTGGAGTTAGAAGGGACCCCAAAGGTGGTATAGTCCAACCCCCTTGTAGATGCAAGAAATCCACTACTACAGCATCTGCGATAGGTGGCTATTCAGCCTCTGCTTAAAAGACTCTAAAGAAGGAGAGTCCTCCATCTTCCACGGCACTCTGTTCCACTGTCGAACAGCTCATGCTGTTAGGGATTTCTTAAAGTTTTGTCAAAATCCCCTTTCTTGAAATTTGGACCTGTTTATTTGAGTCCTACCCTCTGGAGCAACCTTCTCAAACCCGGTGCCCTCCTGATGTGTTGGACTACAATTTCCATCATCCCTCCCCAGCCATCTCGTCCAATGGCCATGCTGCCTGGGGGTGATGGGAGTTAGAGAGAGCACCTTCTCACTTACCAGCCTGCCCGGTCTCTGAGGTAATCACAATGAGGGGCTCCCGGTGGTTCTGCTTGGGCCTGTGCTCCATTTGGAGCCTACTCGGAATAGAGCTTTCATTGTACTGGCTCCCACTCTGTGGAACTCCCTGCGTTTGGATGGCAGGCAGGCAGGCAGGCACTGATGTTGTTTTGCGTTCGGTGCCTGCTGAAGACATTTTTATTTAAACAAGCCTTCCCTGACTGAGCAGCCACAGTTTTGTTGGCATAAAATGACTTTAAATATTTTAATCCTGTATTTTGATTCTTTTTTTCCTTTTTCCTTTTTTATTGTTCACCGCTCGGGAATCTTACTCAATACAGGGCGGTCTAAAACTTCTGTAAAAAATAAATAGTCCAATACATTTGGAGGGCACTGGGTTGACGAAGACTGGAGCAAGTGAAAACAAATTTGCTCCATCCGTGTGCCAGCCCTTCCGATGTCCTCCTTCTTTCCAATGACACCATGTCTGGCTACTGTCCCAGTTGGCCTTTAAGAGTGTGGCAGTAGTTGTGCATTGAAGCATTTCTCCCAAGCATCGATTTTCAAACTGTTCCAGGGAACTCTTTGGTTCCTTGGAACTTAATCAATGCAGAAGAGCAACCATGGTGGACAAGCTTCCCTGAGGGATGGCTTGCTCACAGCTCCCAAATTCCCCTGGCAATCTAGAGCTGCTCTCTCAATTCAGAGTGGGCCATGGCAGTGGTGAGACCCAGCAGACCTGCTCAGTGCCGGCTCCGCTTGGGCAAGACACCCTCAATGGGGTGTCCTCCCTCAGTGAGTCTACCTTCTCATCACCCTTGTCACCAGCTGCTATTGCTCCTCTTTCGCATCATTGTTACCACTTGCTTGCCTGACAGTGGCATCTGCTGCTGCTGCTTCTCACCGCCACCGTTCTGGGCCAGAGCAAGAGGCAGGAGAACAAGCAGGTTATAATGGTGAAGAGGAGAAGCAAGTCCAGGGGCTCTTTTCAGTGGGGCCCTGCTGGGGTGTGGGCCCTCAGCAGGTGCCCAGTCACGCCTACCCTTGATGCCTACCCTGTCAGTGCTCCTCATGGAGTACATGCCCCAGAATTCTCTACAATAGTTTCCTTGCCAGATATTCACCAGCTCCACAGCAGACAAATCCTTGTGGAAAGGGTTCCCTGAAGAATGTTTGGGAACCACAGCACTATGAATTATTCAAGTGCCTCACTCCTGTATTTTTTATGCTTATTTGTTTAAAATGTTTACATACCACCCCTTCATTATCAAATCATAGGGCGGTGTACAAAATGCATTAAAACGATTAAAATAAAATACAAAGATAAAAACAACAACCAAGAAAATCTACCTAGCTAGGTATTAAAATGAGCAAATGCCTGGGTATACAGATAAGTTTTCAACAGGTCCTTAAGCACTGCCAAGGATGGCACCTGTTGCTTTTCAGGAGGGAGATAATTCCAAAGGCGGGGTGCCACAACCAAAAAGGCCCTTCCCCTGGTTGCTGTCAGATGTACCTGTGCTGTGCAGGTGACGGGGAAAGCAGGAGACCCTGATCTGTAGATCTCAATGAACGGAGCAGGTTGATGCCTGCAGGAGCACATGCACTCATGAACAGCCAAATAATTGTATCGGCAAAAGGCAAGGCTTTGCCTGGGCTTCCACCTGAGTTAAGGTCTTCATGCTGTGCAGGATCTCATCAAGCAGGATAGGTTATATGAGTCGTTCATATAATCAAACAAAAAATATTCCAATCAACATTTTGGCTTTTAACTGGGTAATGGATTATTGAATGGATTTAAATTGGAAGAAATGTACATGGTACCAAACCTCAGTGAAGGTGCCTCTTTTGGGGGATCCTGAAGGAAATAGACTCTTTCTTTTAAGAATGAGAATACAGGCAATCCCCGAGTTAAGAATGGACTTCTGGGATCCCCGGCACTATGTCGTTTATGTAGAGTACATAGCGTAGTATACTACGCATTTTCCGTAATTTACGGAAATTGTGTAAATGCAGATTTTTAACGTATAGAACGCTATGCTGTTCTGACTTACATACAAATTTGGCTTAAATACATTCTTAAGAACGGAACTCGTTTGTAACCTGGGGATTGTCTGTACACAGTTTGATGAACAAATTTACTCCTTGTCTTTTAATTAAAGTTGAATATATGGACTATTCCATGTTGCAGTAACACAACCAGGGCTTTTTTTCTGGTGGAACTCACCGGAACTGAGTTCCAGCACCTTTTCTTCTATTATAACTGCATTACAATTTAATCGCCATCTACTCCCGAGGAAATGTAATCCAAGAGTTCTGGTACCCTTTTCTCCAGAAAAAAAGCACTGAACACAACAGACCCATGGCTTTGAAAGGAAACAAGTTCAAGTCTCATCAGCATTGTGAGAGATCTAGAGTTAAAAGACCTGTACATTGCAAGTTCAGCATAGGAAAGCCAATTTTAACAAACTCAGAACAATGATAAGTGAGATCCCATGGCAAGCGACTCTAATGAGAAAAGGAGCCCAGGATGGGTGGGAGTTTTTAAAAAAGGAAATTTTAAAGGCACAATTGCAAACAATTCCCACAAGGAAAGAAGAAGCCAATGTGGCTTCACAATAAACTCAAAGATGACCTAAAAACAAAAAAGGACACGTATAGGAAGTGGAAGGAAGGACAGGCTACAAGGGAAGAGTACAGGCAGGTAGCACAGAACTGCAGGAATAGTGTCAGGAAGGCTAAAGCTGAGAATGAGCTAAGGTTAGCGAGGGATGCTAAAAACAACAAGAAAGCTTTCTTCAGATACGTGCATAGTAAAAGACAGAGGAAAGAAATGGTGGTTCAACTACGCAATGAGGATGGCAAATTGATAACAGAAGACAAGGAAAAGGCAGAAGTGTTCAATTCCTACTTCGGCTCGGTCTTCTCCCAAAAGAGGGTCTATGACCCCCCCTGGCAAACCTGAAGAGCAGATTGAAGGGGCAGGATTGCAGCTTGAGATTGATAGGCAAATGGTCAAGGAGCACCTGATTACTCTGAACAAGTTTAAATCTCCAGGGCCTGACGAGCTGCATCCTAGAGTAATAAAGGAACTGGCAGAAGAACTCTCAGAACCACTGTCTATTATCTTTGAGAAATCATGGAGGACAGGTGAAGTGCCAGATGACTGGAAGAGGGCAAATGTTGTTCCCATCTTCAAAAAGGGCAAGAAGGAGGAACCTGGGAACTATAGGCCAGTCAGTAGAATAGAAGTATTGCTTCCAAATCACGTGAAGTGATAATTCCCCTTTACTCGGCACTGGTTAGGCCTCATCTTGAGTATTGCGTCCAGTTCTGGGCACCACACTTTCAGAAGGACGTAGACAAACTGGAGACGGTTCAGAGGAGGGCAACAAGGATGATAAAGGGACTGGAAACAAGGCCCTATGAGGAGAGACTGAAAGAACTGGGCATGTTTAGCCTTCAGAAGAGGAGACTGAGGGGAGATATGATAGCACTCTTCCAGTACTTGAAGGGTTGTCAGACAGAGGAGGGCCAGAATCTCTTCTCGATCATCCCAGTTTGCAGGACACAGAATAATGGGCTCAAATTACAGGAACCCAGATTCCACCTAAATATCAGGAAAAATTTCCTGACGGTCAGAGCAATAAGACAATGGAACCTACTACCTGGGGAGGTGGTGAGCTCTCCCACTCTGGAGGCATTCAAGGTGCAGCTGGACAGACATCTGTCAGGAATGCTTTGACCTGGATTCCTGCATTGAGCAGGGGGTTGGACTCGATGGCCTTGTAGGCCCCTTCCAACTCTACTTTTCTATGATTCTATGAACACCATTGGCTCCTGTTGTTTATAGTTCTTTTTTGGGTAGACATAATAGTTTCACTTGCAAACTTTAGATATGAACTGGAAGGAAAACCCAATTATCACATTTATTGTTTGGTCAGATCAGGTGCAGGAAGGAGATGATAATAGGCCTTTATGGCCTGCTTGACACTCAGCCTTTTAGGAATTCCAAAGATTTTACTTGTGGTCAGCCCTATCAATTAACTGGTATTGCGGCGGCGGCGGCAGCGGTGGTGGTGGTGGTGGAGGAAGAGGATTGTTATTCACAATTAAAGCTTTTGTTGATTAACCACACTGATCAGTTAATGAACAAGGTAATCTACATTGTATAAATCAGGAGTGCAGAACCTCTTCCAGCTGAAGGGCCGAATTACAGTTTGGAGAAGCTCTCAGGGCCAAAATGCCAGCATATTTTAGCTTAAAACTCTTACTGCCAGTAACCAAGCCTTAGGAGAGGCAATTCAAGACATTTTAGAATTTGGCATTCTATAATTTGGGGGGGGAAACTGAGTAAAAGCCGGGAAACCACCAAATGATCAGCGGTTGGGAGAAAGGGGGTGGGGTCGGGAAGGGGGCGTGGCCTTTCGGGGATCCCCGGAGGGCCAGATTTGGCCACCCGGGCCTGAAGTTCCGCACCTCTGGTATAAATTGAGGACGGTGCAACGCAAGGCAGCATTATGCTTATACTGCTCCCAGGGTTCAGCAGACCCGGGTCAGCAATTGCAGCAGTTATGGCACAGGGCAGATCCCATCTGTGCACATCTGGTGTTAAGCTGCTTCCACACTGGGCCAGATACATGACTGAACTGCTGGAGCCATACCAGGTGTGGGTCTTGAGCTATCTAGGGCTGGGGCTTTGGAGGAAGTGTGAATGAATCAGTAATGTGCACCGCTGTCCCACTTTGGCCACTGGTCTGCTTTGTTTGTAGCCCTCTGCAGAAGGGAGGAAGAGCTGAAGGGCAAATGTGGGGTGGTGGAGGGCTGCACTAAGTGGTGGGATGGGGTCAGGTAGGTATAGAGCAAGCATCTTTCATACAAACGGCATTGTTTCTTCTGCGAACTCGGAGGCTGCTGGGGCACCTTGCAGACTTCAGCACTGAAACTTGGCATTTTGATGTGGCAATTCAGGTGCCAAATGTGACTAAAGTCTATACTGCACAAAGCCCTGGGCAGCTTCCAGTATATCTCAGTCTCTACCACAGGGCTGGCTGAAGCTATTGTTGCTACCCTGGACAAAAATAGTTAATTTTGCTCTCCCCCCCCAATCTTGTTGAACAAAAGGGGGAGGGGCATGTTGAGAGGCAGACGGGTGTATTCTGTCCTCAGTAGTGGTCCCGGCGGCACTCCCTTGCTCCAGAAGTGGATGGAGTGAGAAGACGGCCTCTGACTCGGAAACCCATGGAGTTGGGGCATACCTGTTGTCATGAGGGTCTGGATTAGGGGGGGAATTGTATTCCGCCCCGCTCAAGGGATTTCCTAATTACCTCAGGACCTCTTGAATTCTGCCTGTATTGCCTAGTGGCTAGGGCCAGCCCTGTGGCGTGATGATAGGTTTGTTAGGCAGATTAAAAACATAGTGATGTGAACTTGTACAGGACATAGCAGGATAGGGCTACAATCTTAGTTGTTGCCATAATACCACTACTTATCTGGGGTGAGGTTAGGGTGACCTGATACAATCAGAGGTGCGGTTCCTGTATCTTTTATACAGGAACTGCACCAGCAGGTTCGGTTCCTGTATAAAACATTCTGTGATGCGTTGGGATTGTATGGCGGACAAGCTGGTGCTTCTTGCAGACAAGGTTTCAAGAATCAAGATATTGGGGGGGGGGGGGGGAGACAGTGCCCAAGAAGATCTTTGCCAGCTGCTCCAAGATGGTAATTGCACCATTGGAGGCTTTTAGTGGCCCAGCCAGCAGAGGAAGGGAAGGAGACAGTAGCTTAAGGAGAGATGTGGGAATTCTATCAGGTGTGCCTTATCATGCTGGTGTGGGAAAAGCTGCACTGACTAATATTTTCTGTTCCATAAATCTATGAAAGGCACAGAGGCCCCATCTTCATAAGCATGTGAGAAGAGCCCTGCTGGTTCAGGCCAAAGGCCCATGTAGTCCAGCATTCTGTGGCAAAGCAGGAGGTGCCTGTGGGAAGCCCACAAGCAGGACATAGGGGCAATAGTCTTGGGTGCTGCTTGTGGACTTGTGGATTTGATCCCATCTCAGATGTTTGGAGGCAGAACTGAGAAAGCCCCTGATGTCTTGTAGTTCAGGCATTTACAAAATCTGAAGGAAACACTTCTTGGAGTTTGGTTTATTTATTTATTTATTATGTTTATGCCCCACCTTTTTTCTTGCAAGGAACCCAAGGTGGCTTACATAATCCTCCTCCTCCTCCTCCTCTCCATTTTATCCTCACAACAACCCTGTGAGGTAGGTGGGGCTGAGAGTCAGTGACTGGCCCAAAGTCACCCAGTGAGTTTCATGGCTGAGCGGGGACTAGAACCCGGATCTCCCGAGTCCCAGTCCAACACTCTAACCACTACGCCACACTGGCTCCCCCCCTTTCAATCCAGCTGAATTTGGTAGCATCCAGATAGCAGCCTCCCCTAGCAATGCCATCACTACACAGAAAGTGAAGGGAAAGCAGGATCTTTCAAGTTCTTGTTCTTCTATCTCTGCTACGTGTATTGGATTTAGATCACATTAACGGCTTCTCCCAAAGCATCCTGGGAGTTGTCATTTGGTGACAGTGCTGAGAACTGGGTTCCTAACTCCCTCCTGACAGAACTACAATTCCCAGGGTTCCTTGGTAAGAAGTAACGACTACTAAACCAATATATGTTAGGGCAATACCTTTATGAGGCCAACCAAAATGTCACAAAATAGTGAGCAGCAAGCTTTTGAGTTCTCCAGAACTCTTCATCACGCTAGAAGTTAAACAAAGCAGCCCTCAGTCAGAAAAACTGAGTACCACAGTGCTACCATTGCCAGGGGGTCCATGTGTCCTCATTTACAGAGGACCGTCCTCTGTTTGAAGTGCTGCCAGAGGACTGTCCTCTCTTTGAAGGCACCCTTTATTTGAAGGGCTGCCCTGCCCAATTCCTGTTTAAAGATAAAGAACGATAAGAACTGTTGCCCATCAACACTTAGCACCTGGACGGCAGAGTGAACAAGCAGGCACACAAGTCGTCTGGTCACCAACTTCCCCACTATGTTGAAATGTACTGTATTTCTATATAAATTATAATCATTATTTCCAAATTTGCATCTATATATACAAATTAGGATATGCAAATTGTATGCATATTGGTGTCCTCTCTTGTCCTTCGTTTCTTTTCTTGGTGATGCATTTCCTCTTTTTTGGCGATTTGGAAGTGGCCACCCTGACCACTGCGGTTTTTGTGCTGCATTTGTTGAGCTATCAGGAGCAGCCTTGCTGGTGTGATGGTTGGACTAAGAGCAATCAGTTAGGGAGGGTTGGCAAAGTCTTCCTGCAGACGGAATAGAGCAACCAAACAGCAATAGTGTGTGTGTGTGTGTGTGTGTGTGTGTGTGTGTGTACCACAAAAATGATTGCTTAAGTTGGGAATGGTTTACTTAAGGGACCCCTAACTGAGACTGCCTTTTTTTCCTTCAGCTATAATGTGTTTTAGGGCACAAACATGCACAGAGAGACTAAAGAGAAAGAGAAAGAGAGAGGCATCCCATCCACAGTTTGCTGGAGCACACAACTAATTGAGCAGGAAGCATCCCAAATAAGGCCCCTATGTTCCCTCAACCTATGTGAGAGCTGGTATAGCAGCTAAGGGATTTCACTTGGACCATGAACACATTGGATGGCCTGAGGCAAGCATCTCCCTCCCCATTCCCATATACAAAACAGTGATAACAGTAACCTACCTTGCAGGGTTATAAAGCTGAGTGAGATAATGTACACTCAGACACAGCATATGCTTGTTATTAAGCCTTTTCCCCCCTCCCCTCCCCTATGCTCGAGATCCTGCCCTACCATTAGCAAGCGTGAGGCACTCGCCTCAGACAGCAGATGCTGGCAGGTCGTGGCAAAGTGTTGGAGGAGAGAGTTGTGTACCCCACAGCCTGCCCTGTGCCCCCTAAGCTAGCCTGCTGCCTTCACGTGTGGTGAGGAATGCTGTCATATATTGCCAGTGTCGATTCAACTGCCAGTCCAGTCAGCTTTTGTACATGGAGTGGGAGGGGATGCCCTCTGTCCACGATTTCCCAATTTCCCTTGCTGCCACCGTCGGCGCACCCCCTGCTCCTGTTTGTTGCGGTGCCCATGGATGCCACAACAAACAAGAGCCGGGGGCGGGGGGAGCTGGGGGGGAGCAACTTTTCTCAGCGCGCGTGCTGCTCAGCTGAGTGGCGGCCGTGCTGAGAAAGGGCTGGGAATGAGCCCTGTGGTGCCTCTTGAGTAAACGCAGCACCGTGGGGCTCATTGCCCTTGCTCAGCGGGGCCACAACTCAGCTGAGTAGTGGCCCTGCCAAGCAAGGCCAACGAGCCTCTGACAGCTTCCAAAAAGTGCCACTTGGGCACTTTTGGCAGCTGTCATCCCCACTCCTCTCCCCTCAATGCTCCTGCTGCGGTGTCCCCTGGGATACCCACAGGAGGACTGAGGGAGGATGGGGGAGAGGCGGTGCCTCTGGACCCCCCGCTGTGCCCAACCATTGGTCGGACACAGCCAGGGCCTGGGGCAACTTTAAGCCCACAGAGGCTTCAGAGCCTCTGTGGGCTTGAAATGGCATGCGAACCCGGCCAACCTCATCAGAGCCAAGCAAATTTGCACAAAATTATGGGCAAGCTTTTGAGATCTCCAGATCTCTTCATCAGGCAAAAGGAGAGGGGGCGTGGAGAGGAAGAGGAAAGAGAGGGAGAAAAGGCTAACTTTTTGAAGCCGTGTAGTCTTCTGCACAGTCAGCAATTCTGAGTAAAACTGGATTTTATATTTTTTAAAATGGGGGGATGGGCCATTATGTGTGTATTTGTCCCAACAGTCCTAGAAGTCTGTGTGCTCTTCCTCCACTCCATCAAGACTCTTTCCATGGAGACTTCATGTCTTCAGCATCAAATCAGCCTTGTTTCTCTCTCCTGACCCCATCCCACCAGCCACAACCTGCTGCTTTTTTGTAACATCTTGCCTGATGAAGAGATGTGGAGATCCCAAAAGCTTGCCCACAATTTTGGTTGGTCCTGATAAAGGTATTGCCTGACGATGGATTTTGAAATATCCAATAGGTGGCTTTGAGACTCATGTTTTTATTTATGGTGTTTATATGCCGCCCTATAACAAAACATTCTCAGGGCGGCTCATTCATACGGTCGCACTCCACACAGCAGTCATAATAGCAACGAATGCACTATCGGAGGGAGAGGGGAGCACTGCATTTCCCCAGATATGTACTATCGAGCTTGTGACATCTCAGCCACAAAAGCATAACTGTGACGGAAGCTGTGCAGACAGCAAGTGGGAAAACAGGCACACCTTCATGGCACAATCCCACCCCCCTTGTGAGGTGCAGACACAGCCAGTGTCAAGGGTAGGCATGGCTGAGCACCTGCTGAGGACCCATGCCCCAGCAGGGGACTCACAAACAAAAGCACCCTGGAGTTGCTCCTCCTCTTCACCGTTGCAACCTGCTTGTTCACCTGCCTCTCACTCCGGCCCAGTCAACAGTGGTGGTGAGAAGGAGGAGTAGCAGATGCCGCGGCCTGCTTGCCCACTGGCTCCCTGCCTGACAAGCAAGCCAGTGGTGGCTATGATCAGAAAGAGGAGGAGGTGGAGCAATAGGTGACAAAGGTGGTGAGAAGGTAGACCCATTGAGGGACAGGGCCCATTGCAAGGGACTTTGCCAAGGGCCCCCAAAACCCTGAGCCAATACTGGGTGCAGAAATGCCCTATGCCTGCACCCAGGTTATATGTTTTAAGGTTTCGGTTTGTGCAATTGTTCCACAGCACCATTGTCTTGCTCCTTTCTGTTTTCCTATATCACTGTGTATTGTCTCTTCCTTGTGTCTGCACGTGTTGGATTATACACGCCAGTGTAACTGAGTTGTCCATCCCACTAGGTGTAAGAATAGACATGTCACCCTGCAAGATGAACTCTGAAAAAGTAACCTCTTGTGATCGTTTAGCCCTTATGCCATTCTGGAATGATGTCATCATGCGACATTGTATTTCATTTAGACATGATCCCTGCCCGGTCCCAAGGGCTTAGGGCAGGTTACATTCTATCCTTATCTCATTTTATCCTTACAGGAGTCTTGTGTATAGGTTACTAGCTTGGTATTGAACTTGCCCAGGGGTACTAAATGAACTTCTTTGTGGCTCAGTTGTGATTGAAACGTGGGATTCCTGCATGTTTATCCAACACTGTCTGCTGTACTACACTGCCCAAACTTCCAAAAGCAAGCAAAAGGGGGGGGGAGGAAATTGCAAACAGGCAAGATAGACCAGGGAAGTGGGAGGCAAAAGGATATGAGTGGCTCTATCTTTGTTTCTGAGGGCCAAGCTACATGTGATGTGGACTCCTCCAAATGCAGCCGGGGGGATGGGGTGGGTGGGTCTGAATTTGATCAGAGCAGTGACTGTGCAAAGAGGGTACTCACTCAGCCCTTTCCATCTGAGCTGTATCTGCTAAAAAATCACTCCTCCCAGCTGCTTTTCTTCCCTCAAGGGAAAAGATGGGCAGATCAGGTATCTTTTCCTCTGTGGATGAGTAAGCAGCTTTGGGTGGGTGTGTGTGGTTTTGATAGGGAAAATGACACCACAAGGGAAAGGGTTAAACATTCTCACTCCCCAGTTGCTGCCTCAATCACATTTGAAGCCTACAGCAAAAGTTAAACAAACAGTGTTGGGAGATGCTTCAGTTATATCCCATATAATATATAGAATGGCCCTGATTTTTCCATTTAGGCGCACGGTGTGTTGCTCTGCTGGAAAAAATCAAGAACAAAACAAATCACTCCTCATGCTTGCACCAAACAGCCTCTTTTTTTGCATGTGTGAATGTCAATGTGTTCCTTCCGCGCGCCCCCCATTTTTTATTTTTTTTTAATGACTGTGGTTGTAAAGTGATATAAAGTAACTTGCATCGCAAGGGTGTTTGAGGGCAAACGTGATCAAGAATTTAGGGCAGCCTTCCCTAACCCGGCCCCCTCCAGATGTGTGTGGACTACACTTCCCATCATCCCCAGCTAGCACAGCTATTAGCCAGGCTGGCAGGGGATGATGGGAGCACATATCCATGCTGGCTAGGGGTGATGGGAGTTGTAGTCCAACACATCTGGAGGGCATGAGGTTGGGGAATGCTGGACTAGGGAGAGCACCATTTATTTATTAAGGCATTACCCCAACCTTCTTATCTTTATTTCATGGGTGGTGGTGGTGGTGGTGGAAGTATAGCATTATGGATGGAGTAGCAGGGAATGTAATGTTGTCCCTATGCACTTAGCCTTGTCCTCTGGCTGTCTAGGTCTCATCCTCTATGAATTATTCACTTTGTGGCTGCCCTGGAGCAAATCACTTTCTCTCAGCCTCAGTTCCTCATCTTTCTTGGACTAGTATAGTGTTGACCTACGTCTCAGGGGATGTTTGGAAGGCAAACATGATAAAGACTGGAGGATCATGTTCATGTAGGTCACCACCACTGTGTGTGGTGCAGGAGGTAACTGGATATGTTCTGGCAGTATTCTTCTGTAGCTTTCCTTGTGCAATTCTTGGGATCTCATATTGTTCAGGTCTGATTTCTGGCTAAAATCTTGCAATCTATGGACTGGTACAATTGCTCCTCTGTGGATTCACTCAACTCTTAATTAGGTATGTGTTCTGAGTGATATTTTAAAGAACTGTTGGGGCATTTCTGTTGCAAAGAACAGCTAAAACCTTTTTAAAGAAAACATATACTTTATTTACAAAGCATTTTTACAAATGGGAATAGCTGGCTCAGCTTGTCTGAGTGTGGAAAGCTAAGCAGGGTCAGGCCTGGTGATTACTTGGATGGGAGACCCCTCCTCTAGTTTCCTGCAGTGAGCAGGGGGTTGGACTCGATAGCCTTGTAGGCTCCTTCCAACTCTATGATCTATGAAATCTATGAGAGGAAGGAACTTGGGGTAACTGGGAATGCTGAGTGAGTCTTTGAAGGTGGAGCTTGGAGGGCCAATCTTTAAGCTCCATCACGTTTGCCTTCAGTTGACAGTCAACACAGTGTTGGATTTGTGAATTTTCCATCCATACCCATTTGGTGTGTGTGTGTGTGTGTGTGTGTGTGTGTGTGTGATAAGGGTATATTTGCTGGGCTCTTTTCCCAGGATACATCCTTGGAAAAGCTAGTGCACCGAATCCTAGCTAGAGTGTACATCTTGAGTAAAAAGGAACTCAAGTTTCCTAGGATGTTCTGTGCAGTAGCTGAAGAAATAATGTGAACTACACACATTGGAAGGATCTGCAAGCTAGGAAGCGCCGAGTTTCTCAAACACACCACTACGCTGAAGAATGGATGTCTCCCATCATTATACTGAGCAATTTTTAAAGCCTGGTAAAACTGTGGGTGCTTACAGCTGATGCCAAGACCACCTTTGTATCTCTAATGTCTAAAGATCTGGTGGATATGCAATTTCCTGTTCCCATGCATAGCCCTGAATATTTGCAGGATGGGTTGCCAGTTGCCATGTTTGCCGTAGAAAAATGTAGCATCAAGGCTTATCTCCTGGGGAATTGGCTTCTCCTGCCCTAGAAAGGGGTGGGAGTTTTATTTCTAAGCATGCAAAGATGTTGAGCATTTTATGTGGAACATTACATAGGAACATAAGAAGTGCCTTATACTGAGTCAGAACCATGGGTCCATCTAGGATAGTGTCTACACAGACTGGCAGCAGCTCTCCATGGTTTCAGGCAGGATTCTTTCCTAGCCCTACCTGGAGATGTTGGGGACTGAACCTGTGACCTTCTGCATGCAAAGTAGGTGCTTTACCACTGAGCCATGGCCCTTCATTGTGACTCTGTCACACCATGCACAACATACATGATACGTGTTTGTTTTTTAAATGTTCGCGGATTTTTGTGGGATCTTTTAATGTAAGCAAATCCACCTCTGACCCGCATGCAAAACTTATCAAACTGGTTCCCTAGATAAGGTGTGAAGTACAAGGAGGAAATGGCAGTGTGGCTTGGTGGGTTAGATAGTTGAGGTGTTTGCCCCGTGAGCCTAGACCCAAGTTTTTTTCTTAGCTTTCGGAAGGGAGTTGGATTTAGGGTGTTCCGTTTGGCAAGCTGGGATACCTTGTTATGGTTTCGGATGAAGTATATTTACACACACACAGGTACACCCTGTTCAACCAAAGGCAAGTCGACCTGGGTTACAGTGCCAACTACTAAATGCCATAGAGGAGCCTTCCCTAACCAGGTGCCATCCAGATGCTTTGAACTACAACTCCTGGAATTCTTGACCATTGGCCAAGCTGGCTGAGGCTGATGGGAGTTCAAGGCCAAAACATCTGGAGGGCATCAGGTTGGGGAAGGCTGGCAGAGAGCAATTCACATGGAACATCTACAGCTTGCAAGCGATTAGGTCTTGGTGTTGTTGGCTGACCCTGGTCAGTTAGACGAACGGAAATAACATGGTCTTGTCCATGTGACTTTCTGGTCAGTCATTGAGAAGCCCTGGGGTATGCTACAAGATGGTCCTGTTTGAACAGTTCTTCAACATTTAGCATGTAAGCCTATTTCGATCCTTGGGCCTAGGCCCAAAGGGTACATATCTGAAAGCACTTCAAGGCCTGAATCAAATGAGCATTTTCAATCTTCCTCTGTAGGTTTTCCCTAATGAGGCAAATAGCAGCTTTGGGTGTGTGTATTTTTATGTGATTTATCTCGGGGGAAATGGCATGGGGGAAGGGTTTAACTCCATCCTACAGCGCTGTGGTCTCAGTCTAAATCTCCACCCTGCTGCCTTTCTTTTCTTTTTTTTTGAAGAGATGGCAGATCTGGTCATGGATTTCTAATGCCTTGTCTAGCTTGGCCCTTAGTAACAAGTACAAAGGGGGCCTGCGACAGAATGTTGCAGTGAGCAGTATTCCTGTTCAGGGTTCCAGCCAGCCACACCCTTATCCAGAATACTCAATTCTACCACTTCACCCCCTTTTTTCTGGGTGTTTTCTCCAACAGACACTCAAGTGTTCTGTGACTATTGGGCACTCTCAGTCTTCACTGCAGTGGTGCGGCTAGGGCAGGACCTTGGGGGTGAAGTCCAGAGCCCCAGAGAGCAACAGATGATGGGGTCAGTGGCAGGCCTGGCATCACCACCTGGGTCAGCATGGGCATGCTGAGGCCTGTGTGGGCTGACGCTGATTGTCAGAGCACCCTTCCTTTCTTCTTATTTTAAAAACATTTCATAGTCAGGAGTCAGCTGGCCAGGCATATCCATGGTTCCAGATGCTTGTTTTATTTTTACTTTTAAAATACATGATCCTTTTCTACAACAAACTGGTGCTTATTCTGAAGTAAGTGTGCTTGGCAGCAGGGCAGCAGAAGTGAACTCCATTTTATTCCTGTATTTATGATGGTGCTACGATCTAAGTGAGCTTAAAATGTGAAACTGCACTTGTTGTGGTGGTTTTACATCATGGTTGGCAAACAGGATTTTGGGGTGGGGGTTGTTCTCACTTATCAGGAATGTAGAAGCAGTAGTAAAGCATGGAATGGTGGTGGTGGCTGAGGAGAAGAGAATTGTTAATGGTGTGCTTCACAACAGAAGTAATACACATGGCCATCTAAAGGGACCCCTGTACAACCATGATGTCCAGTGACTAAAATTACATAGCTGTACCACTGTCTCATTGGGCTGTTTGGGGGTCCCCCACACCTTAGGCCTTTCCCCCCTAAAGCTTTTTTGTGCTTCTGCAAACCTTGGGATTCCCCCCAAAACGGCTGATACCTCCTACCCCCCCGCCCCTCCGGCGTGTGGATAGTGCTGTATTGGCTATGTAAGGATCCACCCTTGGAGAATGTGTTCGCTTTTGGTATATAGCAGCCTTCCTCAGCCAGATGTTTTGGACAACAAGTCCCAACCATTGGCCATGCTGGCTGGAGCTGATGGGGGTTGACGCTCCAAACACCTGGAGGCCACCAGGTTGGGGAAGGCTGGCATATAGGATGAAATTGTATGGAACCCACAGCCCACTTTGGACGTTGCTTGTTGTGGAGGGTGAAGAGGACCAGTGTGGCATTGATTGAAGGCCTCTGCCAATGTTCACTGCTGGCATTGGATGCTCTGCTTTCCCCCCTCTCCAAAATCTCTCTTGGAAAGCACTGTGAAGGAAAACAAATATGGCCTGTTGTATTAAATGGATGCATATTTAATCAGCCATTAGAGGCCGGACACGTTCTGCCTCAACTCCACTGGCCTTTCTTTCGACTAGAAATATCCAAGCAATTCAGTTTCTGTTGCTTCTTTCTGCATCAGTGGCATTGGTCTAGTTTCACCAGCGGAAGTCCTAGAAGAGACACTCTGGCCACTGAGGACAGGATGCTGGTATGTGCCATTCAAAGACATCTATCATATCATAAGGGTTCTCCAAGTAAGAAGGAAGCCTCTCTGGGGGGGCGGGGTAGTTGTCAAGGACACACACAAACCTCCAAGTAAGCCCCCAGACTGGGTCAGGACTGAAATTCAGCCTCCTCCTGCCCTCTGATCAAGAGTAAATGCCAGTCTGTGTTCAGTTCCCCTTGTCTTAACTGTCAATGTTGGGGGAGTTGGAAGTGTCCTTCCCTTAGGGTCAACTCTGTACTCCTCATGTGACCCCTATTTAGGGTGGCAACTTACACCTTGTGAAACAAAGAGGAAATGCATCACCAAAGAGGAGGACAAAAGCCCCAGGGAAAGAGGTTGGGTCCTACTACCATGAGGCTGAATGATTATTTTTCAAAAAGGCTTTTAAAAAAAGTGATCTTGTGCATATTTCCCTAGGGGCTGTTCTGTTGTGTATAATGATGTGGGTTCAAGGTGTTGGAGCGACAACATAGGCAAATGACTTTGATGTGGCCCTTTGTCACGGCCACAACAATATATGGGAGAACCTCTATAGCAGCGGTCCCCAACCTTTTTGGCACCAGGGACCGGTTTCGTGGAAGACAATTTTTCCATGGACCGGGGGGCGGGGGGCGAGGGGGGATGGTCTCGGGATGATTCAAGTGCATTACATTTATTGTGCACTTTTTTCCTATTATTATTACATTGTAATATATAATCAAATAATTATGCAACTCACCATAATGCATAATCAGTGGGAACCCTGCACTAAAAATCATGCTAAATCTAGTCAGAGCTGTCCTACCCAAGAGTACATTGCCAACATGTAAATTTCATAAAATGTTAAAATAGTTATGTAATTGTAACCTAATTTATAAAAATCATACACCTTACAACTTAAAAATCATTCCACTAAAACTTTAAAATTGCATACAGGTAAGCAAGTGATCTTAAAACGCTTTTATCCTATTTACTGGATTACAGATCACCAAAAATTATACATAGTTACAACTCATTCAAAGCCATCAACATGTAAATTTCATAAAATGTTAAAAAATTATTATACAATTGTAACCTAATTAATAATAATCATACACCTTACAACTTAAAAATCATTTCTCTATAAACTTTAAAATTGCATATCGGTAAGCAAGTGATCCTATCCCCTTTGTAATGAACATTAGAACATTGTTATCCTATTTGCTGGATTACTAAATTTAACAAATCCCCAAAAATAATTATACATAGTTACAATTCATTCAAAGCCATTTATATTGCTTATCTCTACACCAAAGACATTTTTGCCAGAAGGTAACTAATCGGCATCAAGAGTCCCTTCAAAAAGGAAAGCAGTTTCCCTTCAAAGAGTATGTATCTGAAACCCAATTTAGTAGTCTTAAAATTTTCTGAAACAAAGCCCCCAACTGTTATAGCAACGGAAAAGTCCTAACTCTTTATTTTCTAATGTTTTATAAACATATTCCAAACTGATAAGAAAAACCCACAACTCACCGCTTATTTTCTAATATTGTTCAAGACAGCTTCATCAATTTCCTGAGTATGTAGATTGTGATTTCATAGATCATAAGAGTTGGAAGGAGCCTACAAGGCTATCGAGTCCAACCCCCTGCTCAATGCAGGAAACTAGGGAAGGGGTCTCCCATCCAAGTAATAACCAGGCTTGACCCTGCTTAGCTTTCCACACTCAGACAAGCTGAGCCAGCATAAGCCACAGGCCTGCCATGCCGCCAGCGCCGTCGCTCTGTTTTTGGTGGGAGGAACCACAGCAACCCCGCCAAAAACAGAGTGACGGCGCTGGCGGCGTGACGCGGCGAGCTGAGTGTGTGATGGCGACGGCGATGGCGACGAGGTCGACGGTGGAGGAGGAGGAGGTGAGGGCGGCGGCGGCGGCGGTGGCAGAGGCGAGGGCGGCAGCAGTGGAGGTGAGGTGAGGGCGGCGGCGGCGAGGTGAGGGCGGCGGAGGTGGAGGTGAGGGTGGCAGCAGCGGCCCATGGAGGGAGCAGGAGGGTCTCCGTGGGAGGAAGGGCAGCTCTTCTTCCTCTCGCGGAGACCCTCCCGCTCCCTCCATGGGCCGCTGCTTTGGGAGTGACTCGGGACTCGGGACTCGACTCGAGTCACCATTTTGGACCTCGGACTCTAGACTCGGGTCCAAAGACTCAGGACTCGACTCGGGACTCAGGACCAAGGACTCTTCAACATCCCTGTCTTTAAAACATCTTAAAGGCATCCTAAAATTCTGCCGGATAGGCCTGCTGGAAGAGATAAATCTTTATGGCTTTTTTAAATTCCAAAAGACTGGCAAGTTGACGAATCTCCTCCAGCAGGAGGACATATGCCTTGTATGCAGAAGGTTCTGGGTTCAGTCCCCTGGTACCTCAAATTAAAAGGATGTCAGGGAACTGCTACTGCCAGTCAGAGAAGACTGTAGTAGCTAGCTAGACACACCAATAGTCTGACTTCTTCATAAGACAGCTTCATAAGAATATATGGTTCATTGCTCTTTTGGGAAAGAACGTGTGTGCGTGTATTGTGTGTGTGTGGGGTATGATTTTCTGTCTCAGATGCCAAAATGTCTTGGGTGGCCCCAAGTGCCAACTGTTGGGATTGTATTTGTGCTTGAACTAAGTCGGAGTCTGACAATTTCTGTTACAGAATGCTGAGTGCAAAAAATGTCCTTGAGCCTTTTGCAAGTTTTTCTCCCATAACCACTCTTTGAGATATTGGGCACTCATGATTATTTCCACTTTACAGTTTGGGATTTGGGACTGAGAGAGAAAACGACCTGCCCAAAACCACTCGAGCTAAGATCTGATTTGAGCCACACTCTCCCATCTTCAGGGTCAGCATATTTTCATTGGGACACACTGGCTCTCAGTTTCTGAGAAATGTGGGCTGTACATCCTCCATTGGGGAGAATTTGCTTTCTTTCCCACATTGTACTCCACAACATTCTCATGTGGCAAAAACAGCACGAGAGAAACTCAAAGGTGCATTCTAGGAGGCAAAAAATGGCTTCGGATGACATTTATTTTGCAGCATTTAAAAAAAAAAGAAAGAGGTGCAGCTGATAAGACAATAGCCAAATGACCATGCATACTAATAACTGGTTTGGAGACACACTCCATAGAAGGACTTGCTTTGAAATATGCTCTTCATTTACATTCTTCATTTATTTTATATTTGTTAATAATGCAAAAACATTTGATAGCCACCTTGATAACTGAGCATCTGCTGTCATGAGGGACTACAAGCGTTTTTTGTTTTTGTTTAAAAGAAGAAGAAAGAACATATATTATGATAATCAAAATATTATGATCAAATATCAAATATCTCAGGGATTTAAAAATAAATAAATAATAACCTCTCCTTAAAAGAGTTATTCAGTTGTCAAGGGGGATCTGCCTTCTTACCCTCTGAGAGGTGCCATCCTGGTGCTAACTCGACCATCACCAGCGTACCTGCTGCTATCTGTCAGTGCCCTCGTCTTAACTGCTATGAATTTTCTAATGCTCTGTACACATACATATGGTTGTGCACTTGACAAATGGGTGCTAAAGTGTTTGATTTCATGGTGTGGCTATTTGTTTTTCTTTACCCTTCAGATTGTCTTTGCCAAGCCTATAGGAGTTTGGTTTGAGGGTTGATTCTCAAGACCGTCCCGGTCCCTAGTGGCTATGGCAGATAGAGCCAGCTCTTGCTGACTTCTCCATCTGCATCAGATTTTGGGAAGACAAGTGTGAGGAGCTCACAGCAGGCACAGTTTTCCGCCAGGTCCAGCTTCTGAAACAATATTGCTGACCTGCACTGAGGGTGGTTTTGCAGTGGCATGCCAGTGCTGAACTCTCCATGCAGCCAGCAGCATGCAAGTGGGTGCACATGACTTGCCTTGTGCTTACATTTCAGAAATCACCAAGTGGCAAGTGCAACAAAAAAAAGCTTGAACAACCCATTGCAAGACATTTTTAATGTAGGTGACCACAGCTTTTCAGATTTGGATGTATTTCTAATAGAAAATATATATATAATACAACCCTGGGATACTAGAAGTAAGAGAGAACAACGTCTGGATAAACAGACTGAATGCTTTAAGGACCACCCCACCCCCCGGCCTTGACTTGGAGGAGAATATGTGAAAAGTTTATATCTGCTTTTAATTATTTTTAAAACCTCTCTTGCACTTACATAGCAAATGTCTCCTTCCTGGATTTCTCTCCATCCATCCTTTGCATTTTATGAACTTTGGCTCCCAGAGCCTGGTTTCAAATCCAGTGCTGGCTCAGGTGGCAGCTGAAATGTTTAACTAAATAATTTTAAGCCTATTTCTGGTTTGTCAAAACAACAAAGAGTTGTCTTGTGGCAAGTTAAAGACTAACACATTTCTTCTGGCATAAGCTTCCGTGGACTCTATAGCCCACTTCATCAGATGCATGGAGTATTATGGAAGCTTTATTTATTTATACCCCGCCTTTTTTCCTGCAAGGAACCCAAGGCGGCTTACATAATCCTCCTCCTCCTCTTCCTCTTCATTTTATCCTCACAACAACCCTGTGAGGTAGGTTAGGCTGAGACTCAGTGACTGGCCCAAAGTCACCCAGTGAGGTTCATGGCCAAGCGGGGACTAGAACCCGGATCTCCCGAGTCCCAGTCCAACACTCTCACCACTACGCCACACTGGAACTTTGAAGTTTTTATACAGTACATATGTTGAGGGTGGGGAAAAGCTGTAATGAGTGAGGTTAGAAGTTAATTAAATGCAAAAAGGTGACAATCACATTATTACTGGTAGTCATTCACAGTGTAGTTGTTGCGGATCACACACACACACACACACATTACAGTTACAAATCCTACCCAATCCAGTGATATACTGGTCGATTTTGAAGTGCAGGCATTCATCATGGTACTCCCCATAGTCACACACCCACAGAAGAGTCCAAAAATTCAGACAGCTGTCTTGATCCACATCAACAAACCAGTTCTAGCAATTTTAATCTCCACCAGGAGCAGGTCTTATGTAAAGCGAATGGGTCTTAATTGGTCATTCAAGACCAACCCAACCCAAAATACTTTGCATTACAACAGCGAACAATATATTGTTGCTGGAAAAATTCCCCCACCCACCGACCCCTCACCAGCTACTGTGGGGGTAGCAGGCAGCTAAGCTTAGAGGGAACAGGGAAGTCTGGGGGTGGGGTGGTGGCAGTTGCCCTCAGTGTCCCTGCTAATAAAAACTTGCCAGTGCTGTGTCCTTGTGAATCCTGGCTCCACTACATCAGTGCTTTAATCTGGAGGCACTTCCCATAAGAACGCAAGAAGAGCCATGCTGGATCAGACAAAGGTCCATCCAGTCCAGCATTCTGTTCACACAAGGTCACCCAGTTGCCCACAGGAAACCCACAAGCAGGACATGAGTGCAATGGCACCCTCCTGCCCATGTTCCCCAGCAACTGGTGTACATAGGCATACTGCCCCTGATACTGGAGGTAGCATAGAGTCATCAGGACTAGTAGCCATTGATAGCCTTCTCCTCCATGAATTTGTCCAATCCCCTTTTAAAGCTGTCCAAATTGGTGGCTGTCACTACATCTTGTGGAAGTGAATTCCATAGTTTAACTATGTGCTGTGTGAAGAAGTACTTCCTTTTTATCTGTCCTGAATCTCCCACCAATCAGCTTCAGTTTCCCCCCACCCCTTTAATCTTTGTGGTGTGGGGACTTTTTGTAGTTAGTGATTAAGGAAATGCACTTCGTACTTGCTCAGGGGCATTTTCAGCTGTTCTTGCTTCCGTATGTTGCAGTGCTGAGCCCTGGTATTCAAAATGGATGCCAGCGCTGAGCACTTGTGAGCCCCGGCACAAATTAAGCTCCACCACCCAATAAAGAGAGGGTGCTATCTCAGTGGTATTGCTCACACTTCGCAGGTAAAAGGTCCAGCTTCAGGCCCTGCTCTCTCTAGTCCAGGTGTGTTGGACTGCAACTCCCATTGCTCCCACCTAGCATGGCTGGCTGGGAATGTTGGGAGTTGCCATCCAACACATCTAGAGGGCAACAGCTGCGGGAAGGCTCAGTTAAAAGAACCTCATGCGAGCCAGAGAAACATCTGAGTCTGAGACCCTGGAGCGTGCTGCCACTCAAAGTAGTACTGGGCTGGGTGGACCCATGCCTGACTCTGTAAAAAGCAGCTTCACAGGTTCATAAGCTTGCTTCATTCCTGAATTTGCACCTGGCCTACTCACATCCCTGCACACCCCTGGTTGCCCAAAGCAAGCTGTTCCCTGGCACACTCATGCACAACTTAACGCCTACCCTGGAAAAAATAGCATTCAAACCCCAGGAGCCTTTTGTCCTGGCGCCTTTGTGTCCAAAACTGGCTTGAGATTAAAATGAGGATTCTGACCCTCCTTGGTTTCTAGCTCCAAACTAGTTTTCTCCCTCCTCTCCCCGTTGCGTTGCATGAGGGATCATTGATGGGGGAGAGAGAGTGATGCCGGTGTGGAAAGGGTTAGTGACTGGTGCTGACGGGCTCAGGAATGTGGTGCTGCCAGTCAGGGGAAGGGCCCTGCTCCCAGGTGCTCAGCCCAAGAACCTCTTTGGGGATTGTTTTGTTTTTATTGCTCAAGCTTGTGGGCTTGTTCCCATATGGGATGGGTTGGGGAGCCAGTTCCTGTGTTTCACTCTGTGGGTTCTGAACCAGCCACACCCATGGTGAACTGCTTCCAGCATTCAACAGTGAGCTGGAAGGTTGAAAACAAGGTGTGTGCGTGTGTATGTGGGTGTTTGTGCATGTGTGTGTGTGTGTGTGTGTGTGTGTGTGTATGTTTATACACATGCAGACAGAAACACACACCCTAACACAGCAGTGGGTAGAAGGTAGATCTCTAGATGTTCTGGCTTCAGCTCCCAGAAGTCCCTGCGATTGTGGCCAATGGTTAGGGATGCTGGGAGTTGAAGTCCAAAACCTCTGGAGATCTACTTTTGGCCCACCCATGGCCTAAGACATGTATACCAGTATACACCTGAATGTAAATTCCTGTGCAAAGCTCTGTTCATTTATTCATGCTCACTAAAACACTTCGCTACATATACTGTTCTAGTGAAGTTGTTTTCAGTTCACCTGGACCCATCACTACTTGTAACTTCTGTATGGATTACTCAGGGGTACTTGTCTTACATGAACTCTGTCCTAGCTTCCTCTTAAATACAGGTCTAGTTCATATGCCAGAGTTCTCTTCTGCTGTCTTCCTAGAAATTCCTTGTGGATCTAGTGCAGCCTCCCACAACCAGGTGCGCTCCAGATGTGTTGGACTGCAACTCCCATCATCCAGGCCATGCTTGCTCAGAATTATGGGAGTTAAAGTCCAACACATCTGGAGGGCACCCGATTTGGGAAGGCCACTCTAGTTGATCACGTTTTTCTCCACACACTGGCCACAGATACTATAGAGTTGTTTCCTAGAAAGGAAGAAGTAGCGCTCTCTGCGGTACACAGCAGCACCCTGGGAAAGCGTGGAGGGCCCCCTACTGTGTTCATAGTCCTATGGATAAAGCAGTACAGGAGCACAGATGTGTACTCAGTTCTTAACTTTGAGCCAAGGCTTAGTTTTCAGAGACAGGGCTCAGCCCTGGAACGTACAAAAAGGCAAAGTTTGGTAATGGAAGTAACAGTGAGAATAGGGCCAGAGCAAAGCACATCATGCTCTGATTTCTCATCCACCCCACCCCCCAAACAGCCACAGCTAAACACAGCTGCCTAAGCCAAGCCAGAAACACTCTGCCCGTGTGTGCACGCGTCTGCGTGCGTAGTCTCGTCTCCAAACACACACGAGAGGCACACAACAAGGAGAGAGACTGTGAAGTGTGGCAGGGAGTCTTGAGGCTGGGATTACCATATATACACCTAATGACAGTACAAGATGGTGAGCAATACAGGCAGTTTCCCCGCGTGTGTCACACAGATGCATTCCTGGAAGTGTGGTTTCTGATTTCTGTCTTGCCACATCCTACCTTCAAGATGGGTGTGTGGTACAGTTGCTGGAAGACCTCCGATCGGCTTCTGTACCCCAGCAAAATCAGTGAAGCCCCCAGTTTCATAAGAGTTTACATTGACAAGATGCTACCTTAGGTGTCCTTATGACATACTTAATTGTCTGTCTCCTTGACAACGGCCCTAGCTTTCACTGCCCATCCATGTACCCTGTCTGTTGGAGCTGTGTCTTATTTCCATAGCCTTGGTGCTTATATGGATAGTTCATTCAGGGCATTGCTAGTGACCGTATCCTGCTGGGACTTAATATATACTGTGGCAAGGCGCATGAAACCTATGATGAAACCTTCCCTGCTGTCATATGCCATCTACAGAAAACCCATGTTTAATAGACAGCAGCCTTGGGATTAGAGCCAAGTTCAATGCTGCCACACTCACTTGCCAGTTTATTTTTTCAGTGTGTGGTATTCCTCAGTGTACACCCCCGCACCCATATTGTTCCCCAGAAACTTGTATGAGGAAGCATATTATTTATTACATTTATTTCCCACCTTTTTTCCTCCTGCAAGGAACCCAGGCAGCTTACATGATCCCGCTCCTCTCCATTTTATCCTCACAACAACCCTGTGAGGTAGGTTAGGCTGCGAGTCAGTGACTGGCCCAAAGCCATCCAGTGAGCTTCATGGCCGAGTGGGGACTAGCACCCGAATCTCCTGAGCCCCAGTCCCACACTCTAACCACTGCGCCACACTGGCATACATATACCCCAGTACACACACACACACACACACACAAATACGGTATTCACCCCAAGTCTACAATCGGTGGAATGTACATCTACAAATCATACAATTCACATCCTAACTTTACTCAAATTTGCACAGTCCACGCCCCACTGTAACCATAGTTGTATGCAAAGATTTACAGCCAGAGTTTCATACTTCTACATGCATGTGCAGAAATGCTGTACAGTAGAGCTTCTCTGGACCTCAAGAGACTATTTAGAGAGGCTTGTGTTCAACGATTCATGCCCCATACATGCACTACTAGGCCTTGGAAATGGTTTTCCCCAGGGGTCACTTTCTGAATGCTTCTTATCATGGGTTAAAATTTCATGTGCATGGTGTCTCACTGATCAATGTCTGAAGTGGGGGAATTAGCCAATTCGTCAACAGTGTTTGCATTTTCATAAACAAGACGTTTGCCACTCAGCAGTTAAATCCCAATCAAAAGAAATATTTGTTGTGGGACAATTCTCCCTTGTTCTGGAGCATTTGTCCTTGTTTCTTTGGGCTCTTATGTGGAAGAGTCCTTTGGCTAATTTTGTCACTTACTTCAAAGCAAGTTTTTTAGTTTCCTTGGAACCAAAAAGCAATTTGCTTTGAGGCAAGCAGGGTATTCACATGAACCAGAAAAACTGCAGTGGATAAAGTGGTACGCTTTGAGATGGGAGGCCACTGGGTTTCTCTGGATGGCTTCTGCTTCTGTTATAATGAGAATAATAGTGATCTACTCCAAAGCATTGTTATGCTGATAACAGGCATGAAGACGGTAAGGACTCTGCTTCTAGGACTTCCTTTGCTTATTGAAAGTGCTCTATGAATAGGCATATAAGCTCCGATAAGCTTTCCTTTTTGGGAGCCAACTAGATTCCTCATTATTTGGACAACAAAGAATCTTGTGCCACCTTAAAGACAAAAACTAAATAAATAATGGCATAAGCTTTGTGGACTACAATCCACATTTAGACAAACTACTGGGGTGATGCAGTGGTGGGATCTTACACTTTTTTCATTTTGTTGTTGTTTGGGGTGGCCAGATGTGAAAGAGAACAGGGCTCCTGCACCTTTAATAATTGTGTAGAAGAGGGAATTTCAGTAGGTGTTTGCAAGGTGCAAGAACCATGTCCTCTTTTCCATCTGCCCCCTCCCCAATGCTTTTTGTAACCAAAAATACTACATTTCCTAACTTTTATATACTTTTTGCAATTGTGATCTTTTTACTGTGTGTGTGAGTGAGGGGGGGATTACTCTGTTGATTTCTTTAAAAAAAAAACACCAAAACACTGCACCACGCACCTGAAAAAAATATGCCCTAGATCTCATGGTGCTATAGCACCGCAATTCTTTCTGCTCTCCGCAGAAAGCCTACCCCCCAGTTGTACTTTATATACATACAATCGCTTGTGTACATCGAAGCTGCTGTCCTGTGTACAATCAAGCTGCTTAAATCCCATTGACTTCAGCGGAATGTAAGCAACCGAACTGTATGCAGATGGCAGCCCAAATTTGCACCGAATCTGGAACACAACATACAGCTGTACCTCTTTAAGCTGCAATCCGTACCCTCTTATCTGGGTGTAAGCCCTATTGAACTCAATGGCACTTACTTCTGCATAGACATGTATAGGACTGTGCTGTTAGCTGGTAGCCACCAGCTTTCTTGCTTTGGCATACTGAATTTTATACAATGAACTTGAAAATGACATTAGGGGGTGATGTTTCCATGACACACTGAAAAATATAAAGGTGTATAACACTTAACTGTATTTTAAAATTAATTTATACCCCGCCCTTCTACCAAGAAATGGTGCCCAAGGTGGCTAATTGTAGTTATTAAGGCTTCACCTTTTCATTGGTAGGTTAATCAGTTCTTTGCTTTAGCTGATTATCTGGTGAGGGCTAATTTTAACTGGTGTGGTTGCACTTTGAGAACATATTGGCTTGCTTTTTGAAGCTACTTTGGTTGTGGTGCGTTATTGTAAAAGGGAATGAAGAAGGAAGATGGCCTCTCATGGTTGCCTTCAGACCTCTTGATAAGCCATGATTTGTCCTGGCATGAATGAACAGTGACAAGCCTTGGGTTCACATGTTTCCTCCTCCTCTTTCTCCTTCTTCCATAGGGAGAGGAGGAGATTAGATGCTTAGTTTGCTGTTTTTCCATATGCCACAAGCCAGGGTTGTAAACCTTAATCGTAGTTTATATTCCTGCTTGGCTGCATTTGGACACAGTGGGAAACTGTGGCTTCCTGCTTCCCAGAAGCAGAAGCTTCTAACCCTTGCCTTGTAACATCCTTTGAGCAACCTGTTGTACAGGTTAGCATCAGTTATCCATGTCTTGGTTACATGGCCTGTGGCTCACACTGGCTCAGCTTGTCTGAGTGTGGAAAGCTAAGCAGGGTCAGGCCTGGTTATTACTTGGATGGGAGACCCCTCCTCTAGTTTCCTGCATTGAGCAGGGGGTTGGACTCGATGGCCTTGTAGGCCCCTTCCAACTCTATGATCTATGAATCTATGATGGTTAGGCTATTGCAATGAGCCCTACACGGGGCTACCCTTGAAGCTTCAACTATGTTCCAAATGCAGTAGTAGCTAGGCTGCTAACGGATGCATGGTATCCTGATCACACCACTCCAATACTGAAAGTTCTGCACTAGTTACTAATTTTTTTTGGCCTCAGTGCAAGGTGTTGGTTTTAACCCTTAAATATCTAAATGCCTCAGGGGCCTGGCTATCTGAGGGACCACCTACCTCAGTATGAACCTGCTCAGTTACCAAGATCCCTTTTGAAGACAGCCCCACTTGCAGGGGCCTGCTCCTCAGGCACGTGGGAAAGGGCTTTCTCCTGTGTCACTCCTAGACTCTGGAATGCACTCCAGCTGGAGTTGTGACTGGCCCACACTCTCTCTGTGTTCAGGAAGGGGGTCAAGACACATCTTTTTAACTTGGCTTTTTAAACTGTCGTTATGGTTTTTACGGTTTTTATTTGATGATGGTATTTATTTTTGGAACTTTTTGTAAACAGCTTTGGTTGGTTTCAGAAAGGTGGTATAGAAATAAAAATCAATCAATCAGTATTGGAGCTGGGTGGGGGCAGGTGGTACTAAAATGTTGAAATATTAGATTCCCCCTCCCCTTCCCCCCTCCCAAAGCATGCTTATGGGTACTGTGTGGATTCTAAACTGCATTAACAATTGTGAGTATAGAATCAAACAACAGAAGTAGTTCTAGATGAGTTTGCACGGAAGACAAGGGGCTTGGAGCTAGAAGTCTTGGGTTTCGACCTCTGTTCATTGGTGGATTTCCTAGGAGGATTTGGCCCAGTCACACAATCTTGTCTGTCTTCTGTAAAATAAGAATAATTGAGATGAACTTTACAGGATGTGGAATGAAAAATGGAATGGCAAAGCATTGCAAGGGTCATACAAATAGAGATGTTTAATGGCTGGCCTTCCATTTCTAGCATCCCGAATAACTTATTCTCACCACAAAGTTAGAAAAATAATGCTCCCAGGCATGACCTCTTTGTAACCTGAAGGCCCAGAAATCATATTAAAAGAGCTTCAGTTGTCCTAATATTATGATTTGGGGGACGTAGCCCAACTTTTGTGGTTGGCAACACTGTAGCTCAGTCTTAAATGGAAACTAGCAAACGTCTCAATGGGGAAGGCCAAATTCTTCTTTTTTAAAAAGCGTTTAATTCTCCATTTAGGTGTCGAATGTTGAAAAAAGTGGCTTTTCAAAATTTTATTATTGCTTTACATTGCAAAAGGCTGTGTTATGTTCTCCCTGGAAGGGCTTTTGCAAATCTTGAGTTAAAAAGGGGGTGGAACCTTTTTTCTTTCCTTTTCTTTTTTGGTAAAACAAAACCCCCAACAAGAATTCATTCCATTGTGGGCACTGTAGACTATGGAAAATGTAGACCATGGTAGCTTAATTTCAGAGGCTTTCAGTGCCCCTGACCATGAGCAATGACTCCCTTGATGCTAATGTTTGTATATTCCTTATAAACACCTTTTACCATAACCTTTGCCCGCTAAGTGCCAACTCAGTCTTTCACACAATCCCGTCATTGTGTTGTTGTCCCTTTTCTCCTCTGGATTTTTTTAAAAGTAAAGTGGAAAGTATATGTAGCTTTTTCCACCTTGGAATAACTTTTTTTTTTAAAGCCATGAAACCCAACTGAATGGCTTCTGTCCAAATTCAAATCCAGCCCCCCCCCCATCCCTTCCCTCAATTCTTCACAAAAGCAAATTTTCCTCACCTCCCATTCTATTGGGCTGCAGACTACTCCAGAGACACTGCAGACAGCAAAGGAAAGTTTAAGGGCTCCCCCCTTTCTTCCCCCCCCCTTCTTTTTTGATGAGGGGGTAAGGAATGTAGTGTGCTCAATGTTCCTTCAGTGTTTGTGGCTGCCAGGATGCTTTGGATAGGAGAGCAAATTGAAATTATGGGTTATTATAACTAAGGAGGGGCTCATTTTTGCATGAAAGAGCCTCACGTTCTTGAAACCATAACTCAGAAGTGCAGCGATTAAAAAATTATGTGCACTGGATGAACATGCAAAAGTGCATTATTTTCCTAATGTATTCCAGTTACCAAATTCTGGTGTAGCAGTGCAGTACTTTCATTAAGACCAACTGGAGTGTGTGTAGTGAGGGAGGGGGGCAAAGTTGTAATTTTTTGGCAGGGACATGGATTGTGGAGAAGGGAGCCTTGGTAGACATGTGTAGGCAAAAGAGAGACAGAAGGAGGGACTGAACTGCTCCATTTTAATCTGGAACAGATTACTGTGATTCTTGCCATAGAGTGTCAGCTCAAGAGGGCTGCCTGGTCTGGTAGAAGGCATGATTGGGCTTGGATCTGGGAGACTTTGGTCCAAATCTGCGCTTAGCCTAGGACTTAAATAATCAACCATTCAAGCCACCTGTTTGTTTAATGCTATGGCAGAGTTACTGGGAGGCTGGAGACCCTTGGAGGAAGGGTGAGATACATAGGTAAGATTTATTTAGTTATTACATTATTGTATTGTCCCACCCCCCAGTTCAAAGAGCCAAGGGAGGCATAGATGGTCCTTCCCCATCCACCCACCCACAACAACCTTGTGAAGTAGGCCAGGCTCAGAGAGTTTGTAACTTTTTGGTAGGGAAAGTGGAAATGGAGAGAGGTGGGGAGTAGGTAGGTGTGTGTGTGTGTGTGTGTGTGTGTGTGTGTGTGTGTGTGTGTCTGGCCCAGGATCACTCAGTGAGCTTAGTGGGTGAGCGGACTTTTGTGCCATGCTCTCCCTGGTCTAAGTCCAACACTCGAACCATATAAAATGCAAAGACGTTTATATTGGTCATTTGAAAAAAAAAATGCAGCTCCTCTGCTTAAGAACTTGGGGTACCCCTGCTCTGAAAGCAGCATGCCTTTTTCCCCTGGGCAATGTAGATGCTACACTCCACAGGCTTGTGGGCCACACAAATTTGCTTTAAACAGAGGCCTTATAACTCAAATTATGCCCTTTGGCAATTAAGATATTGCAATGATCTCTAGCAAAAGGGGCTTCAGAGAATATTGTATGTTAGCTGAAGTATGTCTACCAGTGGAACGGGCAATGTAAGATCCCTGCCTCATGTTTTTGTTTTGGCTACACTCTCGGGGCCTATAAGTACTACAGACCTACGGTATATCCATTTTATATCGGTTTGATGTCCTGGAAATTGTTGTTTCTGAGGGTGCAGAGAATTCTCTGCTACAGATTGCTAGCCCCTCTCCCAGCCCCATTGCAGGGGCCAGAGTTTCCCAGAACAGGGGAACAGACTCTTAAAAGTCTGTAGTGTAGCTATGCCCTAGCACAGGGATAGGTAAACTGGTGCCTTCCAGAGGTGTTGGACCCATAATCCCTGACCATTGGCTATGCTGACTGGAGCATCTGGGAGTTGTAGTCCAAAACATCTGGAGGGCACCAGGTTGTCTACCCCTGCTCCTTTCTAGCCTATGTGGACACCCACTGACTGGGTTCGCACGACTCGACAACCCATCATGGGTTACTATCCCTGGGGTTGTCATGTCATGCGAACCTGAACTGATTCCCACAGTGTGGCTTGTTTGAGGGAAGCAAGCCACCATAGGTTGTAGTAGGGGTTGTTGTGTCATCTGAACCTAGGTGACCGACCCCATCATGGGTACTGGGAACTGGCTACTGAGCTGCTTGGCAAGAGCGGCAAAACCCCTTGCTACTCTTCCCAAGTGGCTCCTGGGTGACTGCCCCAAAAGTGCCCAAGCAGTACTTGGGGGCAGCTGGGAGTGGCTTCCCCACCCTCCCTGCTGCGATCGCAAGTGTTTCGGGCTCACTACAATTTTTTTCACATTAAGCTTTTTCTTTTTCCTTGAGATTGTGAAAGCCAGCTGTCAAATTGACGTTCACAATCCCTGTTTTGACAGCTATGGACAGTCCCTTCAAAGTGCCCCCACAGCACTTTGGAGGGGCTGCTGTGGTCACCAAACATTAAAAAAAAATTTTTTTTGTCCCCCCTAAATTTTGCAAATATTTGTGAAAATTATTTTTAAAATTATTTTTGCCTGCACTCGCACAACTGTGGACATTTGCAGTAGCGTGGGTGTGGGAAAGAGGAGCCTCAGGTGGGCAATGTGTAGTGGGGTGCCTGCTGGCAAAGTGCAGCAGGTACCCACCCTCATCATTGCCCCACAGAGGCTGCATGTAAGTTTATTTTACCCTTTGGCTACAACTGACAGCTGTCAAATGTAACCAAAAGTGTGAGTGATCTTAGCTCGTGAAAAGGGTGTGGTGTCTCATTCACCCTCTTCGTCACAAGGTCCTTGGGGCCTTTTTTGGACTCGTGTGTCCTAAGTGTGCCCTCACTTTTGGATTTGTACCGAAGATTCTGCCACCGTGGGAACTTGCAAAACTATTCCCTGGAATAGTTAACTTTAACAGCTGTCAAAGATAAAGCTCCATTTTTCAAGTGGGTTTTAGAAAAGGTTTAAAAAAACAGTTTTGGTTAGGACACTATACAGGCATATAGAGTCTATATATACTTTCCTCCCCCCCCCATTTTTTTTAACCCTTATTTTTTAACTGCGATTGTGGCGGGGAAGGGGGAGACAACTCGGTCCTCCCATGGTGCCCCCTGGGATACCCACAGGAGGACCGAGGGTGGAGAACGGGAAGGGAGGGAGTCAACAACTCGCAGTGAGCCCAATCCTCTGTCAGGCACACCATGGGTTGTTTTGCCAACAACCAACCCACTGTGGCTTATTGCCAGGGTGGGTTGGCGTGACTGAGAATGAGAACTGTGGCAAGAGATGAGAACCTATGCTTTAAGTTGCTTGGCGAGAGACCTTACGGAAGGAAAAAGCTTGCCACAAATCCTGGCTCTTTTTTTCTAGTGACACTGCCCCCCCCTTCCACATGTCTAGGACATGAAAACCCATATTGTACTCTCTCTTGTGCCTTCTGACTAACCAGCCAGGTCCTACGTAGGCGAATCTCCCTCCCGCCTTCTGTTTTCACAGAACCACCTTGTCTGCTCCTCTGAAGAAAAGTTAGACATCTGCAGACTCTTCCAGCCTCTCGCACACCCCACCCCTCTTGGCTTCTCTCCTCAGCCCCTAGCCATCCCACCCCCCTAGCAGAGGGTCCAGGCGCCCCATTTCTTTGTAACCCTGCTCAGTTACAGTTCGCCTTTGAGTGCCTGTTTCTGTGTTCTGCCTTCTTCTCCTAGGATGTGGTTGATTATTTGGGGTTCCTGCACAAACTTTGTGTGGGGAAAGTGCAGGGGAACCGGAAATTTGGTTCAGCTGAAGGAAGGGCCAGAAAGGGGCAGGGTGGCGTGTGTGTGTATATGTGTGTGTGTGTGTGGGGGGGGAAGGAATTTGGTATTCTACCAAAAATAAAGGCTAGACAGATGTGTCGGTGCAGGGTGTCATTTTGAGGTTAGCATGAGACGAACGCCAAAGTTCAGTCTGTTGCCTCCCTTGGGCCAATGCCATTCCTGGCCTCTGTTTCCCCTTTGCTTAAAAGTGTAAGCTCTTCACAGGCAGAGACTGTGTGCGTGTGTGCATGCGTGTGAGCATGTGTGAGAGCAGTGCCATAGAGAACACAGTAATTCAAAAAAATCTTTTGAGATGAGAAGGCTCCAGGCTTCTGTGAGCTATCATGTTAGTTGTTCCAAATAATATTTTTTTTAAGAGAACTGGTTTCTTAGAAACGTGGGCCCTCCCCACACCACAGAATATGGAGACATTTGCCCATGAGGGCTAGGAACAATTAAGGTGCCGGGGAGAACGTTGGGGTTTCAGTATCTCCATGTTGGATGTATCCCAAAGAAGAAGGAGCCCCTTTAGAATGACCTCCCAATGACCCCCACACTCCCATCCACTGATGGGGCAATCCAAGGGCCAGGTTCCCTCTAACGATGAAGGGAATCGAACACATGCCTGGAATTAAGTTGAACTCCAAATGGTGTTTTGAGGGAGGCCGGAGCCTCGGCTGGGGTTTTATTGATGTTCCCCCATTTAAAAACATTCCCTTCTGTAACAACCCCCCCCCCACACACACACACAGCTCCACCTCCTCTCCTCCTTGAGGCAACTCCCCCCCCCCCCGCTTGCTGGCAGGAGCCCGGGCTGTTTTCTTTCAGTGGGTTTCTTTCCCGGTTTCTGTGTGCTTGGACACCTCGGCCTGACGGCGCGTTTATTTTTGGAACACGAGCTTCAAGAGAGGCCCTCACATATGGAAAAGTTTACGGAAATGAAGCCTTTAAGTTAGCTGCTCGCTTGAAATCTCGTGGCTTTAGCTGCTCAGGGCACTTGGCAGAACCCACAGCAGTGGGGAGGGGGTGTGGGGAATGAGCAGAAGTTTCTGCCGTTTTAAAGGGGCCGAGCACAAAGTGTTGCCCCCGTGCTGGTGGGCAGATACAGTGCTGGAACCCAGGAACCAGTTCTGCTGACTGACAAGGGACTGGGGTCTTGGCTAGATAGCTGACCCAGGGACACTGCTGCGTGCGTGAGGGAACCCCAAGCGCTGAAGTTTCAAAGGGTGTGCGGTGCGTGTGTGTGTGTGTGTGTGAGTTTCTCAGTTTCACAGTAGTGGAGTATTTCTCTCCCCCCCCTCCCTAAACCCGGCATTTTGTGGGAGAGCATTACTGAGGCAACTCATGCCTCGCCTGTGGTACTCTCACTGCATTAGCCCCCTCAAATTGGCCTCATACTGGGGTGGAACCACATCCCAGTGGGAGAAGAAAAATGAAAGACGGGGGGGGGGGACCTAAAGAGGGAGCAGGGGCACAAGGCATGAAGCAGAGTCGAAAGTGTGTTGTGTGCGCGCGCGCGTGTGTGTGTGTGCGTGCGCGCGCGTGCACACACACTCATTAAAGAGGCAACGGGTACAGGGAGGGGAGAAGGTGAAGAGTGAGTGATGGGCTGGGGTAGGGGGTAGCTGGGAAAGCCAGAGACACAGAGTCGGCAGGAAAAGGCGCTGCCTGGGCTGTTGTAAATTAGGCCTGTGGTGTTGGGTTCCATGTGGAAGATGTGAGCTCACATTCTACCCCCAGGGTGGTACAGCCCCAGCCAAGCGCTGGCAGCAAGAACATAAGCTCCATTTATCTGAGAACCTGAAATGACTCTTGATTTAAATCATATGGTAAAAAGCACCCAAAGAAGAAGAAAAAAAAACTTGCCTGCTTTTGGAGATGGTTCAAAAGGGAAAATACGCACACGCCCTCATGCAGAGAAATGCTTAAAGGGCCAGTGTCTCTGTTCCCAGTGTCCTAGGCAGGCTGGAAGAAGTGGGGCAAACCAAGGCCCAGCAATTCGGTTTCAGCTGGATTGGGACTTTGAGACAGTGGCTGGCTCTAAAATAATGAAACCAGACTATAAATTGCCTTGTGGGGGAGGGATGTTAGAGTAAAGAATTAAAAGAGGCATAAGAAAAAGCGGGTAAAGCTGGTTTCTAAGGGACCTAGAGGGGTGCCCTTAGCTGGCAGCCTGGTGCCAGTGGGTGGGGATTCTGATCCTTTTCGGGTGTGTGTGTGTCATGTTTGCCTTTACGAATTGTGTGTGCTGCTGACTCCTAAAAATGCCAAAGGCAAAGGAAAATCTCAGATTTAAAACCCTAGTGCTTTGGGGGCAGGTAGATAAAATTCATTTTGGTTGCTAGATTCACTGGTTGCATGTGCATGCTTGGGAGGGAGAATGCACAGAGGAACCTTCAGTGACTGTCACAGTTTTTTTGTTTTTAAAGGTCTGCTAACCAGGACTGCTTGGGCTACTCAAATCATTGTAGTCTACCCTCTACTACAGGGATGGGCAACCTGTGGCCCTCCAGATGTTTTCGCCTACAACTCCCATCAGCCCTAACATAGACTAGGGTGAGGGATCATGGGAGTTGTAGGCCAGAACATCTGGAGGGCCACATGTTGCCCACCCCTGCTCTACCATCTACCCCACAACACTTGCCTGGCTCTCTGCAGTCAGAATATCCAATCTAGGTCTCAGTCCTGAAACTCCCACCCACCCCCATGACAACATTGATTCCTGGAAAACAGGAAGTAATGAGTGCCCTTGATCATGTGCGGAGTGCATTTCCCTTACCACTGAGTAACCCCAACCAATCGCACACATATCTGGGATTTTAGGGCAGGATTTCCAAGTCAGGAGGCCTGATTTCCGGGCAGGCTTCAGCACACCAACTATTCTTATTTTGGAAATTAATCACAGGCCATGTCCCTGCTGCTTTCCCTAGTAGGTTTGCTTACTCTTTTTTTTTTTTTTTTACTGGCCCTGCGCCTGTGCCTTACTCTCTCTTTTTTTTACTGGCCCTGCGCCTGTGCCTTTAAAAGCATCCTCACATGCACAAATTAAGCAAATCCCACTCTCACTGGCCTGAGAATAAGAGGGACAAAAGGCTTCATCTGCCAAATTCCAGTGTGCCTCAGGCTCCTGTTTACAGGCACAGTAGCAAGGCTGGTTAAAAAAAAAGTTGGCAATCCCTTTTCCCAGGTTCCGTAAACCTAATCAGCTAGTTTTCTCTTACTCAGTGCTGAGCTTTCTTTGCATATAGGATGCCTGCTGCCTTATCTCCCTGCAGTGGCCCCCTCCCCTAATACATGTGATCCCAACATTTCTTGAGCCAAGATTCCTTTTAGAGCTTTGAGACCCCTTGAGCGTCAAGGAGGGGAGGGCCCACATTTTCCTCCTTGTTGCATTGTGTTCCATGTACAAGTTCAGGTCCAGCTTGGTGCCTCTGCCATCTTGCAGCCTCCTCTGCCTGTATGCTTTCTTTTAGGTGTGGGGTGTTGCAGGAAGTCCAGACAACTGAGGGCCAAGCCAGAGGTGCCATTTGCCACATAGTTTGCCCTTGCATAGTTGGCGCCAGTGGGAGCTTTTCCCCCAGCGTGGCTATCAGGCAGGCAGGGGCGCAGGGGGTCCTGATTGGGACTGTGGCGGGGGGGGCAAAGGGTTAAAAAGCTCCTCTCCTCCTCCCATGCCATGGTCCCAATCTGATTCTACCACCACCCCTGCACAAACACCTGCTATTTGTGAAAAGAAAAGTTAGGGTGCGAGCCTACGCACGTTTAGACAGAAAAAAAGTCCTACAACTCCCAGCATGCCTCAGGCAGCATGGCTGGCTGGGGGATGCTGGGAGCTGTAGGACTTTTGTCTCTCTAAACATGGATAGGATTGCACCCTTAACTACACAAGGGCAAATGTCACATCTAGTCTGACCCTGAGTTTCTTCCCAGTGTGTCAGCAGCACTCTTGTCACCTCTCACCTGTTTGTTTATTCCTGCTTAATCCTCACTTTGCGAAACCTTAGCCTGAGGCCAAAATCCACAGATGCATTGTAATGAATGCTTGGGAGTCTTTCCTGCTTCAGATAATCTGCTGCATTACCTCTGTTCACAAGTTATGCTTGTCCTACTTTAAGGGTCACCACCCAAACATAGGGAGCTGCCTTACACTAGGTCACATAATTGGTCCATCTCACCCAGTATTATATACTCTTACTGGCAGCAGCTTTTTAGAGAAGGACCAGCCCTAGGCTAAATCGTACCCTGGGTGAGAAGTGCCTTTGGTGGCCAGTCAGCTTATAGCTTTCTCTTTTATTATTATTCACACATTTCACAGTACTTATAGCAGCTTTCCCCAGCCTGGTGCCCTCCAGATGCTTTGGACTTTAACTCCCATCAGCGCAAACCATAGCTAATGGTCAGGAATGCTGAGAGTTGTAGTAAAAAAAAACATCTGGAGGGCACCAGGGTGGAGAAGGCAGACTTACAGTGTTTATACTATTTGTGCTCATGTTGCTTTGCAACATCTCCTTAAAGTAAAGCCAGGTTCAACTGATTTTTATCTACAACAGGGATGGGCAAGTTGTGGCCCTCCCAATGTCTTGGCCTACAACTTCCATCATCCCTCACTATTGGCTATGTTGACTTGTAGGCTGAAACATCCGTGGGGCCATATGTTGCCCACCCCAATCTAGAACAAGTGGCATTGAACTGGATATTTAAAAAGAAATATTATTTAAAGCTAACGGATGGAAGTTCATTTTTGTAGTTATGACCCAGATGACCTTTAGAACTTTGTGGGGGGGAAGGTTAAAGATACTTAAGTGACCTATTGAATGAGCACTTGATGCCCGTAAGCCCCCGAACTCGTAGGCTTACGAGCATCCAATGTAGAGTGGGAGGAGTGGCAGAGGCGATCTTCGCCTCCCCACTACTCCTGCTCTGCATTTTAGCTAGATGGCCGTTTTCAGCGGTCTAACTGAGGCACTTTGGAGGAGGAGGGAAGGAGGCTGGAGCACCATCAGGATACCTCATATCCTGGCAGCCCAATTCTCCTCCACTCCTCTTCCCCTCCAAAATATTCCCTTTACTCCCTCTCCGAGGTTGATTTCCTGACCTTGGAGAGGCAGACAGCGTGGTTCTTTCTGTGCTGGCTGTGAAGGGGTGGGGGAATCGGAGCATGGATTCCCAGCTCCAAGTTTGGAACTCTGTCTCTGACCTCGGATCTGGGAATCCGAATGTGATCTTAGGGATGTGATCTTAAAGCAGGGCTCTCCTACCGTGGGTCCCCAGATGTTGCTGGCCTACAGCTCCCAGCATACTCAGCCAACATGGCTAATAGCAAGGGATTCTGGGAGCTGTAGTCCAGCAACATCTGGGGACCCAAGGTTTGGAGAGCCCTGTCTTAAAGAATTCAAATATCAAAAAATAGCTGTGCTAGCTGGACTGTATTATCAAGGTGGACCACAATGTTGAATGTGATGATGTGATAAGGTGCTGGGAAGTATCAGCCTTAGGCTTAGTTCAGGAGGAAAAAAATGTATACCCACCTCTCTTGACAATAGCTCAGAGGTAGGGCACCCGCTTTTCATGTAGAAGGTCCCAGGTTCAATCCCAGGCATCTCCAGTAAAAGCAAGGATGGGAAATATGTGGCCCTCCAGATGTTGCTGGACTGCAAGTCCCATCAGCCCTAGGCAGCATAGCCAGTGGGGAGAGATGATGGGAGTTGCAGTCCAACAACCTCTGGACTGTTATCTTCTCTATAATCTTACCCTGATTGTGGTGTTTCCAGGGGAGGGAAACATGTACTTGGGGATTAGGGACTGATATAATCATTCCATGTTCCGTATGCTTGGGACAGTTGTCCTCTTTGTTGCCAAGCTACTTCTCTGTCCTCCTCAATGCTGCTCTTAAGCAAAGCCTTTCCTGAATCAACCTAGCCTCAACTTGTGTGTAATACCACTCCCACCTGACTCTCTCCAATTATGGCCATCATCATGATAGGCAGGCAGTGGAGTGGGGTCCCTTATGCAATGGGGGTTGTTAGGCCCACTCCCCAATTGGGTTCTGTCACAGTGGAGGCTGAGCCACCCACTTTCAATGGCAAGAGGCAGGCTTTACCCCCACCACAACAGTGTGCACCCAAGCACAGCGATTTCCCCCCATCATCAGAGTAGATAGGGGGAAAGTCTGATCAAGGGGTAATGTTGGGATGATGGATAAACTTGAAGAAGAGCTGTAGGTCCACGGTAGAGTACATGCTTTGCATGCTAAAGGTCTCAGGTTCAGTCCCTGGCTTCTCCAGGTAGGGCTGGGAAAGCCTTCTATCTGAAATCTGAAACCCCTTTGGAGATGCTGCCAGTCAGCACTGTAGAGGATACTAAGTTAGATGGACCAAGTTAGATGGACCAAAGGAGCTTCCCTAAGCCAACTTTTGTCTCTAGTTTCTTGGAAGAGAGGTGATGGAGAAGCAGGCTTTCTGCTCCACCAACAGTCTTGCTGGTTGCAGTCCATTTCCTTTGTCCTATAGAAGTCAATGGGTACCACTGAGCAGTGCCAGCGCCAGGTTTTAGATGGCCCTGGGGCAAGATAGCCTCAATGGTGCCCCTCCCTCAGCGAGTTTACCTTTTCACTACCACTGTCACCACCTGCTATTGCTCCTTATCCTTTTTCTCATCATTGCTACTACTCGCTTGCTTGCTTGACAGGCAAAGAGCCAATGAGCAAGTATGTGGCAGCATTGTCTGCTCCTCCTTCACACCACCACCATTGTCTTGGCCAGGGTGAGAGGCAGGAGGTGAACAAGCAAGTTACAATGGTGAAGAGGAGGAGCAGGTCCAGGGAGCTCTTGTCAGTGGGCCCTGTGCTGCGGTGGGGGGTGGGGAGTCCTTGGCAGGTGCCCAACTGTGCCTACCCTTGACACCAGTCCTACCATTGAGAAGTGAGCCTCCTTGTACCTGCATAGCCCTTTCCCTTCCTCTGTGGACCCTTGGCCTGAATCACATTTGATCATACTAACATGACAGGGTGTCAAGTTTTGTTGCCTTGCTCCCACTCATTCTGTTCTCCTCCCTCCGCTGCCTCTGCCACCCCTGCTCCAGCTCCTTCTCCCACCCCTGCTTCCGAGCGACCCGAGAGGAGAGGCAATGTGTCTGTGATGCGCTGTCTTTTTCTCCCCTACCTCCTGAAGCTGTTTTCCCAACTCCTGTCTCTTGCTCTCCACCGTACATGATAGTGATAGAGAAACAGAACATTCAGTACTGACCCTCTTTTGTATATCTATATATCTGTATCTACCCAGAATACTAATGTCAGATCATGTGCTTCTTCTTTCCCATGCAGGACTGCAACAGGAAAGAGAAAGGAGAGGAAAGACACCTTTCCCCAGGGCTGAAATTTTGCACGGACCCCAGCCATGGAACCATCTTCCTGGAGCAGTGACTGCTCAACCCAGATCTTCTAAGGAGACTCTTGACTCTCCCTCACACCCGTTTCCCCAGTGCTCTCAGCCATGGCAGGAAACAAGGAGAGGGGCTGCTCTGGTGGAACTCCCCTGGCTCACGTGAATGGCTTCCCTCCTGCCGTATACCCCTTCCCTTTCCCCAATCCTCACTTCGAGGTGCTCACCAATGGAGGTTACTTCCGAAGCTATCCTAGCGACCTGCCCAAGGAAATGGCATCACTGTGTGAGTTTCAAGAAAGAAGGAGATGTCTGAGTGGCGGGTGTGTGGTGTGTGGAGGGTTGGGGCTTGGTGCCGGAATGATGTAGATGTCAGGTTGATCTATGACACTCCAAGCTATTTCCAGGACTGGGGGACTCATTTGCTTTGAGTGCTGCACGAAAGTGAATGAAATGGGGTAAGTAGGAGCACAGGATGACCTATGGTGCATGATGACCACTTCAGCCTCAGAGATGCTGCTGGGTGCGGATTGATTGATTTTTGTCTTGGCTCCTAGGCTGGATTTCCTGCACCATGCCAATGCTAGCAAACTTTTTAGGCACTGGGATTCATTGGATGAATGTTCACAAGCTGATACTGGGTTAGTATAGTATCCCTGATAGGAATGCCCCTGGCATGAAGTGGATAAATGTTTTGGACCTGGACACCATGGTCCAAACCCCATCTCCATTATGAAGTGCCTGAGGTGTCAGTCCAGCGTCAGGAACCTGTGCATATAACGGGTATAAAAAAGCCATTTTAAGGACGAAGGAGACAACACTTCCAAAATACTTCACACCCTAACGGTCTTATAGAAGTGATTAAACAGTATCTGAACTTGGCAGTGAAGGCTTTGTACAGATTGGCTCTTATTTTGGGCTAGTTATCCTATTTAACATTCTGTTTAGTGGCAACATTGCGTTAGGTCAGGCAGGGGTGGGCAACTTGTGGCCCTCCAGATGTTTTGTCCTACAAACCCCATCAGCCCTAGCCACCTTAGCCAATGGTGAGGGATATTGGAAATTGTAGGCCAAAACATCTGGAGGGTCACAGGTTGCCCATCTCTGTGTTAGGTGCTGTGCAGATGACAGAAATCACATATTTCCTGTTCAGAGAGTCTATATTCATAAGGGTGATTCACATGAATATAGAGAAGTCATTAGGAGTTGACCTTCGGGAGAAGATTTCCACAGGGCAAAGTAGCTTTGGGGGTGATCTGACATATGTCACGATGGTGCCTCATCTCATCTTAGAAAACCTTCAGTCTGTGGGTCGAGCAAGAAGGTGATGAATCCGTGGTCTGAACATGTTAACTGAGCTATTGACTAGCACTTTGAATTGTGTCTGGAAGCTAACAGACACCCACTAGCTGGAACTTCTGAACAATCTTCAAAGGCAGTCCCAGAAAGAGCCCATTGCAATTGTCAGTTCTAGGGTTTACCAAACCATGAATTGCCCAAAACCTAGCAAAACATCAGGGAGCAGATTTCAATATGGGCAGGGCTTGCAAGACTCATTATAGAAGCAATGTTGGTATAAGTGTGTTTGTGGTACTGCATAGCAAAATGGTGGCAGTAAAATCGCAAGACTGCTTCATGGTCTGCTACAACCTAATATAAAAGCCTTATTAGCCAAAAGCTATTTGTGACTCTTAGATATGTTCTGGTGCCCAGTATAGCTGGCTGACAAACCAAACCTAGTATTGTCCCTGAATAGGGCTGGACTGCAATCTGACATGCCTATTATGCCAGCACTGGGCACCGAGAGTTGAACTGGAGTCTGGGTACTGGGTACTATGGGAACATAAAGACTCTTCAGTTCAGAATTATTACCAGATTTTGACCCCTAGGTGGCTGGAGCCACTGAACCCTGGTCTTGAATACGGAGGGTAGTATCCAGTGGTGTCCCAGCACTAGCGCTAATGACATTGTGCTAGCGTAAACCAAAGCTTGTGCAATGTAACTAATGCAATAGGAAAAGGCGGTAAATCAGCAGCGTGGTGGCAAAAAGTGGTGAGTTTTCTTTAAAACAAGGCATGTGGGGAGCCTGCCATATTGCGACTTTCACAAGACCATTCAGTTATGTCAAAATTCGATAACAGTGCTATTTATTTATTTATTTATTTATTATATTTATACCCTGCCTTTTTTCCTGAAAGGAACCCAAGGCAGCTTACATACTCCTCCTCTCCACGTTATCCTCACAACAACCCTGTGAGGTAGGTTAGGCTGAGAGTCAGTGACTGGCCCAAAATCACCCAGTGAGTTTCATGGCTGAGCGGGGACTAGAACCCGGATCTCCCAAGTCCCAGTCCAACACTCTCACCACTACGCCACACTGGCTATTTATCGTGCCATTGAAAAAATGAGTGATTTTCAGGACATGGTGGTGTGTGTGTGTGTGTGTACCTACATACGTACTTACGTATGTACGTACAGAAGAGCATTTCATCACATGGATATTTGGGGAGAAATTCACAGTGGGTGGAGTGAATCGGCCCACACAACGATCTTGACTTGGAACTAGGCCTTTCAGGAAGCTATTCTTGGATGGACCTCCTGGGAGGAGGGGTGTGGAGAGAGGCACCCACTTGGCCATAGCTTTTTATTTTTAGGGGATCTTGCATCACCCTTTAGGACTTTCTCTGTTCTAGTCTCACTGAGGGGCTTCTAGGGGATTTTTTTCATTATGGAGGCACTGAAAGTAATCCCTGTGCATGAATGAGTGCATGTGTGTTTCTGCGCAATGTGCCTTGATCTCATGTTGGCACTTTTGAATTGGGGTGCAAGAGATGTTGTGCCTAGGGCTTGCTGGGTGTGGGTCTTCCTGGCTCCTACCAGGTTCTGTGCTCTGTTCTCCACACTTTGGGGCATGTTCCGACCGCTCTGCCCTATCCCGCCCCAGGGTGTGCCGAGGCTCTGTGCCAGACCTCTAGGCTCCACTTAGCTCGGCTCATCCTGCCTGCCAATGCAGGGACTGGAGCCTTACATGCTTTCTCGGGTGCAGGTTCCGACACGCCAAAGCGGCGTCCCCACGCCGAAGGGCTGTCAGTCATTCATGCCTCCCCTCCCGCACACTGTGTGTGCCTGTGCTTCAGGGCTGTGCACATGAGATCCTGCATGTGCCTGGCCCTTGCCTCAATGGGGCAACCTGGAAAGAACGGGTGCCCAGGGAGCAAGGGTTGCATCCCTTCCTTTCGCTTCCTGGACTCTGCTGTACTTTGGACTTTCAATTTTCAGTCCATTCATGGTATTCTAAAATTTCAGTCTCAGGATGTCCTCTCCTCCGCTTCTCCCAACAGTGCTTCTATCTCTGCTGATCTGGAGTCTTCTGTTGCTTCAGCTCCGCCAACCGCAGTTCGTTCATTCCACTGCCCCCCTCCCCACATTACTACTGCCAGGCCAGCGTGTGTTTGTGTGTGTCTCGCTTGTCCACCAGGGGGCAGCCTCTGAGTTCATGTGACTCAGAGCCAGATTCAGGTTTCCATTCAATTCAATTACCGTATGCTGCACTGGGGGTGTATTAAGGAAAGTTAAACCAACTGCAGTGTACATTTTTATTTTTTCTTCCAAATTCTCTCCTGCCTTAATAGCAATTGTTTGTGACATACACATACACAATCTCAAGAGGGGCTCACCCTAACACTGTAGAATTCTTCCATTCATTCCAGCTCTAATCCATTCTGAAATCCAGGGCAGGCAAACTTGATAGAAAACCATTTTAAAAAATTGTTTCAAAACCTGGCAACCTGAAACAGCACAACATCAGCACAACTCTTACAGAGCTCCAAATACTTTGGAAAGAGGCTTTTATTTTATGTTCCTCTTAACAAGGCCCAGAAGTTGATCTAGCACAATCTTTCAAGGAGGGACATCCACAGTTGGGGTGGCAAGAATGAGAAGGCCCTGTACCTTGGGCTTGTCGGCTTAACCTTAGAGATGGTTCATGCTATCAGGGCCTCCCTCTCCAATCTAAGAGGGTAGGGAGGAGTCTATGGGAAGAGAGGTTCCATTGAGTCAGCAGGACCCAAGCCATTTTAGGGCTTTGAAGGTCAAAGCCAGCACCTTGAATTGGGCTCAAACAAATGAGCACCCAATGTAGAACTTTCACTGTGGTTTAATGTGCTCCCTGCAGCTAGCCCCAGATACTAGTCAAGCTGCAGCATCCTCTGCTAATCAAAGATACTGAACCATCTTTAAGAGAAGCCCCAGGTAGAGAGCATTACAGTAGTCCAAATGAGAAGTTATCAGTGCATGAATGAGAGAGAAGCCAGTTCCAGGAGTGTCACAGCACTGGCATCCCATCTGAAGCTGGTAAAATGTAGACCTGGCCAGCTCTGCCTCCTGTGAATCCAGGAGCACTCCCATTATATTTATTTTATTTTATTTTATTACATTTATTAATCGCCCATCTGGCCGGTCACCCAGCCACCCTGGGCGATGTACAATTAAAACAATACAATAAAACATGACAATTAAAAACAGTCTTAAAAAATTCTTTTAAAATCCTAACCCACCCCATATTCCCACCTGAAAAGCCACGTTTTTAATGCACGGCGGAAGCTCATCACAGAGGGGGCATGGTGAAGGTCACTAGGGAGGGAGTTCCATAACTTGGGGGCCTCCACAGAGAAGGCCCTCTTCCTAGTCCCCAACAGCCTGGCTGCTCTGGCTGATGGGATAAGGAGAAGGCCGTCCATGGCAGACCTTGTTGAGCGGCCTACTTGATGCTGCTGGAGGCGCTCCTTGAGATAAACTGGGCTGGAGCCGTGTAAGGTTTTAAAGGTCAAAACCAACACCTTGAATATACACTTCCACTTTTCAAGAGAGTATGACCCTGCCTAGAACTGGGAAAACTTCAGTTCCTGGGTCAAGTTCTTAACCTGTCAGCCTTTTCCATGTTCAGCTTCAGCCCATTATTCTGCATCTCTCCCATCATGTTCTCCATGCATCTGTTCGGGGATGCTATCATTGCTCCTGGATCCAAGGAAAATGAACAACAGAGCTGGATGTTGTCAACATACTGATGCCACTGTACCCCAGGGCCAGACCTCTGGACAAACTCAACCAGCTGTTGCATATAGATACAGCTGAGCCCTGTGGGATGCCACATACCTAATAATAATTTCTGTGGGGCAGAGACACTGTCCCCTAATGGCATTCTCAGGAACTCTTGAGACAGGAAAGAATGGCGCTCCTACAGAGCGAAGTTCTCTCCCTCCCTACTCCAACGCCCAGCCCAACATGACCATCCACTGCAGTTTGGTGGTCAATGCTATCAACGGTTCAGTTTCACGTCATTGTCTCTCATTTGATACCTGTTTGAGAAGTATTCAAGTACCACACTACTGGTTTACAGTGCAGGTGGCAGATTCTTTAAGGCCGGTTTTTGCAAACTTCTGTTTTATAAAACTAATGAAATGCCCATGATTAGAATGGATGGTGTGTGTGTGTGTGTGTGTGTGTGTGTGTTTGCGTAGGGAGGGTCTGTATATTATAGAGCAGGGATTGGGCAGAAGGTAGATTTCCAGATGTTTGGGACTGCAACTCCCAGAAGCCCTTACCAACATGGCCAATTGTCAGGAATGCTGGGAGTTGAAGTGCAAAACATCTGGAGATCTACTTTCTGCCCACCCGGTTATAGGGGACCCTTGTGGAGGTCGCAATGTATATCTCATTGTATATGTGTATGTTTCTTTTTTCTGCAGGGTGAGGGTGGGAGAGTTGGTGCATACAACTGTGTGTGTGTTTGTTTTTCTGTGTGTGAATTGGGGTGGGGGACTCTGAATGCGTCTCTCTCCCTATGCATGCATTGTAAAGTAATACATACCGTATGTCTGAAAACTAACGTCTAAATTAGGGGTGGCTGCCTGTGGCCCTCTGGATGTTTTGGCTTACAACTCCCATCAGCCCTAGCCAGCAGAACCAATGGTGTGGGATTATGGGAGTTGTAGGCCAAAACTTCTACAGGGCCACAAGTTGCCCAGCTTAAAGAGAGGACAATAACGGGGTCAGGACAGGAGTGGCTAATGTTGGCAGTGGTCAAATATTTTACAAGGATGCCAGAAAGAAAGCAGAACACTGAAAAGGTCTTGCCTGTTAGGTCAGGGACTTCATTAGTGGGTCATGATGGTTCCTCTTATCAACCAGGGAGAGGAAAAGAAGAATGGATTCATACAGCAGGGATGTAGAATTCCTAAGTACCTAACCATTAGAGCGGTTCTGCTCTGATGCAAAAGGCTGCTGAGATTTTCCCTGAATCTGTTCTTCAGAACCTTCACCAGGCTTTTTAGGTAGAAGATCTCCTGTCTTAAAGGCAGGGAATGGACTCGATGATGCATTTGATCGCTGTGAAATCTATCGTGGGCAGTGTTTAGCCATTATCCCTCTAGTGGATGTTGATGGAACGACTGAGTTGTGTATTATCTGCGCAGTTGGGAGGGCCGATGTGGCTCTTGAGGGCAGCCGCTCTGCATGCTGCAGTATGTCTTGGGAGAACAGAAGCAATGGAAGACAGGGCTCTTGTGCCCTTGGTAGCAACAACAAAATGCAGATGCAGGTTTTCTCACCCCTGTTTTGTGTCAAGCTGCACCTTCTTCTGCATCTCTTTCAATAGTTGTTAAGAAGAGCCTTGTTCTCTTTTTACATCTGGCCACCCTGAGCCAGTGTGGTGTGGTTAGAAACAAAGGTTAGAGTGTTGGTCTGGGGCTCAGGAAACCTGGGGTCTAGGCCCCACTTGGCTATGAAGCTCACTGGGTGACTTTGGGCCAATCACTGATTCTCAGCCTAACCTACATCACAGGGTTGTTGTGAGGATAAAATGGAGAAGAGGAAGACTATGTAAGCTGCCTTGAGTTTCTCACAAGAAGGAAAAAAGGTGGGATATAAATGTAATAATAAAGTCTTAACGTGGCAGGAATGACCCACTGTAAGCATTTGCTGCCCCATACGCACGCGCCTAGGGGTGGGGATCCTCTTTCAGCTCGTGGGCTGAATTCAATTTTGGAGACGGGCTTGGAGGCCGCATTCCAGTGGTGGCTGGAGCCAAAGGCAGGGAGGCTTTTGGCCCCAAAGGCAAGTCCTAAAATACAAAAAAATAGTAGCATATTGTAGTTTAAAGCCTTTTCTGCCAGTAACTAAGCCTTAGGAAAGGCATTTCAATCTTATGGAATGGGGGGGGGGGCAGCACAAAGGCCAGGAAACCACTGGTGGTTGTGGGATAGGGGGTGGGGCCAGGGGAAGAGGTCTGGATTAGGACGGGGGGGGGGGCAGATTTGGCCCCTGGGCCTGAAGGTGCCCACCCCTGTTGTAGGCCCTGGAATCTTTTGTTCAGGATGCTTTAACCTGCTCTCGTAGGGCGGCCTGGTTGTAACCTGGAGCAAGAAGCCAGCGAGGCAGCCTGCCCTGTTCTGCCCATACTGGTCCTACGTTTTTCCCTGCCCACCATGTGGACTACTGGAGAGGGAGAGCTTCGGGTTGCATCCCAGTGATCTGCAATGCAGCGTTACATTTCCTTGGGCAGCAGGAGATGGGGCATCTGTGGCTGCTTCTGCCTGCTCTGCCTCTGGTCTTGTCAGCCCTTCTCCCCTTTGTTCCTGTGCACCACAGCTGGAGCCCAGCTTGTTACAGCAGGTGGAGCAAGGGGAGAGAACACATGGGGGAAGCCTGGCTGCCCTGCTCCTCACGTACTGGGGAATTTAAACGTGTAGGGCAGATTTCAGGGTTGCAGCCTGGCACCATTATGCTCTCTCTCTCCAGCAGTCTCTGTGGTTGTGAAGAGCAGAGGAATCTGTATTGCTGGCTTCTTGCACTCACTGTGCATGTGGGGATGCCTTAGCTATCTTTCCCTCTTATCTCTCTGCTTGGAGTACTTTGCTGGAATATATTATTTATATCCCACTTACCATATTTAAAAAATATCTCTGATATGTCTCATAGCAAGCTATAGTCCTACCTGAGGAGCATGACTGTCTACATGAGCCCCCAAATGGCAGCATCCCATCCAGATTCAGCATCAACAAACATCAGCTCCTGCGACAAAGCTGCCTTGTAGCAGCAGTGCATCATGCGCAGGGCTAAATGGCAGCATCCCATCCAGATTCAGCATCAACAAACATCAGCTCCTGCGACAAAGCTGCCTTGTAGCAGCAGTGCATCATGCACAGGGCTTTGCATATCCTCTAATTGTGCCAAAGTGCAGCATCTATACAGAACGCAGCATAGGATCATTTTATAGATTTCATAGATCTTATAGAGTTGGAAGGAGCCTACAAGGCTATTGAGTCCAACCCTCTGCTCAATGCAGGAAACTAGAGGAGGGGTCTCCCATCCAAGTAATAACCAGGCCTGACCCTGCTTAGCTTTCCACACTCAGACAAGCTGAGCCAGCGTAAGCCACTGGGCAAGGTCTTGTAAAATCTCAGAACCTGGAGATCAGAGGTTTCAAGTGTTTTGGGGATGGGACACCAGTGTCCTGCAAGGCTCTCTGGCTGCTGGAGGCAGAATAAATGATGCAAAATGTGCAAATCAGGACCATTTTGCATATTTTATACAGGTTGCAACAGTAATCATTTCTTGGTTGCAAAATTTGGTCCCTTGGCATTTGATCCCCCCCCCCTTTTTTGCTGCTGAGTCAGTAAACACATGCCAGTCTTTTTTCAAAGTCCTCCCTTTCTCTCCATCATATATTAGCTAGCCCTCTGCTCTTCTTCCTGGGCTCAGCTCTTACCGTTCTCTGTTCTTATCCACACACACTCCATGCGCCTCAATACAACACCCCTTCTTTCTGCTTAGGGCCTTTTCACTTTGGGAGGGAAGAATATCCTGTCATCACAAGTGACAGTGTAAGAAGGGGGGGGGGCACTTTGCTACTAGCATGTGGCTCAGGACATGAACAGCAGAAAGAGGTAGGTGGGCCAAAAGTTTGTTTATCTATTGCGGGGATGGGGAACCTCCAGCACACGGGCTGAATGCAGCCCGCGGGAGGTCCGGCCAGCTTCCCTGCTGCCCTTAACGCTGATCAGTGATTGGAGATAGTGGATTTCCCCTCTTCCCATGCTACAATGAGGCTTTTTGAAAGCCTCCATTAGTGCCAAGGGAGGCTTTTAAAAGTCAAATTGCAGTGTGGTGGCATTTGGAGGGGATCACAGCTGGAGACAGAATGGCTAACCCTTCCACCCCCAATGCTGCAATACCCCTCCCCCCAAAAAAATCACCCCTCCCCCACAAAAATGCTTTAAAAATGCTCTATAGGCAGCACTGGAGGCTTTTCAAATGGCTGATTATTATTATTATTATTATTATTATTATTATTATTATTATTATTACTACTACTACTACTACTACTACTATTATTATTATTATTATTATTATTATTATTATTTATTAAATTTATTAGGTGCCTTTCTCTAAAAAAAGACTCAAGTTGTCTTACAGCAGCAAGAACTGCAGTGTGGGAGGGGTGGTGTGTGTGTGTGTGTGAGTGTGTGTGTGTGTGTGTGTGTGTGTGAGAGAGAGAGAGAGAGTGTATGAATGTGTCTCAGTGAATGGGGTCTGAGCAATCACGTTGGAGCCACATGCCAGCAGTGGGGGGACCACTTCGAGGCATGGTCCCCCACACTGCACACATGCAGCCTTTGACGTGCTAGCTTGCCCAGGCCCCAAAACCAATTCAGCCGAGAAAGGTTCCCTGCCCCTGATCTGTTGGATGGGCTGCCGTGAAGCCTAGCATTTCTGGGGATGCAGATGGCACAGGGTTTGTTTAAAGAGTGATTCCGGGTTTATTTGCAGGGCTCATTCCCTAGAAAGCAGGAGGTGAAAAGAAAGAGAGTGCCTCTGAGCATGTGAAAAGTGCTTCTCCGCCATCACTGAGTAACCACAGTCGGAGCCTGCATATCCGGAGCAGGGAGGAAAGCTTCCGGGGCCAGACACCAAGGCTTCCAGAGTAATATGAGCCCCTAGTAATTGAGCTTTCTGAAACCAAGCATGGTGCTCCCCTCCCTGATTTCCCAACTTGCAGCCATCTGAGGCCCAGGGCTGTGCTGACTCCTCAAGCTGCTAAGCCCTTCTTGTGGCAGCCCCCCCCCCCCCGTTAGGAGCACCGAGGCCTACTTTGGCCTGCACTGCCTGAAATGAATTGGGACTCCCTCCTGGCCAGCTGAATGAGCTGGCAGGGCGGCTGGAAATAATTATTTCATCTGGAAGGAGAGAGCAAGGCCCAGGCAAAAAGGGAGCGGTGCTGCTGCTGGTTCCTCTCCCCACTCGGCTCCCTCCCATCTTTCCTCTCTCACACCTCTTGGTTTTGGGCCGGCCTTTTTGGTCCTCTGAAGCTGAGCTGAAGTCTGAAGAATCTGCTAAAACGTCTCTGCTCTCCCGCACCGCAACCTGAAGTGGGAAGGAGTCCTGGATTGCGAGAGCAAAATGAGAAGCATTTGGGGAGTGGGGGGAGGATTCCTGGTTTCTATCCTGGGCACAAATCCCATACAATTTTTGCCCCCTGCAGCAACCCACACCTTCTACCCATTTAGAACCCATTCCCCACACATAATAGGAACTAGAATCTTGGAGTCCTGGCTCCCACTCTGTCTGCTCTCAGGAGTTTGTACAGATGTTCCATTTTGCTGGAGCAATGGGGGAAATGTTCTCCTTAAGGCCAAACTGCATGTTAGTATATAGCGTATAGCTGCCCCTCTTTCATTGCAAAACACCCTAAGGTGGGGGTACTTTGTAGCAGAGAAGAGATAAGAAGAAATGGGAGCTTCAGCTCTTCCTTTGCCGGCCTCTTTCCCCACAAAAACCCTCCCCAGCTGCTCCCCACCCCCAAACACACAAACCATACCTGCATTTGCAAGATGAACATGGTTCTCGAACACTGGTGGGGGTAAAAGCATCTGGGGCAGGGGGAGTTTCAGGAAAAAAATGGCTGGCAGGGACAGGGTTAAGTACCACCTTCCACGTGCCCTTTCTCCTCTGCAAAGCACCTCCTGCCATTGGTGCTTTGCAGTGGAAAAGGGGCTGTTGGGCTAATGTTGCACAAGGCTGCACAACAGTGTGTAGTTTAGCTGTTACTGCTATGCCATTGTGTTGCATCCAGTACTGCAGCAAGAACCAGAAATCCCTATATAGAAAGGGGAAACCCTTCTTGTGATGGAAGAAAAATGGGGGGAGGTGTCTGTTTCAGTGTTGGAGAGATAGAATGCACATATTTCAACAATAAATCCAACATGAAGTAGAAATGTTTTGAAAAGGGCAGGGTGTTCATGATAAAGAAAGGTTAGCCCATCTTGCATTTTCTGCGGTTAATAAAGGACTATATGAGAGTTCATTTGGTAATGTGGGGAAGTGCTCACTCCAGAAAGAACAAACAGAAATTAAAAGCAAAATAAACTCTAATAAAGTATCACGGGATGACTGCCTGTGCACCCTGCCATTAGTGATGGCATGGGCACTACCCAGTAGGTGCTTGTGTCAGTCACACAGCCATTTGACACACAGCGAACCCAAAGGCAATGGAGGGACTAGCTGCATGGGGGGAAAGTTTCACATTTAACCAGCAGCATCAGATTGCCATCTAAAATGTGGAAAGAAATGTGCACATCTGAAAAATGCACACAAATATGCTTCAGTCAATGGGAAAACAATGCATACATTTGAAAGATGCGCACAACTGATATGCACATTTGGAAAAATAAACATGAAAATACCCATGGATTTTCATGCATAAAGAAAAAAAGCAAAGCTTGCAATCTGATACAGACTTGAGTTGGAATGAGCTTTGAGATGGAATTCGCAGAAATTTGGCAAGCTTGAGTTTTGCTGGTTCGCGCATACCTAAGAATGAGCCTTCAGTACAACAAGACATCCTTATCTCTTGCAACAAAACAGTTCTAAATGTGGCATCTTTTGTTAAAAGGAACAGTTTTTACAAATCCTTAAACTGTTTTCACTGGCTTTTTAGTACTGGGTGAAATCAAATATGATCTGAATTGACCCAAGGTCAGGTTCCAAGAAAGCAAATGCAATATGCACCAATATCTGATACTGCTCAGTGGCAGAGTACACACCTTGCATGCAGAAGGTCCTGGGATCAATCCCTGGCAGACCGCTGCCACCAGAGACCCTGGAGAGGTGAACCCAACCCTAGCCTAGAGGGACAAACAGTCTGACCTGATATAAGGCAGCCCCCTATATTCTTTACTTCAGGGGGTCCCCAATGCGGTGCCCGCAAAGCTCTCCACACCCTGTCCCCTTCAAAAAAAATATTTTTAATTTAAAAAACTTGGAAAACATCAGGGTGCCAGGTTCTCCTTCCTGTTCCTGAATCTACCGCTGATCAGTTGTTCAGTGGGGCAGGAAGAGAAGGAAAGAGTTGCTTCCTGGCCCACCCAATCTTCTTCTGTCCCCGCAGACCCTTCCCCTTTGCTCTCTCTCTGTTTCTCTGCTCCCAGCCTCTAGCCTTGCTATTTCTCTCCACCCAACACCTTTCCTTGATATTTCCCTCTTTTCCCCATCCCTAGCCACTGCCTTTCTCTCCCTTCTAGCCCCTAGCTTTGCTCTGTCTCTCCCACTCACACCTTTATCTTGCTGTTTCTCTCCACTTTAGCCTAGTTATTTCTTTCTTTTTTTTTAAATATTTTTTATTTAATTTTTAAACAATACAAAGAAAATAACACACACATATAACTAATATAGTGCTCCCATCACCATGGGACCAAATAATACAATGACTCTATAATTGTTCATTATTCCAAAAATACAACATATCTTGACAGGGTAAACTCCCTTTCCCCTTTTTTAACACATATTCCAAAAATAAACCCCAAATATCCTTGAAAATATTTTTCTTTAATTGACCCCTTTTGCATTTAATATTACAAGTCAACATATCATTCAATGCCATATCCCATACTTCTTTATACCAATCAGTAATAGTGAAAACTTGCTGAATTTTCCATTTCCTTGCTATCATTAGTCTACCTGCCGTTAACAAGTTTATAATTAATTCTTTAACATTTTGAGGACCGATCACCTTTTCCGTTATTGATAGCAAAGCTAGTTTAGGACAAACCTCTAAATCAGCTCCAACAATTTCTGATATTTCCTCAAAAATCATTTTCCAAAAATCCATTACATTTTTACAACTCCACCACATATGAGCATATGTACCCAACTCCTGACATCCTCGCCAACACATTGGAGAACATTTATTATCTATTCTATTTAATCTCACCGGAGTCAAATACCATCTCCAAATTAGCTTATAAAAATTCTCTTTAATTCTTATAGACATATTTTTCAATATTCGCCTATCCCAAATCTTGTTCCACTCGTCCTTTGATATTTCCTCTTCAAACTCTGTATCCCAAACTATTTTAAGATTTTCTGCTTGCTCTTCTGATTTCTGCAACATTTTATATAACATCTTTGTAAGACCCCTAGCTGATGCATTTCCTTCTACGAGTTCTCTGGACATAACCAACTGCTCAAATGCGGTGAAATCCCTTTCATGCTCATGTCTCCTCTTCCATTTCTTACCCCATTGTACTAATTGAATTAAATTTAACCAAGAAATTCTTCCTGCCCCAACCCTATCAATTATTTGCTGTCTTGTCTCCATTTTTTCCAGCCAATCCATTAAACTTATCACCTTTTTCTCTCTAAAAATTCGTTCTAAATGTCTAACATTCTCGGGAAAATCTTCCATAACCACCACTGGAGTAAGCGGGGATATACCTGGTAAAAATATTTCCTTATTTCTACCCCAAATTTCTAACATATTTTTTAAAAAGGGATTTTCTAATCTTGTTGTCATAATATGTCCTTGTTTTGTAAATAAAAATTTCTCCACCCTATTACCCAATTCAAATGCTTCTATTTCCCACCATAGAATTCTATTTCCCACCATATTGTTCTTTTCTAACAATAATATCCATAATATATCTAAGTTGATTAGCTATATAATACCATTTTAGATTAGGGAGCCCAAGTCCCCCTATTTTTTGAGCTTTATACCATCTATTCTTAGTAATCCTTGATCTTTTCCCCCCATTGCAATAGCTATTTAACATTACTTGCCAATCTTTGATAGCCTAGTTATTTCTGTCCCCCCCTTTACCTCACTGTTTCTCCACACTTCTAGCCTTGCTCTTTCTCTCCCCTGTACCCCTTTGCCTTGCTATTTCCCCCTCCCTCCCTCCCAACCTCTGGCCTCGCTGTTTCTCTCCCCTACACACACACTCCTGTTTTGACTAGCCACATCCTCCATGGGAGCCATTTTGTGGTAGTGCCCACAGCATTTTTTCAAATTCCCACGGGTCCAAAGAGGTTGGAGACCCCTGCTTTATTGGAACCCAGGCTGGCTCATTGCAGTCTGCAGGTATAAGGGGGTAGTGGATAGTCTTGGGTGTAGATGTGGGGAGACATGCCATTGCCATCTATCATTGTGTACCAGCACAGTAGAAACATTTCATCTTTTAGAGCAGTGTTCTCCAACCTTGGGTCCCCAGATGTTTTTGGCCTACAACTCCCAGCATGCCCCAGCCAGCGTAGCTGGCTGGGGCATGCTGGGAGTTGTAGGCCAAAAACATCTGGGGTCCCAAGGTTGGAGAACACTGTTTTAGAATAATGTTCCAGGTGTCTGCATGCAAGCAAGTCGATCAGCCTCCTCCTCCTCCTCCTGACCACTTCACCCACATGACGTGAGCAGGAGAAATACAGCCAGAAATCTGAATGGGATGGGAAAGTAATACTTTCGAGTTTGAGGAAGCTTTGAACAGCCATTCCCCACCTGGTGCCCTCCAGAGGCATTGGACTTCAGCTCCTATTAGTCCCAGCCAGCATGGCCAGTGGTAAGGAATGCTGGCAGTTGTAGATCAAAACCACTAGAGCAGGGCTCTCCAACCTTGGGTCCCCAGATGTTGCTGGCCTACAGCTCCCAGCATACCCAGCCAGCATGGCTAATGGCAAGGGATTCTGGGAGCTGTAGTCCGGCAACATCTGGGGACCCAAGGTTGGAGAGCCCTGCACTAGAGGGTACCAGGTTGAGGAAGGCTGCCATAGAAACAGCAGTAAGGAAAAGGCAGACTGGGTTCGCATGATCACCGCAGCGCATTGCAATGCATGCTGGTGGCCATTTTTAATATTCACTCTCCAGGTGGGAGGTTGCCATGGATTGCCATGAACCCCAGGTGGCAGGGGTTGTTGGAGGGGGAAACAACCCTCAAATAACCCTAACTCAGACCATGCAGTGATTGTGTGAACCAGCCCAGAGTTAAGGACTGTTGGGATAGCAGCCGCCCTCCGCCCGCCGCCCAGGCCTCTCCCTCTGCCCCCTCCCCTACTTGCATCTCTAGCAATTGTGAGCTGGGCTGATGATTTCAAGTATTTCCACCATTTGGCTGCGCTCTCACTAAGAGGGCCACAGGAAGTGGCTATACCTGGATACAGCTAGAAGGAAAAGGGGAAGGAGGTAGCTGAGGTGAGGGTGCAGACAAAGGCATGGGCGCAAAGGTCCAAAGCAGCCTTCCCCAATCTGGTGTCCTCCAGACATGTTGGACTGCAACTCAATGGGCAGCAAGAGGGACCCCCTGGGGGCCAAGAGAAAAATGGTCAGACGGGACCAACTGGGAAGGCTAGTCTGATCTGGCACTTGCCCGTTCAACTGCGGCTACATTTCCATACCCATTCTCTCCCGTTTGGTGGACATCTTGCTGGTAAATAATGTCTGGAGCTGGACCCAGCGAAATTAATGTCAGCACAGGGAGACATTGGGCTACATTGAAGCTGGGTGAGTGTCTGTGCTCCGACTCCTCCCATTGCACAAGTGTGCCTGCCAAGAGGTGCCTGGGTTTTCTTTCCTTTTCAACACATACCGTCATTTCTCCAGCCAGGCCTGACTTTCGATAGTTGGGTACAAAAGATGTGCCAACCTCTGCAGATCGGTACTGGGCAAGGCTTTCCTGTACTGCAGTCAATCCCTAACTTGTGGGGGTGGATTATTCCCACCCCCACTGCCTGCCGAACTGCCCTGTGTTCTCTGCCAGCCACTGGTTCCAAAAAGGAGCAAGGAAGACTTGTAACAGCCATCCACTGAAGTTGGCCTTGGCTCTTCTGGCTGGGAGACACTCACGGGGGAGGCTGAGGTTCTGGCAGCTTCTGAAAGTGCTACACACCCCTTATCTCCAGCCCCATTTAATAGTGTTCCTCCTCCTCCGCATGAGGCAGCTACTGGTGTTAAAGAGATGGGGGAGCTGGCTGCCTGTACACTGCTTTCCCCCGCACAGGGTAGCATCCTGCAGCGGATGAGCAGGAAATGAGGAACAAAGACTCCCCCAGGCAGCGAGTACTGAAGAACTCCGGATTCATGTGCACCTAATTTTGTTTTGTGCTACTCTACTCCTGGGTACCTTTGCAACAGTATATGCATCCCAAAGAAGGAAGTAAGAATGCAGCACAGGGACACCCTGATGCAGCCTGTGCTATAGCATAGGGGGAATCCCAGAAGTATCACCCTTCCCAGAAAACCCAGTCCCTTCTCTGAGGACCAAAGGGACATAAATGTGTGTAGTTTAGCTTGATGGTCCTGTTTGAAGAAGAAAAGCTGTTTCCTGAGAGGAGGTGATAGGCAGTGGTGCAGTGGAGGGGGAACGTGTGGGAGCACAACTTCTGGATTTTCAGCAGGAGCGATGACATCATTTGCCAGGTAATTGACGGTCCCTCTTTGTTCTGGTAAGTGAATGAGGGGATGATGAGGCTTTCAAGGTTTAGTGTTCTTTGTGATATTAGCATAGAGGAAGTCAGAGAATGAGGCAAACTCACTGTGACTGTCAGCAGATCCTAATAAATTGGGTATTATGGTATGTACTGATCCTGTGTCGTGTGTGTGTGTGTGTGTGTGTGTGTGTGTGTGTGTGTGTGTAGATAGGTAGTATGTATGTTTAGGTAGGTAGGTAGGTCTGTCTATAGCCCAGTTTGCATGTAACGAGAAGGCCACCATGGCTGACTTTCCCTGCAGGGCTTCTTGTTCCACCAGTGGGTGCCATTTTGAATATTCAGGGTATGAAGAGTGCACACCGTAGCTTCTTGTTACATGCGAACCCGGTGAGGGTGGGTTGTTGGGGAGGTTGACAAGCCACCTGCAACCCTAAAACAGCCCATGGGTTCTGGGTGGCTTGTCAACCACCCCAACAACCCACCCTCACCGGGTTCGCATGTAATGAGAAGCCACGGGGGCTTAGACTGGTAATGTGGCACCTGCGGGTGCTGCAACCCACCATGGCTATTAAGCCATGGCGGGCTGCGGTGATAGTACGAACCAGGACTGTCTGTCTGTCTATTTGTCTGTCTACCTCAGAAGTTTGGATTCTCCTTGAAGGTGAGCCTATGGGGGCTGTCATAATGAGTTCCTGCACTTCCAAATTTACCACTGTGCCACTGGAGACAGGGAGTGGAGAAGCATAAAGTGGGGAGCGGGTGCTTAACCCTTTCCCTGGCTGCCGTTTTCCCTTCTCCAAAATGTATCACACACATTTGAGGCCCTGTTGTGGGGAGAAGCTGTTGGCAGGGATGTGAGGTGGAGCAGGAGCTGCTGTTCTTTTTTTAAAAAGGGCCACGAGGGGCTACAGTTCTAGGTGTCTGTAGCCTGTAGTTTGGCCTTGACTGACTGGGCAATGGTGGGAGAGGGAACAGGGTGCTGGGAAGGAATATGAACTGGGTTCCGTATAGTTTCAAGGGAGGATACTTGTCCATTGTTCTTGGAGCTGATCAAGAAAGTAGACAGATGTTTCCTTGTTGTTGTTGGTTTCTTTTAATGTAAGGGTGAAATCTGCCTCTATTAATCCAGGCAGGGTGGGGTGGGTGGGGATGACCCCCTGTTCCATGTATCAAATGTACGGAAGACCCTAAACCAGACTTCCCCAACCTGGCGCCGTCCAGATGTGTTGGACTACAACCCCCATCATCCCCAGCTGGGATGATGGGAGTTGCGGTCCAACACATCTGGATGATGCCAGGTTGGGGAAGGCAGCCCTAACTAAGTGCTGGAGGCACTTCTCCCTGGACACAGAACTGCACAAGCAAGGCTGGCTGCTAGCACGGAGGAGCCAGCCGTGTCTCCTCGGAGGAGCTGGTGCCCACTGACCCTGGCAGGAAGCAGGGTGGGCGTAGGGGCTCCCCACTGCGAGCAAGCCTTCCTTCCCTGCTCTGCTCCTCCCCCTTGTGTTCTGGCCTTGGGATTGTGAATGTTTTCAGTGTGTTTATGGCATCAATTTGGCTGGAATGCAGGAAGGTGCCTGAGGCTGTTCCCGTCTCCTCTGCTGGCTCCAGAGAGAATCAGGCAACACATTCCCCCCCCCTCTCATCCCCTACCCCTTAAAAACCCCTCTCTCCTTCCTTTTACACCCTCAGACTGTGTGGAGAGCAGAACTGAGAGCATCCCAGAAAGAGAGAACCATGCCTGCTCTTATAAGGAACCCATGGGACCCACCTTGTTTTATTTCCTGACTCACCTCCAGGCATTCATTGGGAGCTGAAGCCTGCGGGGAAAGACATACCCTAGTTGTTGAAGCCCTATTCTCTTATGTGCAAGATGCACAGCTTTAGGGAATAATTGGTAATGGTCAGGCATTCTGCACATGCACAGAGGGCCTTCATTCTACCTGCATAGGGAGATGGAGACTCCCAGCTAATACATGATGTAGGTAGCTTTTAAAATACTTTTAATTTTATTTTAAAGAGACTCTGTCTTGAAAGATATTTGGGGGGCAGAATGATGAGCCTACGCTCCTCTCTGGATTGCCCAGTCAGATCAGTGGGAGGCTTGACCTAAAGGCCCCCTTGATTCGTTTCAATTTCTGTATTTGGTTTGATAATATTCAAGACTGCATCTTGTCCTTTTGTTGTGGCAACAGGTCCAGAAATAATCATTGCAGATCCAGAAATAATCGCCTTTCCCATACCACTGCGTAATCACAGTCAGCCCACCCCACCCCCGCTGGGCTAGGGAGCTGGGCTTTCCAGTCTACCAGGCAAGCTTTTGAGCTGTAGCACATATCTCATTTGACATATTAAACAGTGCATGTAAGCGAACCAGCCACATAAACCAAGCTTGAGGCTATCAGGCTTTCCTGGGTGGAAACCAACCTGGAAGACAGGTAGATAAGATGCGATAGTGTATAATATTCCTGCTCCCCAACCTGGTGCCCTCCAGATGCGTTGGACTACAACTCCCAACATTCCCAGCTGACTGGGAAAGATGGGAGTTGTAGCTCAACACATCTGGAGGGTGCCACATTGGGGAAGGGCTTATAGAGCAGGAGTAAACCTGTTTGGAAGAAGGTACTACAGAAGGCTGTGTGACATATACCGGTACTTCTTTATGTCATACAAAGGTCTTCATGTTAACCCTGAAAATGTTGATCACTTTAATCAGCGCCAGTTGATGTCAGTGAGGCTTCTTCCATTTATTTATTATTCGTTTGTTTTGAGCATTTCATATCCTGCTCTTCAACTCGGAGGCTTCTCAAGACAGCTAAAAATAATTTCTAAAAACACGAAATACAACAACAATGGAAACAAAAACAAACAAAAAGTAGTCAAAAGAGTGAGGAGATGCCAGTGGCAACTAGGTTAAAACACAATCCAACACTAAAACTTTGACTGGAAAGATCTGGGCAAATAAAAAGATCTTCACCTGGTAATAAAAATACATCAAACTTGACTCCAGACTCAAGCTTCCTTGCATTCCCCCCCCCTCCCTGTCCCTTATTCCTTGTGTGTCATGTCTTTAATTTGGATTGTAAACTGGAGGACAGGGATTGTCATGGTACTTATTTTTGTAAGCCACCCTGGGAGTCTTTTTGGCTAAAGGGCAGGGTAGAAATGCTGCAAATAAATAAATATCCTGGATTCCAAAGCTGGGGTACCACAACTGAAAAAGCCGCCTCACCTCCAGTGATGGGGGGCCTGAAGGAAGGCCTCGAGGATGCATCCTAAGGTCCAGGCAAGTTCATGGGGGACTAGACAGTCCCTAAGGTAGTCAGGCCTCCCGGCCGTTTTAAGGCTTTAAATAAAAAGTTTAAAAACAGCATTTTGAATTGTGCCCGGAAAGAGGCAGGGAGCGAGTGCAGGGTTGTTGTTGTTGTTTTTAGAACTGACCAGGGAGATCATGTTGCTTTTGCGCAGCTGCACCCTGCAATCTAGCTGCTGTATGTTGGCACCAGCTGGAGATCCTGAGTTGTTTTCAAAGGCAGTCCAGTGTACAGTGTACTGAAGCAATCTTGTGAATGAGTGTTTCCCAGTGGGTTATTCTCCCATGTAAATTAGTGCTAAGGTTGGGATGGTGAGGGAATGCAGTTTGAATGTTCTGCCTCAAGCAGCAAAATGTTCCGGGTTGGCCCTGGATGGAGAGCTTGGATGCTAGGTTTCTCGATGGCAAAAAATATGGCTCCTGATATAGCACACTTCTTAGTGCTGGAGTAAGCAGCCTTGTGCCCTCCAGATGTTTTGGACTACAGCCCCCATGATCTCTCACCATTGACCATGATAGCTTAGCCTCATGGGAGTTGTAGTCCAAAACATCTGGCTGGCACCAGGTTGCTGACCCGTCATAGTGTTTGCTCACAAGAGCAGGAAAACATGTCAAGCAGATAATATAAATTTAAATAGCCACCCTTCTGCAGCCTTGCGCAACCTAGTGCCTGGGGAGTTGTAGTCCAACAATATTTGAAGGGCCACATATTTCCCCACCCCTGCAATAGTATAATTTGAAGATACATTGTGGGGAAGGAAAGAAAAATTGGTGGATCTGCCCTCACCTTTTCTGATAGGACTGTCAGGGAGATAAAAGCACTCCTGCTCAAAATGATAAGTTCTTATACAGTTAGAGGAGTGAGGAATCCACTTCTCTCCTCATTTTCAAGAGAAACAAATTTGCTTCTCCTTCCCCAACCCACAAGACAGGGTACTCTATTTATGCCTTCTGTTTGAAAAGATCTAAAGTGTTGCTGTTATAATTTGAAGTCGGGACTGTTGTGGTCTGATATTAAATTTTTTAAATTATTATCATTTTTAAAGCCGCTTATTCCTCTGAGAGGGAACTCAAGGCAGTGGACAAAACCAGTAATATTTAAAATCATCTCAGAAACCCAAATTAATAAACAACAATAGTAAGGACAACAACTATAAGGGCTAAAACAACAGCAACAGCTCACTGAAGGGCTATTAAAACTTTTAACCAAACACCTTCTTAAAGAGCTGAGTTTTTACATACTGCCTAAAAGAAGGCAGGGTCACGGCCTGACAAATCTTTGTGGCCAGAGCATTCCAAAAGGTGGGCACAACCACAGGGAAGGCTCTAGACTTGCGGGCTGCCCACCTAACTTCAGGAGCCCAGGGGATCTGAAGTAGTGCCTCAGATGACTACCGGAGTATGCGGGGACATGTGGCAGAAGGCAGTCCTTAAGGTACCCAGATCCCAAAGTGCAAATGTGTGATTAAGAGTGAATGCAAATGTGTGACTGAGAATAAGCCTGCTTGTGGTTGTATGTGATTGTGAAAAGTTTGTCCAGGAAAGAGATTAGGGCCAAACCAGGCATGGCACGATGTGGACGGTATGTTGTGAATGGGATCCTGCACTGTTTTGCTCCCAGCAAAGGATGGGTGTTGCCATAGAATAGAACTATCTGTCTTCATTACCCCATAGTTATACTTCTGGAGTCTTAGACCAGCCTTCCCCATGCTGGCTGGGGGATTCTGGGAAGTTGTAGTCTAACATGTCTGCAGGGCATCAGGTTGGAGAAGGGTGCCTTAGTGTTGTTGTGATTTTTAGGGCTTCTCCAGCTTGGGATTCTAGCACAAACACAAACACAAATGTATAACACATTGCAAGGTTTTGTATGCTGGTGTCACTCCTTCCTGCGCCCACAGACTGTGATTCCATCTTAATTGATTTTGCACTTTTGAACCCATATGTGAATCGAAACACAGTTATCCTTCAAAATTTGCACTTCTCTGAATTTTGCAATAGAGCTCTCCAATAATAATTTTAAAAATGCTTAGAAGAATGTGTCTTTTAGGGGAAAGTGCACAAAAATGTGTATATTAATGAAAATAATGCTAAAAATGCACTATATTAGGAAAATCTCATATATATATATATATATAAATATATGGCAAAATTGTGCACAAAAATGCATTTGTTGGGAGAAAGGCATACAAAATGCGTTTGAATATTCATGTGAACTTTTACCCACCCACCCCCAAAGCCTCAAAGTTCAGGATGAACCAAACCCTACATTGGAAAAATGAGACACAGAGAGAAACTGAACTTGGCAGATCTGTTCATCCCTAGTTATGGGGGAACCCCATAAGCTGGATACATCTGGCTTGCAGGGATTGGGTATGCTGAATGAGTGAACCTATGACTTTTTAAGTCTCTGAGGGCCAAACTAATCATTCTTGTAATCACACATAGCTAAGCTATATAATTTAATTTATTATATTTATATCCCACCTTTTTCCTGCAAGGAACCCAAGGTGGCTTACATAATCCTCCTTTCCATTTTATCCGCACAACAGCCCTGTGAGGTAGGTTAGGCAAGTCACCCAATGAGCTTCATGGCTGAGTGGGGACTAGAACCCGGATCCCCTGATTCTCAACTTTGTGATTGGTTTATTTACTCCAGAGTAAAGCATGCATGGCCCTGGCAGTTTAAGCTTCCACACACACCAGTTTTTGTCCCAAAATTCCACCCCAATCCCCCACAGGGGGGTTAAAAAAGAAAAAAAAAGTCTCCATTGGAGTCAATGGAGGCATTTTTACTTTTTAAAAAAACGCCGCCACCACCCCCATGGTGGGGTGGAATTTTGGGACAAAAATGGTGGAGGGGGGAGGTACATATGCTCATATGTGGTGGAGTTGTAAAAATGTTCTGGAATTTTGGCGAGAGGTTTTTACAGAAATATCAGAAATTATTGGTATTAATCTAGAGGTCAGTCCTAAACTTGCTTTGTTATCAATAACCGATAAAGTCACTTGTGCCCAAAATACGAAGGAACTAATTGTAAACTTGTTAACTGCGGCTAGGTTAATGATAGCAAGGAAATGGAAAGTACAACATGTTTTTCTAATAACTGATTGGTATAAGGAAGTTTGGGATATAGCCCTAAATGATAAACTAACTTGTAGTATCAAATGCAAAAATGGACAGTTAAAGAAGAATAATTTTATGGATATATGGAATCAATTATTAGACTATGTATTAATAAAGAGGAAGGGGAGTATGCCTTGTCAAGATATGTTATATTTTTGGAATGTGGAATTTAATTGATTAAGGGGATGGATGCATATTAGTTGGTCCCTAGGTGGGTGGGAGGTGCACCTTATGATTTATTTTAGTTGTATGTTTGTGTTTTATAGTTTTGTATGTAGTTTATAATAACTAAATAAAATTTATTTTTTTAAAAAATGGTGGTGGTGGGGAGCTTAAGCCATCCTCTTCCAAAGTGCTATGGTACCTTTCTGAATTGGGGCTGCATGTGCTTGCAGGAGGGTAGAGAGTACAATCACACAGAGCTTAACTCACTGTGCGTGATTAGAAGAAGAACATTTAGTTTGGCCCTGAGAAGCCTGGCCGCTGAATGTTCGTTCATGCATTCCATCTTCCTTTTCTTCTCAGAGTTTAGTGTTTGTCATTGTTGATGTGACCCCTTCCATGCGAGAGGCCTGGGGATAATTGCCCCCTCAGTTAAAAAAGGCCTGTCTGTAACCCATAAAAAACTTATGTTAGATCATATCCTTAATAGTGGTGACTATGATAAATTCCCCGAGTTGTTTCTTAAGTTTGCTTGCATCACACCCTTTCCTCAGCGAGCTCAGGGCGGTGTGCAATCCCAATCTGTCATCACAACAGTCCTGTGAGGTAGGTTAAGAAGGAAGACTACAACGTCCCCCGGGGCTTCATGTCTGAGTGCAGATTTGAATCCAGGCCTCCCTGGTGCAACTTCGCAATCCTGGATCTCCAGAATACTTGTTAGAATAATTGTGACTGGTGAACAAGTACCGTTGTGTTTGTGTGAATTTGTGTGTGAGAAGTCAACCCATATGCACACCCGTATGAGCTAATTGTATGTGCTCCAGGTTTTTGAGGGCCCTTGGGCAAGACACTGTCAATGGGCTCGCTCCCTCGGTGAGTCTCCCTTCTCACCGCCATTCTCACCAGCTGCTATTGCTCCTCATCCTCTTTCTCATCATTGCTACTGCTTGCATCATGCTTGACAGGCAGAGAGCAAGTAGACCTTTTCACCACTTCCATTGTCTGGGCCAGAGCGAGAGGCAAGTGAACAAGCAGGTTGCAATGATGAAAAGGAGGGGCAACTCCAGGGGGATCTTGTCAGTGGCCCCTGCTGGAGTGTGGGCCTTTGGCAGGTGCTTAACCATGCTTACGGTTGATGCTGGCCCTGGTACCTATCTGTGTGTGCAGAGGTCAGCAAAGTATTATTTTATTTATTTGAAACATTTTTACGCCGCTCCTCAGCCAAAAAGGCTCCCAGAGCGGCTTACAAATTGTGAAGGAAGGGGGGCTGGCTGGCTCTGCCAACCCACCCTTTTTACCAAAGACCAGAGATCCCAGGTGCAAGACTGCCAGCCTCAGCTCTGCAGTCCTGACTGGAATCTCTCTCAGGGACTTGCCTTTTGTCTATACTCTGGATTTAGCGCTGAACCACAGAGCAACCACAAACGCCGTGTGGGGTAAAACCAGGAAGGTTTATTCAAGGTAAACAGATTACAACAAAAGGTGGGAAATGAGGGAAGGAGACAAGGTGGGGAGACACTTTGGTATACACAGTAAAGCTACAAAACAACAAAGCTGATTCCTTATATCTTCCAGGCACTCACTCTTTACCTGGGGGCCGGATCTTCTTCAGGGCTGCCTCAACAGAAGCCCTATCACACGTGCAGGCCACCACACCCACCCTAAGGTCCGGGATGGGTGGCCCTCTTCAGGGCTTACCTCAGCCAAAGCCCTCATTCAGCTAATTTCACCAGGGGCCACCTGGGGCTGGATCCTGAGGCCAGTCCGAAGACCTGAACCTCTGCGCAGCTTGCTGCCCATGATCAACAACCAAAACCAGAAGCCACAGCTGGAAATATAGATTCTTCCCCCCCCCTCCTCTTTTCAGTAGCCCGGCTGTCTTCGGCCAATCAGGATGAACTTCACCTGACTCAAGACTAGTGGGCTGCATTTGCATACTAAAGGGCCTGGTCAGTAGACATCAGTTTGTGAGGCGAGGGGCCACTGGAATGGCTGCTGCTGGTGACAGATTTTGGTACAGCACTGGGCCACCACACAGCATAGGTGCTCAGACACTGCTTTGTGTAATAGTTTATACCACCCATGCCCAATCTGGTGCTCTCCAGATGTGTTGGACTACAACTCCCAGCATACTCCAACCAGAATTCCATATAATTTTCTATCATTCTGGTTATCCTAGCCATCCATATTGATATAACCTGCTCCATTATTTAAAACAGATACATTAAAAATAAGGCAGAAGCACACTCCCAAATTCACGGGATTGTTATAATCCTCACACACAAAGCCTTCTTTTCAAAAGAACACAGTACAGATAAAGTATCTTATTGCACAATCTGATGCACATGGCATTCCCCCGCCCCCAACAAAGAGATTTCTTCCACATACAGAACTGCTAGCTTCACTGAAATGAAAAGGGCCGTTAGACCCTTACCCACAAGTGCTAATAATGTGCTATGGGGATTCTGCATTTAGGATGGGTAACCATAATTTATTTATTTATTATATTTATACCCTGCCGTTTTTCCTGCAAGATTGTGACAATAAAGCTCAGGGAAAGCCAAACTGCGGTTAGGGCGTCTCTCGTGTAGTTCTCAAGCAGTTCATGAGTGTTTCTTTGGCAATCCCAAGGCCTTTCTTCTTGTTGTTTGCTCCTCTGTGAGGGAGCTGAGAGGAGGAGATGTTGGTGGCAGCAGCAGTCTGCAGAGCTCCAGAGTAGTTACTGAGGACTGTGTGCTAGGTTGGAGGACCAGAGAAAAGGTGTGGCTGCTTAGCTGAGAACTGGTGGGCAGTGCAAGGGCTGTGTGTTTTTGGGTGTGTGTGTGGGGGGGAACTGTTGGGGACAGGCGGCAGCAGGGAGTGTGGCTCGTGTTCACAGAAAGTAGTTTGAATGTGGCTGTTTGGCTTAAATGTTTTAGCCACCCTTAGTGATGGATGTGCATGTGCACTTTCATCCATCAGGCAGAAAGGTAAAGGTAACTGTAGCTCCCTTACAGCCAGCAAGTGTCTCAGCTGCCACCAGGTGTCTTGTAGAGTGTGATGCCAGGAACTTCGGAGTGCCCGGACCTGTATCCCCACAGCCCTGGCCAGCAGAGGAAGCTGCCAACATTGCAGCAACAGGAAACAGTCGTCAGCCTCTCCTCTGATGGGAACTGAAGACTTTTTGTGCCCAGGACCAGTTCCCACAATTGGAACTTCCTGGCGTCACTTAATGGGGCTCATGCAATCTTCTTCTTCTTCTTTCGCTAGAAATATGTGTTGGTGGTTTTTTTGGTGGGGCAGGGGGACTAGAAGATCTGATCTCCTTCCCCCATCACACCCCCAGAAAGCCCTGGGCGTAATGTGTTCCTAGGAAGAGTGGATGTCATTTAGTTAACACAGTTGTACAAGCATAAATAACTCTGCTTCATAGAAGTGCCTGATGCGCTACCGCCTGTAAAATGTGACGGGGCAGGATACAAGGCAGAGAGAGAGAGAGAGAGAGAGAGAGAGAGATGTCAAAACAGGATCAGTTACAGATGTGGAAAAAGACACCCAAACCAAAAAGACAGCCACACAGTGGTTTGAAAAAACCTTTCTCAAGGAGGAAAGTTTTAAATTGGCCTTCCCCAACCAGACGCCCTCTAGCTGTGTTGGACTACAACTCCCACCACCCCCAGCCAGCATGCTGGCCAGGGATGATGGGAAATGTAGTCCAGTGCCTTCTCGAGGGCACCAGGTTGGGGAAGGCTGTTTTAAATACTCCTAAAAATGCCTTGGAATAAAATGTCATGTTGTAGCACACCAAAGCAGACTCAGGGAGCTCTCAACTCCCGCAAGTCCCAAATTCCTTCCCAGAGATCCCAGCAAGAGAGGGAAGCAAAATTTTATAGGGTTGTTGGTTTTGCACTAACAGCCTGAGCCTAAGCAAAATGAGATGCACCAATGTCTATTGATTTTGACGGGATTAGGCGCGCCTAACTCTGCATCCCGTCGGGCAGCAAAGGGAGCAAAAGGGTTTGTGGTGTGGTGGGGAGCCAGCTGCTTCTATGGGGCCAGATGGGGTGACTCAGCAAAGAACATTTTGAAATACCAGCCACAAAAGGAATAAACATCTCTCTGCAACCCAGAAAGCACACTTTCTTGTCGCTCACTCTCTTGATCTATAGTATTAATGTTTTGCAGAATGTCAAAGGTCACCCCAAGGAAACCGTGAGGCCCAATTCTCAAGTCAGGCAGGCAGTTCTGTGCTAGCCAGATGGGTGCTACTGGCCATCAAGCTTCATTAGTTAGGAATAAATCCAGTACACACGATATGTCCTGTTTGGGCACTGGAAGCATGCAGGGGTGGGACTGAGCCTGCTGCGGGCTGGCTGGAGTTGCATAAGCAGACAGAGAAAACCAGCTGCTGGATGACTGGGAAGAGAACAGGTGAAAGGCAGAGGAGCTAGAGAAAGCCAGTAACTCCCAGGCAGGTAGACCAACTTGCTTCAACAACTGCCAGAGCTGAACTGAGCACTTGGAGAGGAGTAATTCCTTAACGGGGCCTTGCTGTTTGCCCAGCACCTAGGGAGGTGCTCCTTCGCCGCTGCCCTGGGGCTTCTTGGCAGGCCTACTGGACATGGGTGGTGGTGGTGGTCATAGGAACATAGGAAGCTGCTTTATACCGAGTCATGCCATTGGTGTATCTAGCTCAGTATTGTTGGCATGGACTGGCAGCAGTGGCTCTCCAGGGTTTCAGGCAGGATTCCTTCCTAGCCCTATTTGGAGATGCTGGGGATTGAACCCGGGAGCCTTCTGCATGCAAAACATGAGCTCCTGTAATTCTCAGGTGGTTTGGGCAGCTAACCTCTGATTTTGTGTTTGATAGTGCTACTTTTGCCCTAGTCTGCTACTCCCCAGAATGGGCTGAGTGCTCTTTAGGGCTGTGTTGTTCTTCTAAGATGGGGTGCAGAACCTGAGGCCCGGGGGCAAAATCTGGGGTCCCAATGCAGCCCACTGGGATTCCCCAGAAGGCCCCACCCTCTTCCCTGGCCCCCACCCCTTTACCCCAACCACTGATGGCTGGGAATTTGGCCCTCAGGCTGAAACAGGTTCTGCACCCTTTTTCTAAGACGGCATCTCTCAGGCGAACTTTTGCATCTGTGCTGAGGACCTGAAATGACATTTCCCCTTCCCCTGTCTTCGACTTGCTGGATGGGGCCCTGATGCCAGCAACCAGTACACATTGTGAGAAAACACAGTCGGTATATCTAGTAAATAGCTACAGTTGGAAGTAGGCATGGAAGTAGCTGCTCCCTTGATCACCAGCAATGAGTACGAATTGCCCCGAGACAACTAGGCAGTGAGGCTTTTCTGAACCGTATGAGAGTTTGTGCTTTCAGGCCATTGCTATGCCAGAAATGGCAGCCATAAATATGAGTGGGCAGGCAGGCTTGGTAAACATTTTTTTATGAGTAAGTAACTTCTGCAGTCCTGTTTGTAAAGGCAGGTAGGAAGATACAGGCACAGCTATTGTGTAGAATTGCTTCCAGCTGGCGTGACCCCTTCTCAGCATCTCCCAGTTCTCAACACACATTAAAAGGTGAGGCTTATGTTTTTCTACCCCCTTTTACAGTTCCTCCCACTGCCCCCTCATAGGAACAGGCTGCCTTATACTGAGTCAGACCATTGGTCCATCTAGCCCAGTATTGCCAACACTGACTGGCAGGGGCTCTCCAGGGCTTCAGGCAGGATTCTTTCCAGCCCTACCTGGAGATGCCAGGGATTGAACCGGGGACCTTCTGCATGCAAAGCAGGTGCTTTACCACTGAGCCACTGCCCCCCCCCCCATCATATGCCTGTTTCTGGAAGCTTTTCCCCAGGGATCAGTGTGGTTTTCTGGGACACAAACCGTAGGAAAGGGAAGATTTTTCAAGCCCCTTCATAACTTATCAGTCCTATTTCAAGGGGAAATGGTTTCAGCTGGAGGGAATAGAAGTTGCTTCCCATCCCTGCTTATAGCCAGAGCATGTACCTGGCAGTCTCCTTCCTCCTCAGTTATAGGCAGCCTTCATATCTAATGTCAGAGCCCCACCTTGACCCCCCCCCCCAACTCCACTCCACAGGAGATAGCTCAGGCTCCCTAGGTCCTAGTTTGCTTCCAGGTCTCTTGGAATGGGCACTAGTTTCTGGACAGGTATCCAGCAGTCCTACAGGAATACGATGCCTGCCCAGACTAGTTGAGTTGAGTTCCTGTTCACACAGCCATTGGGCATGCAGTGGCCATATTCGAGACAGCTGAATCTCTGGCCCCCAGCCCACAGCCAGCAGGTTGTGTTTGTACACATCAGGGATTAAGCTTCAGGCAGCCTTCCCCAATCTGGTGCTGACCAGATGTGTTGGGCTGCAGCTCCCATAATTCCTAGCCACTATGTCCTGGGAATGATGGGAGTTGCAGTCCAACACATCTGGAGGGCTTTAGGTTGGAGAATGTTGGCTTCCGGCATGCCACTGCTGATGTTGCTTTCTGAAGTGCTTGCAGCGGGTGTTGCAAAAACTGAATTCTGCTTGTGGCAACACAGTCACCCACCCAGCTGGCTCACAGATGAGGGGCTGGCATCGTGTTCAAGATCTTCCTGTGGCTACTATGTGGCAAGGTGGTTGTGTGAACAGAGCTTCAGTGGTCACATTTTTAGCACTCAGCATATACCGTATATTTTTTTGCCTTTTTGTTTTTGGGGAGAGGGTTGTTGCTGTAGTTTTGCATTCCCATCCTAACTGGTTCACAGTTTGTTAACTTGGTTTATTTTCCCCTGTACTTCAGCTGATGTGTACCCACCACTACCATACTGAGTCTCAGGTTGGGCAAGGCCTATCACTCAGTGTTCAGTCACATATTTTGCATGCATTGTGTACCAGATTCAATCTGAGGTGTATCCAATTAAAGCAGAGATGGGGAACCTCAGGTCCATAGGCCAAATGCAGCGTACTTGGGGTCCCAATCAGGCACTCCATGGTTTCTCGGATGGCCATACCTCTTTCCCCCAACTATAGATCATCTGGTAGTTTTCCAGCTTTCGTGCTATTTTCCTCCATTCTAAAAGGTTGAAGTGCCTCTCCTAAGGCTTAGTTACTGGCAGTGAGAGCTTTCAGCTACAATATACTGGTATTTTTTTGTAGTTTTGCCCCAACCCTTTTGTCTTTGGCCCCACGCCCTTTGCCTTCAGCACCACCCACCACTGGAATGCAGCCCCTGAGAGCTTCTCCAGAATTGAATTTGGCCCTCAGGCTGAAAGGTTCCCTACCCCTGAGTTAAAGGATCTCAGTTAGCAGAACCAGGAAGGATCTCTGCCTGACAATGTGGAGGGCCACAGTCAGACTGAGTAGACCGCACAGGACTAGATGGACCACTGGCCAGACTCAGCATACGACAGTTTCATATGTTCGCTTTGTGCATCTAATGAAGTAGGCCAGCCTTCCCCAAGCTGGTGCCCTCCAAATGTTTTGGACTACAAATCCCAGCATTCCTGATCATTGGCCATATTGGCTGGGGCTGATGTGGGGTTGAAATCCAAAACATCTGGAGGGCACCAGGGTAAGGAAAGCTGATCCAGGCTATTGCCACAATCACTGTTATGCTGCAATCCTATACCTACCTACCGGAGAGTAAGCCCTATTGAACTCAGTGAGACTTGCTTTCGAATAGACATGTATAGGATGGCACTGCTAGTCTCCCAGGTGCCCTAGCACTTTTTGCTGCTACAGACTAACACAGGTAAAGGTCTTCTTCTGGAACATGGAGGCATAATCTTGGGTTCCTATGTCATTATAACAAGATTGCAATTAAGCCCCTTGCTGGTTCACACATCCATATGTGTTGAAGTGCTAAAGGGTTTTGATATGGTCACTATCCGCTTAGAGATATTTCAAAACTGTTCAGTGGTATATAAATCTAAACAACAACAACAACAACAACAACAATAATAATATCGGAAGTGACTAAAAATTATTGTATTTACAGTCGGGTCTGGTGTCAAGGGTAGGCATAGTTGGGCACCTGCCAAGGGCCCACCCCCCAGCATGGGTGCACTGACAAGAGCCCCCTAGACTTGCTCCTCCTCTTTACCCTTGCAACCTGCTTGTTCACCTTCCTCTCGCTCTGGCCAAGACAACAGTGGTGCTGAGGAGGAGGAGCAGTAGATGACGCTGCCTGCTTGCTCACTGGCTCTCTGCTGATCAAGCAAGCAAGTGGCAGCAACAATGAGAAAGGTGGCAAAGGTGGTGAGTAGGTAGACTCACTGAGGGAGGGAGCCCACTGAGCGTGTCTTGCCCAAGGGTCCTCCAAAACCTGGAGCTGGCACTGTTCTTGTGTAATTTGCACACACTTCCTCTTCCCTGGAAAAGATACTCATTCATCTGTTTTGTGATGTGAACCCCCACCCATCCCCCAATATGGACTTCTGTTGGTGGTTGGGAATGTGTTTGACGTGCCAAAGGACCAATACAGAAGACCAAGCTAGCCCCCAGCAAGGTTTGGTCTTTTGGATGGGCTTGGAGTTGCAGGCAATTTCAGAAGCACAGGAGCATATAAAGCAGCAGCAGCAGCAGCAAGGATGTTGCAAGGTTCATGAGGACAGTTCAGACTGGGCACAAGAGAGAGATGCTTCCTCTCCATCCTGCCCTTCTCTCCCCAGCTCCTCTCCTGTTAGCAACAGGACTGCCTGGCTGTGGGGACAATGGGGGGGGGGGGAGCAAGTGAGGGAATGTCTGTGCGCACTGCACACCACAGAGCCAGAGCCCGTGCAGAGAAGCTTCTGGTTTGAATTAGCAGGCAGGCGGGTCAGGCTAATTGGGACCTTTCAGATCCCGCCAGTGCAAGCGAGAGGGATGCAGGAAAGAATCCCTTGTGGGCCAGAATCCCAGTCAGGCAAGGAAAAGCCACAAGGCAGGAAAAAGGGGAGCAGCTGCAGGATAGAGTCATGTATCAGACTAGGCATGGGAAGGTTTTGGGGGAGGACAGAGGGAGAAGGGGCAAGAAGCTGCCCCTGTGTGCATGGCAGACATTCTCTGAGTTTGCACTCACAAAAGGATAAAATACAGATTAGTCCCATTTTTAATCGTAAACTGCCCTTTTGTTGGCATCATCACACAGTGGTTGTGAAGGGTGGGTTTTTATTTGTATGCGGAGTGGCTTTCGTTTTAAAAAAAATCAATTCTAAGAATCACAAGGACAAAATCAGAAAAGGCAGATAGTTTGGATTATTTAATCTGGGATTAAAAACGAGCTGACGTGCACAATTGGTACTGGGGGAAGGGATGGGGGAGGCGGCGGAAGGAGGAGTTTTAGGGCTTGACTGTACTCGAAAGGACTGTGATTTAGTGGGATGGACTCCTCACAACTCTAGAAGTTAGTTACAGGAAACGTATGGGACAGGGCACAAAGACTGGGGCTTCCTTCCTCCACCCCCAAATAGCCCTGGCATGGTATGAGAATAGCGAGCTGGGGGGCCTTGCTCTGTCTTTCAGCAAATCCAGAGGATTCTGCCTCTGCCCATGGCAGGGTGTGGTTTGCAAATTCAACTGACTTTCAGTTCTGCTGGAACCTTTGCTTTCAGGTTATTTGGGGCTGCATAGATCCTTCCCTCTCCCCATTTCCCTCTCTCTGCTCAGGAAATCTCTCACAAACTGGCACAGAGAGCATTGCTGAAAGGGGCGGGTGGTGGGAATCTGCTCAGGGAAGAATTCTCTGCTCATTTGTTTATGTTAATGAGTTTAAGTGCATGCAAATCTGAGGCTGTATTGCTGATTCGGCTAAGTTTTAAAACAAAACACCCGCTTGTTTTAAAATCTCGGTTTGAACTCAGGGTTCAAAAGAGGAGTTAAAAATACCGGCGTAAAACCGGCCAGTTGCCAACCTCGTAGAGAGTGGGTGGGTGGATTCTGTGGGATTACGATGCTTGGTGTCTGTGAGCCTGTTTCTGAAAGCTGTGGGGCACAAGGAGGCTGTGGAAAAACTGAGCCGGAGGAAGAAGGAGAGGGAGCAAGGGCCTAGTTTGGCTGCTGTGCTGCAGGCAGAGAAGGGAAGGGAAGGTCTGCCATGGAGCTGGGTCATGTGGAGGTTACTGCACCCAAAGGGGGTTCTTGCAGAGTTCATGCCGCTGGCTCGCTTGACGCTTGCTCGGCCTTTGCGCTGGAAGGAAAGGGAGAGGCTGGTGGGGGGATGGGGGGTGGAACGGCCTGGCCTGGCCTGGCCAGCTACTGGCAGGGAGCCTAGCCCAACCAGCGGAGAGGGAGTCAGGCCTAGCCAGTGAAGGGGAAGCCCAGTTTAACCAGTGGGAAAAGCTAATGTTGGTTTGTCCCCAGTCAGCAAGGGGTGGAGGAATGAGGTTTGGCTCAGCTGGAGGTGTGGGGAGGGGGAGGAGAGACAGGGTAGCTCAGCCAGGACTGAGGGAGGTGCAAACACAGGCCTTGTCCAACACAGCTAGCAAGCGTGTATGTGTTGGCCCAGCTAGTGGGAGCAGGGGATAGGGCAGAGAGCAGGGCTAAAAAGGCCTATTGGTTATGAGTGTGTGTGTGTGTGTGTGTGTGTGGTTCAAAAGGCGGACTGGCTATGAACTGGATGGGGCCAGAGCCTGTGATGGTCCATGGTCAGTGGCACTGCCATGAACACAGCACCAGAAGCAACAGCTGATTCTGTTCTTACAGAACAAGTGCTACATTGGTCCTGGTGGATAACTGAATAAGCCAGGAGACACCCATGCTCATTAAAATTTTATATATATATATATATATATATATATATATATTTAAGTGCTTAGAACAAGGATCTCCAATGAAGAGCCGTGGACATTTTATTTATTTATTATTATATTTATATCCCGCCTTTTTTCCTGCAAGGAACCCAAGGCAGCTTACATAATCCTCCTCCTCCTCTCCGTTTTATCCTCACAACAACCCTGTGAGGTAGGTTAGGCTGAGAGTCTGTGACTGGCCCAAAGTCACCCAGTGAGCTTCATGGCCGAGTGGGGATCAATATGCCTGCGGACACCTCTCCCTGCTCCTCCCAATTTTAATTTTATTTCTTAAGATTTTCTTTTTAAACTGGGAGATTGCTATTCTGCAAAGGAAAGTGCTGCCCTGCCCTCCAGCACCGTTCAACAGAGTGGTTTTTATGATTCAGAGCTCAGACCCCACCTCTGCTTTGTACTTAGGTTCTTGGGCAAGTTATTTTTCTTTTAGTCTAATCAATTTGCCTTCTGGGAAATGAGTGTTTTATGACCGGCCATGACCACCATGGCAGCCATTTTATGAATGGGTAAGTCCCTGCCCCCATGGCAGCCATCTTGTGAGAATACCCACGACACTCAAAATTTCAAATGTGCCCACCGACCCAAAAAAGTTGGGGACCACTAGCCTAGAGTTTGAGCTGCCTTGCCAAACCTTGAAGAATGGGTCACACTTGAGGGCCAGGCTTCCTGGCTGGATTGGGAAGAGATCACTCAACAGCAGGCAACTTCCAGAGAAGGAGCTCTATTAGTCTCTAACACACACACCCTCCCACAAAGAGGTTCAGATTTATCGTGGCATAAGCTTTCACGGACCAAAGTCAACAGGTGGAGCTTCCTGGGGTCCTTTTTTGGCACTTTGCTGTTGGGCCCTGGGAACAGAATCAGCTTTCTCACCCAACAGCATGTTGTTGGTGGCTCATGTCAGTCAGTACTGTGGACAGTAAGCCCTTGGGCTCTTACAGTCAGCTCATCCTTGACTGAGTCTGGTGTGTGGTGGGGAGAGGGATTTGCAGGCCAAGCAGATGACCAAGCACGTTTCCCTGGTGGCCACAGTTCTGGTTTTAGGACTGAAAGGCCTCTGGGAGGAGGGATTAAGATGAAGTTTTGTGGTTTGCTGGTGTGGGTGTGAGAGAGATGGCTGTTTGTGCATGAGAGATACTCTAGTTGTGTTCATTTGAGGGAGTGTTAAGCTTGTTTATATGAAAATGTATTGTGCTTTTGAGAGAAAGAGAGTATGATACTCTGAATATATTTAAGATTGATTCTAGTTCTTCTTCCTGCTTTTTGGTCAGTGTTGGACTATTTGCTACTGGCCCGCCTTATTTCAGCAAAGCCACAATTCTAACTAATATAAAGTATCCTTGGATTAATTTGTTCCCTTTTGCCTGCTAAGAAGCTTTTCAATTCAAGAGCTAGCATACCATATATAATAAGATTTAGCTCTAGAGTATTATCCTATTGTGGTGCACAGAGAGAGATTTTGTTTGCGGGCAGGTTTCTTCTGTGGCAAGTAAGAATCACTTCCATGTAACCAGTAGGGTTGGCGTGCGGAACGTGTGGCCCTCCAGATGTTGTTGGACTGCAACTCCCATCAGCCCTAGCCAGCATAGCCAATGGTGAGCGATGATGGGAGTTGCAGTCCAACAACATCTGGAAGGCCACACCTTCCCCACCCTTGCAGTATGGTCACCAATTTCTGATCATGCATCTGATGAAGTGGGCTGCAGTCCATGTAAGCTTATGTCATAGTATATTTGTTCATCTTTAAGGTGCCATGAGATTGCTGTTTTTCCTGCAACAGATGTAACACAGCTAACCCTCTGGAAATTTTGAACAGCAGTGCCTTTTAACAGCAGTTTGATCTGCAGGAATTAACATGCAATAATGTTTGTTTCCATGCTGTGAAAAGTTTCACCTGCCGATTTCTGCAGATCAAGCTGCTGGCCTTGTGGACTGAACAGATCCAAGCCGAGTTTTGCATGTGGTAAAGTGGTTCTCCGATTTCTCTGCCTGCTGAGTGCCCAGCTTGCAGCTCTACCCACGCACGTTTACTGCACCACTACAAAGGTGCTGAAAACAGGGTTTGAAAGTGTGTGTGGGAGAAAGAGAAAGTGAGAGACCATAAACCTAAGCATTAAGTGAGCATTTGCTATGTTCTATGTCTGCTTTCAATTCTTTTAAGTTGGCTGTGGAGGAACTGATCTGCTGGGGGATCTCTGTGTAGACCACAAAGGTGTAATGATGGGCAGTGTAATCCTGACCCCCTCAGACAGCTGTCTGATGTGACTCCCTGCCTGCAGAGAGGAGCTCTGCCATCCCAGAGGCTCCAGTTATGTTTGCTGAAAGGTTCATGGGTATAACTAAACTGTTTGCCAGGGCTGGCGTCAAATGCTCCGAAATGCTCAGGCACCTGGCCAGTGCCCACCTCCCACCAGGAGCCCACTGACAAGAGCCCCCTGGAGTTGCTGCTCCTCTCCACTTCTCGCTTTGGCCCAGGCAATGGTGGTACTGAGGAGGAGCAGTCGACGCCACTGCCTGCTTGCTCACTGGCTCTCTGCCTGGCAGGCAAGCAAGTGGTAGCAATGATGAGAAGGAGGATGAGGAGCAAGAGCAGCTGGTGACAAGGGCAGGTGAGAAGGTAGACTCACTAAGGGAGGGGCCCCACGGATGGTGTCTTGCCAAGGGCCCTCAAAAACCTGGAGTTGGCCCTGGTGCCTGGGATGTTCTCCATCATTGGAACCAGTTGGGGGAGGCACCCACTCCACACCCCAACCCCATTTAGGATTGTACTCTATTTCATGTCAAGTGACCTTGTGAATACACTTCCTATAGACTCCAGCTCGCCTCCTTTGCATTAGGACCCTGCCATAGTCTTGCAGTCAAAACAACAGACACCCATTCCTCCTGCTGTCCCGTCCGTCCCCTGCTTTGACTCACAGGCTTATAGCTGAAGGGAGGATTCTTTATAACCAGCAGTTCACCGATTGCAAATATGTATGTGCAGTCACTGTTCTGGGTTAATATATACAGCATGGATCGTAAGTGTGTGGTTTTGCATATGTGGGCACTTTATGAAATGCATAGGAAGCTGTGTTTATTCTGAGTCAGACCTACGCAAGTATTGTCAACACTTGACTGGCAGTGGCTGTCCAGGGTTTCAGGCAGGGGTTTTTCCAGCCCTACCTAGAGACACCAGGATCGAACCTGGCTGGGACCTTCTGCATGCAAAGCAGGTGTTCTTCTCTCTCTCTCTCTCTCTAAGTTAGGCATGGGGGGGGGACCCATCTGGATCAGTGCCTTGGCATGTGTGTTTGGAGAAGCACAGGGAGGCCTTTAATATCCGGATCCGGCCCCTGTGCCTGCTCTAAAGTACAAGTAATTAAAAGGTTTAGCTGCTAGACACAGATTTAAAGTACTACTGTCTGTTTTGGCCCGACGTCCCCACTTCGTTGCACTAGCTTCCGAGTAACTGTGCATAAACAGCCTGTACGTTTTGCTAAACTTCGTAATCTTTCGGCAGCCGTGTTTAGAGCGCCATCGCGGGTGGGGCTTGGGAAAGAAGAAGCAACAGAAGGAGCGGGGGGGGCACAAGAATAACCCTGCTTACGTGTGTGCCTGTGATATTTCCTCGTTGCGTGCTTGCCGGATCAGTGTTTGTGTGCGCGTTTCCTTGGTCCGCCTCGAAGTGAGTTGTTGTGTACCCCCGTGTGCGGCGGCGGCGACTGTTGCTGCTGCTGCGTGTAGTCAGATGTGTGTGCGCGCCCTTCCCTCCCACACATAGCCCAGCCCCTTTCAACGGCACGCCACGCCCACAAAGCTTGGGAGTCCTTAGCCGCTTTCGCCCCAAGGTAGTAGCCTCTTAAGCAGGCAGTCAAAAGCGAGCGCGGCGCCTGGACTTTGCAGCGGCCAACTTCACTCTTGCTGTGCGCGTTACACGCGTGGAGTTGAGAAGGTGGTGTGCGCGCTTGAGATCGCTGCCAAGTTCTCCCCCCGCCCCGCTCAGGGAGGCGGTGAACATTTTCATCTCTTCCTGGATCTCATCATCATATAAACGCACCATTATCCTCATCACCACCACCACCACTCCTACCATCATTACTTTTCTTCTTCGCCCATTTCCACTCCAAACTGATTCTTTCCGGAGTGGGGAGATGTACGACTGCATGGAGGCGTTCGCCGTCGCTCCGCGACAACTCTACGATGTTACCAACCGGAGCGCTTGCATGCTGCGGAAGTCGAGCATCAGCCCGTGTTTCGTGGGCTTGGACCCCTTCGGGTGGCCTCAGCCGGCCAGCTTGCAATGTAGGTGTCCGGCGCCGATCCAAGCTCGGGCTGCTTGATCTTTTGGGTGGGTGGCTCTCTTATGGAGGGAGGGTGTAATGGGTGAGGGCGCATTTGAAGGAATGACTTCATTTCTAATTCGTACGGGTGTTGACGTGGGTGGGGTTGGGTTTTTTTTTTTAACCTTGCGTGGGCGTTGAGCACGAGTGGATCGGCGTGGGCATCCTCCTAGAGGGCGCTGTTTGGTATGTTTTGCCGAGCTGATTGGTTGATTCGAGTTCCAATTTTCCAACTTTTTTGTTTCCTGCTTTGGAACTCTGGTGGTGCAAAAGAGGGCAGGCGCGGGGGGCGGCGGCGGACGGACAGGACAGGACAGGACAGGGGGATATGACCATGCTAAATAGCCTTTCTTTTCTCCTCCCCGCCCCCATCATTGAAGGGTTGCGTGATTTTTATATCTGGACGATTTTGTAGCCCCCTTTTCCTCTTCTGATCTGGGGAGGGATCTACGGTGCCTCGGTTACATGGGAACTGGGGGATACCTCCACTTGGTGGCTCTTTGTCTTGATGTGGAAGCGCATTATGAACACCAGATGAGGGGGACATTTGGAAGTGTTTTATTTATTTTTTGGCGACCCGAGGTGGCGGGATGGGGGGAGAGGGGTTATAGAGCGACCCAGAGATGGTAGAAGGCAGGGGTGGGGTGGGGACCTGCTTGCGGGGTATGGATGGGATGGGGAGGCAATCACCCATTCACTGGCTTTGTAGTCAGCTGGGGCTTGATTTTAACTGTTGTTCCCCTTCCTTGGTTTAAAAAAAGGGGGGGGGAGCTTGAAGTTTTACCCGTAGTCCACCACGGAATGCAGTTAGATCGAGGACCCGGGAAGCTTTGAGTTAGGCGGTGGGGAGGCGATGTTGTACCTTTATTTTGATACACCGGAGGAATCTGCAAGCAGAAGGGGTGTGGGTGAGATCTGTCAAACACCCAAGGGTGTCCCCAGCGGGTCCTGCGTTCCCCTTTTCTCTCTGAGCGGCTGCCAAATCGCTTCCCTCCCTCCGTCCCTCCCTTCCTAACCCGCTTTTTGGCACCCACCACGAGTGTTTACAACTTGCAGAAGAATAAGCCTTTGATTTACACACACGTGTGTAGGGTGAGGAGGCACACGATACGGCGGCGGCGGCACCTCCCTAGTACCTTTGGGGGCACCTGGAGATGCAATTTTAAGTCCCGTTCCTCCTCCACCTCCTCGGGTCCGATGGGAGCCCCCTCTCACTCGCTCCCTTTCAAAGCGATTTCATTTGGAGCGGCGGCGGCCCCACCCCAGCCTGGCTGCCAAAGCGCTCGCGAGAAATGTGGCACTTTAACTCTTTCGCCGGCGCCTGGAAATCAAAACGCTTCCTGTCTAGATCTGTAACTGAACCGCGGATGGATTCAACCCCCCCCCCCCCGTTCCACAGGAGCGCTCGCACAAGGTGCAAAAGCGCGAGGAGAAGCACCTTCGCGTGGAACTCTTTGGAAATAATAGTAATAATTGGCATTTCAGGGGAACAGAGGAAGTCGATTACAGAGGGAAGAGGCTTCTGTGTCTGGATGGGACTGGGAGTCAAGGCTCCACACACTGTGTTTCGTTTTCCCACTCACGCCTACAGGTGGCTTGTACCAGTGACAGCCGTTCTTTATGTATTTGGCACCCAAGCGTATGCCAGGCACTTTTCAGGATCTAGACCTGATCTGGACTCTCTCCCTGGAGGGCTAATAAGTCTACTTTAGGAGAGCACAAGCGAAGATAGCAGGAAGGGCCAGGCACTGGCAAAGGGAATAGTGTGGATGGAGCGTGGTGGTGGAAATGCAAGTAAGATGAAGATGTGCCAGGTTAGGAAAGGTTTTGCTGACAATCATAAGTCTACTGAAATTATTTGCATGGCACCATGCTGTCTCTTCTTATTTGGGTACCTGGATTTATAGTACTGGTGCTGATGCATCCTGGTATCACCAACAGCCACCTTTCTCAACCAGCCATGTGCACCTTCTTTTAGCAGATGCAGCTATGAAACTGAGAGTGCAATGGGGCATCCCCTCTGCACCGCCTTTTATTTTGCTGGGTTCCTGTGAACATATCTCTGTTTTATGGCTCAGCTGCCTTGGCATCAGTGACACCCCCATCAACCCCCACCCCAACCCCCAGCAACAGAGTAGGAATCCCGGGAACAATGAGCCAGTGGCAGCAGCCATGCAGGGGGAGCGGGAGGGAGCTCTGCATTTGTGCTGTGCTGAAGACTAGAGATGTGAAGGCTTGCGGGGGGGGGAGAAACGGGGGGGGACAAAAAATTGGGGAGAACCCCCCCTTTATTTCTTTCAAATTCCCCCCCCCCAAGTCCTGAAGAAAGCAGGAAAAATGCTTTCCCCCCACATTTTCCAGTCCTCCCCCATTCCCCCCCCCCGAACTTTTCCGTGTCTTCATGTCTTCACTACTCATGCCTTTCCCCAGGTTTGCGAATAAGAATTGCCTCCAAGCAACCAGGCCAAGAACATTCTGCATATTGGAAGAGGCTGGGTTCTTTATTTCTGTTTTCCTTCTGTGCTGCAAATAACTAACATAGGTGTGTGTTTTCAGGCAAATGAGTAAAAATAAAAATAACATTGTGGGTTAATAACTTTGTTGGAATTACTTGCAAGGCTGCTTGATATTTTAGCACCTACAGTGAAGCATGGAAGGCCATATGGAAAACTAGGCCTTGGTTGCAGAACATGCCTGAAAATGCGGGCATATGAACATCCGTATCCATAGAAGGGCCTCTCCTGACCATGTAATCTGCCACACACACACACACACACACACACAATCCCAGTGCCAGACATGACTGGCCATCCAGTCTTCTTACCCAACTTGCTTCCCTGTGAAATCTGAATCCCTAGATGACATGTAATAATGTAATGTAATATCTGTCAATGAAACTAGTCTGGCATCAATGATAGAGGCCCCTGCGATGGCAGGAAATTGTGTTATTTGTCATTTCTTTATTACATTCCTAGAGTTTCATAGTAAATCTCATTTTTCTTCACAGTAACCCTAAGAGGTAGGTTAGCCTAAACAGCATGACTAGCCCAAGGCGACTCAGTGAGCTTTGTGTCTGAGCAGAGGTTGGAAACTGTGTTCCTGTTGCATCTAACTGGAACCATGCCCCATTTTTGTAAGGGAAGGTGGAGATAAATGCAAAACAGATTCGTTTACCAATCTTATCCTGTGCAGGAGATCGGGATGGGATCATTACATAATACTCAAAGCATGAATTGGGCCCACTGGCTATTAAATTAAACCAGTCACCAGACTTTCTTTTTAACTGTGCCCATTGCTAGAAAAGTATAGGTAAGGCTTTGCATATTCCACAATTCTGTGTTTCTACTGCCCAAGCACAGAAATGTCTAGTGGGATTTCAGCATCTTGAGAACCCCAGCCTTCATTTTAATTAAAAGCAAAACAAAACAAACCAGGAGTTTAGTCCTGAAGGCTGTTCCAGATGCAAAAAACAAACAAACAAAACAAAACCCATCCTAAGCCTGAGAGTTTTGTAGTCTTTAGGTTAGTTTTTTGGTGCGCTTGTGGTGGGGTGTGCATGATATATACATGTGCAGCATGTTCTAAATAAAGTTGAATATCCGTGAGCTTGGCATTTGTTTACATAAGATGTGATGTCTAGACACTGGGTGAAAGAGAACTTGGATGTGCATTAGTGTCGCTTATGGGTATACCAGTGTGTATGTGTAGTGCATGTCGGGTATCTGTGGGTGGGGGTGGTAAGTACTGAGTAGAATATGGTATGTGTAAGGTATGTGAGCACTGTGTGGGATGTGTGTACGTATATGATAGTGCATTTGTGTGTGTGTGTGTGTGTGTGTGTGTTCGTGCATACAAGGCTGGCCCAAGACATTTTGCTGCCTGAGGCAAAGATGGTGTGCCCCCCACCGCCGTTCCACATTATAGGGTTGGACCCATATTTATTCATAGAGTGGACCCATTCAGATCAATGACACTTACATTAATCACAACTAATTCACCCATTGAAATCAATGGGTCCATTCTAGGCATGACTAAATCTGGATTTGACCCATAGAATCCAACTGGACTGGCAGTTAAATCTTACTTCCAATGCTGGTAATGGGACACCTTCTTCCACTGCATCTGGGGGAAGCAGGCGAGCTTTGGGGGCACAGGTCAGGCTACCTTAGAGAACTCAGGGGGAATGGTGGGGGTTGCCCCCCTGCTCCCAGCATCTGCCACCTGAGGCAGCTGCTTCCCTCTGCTTAATGGTAGGACTGGCCGTGTGTGTGTGTGTGTGTGTGTGTGTGTGTGTGTGTATTTCTATGTGTGGGACATGCTTTCTGCCATCAGGAATGCCGGTGCTGAGACAAATGGCTTATATAGCATCCCAGCTGCAAACATTTTACAGCTGGTTATAAATGGCTTGTTTGAAGCTCCGGCAAAGGCGAGGGCAGGAATTTCCTCAATTTCAGCAATTTAGGCTTTTAAAGCCCTCCAACAACCCCTACTCCTTGACCTGGGTTAAGCGGTGTTGGAGGAAGGGCAGGGAACAGGGACCCTGAGTTGGCAAATGCTGATGGACCACTGGTTCTGACTGTGCTGGGGTCGGTTTGGGGGCTTCCTAGCGGATGAAGCAAAAGGGGCGGGATGCCTTCCAGACTTGTGGGGCTAAAAGTGCTCAGCTGCTGCTGCTGCTGCTGACTGTGTAAGAATCCTGTCCCTTTCTTTTGCTTGCCTCCTCTCTGGCTGCTTAGAGACTGCTGGATCAATTGCAAGAGATGCGTCAACAGATAAGAACACAGGACTGCTCAGACCAACACTCAGGATTGCAAACTTGGCATGTGTTGCTTTAAACCAATCTGTATGAAGGAGCCCCTGCTTTGGCAGAGAACATGCTTAGTTTGGCTTCGCTTGCATAGAACAAGGCCTTCGTTTGCACCCAGTGAAAGCCACTCTTAAAAACACATCCACTAAGGCAATCCATTTAAGCGGGGATGGGCAACTTGTGACCTATAGCTCCCATCAGCCCCAGTCAACATAGCCAATAGTGAGGGATGATGGGAATTGTAGACCAGAACATCTGGAGGGCCACAAATGGCCCACCTCTGATTTAAAAGCCTTCTCTTCCCTTTTTAATCCCACCCTGGTCAAGCATGCCTGCTGCCCTGCCCTCTGGACCAGTGCTCAGTGGGAGATGAAATTTGGATGTCACTTTGATATTGTTTCTTAGCTCAGATTCTAGCAGATGTGGGCGTGTATCTCCTGCTGTGCCCCCATATCACTGTTCTGTTAGGCCTCATGTATATGAGCAAGTATTTCTGGCGTTCAGGTAACTGCACCAGTTATATTTTTAATTCATTGGTCATGCATGTCGTGATATTTTCCAGAAGAATAAATTGAAGGGTTTGTGGTGGGTTTTTTGTTTTAAAAATTACGTTTAATCATGTCTAGCCTGCACCATCCCTGTGATTTGGAAAGAGCTGTAAACCCATAACGATATCTCATATGATAATTTAAACACACACACACACACACACACATCAACTGAAAGTTATAAGTAAAATCCCAGAGCTTTAAAATCTTAACTCTGTCCACTGTAAACCAGCTCAGAGCGAGAAGGACTATCTTGACTTCATAACAAGAAGGAATATTCTACTAGGAATGCTTGGAACACCTAGAACCTGGTTTAAGACACACCTAGCATAATGGGTACAGAGGAACTGAATGTGCTGGCTAGGAATTATGGGAGTTGCAGTCCAGCACATCTGGAGGGCACTAGGTTAGGGAAGCTGTATCAAGACTATAGGGAAGGGAATGATGATCGCAAGGTTTAGCATGGTAATGGCCTTGCTGTAACATCCGCAGAGCCCTGGGGCTATGTGTATGCTCTGTCCATGCTGTGTACAGTGTTGATCCTGGCTTTCTGAGGATCCAGCTTTCTTTTTCCTTCTTTCCTTAATTTATTATTATTTTTAAATAAAAAGCCTAACAGTCTAATAGGGATGGGTGAAAAATTTGTTTGATTCACATTTCCATGCAAACATTCCAAATTCAAATACTTCCAAACCGAAACATGAACCGAAACACAGTTTGCTACTGAAATCTGTATATTTCTGAAGTTTGTGATGCAGTTCACAAAAGTGCAAAAAATGCATACATTTTTTAAAAAAAATGTGCACCAAAATGCAACAGGGAAAATGTGTACATTTGCAAAAGTGTGCACAAAATGTACACATTTGGGAGGGAAATGTTTAACATGCAGATTTTTAAAGAATGTGCACAAAATTTGTGGACTAAAAAAATAGTAATTTGCGATCCAATGCAGAATTGGGATGGGACAAACTTACCACTGGAGAAATGAGAACCTGAGCGAAATCAAGCCTGACACATTCACCCATCCCTAGTTAGGCTGAAAAGCGCGAACATATGCAGAGCCCCAAATATGCAAATTCAATGTCTTGAAGGAAATTCAACTGAAAAGCGAATATTTGATGTGATGATTTATTCACGAAGCTCAGAGTTCCAGCTTGTTTCAAGGCAAATGCCTCTGAGGAAAAATAAAAGAAGGGGCTATATGCTTCAGAGAAGCTGAGCTTGAGCCCTGCACAGCTTCCTGTTCCTTGCTGTTAAGTGAAGGCCTCTTTTCTCCTGTTCTTCATCTCCTCCAGTCCTTGCTGGAAAGTATCAACATTTATTATGCATTTACCTTTTATTTTACCAATGGCGTATGCCACTTCTAATACGCAAAGTGACTTAGGGCGCAGTCGGGGAACACTGGGAGTTGTAGGACTTATTTCTCTCTAAACATGCATAGGATTGCACCATTACACACTTAAACTGATTTGTCCACTCAATAATATAAGAATGATCTTGCTGGGTCGGACCATCTTGTTCAGCATTCTGCTTCCAACAGTGGTCAGCCAGCTGCCTCTGGGAAGCCTTTCCCTGTTTGCCTATCCTCTATACCTGATATCCAGAGGAATACTGCCTCTGAACATGGAGGTTCCATTTAGCTATCATAATAACTAATAATGGTCGATAGAATTTGTCTAGTCCTTAAAAAAAGAAAGCTGCCTAGGCTAATTCTTGTGCAGTTTTTATTTCTGTTTTATATAGATGGTGAACTGAGGCAGAGAGATGCAAATCAAGATTTTTTAAAAATGTGGAGCCGTGCAGTTTTGTACAATGTATTCCAAGTACATAACTGGAGCCTCCTTTGTGTAGAGATGAGCTGGAGACCTTACCCTAGCAAGTGAAACAATTCCAGAAGATGCTGCCCCCTTGTTTGCCCCGTTGGCAGCCTATGGGGGTTGATGGAAGACGCCTCCGCCTCCATCATTGGGCATCTCCTGCCATTGCCCTCTGGCCACTGCTGGCGTTCTGAGGGCGGCACCCTAAGTCTCTGCCTAATTGTCTGTCGCACTGTTTTGCACCTCTGTTACCGGCTGTTACAGTAAGGTGGTGGGGCGTGTGTATGTGTATTCTTACAGTCCAAGACTGAATTCCATTTCAGAGAAGCTCTTGGGGGCTTCATTCCAGTGATGGGCGGGGCCCAAGGCAAAGGGGGTGGGGCCCAAAATACCAGCCTATTTTAGCTTAATGCTTTTACTGCCAGTAAATAAGCCTTGGGAGAGGCATTTCAACCTTTTAGAATGGGGGGAAAGCTGCACAAATGGTGGGAAACCACCAAATCATTGGTGGTTGGATGAAAGGGGGTGTCCTTCTGGGGTCTGTCCCAGATTTGGCCCCTGGACCTGGGGATCTGCGGGATGGGATGGGATGGGACACCTTGCTGAGCTGCAAGGAAACAACCTGAGTTGGACCTGGGGAGCACCAAAACATAAATACATCATGCTTGGATTTATTTATTCATTAATTCATTTATTTACTTATTTACAACATCATTATACTGCCCATCAACTGCTCTGGGCAGTTAGTAAATGTTATGAATCCATAAAATACAAAACGTATAATCATACTAACATCACAATGTATATTAAAAACAATATAATAACGTAATATCAAAACAATATAATGCAGCCAACATAAAACCAGTATAAAATTAGTCCAGCCCCCCCCCCGCCCCCGCCAGCCTAAAACCAGCACAAGGGGGAGAGGGGGGGAATGATTAGTGGCGAAATCTAAAAAGGTGCTAAAAACAAGTAACTAACAAGCCGTGGGGAATCATAGCAAATGTTGTGAAACTTCACTAAAACCACAGATTTGCAAAGCACAGTTTCCTACTCCAGGCATGTTTTGGAGTAATCTGAAGAACAGATTCTAATCTGCATGAGTGTCTGTGGGCACTAGGAAGTAGGGCATGATGATTACAATATGGACTGCAAGAGTGTGATCCTCTGTATGTTGTGCAGGAGGGCAACCTGATTGCGATGGGGTGTGGGGTCACGGCTTTCGTTGCATTGCTGCTTCTGCCCCCTGGAGACTCAAAGGCTCAAGCATCTCCATGTCCCTTGGATCTGGATTGTCAGCTTCCGTATCTCCCTACACATCTCTCTCCTTCACCGCTTTGGTATCTGTCGGGTACCTGAGCCCCACTGTGGATGTTGGATGGTTTGTAAACACTGAGAGAGACAGAGAGTCCTCCTCTTCCCTCTCCTCCCCTGAGTGGCTCCAGGCAGTTATTTGGGTGTGTACAGAAGCTATTTAGAGAGGATTAAGTTAGGGCTAAAATGTGATGCTCTCCAGGAAATGACAGACTTGATAACAGCTTGCCCTGAGAAGAGCCTTGAAGGAGCCCTATGTTAGTTTGCCAGCAGTTTTTCTGATGCCTCAATAAACAGGACCTTTTCTCTTCCTCCCTATTCTGCTAGGGTTGATGGCACAGAGTCAGGAGTTTGACTGACAGTGTCAAGGAGGAAGAATCCTAGAAAGACAGTGTCCCGGGACTTGGGAGTCTTGGAGCTGGGGCAGAAATTTGGAGGGACTGCCTGTGTAATGGGGAGAAAGATGAAGAGAAGATGATTAGCATGTGAATGCTCCCAGCTGGAGACCCATCCTGTGTGTGGCTGTGAGGAGCTGTGAGCTAGGACTCTTGGGTTCTATTTTCCACTTAAGGACTGAAGCAGGCTCTAGTGCTGGGTTCTCCAAGTGTGGGACGGGCCTCCTAGCCCGCATTCCTCCTAGCTCAGCTATTTTACTGGGTCAGATTACTGAGGCTGTGTGAACTATGCAGACTTCTCCTCCATTGTCGATGCTGGGGGACACCTTTCTGATTTTTTTCAGGTGGGTTTCTTTGTCCATTTATTTATGTTGTATTCCTCTTTCCTTCTCTTATGGACCCTAAAGCAAACTGTTGGGCAAGGGCTTGGGACTTTCAGAAGACGTTCTTTCAGAAGAACCCTTCTGTTCTTGAGGCCTTCAGAAGATGTTCTTCCACTCTTCGAGCTTATCAGCCCACCCATGTTGCCTAGAAGCTCAAAATTATAGCTCAGTTCTAACGGTATGCTCCGAATACCTTGTTGGAAGCTAATTTACACAATTTGTGGTGCATGATTGCAGCCATGCAGTAAACTCTTTTATCTGTTCAAGCAGCATCCACATCACTTTTATTTTTATCCCATCAAGACCTGACCTCAAGCTGCTTCCAGACGAGTGGCTCCCAGCACAAATAAAGCATTGCTCTTCTTCTGTAACCTACAAGTGGAATTGCAAAGGACTTCCTATACTACTGCAGATATTGCACTTCTCAATAACCCAAAAATAAACCACCCTGACAAACCCATCCCAGGTTTGCACAACACAACAACCCACCGTGGCTTATAAGCCAGGGTGGGTTGTCATGTCGTGTGAACCCAGTCACAAAGTTTATCCCGCTATGTTCCATCCACATCAGTGGGTGCAACAGAACTGCTGTGGGTGGGGAAGTAAAAAGACCAATTCAGCTGAGTGGCCATTTGGAAGGGGGGGAAATTCTGAGCAGTCCTTTAAAAATGAACATCAATTTATTTAGCACTAAGCATGTATTCCTTTAAGTGTGATTATCCGTTACTACCCATGAAATGTCAAGAAACAAAGTGTTTAACATTTGTTTTTGATTGGAAGTGTAGACTGGAAATGTTTTATTTGCAGAAAAAAACCTGTAGATTGGAAATATTTAATTAGGGGGAAAAACATGGCAGTGACCAGAAAGGTTTTCCCCCTCTTAATATTTTTTTTAAAATAGTGTTGTAGCTCTATAACACTTTTTCATTTAAGCAGTATTTGCTAATATTTTAATAATTCAAACAAATAGCCAGAAAAGCATATATTAGCATTAAAAATAATAATAACAGGGTTATGTAATGGTGCCTACAGCAAAGTTTATAGTCAATGTGTGCTGAGCTGTGATAAGTTCATTTGCCCGATATGTCACTGCCAAAGTCAAAGCCGCTTTAAAAAGACGGAAGAGTAACGCTAAGGGTATCTACACCTGCAAAGATTGCACTAATCTTCCATCCTTCTAAAAAAAGTCAGACTTCCTGTGATAAGAAAAAAGACAGAAGAAGCACAGGGAAAAAACACCTGTGGATTACAAATAGACAATGACACTGTGTGGACCACCCATAAAATGCAAGTGAATGAGGCATGACGATTCTACACTAAACTTCTAGGGTTGGATCTACATCCGTTGTTCCACCAGCAGAAGGATACCGCTCATGGAATGGGACTTTTACATCCTGTTCTCCCCCCACCCTGCCCGGCACTCCAAATCTGCTCCAGAGGGTCCCCCATCCCAACAGAGCAGATTTGGAGGGTGCATGGAGCGTTGCGCAGGGGAGCAGGGGATGTGGAAGTCCCGTTATTCCAGCAGTATCCCTCAGCTGGCAGAATGACGGATCTGGTTCCAACCCCAAGTATGGGGAAAGCCCCAGTTCCAAAGAGCACAGCCATCCATGTGGGCCAAATTTCTGCTCTTTTAATACCAGTGGTACCATTCTCCAAAGTAACATTTAGCAACATCCCAGTGGTACCATTCTCCAAAGTAACATTTAGCAACATCCAGAGCCTTAGACCATTCCCCCTCCAATACCTGGTGGATTCTTTGTGTCAACTTAATTATTGTGACATGTGCTTTTATAGGCAAGAACTTACTTCACCAAGCAGGCAAATTTGCCATGGATTTGGTAGGTATATATGCACATAGATTGAGATATATTGGCATAGAAACCAGGTTAATAAGATCAGAACTAAATATAAAAATAATGCACAAAAAATAATATAAAACACATACAACAGGCAAAATATCCAGATAGCTAGAACACTATTCACAAAAAACTGTACTAAGCAATTGAGAAAATAGGAAGCCGCCTTACGCTGACTAGGTTCAAACAACATGATAACCCGCACTCAAGGGTTGAGTATGGGTTGAGTGTGGGTTATTGTTGAACCGTGAGTTGTTGTTGAAACATGGATTATCGTGTTAACATGGATTATTGTGTTGTCTGAACCCAGCTGCACTAACAAACCATGGTTTGTTAACCACAAACAACCCATGAAAAGAACCCATGGTTTGTTGTTGGGTTGTGAACTGTGGGTAGTTCACCATGGTTTGTTAGCACGGCTGGGTTAAGACAACACGATAACTCACATTTCAACAACCCACAGTTCCATGACAACCCACACTCAACCCTTGAGTGTGGGTTGTGGCTTATGCTGGCTCAGCTTGTCTGAGCGTGGAAAGCTAAGCAGAGTCAGGCCTGGTTATTACTTGGATGGGAGACCCCTCCTCTAGTTTCCTGCATTGAGCAGGGGGTTGGACTCGATAGCCTTGTAGGCTCCTTCCAACTCTATTATCTATGAAATCTAGTCTCTGAGTCAGATCTAGCTCAGTATTATTTACACCAGGAATGGGAAACCTGTAGCCCTCCAGATGTTGGACTCCAAAATCCATCAACCCCAGCCATCATGGCTAATTATGAAGGATGATGGGTGCTGCAGTTCAGCAACATCTGGTGGGCATCAGGTATCCTATCCCTGGTCCACACTGACAGCAGTTTTCCAGGGTTTCAGACAGGGGTCTTTCCCAGCCCTATGTGGAGATGCTGGGAATTGAACCCAGAACCTTTGTATGCAAAACAGGTTCTTTACCACTGAACTACGATCCTTCCCCAAGGGCACTGAATAAGGGATACCTTACCTGAGTGGCTCCTGCCATACTAAACCACTTTGGCCCCATTTACACATTAGCTTTGTGGCCTGATTGCTTCTCCGCCTGTAGCCAGCCCTGCTGCCTGTTCAGTAACATATGAGCAGCCTGGATCACATGATTTGTTTCCACGCCGGTGCGACACCTCCATCGGGCCAAAGCTACCAACATGGGAAGCACCATGCAACAGAGCCAGTGTGGCATAGTGGTTAGAGTGGTGGACTGGGACTCTGGAGATTCGAGTTCTAGTCCCCGCTCGGCCATGAAACTCACTGGGTGACTTTGGGCCAGTCACTGACTCTCAGCCTAACCTACCTCACAGGGTTGTTGTGAGGATAAAATGGAGAGGAGGAGGAAGATTATGTAAGCCGCCTTGGGTTCTTTGCAGGAAAAAAGGCGGGGTATAAATATAATAAATAAATAAGCTGCCTTGGGTTCCTTTAAGGAAAAAAGGTGGGGTATACATATAATAAAATAAATATAATAAATAAAAAAAACAGGGGCATCCTGCAGGATGTGGAATGTTAGCGCTTCAACAGCGAGTCAGCCATGGGGGGCAGGGTGTAGCGGTCATGTTGAAAAGGTAATGTGTTAAACTGGGCCCTGACCTCCAAGGTGCCCTAACTCCCTTTTGACTTTTACCTGTCATAGACTAGGATTGTTTATTGCTTTTTCTTTTCTCCTTTCTTTTTTTAAAAAACTATTTTAATTAGTTTTACACTTGTTGACATGGGTTACTTTCATACCTGTTGACACAATCGGATGTGTGTGTTTATTACTGTGTACACTGCCTTGTGAACCTATGTTGAAAGCTGGGTTATAAACACAGTAAATAGATAATTAAACCAGTATGCTTACCCTTTGGGATTTTTCTTCTGGTAATTCTTGCTAAACTGGTGTCCAGATCCCAGACCTGTATGGAACATTGGAGCATACCACCTGTCTGTCTACAGGTGCCTCTCCCTCTGCAAACAGGGGCCACCATCAATAAGCTGATATAAGAATTCAGCCCCCAGCCCCCTTGCATAGAAATGCAAAGTCTTACTCTGTGAAATGTTGGGAAGTGGGAGGAAAGGAAAATTTGCATTTTGCCATGAATCACAGCAGCAGGAGTGACTCAGTTGTAGTTTCTACTCTAAGCTATTTTGGGTGAAAGCTTTTGGGTTTTCTCTGACTTGGAATGAATGAATATGTTATTTAGAAAAGCAGCTGTGCTTGACTGATGCAAAATCTTTAATGCAGATGTGCATTTGATCCAGGACACACTAACTTAACATGCGTTCTCAACTCCTGGGAAAGTCGGGGAGGATTTGAATCTACTACTTGGCAGCTAAAGGCACAATCGTATGCATGTTTAGACAGAAAAAAAGGCCTACAACTCCCAGCATGCTAGGAGTTGTATGCCTTTTTTCTGTCTAAACATGCATAGGATTGTGCCCTAAATGAAAATTCCATGTTCAGAGACAGTATACCTTTGAGTACCAGGTGCTGGGGACAAGCAACAGGGGATGGCTGTTTGTCTTCATGGTCTGCTTGTCAGCTCCCTCAAAAGATCTCGCTGGACTAGCTTGGCTTGCTTTTCACATAGGAAATTCTAGACAATTAGAGCAGGGCCTATGCTGCAGATTATTTGGTGTAATAGTTAATCCAGCCCTGACTATCTGTGGGGAGGGGGGTTTAGCTCGGGTAGAGCACAAGCCTTGCATATAGAAGGTCCCGGGTTCTATCCCTGACATCTGCAGCTGAAAATGATCAGGTAGCAGGTGATGGGAACTGCAGGCCCTGGATGAGCCACTGCCAGCCAAAAGGTAGATGATACCAGTTTAGATGGAGAAATAGTCTGACCTGGAATACAGCAGCTTCCTACATTCCTCTTCCTCAGGGCAGATCTCATTTCCATGTCCAGTCCAGATTCCAGTACAAGGGTATGTGTATATTCCATAACAGAATGGCCGTCACATTTATTTATTTATTTATTTATTTTTGTTTTCAATATCTGATAGAACATCATTTGAAATAGATCCAACTCTTGTAGTGGGATGAAAACAAATTACAGGCACAGTCGTTCAAGACCTGTGTGTTTGAACATGTAATCTGGATTCCTCATCTGTAAAATGGGCATTTTGACGACCTCCTTCAAAGACTCCGTGGAGATGAATGCCGTTTAGAAGTGGCCTACACATTGCACAGAATGAGGTAGCAGAATCTCAGACTGTTCTGCTTCACACTGCCGGTACAGAGGAGGATAATATATCTGAACGTCCAACCACACTTTAATTTTTATTTCTTTTATTGTTGCTTTGGTCGTTATTTTGGTTATGTTTTGCTTTGGTTGTTTTCTATTGTTTCATTTGTTTTTATGATTGTAAACAGCCCCGAGGACTTCTGCCTGTTGGGCGATATATATATATTGTATGAACAAACAACAAATAAATCAATCTGTGATAAACAAGCACATTGGGCAGTGGACTGTGCAACCCACATATGTTCTAGTTGACTATATGCAGGGAGGTTGTTGGGTGTTTAAAAATCAGCAAAACATGGGAAGCGTTCAAAAATATGACTGCAGTCTGAAGTGATACAATCCAAAAATCTGCCCCCTTGTTCAGCGGAATTGAAAAGGGCTCCAGGGCTGTGAAGTACTTTATGCACTCGCCCGGCTATAGAAGCATTTACAATCATAATGAATGTGTTGTTCCCAAGCTCTTGCTGGGCTGTGTATTAGGATTTCCTGCCTTCGAAAGTTCCCCAGAGGGCCAGGGCTGGACACTTCCCCTCATTCCCAGCGGGGGCTGACAACCATATTTCATGCCGCTTGTCCTGCCTGGGCGAAGGTGCGGTGGCCTTCTGCCCTTTGGGAACATGTTTGGGTTTGTTCCCTCTGTCGGAGCATCAGATTGCTGTCAGCGCAGGGGGATTTATGGCCAGGCTGGCTCTTCCCCTCTGTCCGCGGAGGCGGGAGAGCCCTGTCCCGCTGCGGCAGAATTTATGTCCTGCCCTCTGCTCCCACCTGTTGCAGAACATGCTCTTTATCTCGGTTAATCATGCCTCAAAAGCCCGACAGCTCAGCTTCCGGCAGCCATTCATGGAGCTTTGGGTGGCCTTGGCTTTGGTTCCTTTGCCACGATGTGATGATCGCTCCATACTTCGTGCTGTGTAGCTCCAGGCAGGCAGTCCGGGAGCTGTCAGATGCAGCAGGGGGAGTCCCGGAAAACAAGTCTCGTTCTCTGGCTCGGAGAGATCAGCAACTTGCACCTGGTGGGGCTTTACTCCTTCTCAGTATTGATGGTTTGGAAGGGCACTCTCCAAAGCGTATTTTCCCAGCCTGCATTCAGACAAACTCGTGTAGAGAAGCCAACGGATAGAAAATGGCCATGGAGGCTTGCCATTGTCAGTGTGTGAATGGTTAGATGCAAATGTCTCTCAGGTCCTCCACGTTGCATGTTACAACTTGCTACACAGAGATCCGGGCATTCACAGTAAAGGTTTAGGAAATTCATGCTGTCCTTCATACCTTACATGGTGTATGCAGCTTCTTTTCTACACAGAGATTGAAATCCCTGTGGGAAATAGTAACGTTCTGAAGTGGCCCTCCTCAGATTTGCCTCCATCCTCTTGCACATTACAAAAGTGCAGTTCTTTGATCATTTTTTAAAATTTGTTGTGCTTCTGTCTTGCTTTTCCTTTAGAAAAGTGCAGAGTAGCTAACACGGATCTTCCAGAGATCTCTCATCTAGGCCTTGATCTGGTCCTCATCTCTCTTAGCCTTTTTCACTGATATATGCTTAGACGCTCCTGGGGACCAATCACAGGGTTTCTGCTGCTTTCTTACCCAGGATTTTGGGAAAACAGCTTGGGGACAGTTCCAGTGCTATAGCCTGAAGGCACATGACACAGCACCTTTGTTGAAACTAAGCAGGTCTGGGTCTGGTCAGTGCCTGGATGGGAGGTTGCTTGGAACCGCCTTGCTCCATCATAGAAGGAAAGCTTGGATGTAAATGAGATGAGAAATACAAGTAAATAAATAACAAACAGCAATGTGCAGTAGTAGTGCAGTTTTGGACCTGGGGAGTTTTGATCTGTGGGATTGTCTTACGTTTGGGCACAGGATCCAGCAGGATACGTACATTCTGACTGATTCTGTGGTTCAGTTCTCACATTACTACTGCCCCTGGGCTGTTTAAACCATGGGTAGTCCGGAGCGAGGGAGCGTGCTACCTCCCAACTGCTCGCCTCTTCCGCTTTGTTTCTGTGATGTCTGAACCCGGCATTCTGGGTTGTAGAGGGAGAAACAACCCAGAGTTTGAACCCATGGTTTGTTGTTGGGTTGAAACTCTGGCTTGTTTCTCCCTCAACGACTCAGAGTGCCGGGTTTAGACGTCATGTTCCTGGGTTGTTTACCAAGCGGAAGCGGCAAGCAGTTGGGAGGCAGCAGGCTTGCTCGCTCCCATGCAGCCCCAACTACCGTACTCATAATTTAAACAACACAGGGGTGGTTGTTACATGTGAACTGGGTCATTGTGTGTGACAGTCTGTAGGTGCATTCACACCAGTTCCCCCCTCACACACACACCCCAGGTCAGCTAATGCAGTCTATACTTTATTCTGAGAAGTGTTCCATATTAAGACTACTTTCAAGGGTCTGTATTTGAGGACACTAGTATTTAATTAAGACCTACTAATTTTTTCCTCACAATGTTCCTTGAAAGTCTGGGACCAGCATCCCAAGGAACACTGTGTGCCGGGAGAAACGGCTGGTCTGCCTAGACAAAACCAGATCTAGTCACAAGTAAGCCCTCCAGTCTGCCTTTTTGAGCAGCAGGCTGGGATCCTTACTTGTGAGTAATTGTGCTGCTGTTCATACATGTGGGGACTGTAAATGCACAAAGAATGCCATGTAAGAATGTTCTGGGACAAGAAGCCATAGTTTGCCTTCCTTGTCCTGGAAAACAGTGGGAGGCTGTGTGCTGGAGATACACTGTACATATTTGCCTGTTGTTGTACAGGCAGTCCCCGAGTTAAGAACATCCAGTTTACAGACAACCCATACTTAAGAACGGACGTAGAGTACACAGCGTCGTATACTACGCAATTTGCATAATTTACGCAACTTGCGTAAATGCTGATTTTAACGTATAGACCGCTATGCTGTTCTGACATACATACAAATTCGACTTAAGAACGGAACTCGTTCGTAACCTGGGGACTGCCTGTATATAAACTGCAAAGCTGCACTCAAACATGAGGGAATTGGTTTTAACACTCTGTGCAGTTTATACCTGGGGAAATGAAGAAGAGCAGACTTTTTAGTCCAAAGTCCCCTCCCCTCCCCTCCTGCAGTTTGGTACGAAATCTACACTGGTCTATCATCCGAAGCAGTCGTGATCGATTCCAATTGGCTCCTGATCTGTTCCCCTACATCAGTGTTCTCCAACCTTGGGTCCCCAGATGTTTTTGGCCTACAACTCCCAGCATGCCCCAGCCAGCTGGGGCATGCTGGGAGTTGTAGGCCAAAAACATCTGAGGACCCAAGGTTGGAGAACACTGCCCTACATTTATTAATTTCTCTCACACAGACCCACCCACCCCCGTTCGAAAATTATGAGAGAAATGCAAAAGGACGCACAGTTCTGGCTGGGATGGAGAAGGACTGGGAACCTTAGCTAGTGAGAGAGCCCAGTAGCCACCAAGCTGCTGAACCGTATGCTGAGACCAGTGGCTATCTCGCACCCCAACCCCACCCCTATTGCACATTCTTCCTGCTTGGAATGACAGCCTGTCAAAGTGGCCAAATTTTAAATTTCACGAAATGTGCATGTGCTAATTTGTATGTTTAGTTGCAAATGTAAAAATGATGACTTAGAATTTAAACAGAAATAAAAGACATCTCATCATGGGGGGCGGGGGGAGACTGTGACGGGTGACTTCTGTGCCTGCTCAGTCTGCTGTTCAGGTGCGAAGTGTTGACGGGCAACTTCAAGGCCCCTCCCTGTTCTCCCCTTCTTAAGATTCTTTGCCTTTAAACCAGACTTGGACTAGACAGCCCATCAAATGGAAGACACCTCCAAACAGAGGATTGTAAAGTAGGAGATGTGGCCGCCTTAATTGTCTACCCTGACCAGCAGCAACTCTCCAGGCAGAAAAGAGTCTCTCCCATCACCTTTACCTGATCCTTCTACCTGCCTTATAGATTTCATAGATTCATAGATCATAGAGTTGGAAGGAGCCTACAAGGCTATCGAGTCCAACCCCCTGCTCAATGCAGGAAACTAGAGGAGGGGTCTCCCATCCAAGTAACATAGATCATAGAGTTGGAAGGAGCCTACAAGGTGCAGTGCAGGAAACTAGAGGAGGGGTCTCCCATCCAAGTAATAACCAGGCTTGACCCTGCTTAGCTTTCCACGCTCAGACAAGCTGAGCCAGCGTGAGCCACAGGCCTTGAAGTAGAAAGTTTTAAACCCACTGTACTGAGCGTATGCATTGTGTTGACATATTTTTGCTGCTTTGCATAATAATAATAATAATAATAATTTATTTATTTATTTCTTACCCGCCTCTCCACTCAGATTGAGGCAGGGAACAACCATAAATATAAAATACATAACTAGTTAAAACATAGTAAATATTATTAAAATATACTTTAAAACCTTTAAAAGTATCCTAAAAACTCTTAAAATTCCACTGGGTAGGCCTGTCGGAAGAGGTCAGTCTTTATGGCCTTTTTAAAAGCCAAGAGACTATCTAGTTGATGAGTCTCCTCTGACAGGCCATTCCACAGTCTGGGAGCAGCAGAAGAGAAGGTCCTCTGGGTAGTACTTGCCAGCCTACTCTTGGCTGACTGGAGTAAATTCCTCCCAGAGGACCTACGGTAAGTGTGCGGGGCGGATTGTACGGGAGAAGGCGATCCTGCAGGTAACCCGGACCCAAACCATGTAGGGCTTTAAAGGTAATAACCAACACTTTATACTTCGCCTGGAAACTGATTGGCAGTTTTGTGCAACATGATTTGAAACGTTGCTTGGACAGAAAACAATTCTACCTACCATTTAAAAAGAATAACCTAGCAACCCAAACCAAATCCATAACTATGTTTGACTCTTGATAAATAGATAGATAGATAGATAGATATTCAGAATTGTATGTGCATAGTTAAGCCCACAGGGCTGGGGAGAAATCCCAGACCCAGTGATCACCCATGTACCTAGAAATGTGATACTGACACCAAAGTGTTTATTCAGTCCTGGGTAGGGCTGGTACTTTAAAACTTTATGCTGTTGCTAAAATCAAATAAAAACAAAATTGATACAAGTGTCAACTAGAGATCTTACTTTTTCCAGACCTTCATGTAGTCAATCAATCAATCAGCAATTGATTGATCAAAACTTTATAAAAGGGAGATATGGTAATCAAAACTTCAGAGAAAGATGTTGCTACTGCAAATTCAGTTACTTTGAAAGGGAACACATTTGTCAGCCTGATCCTGTGTATGTTTGTTTACTCAGGAATAAGCTCTGCTAATTTCAGTGGAGCTTACTCCCAAGTAAGTATGCTTAAGATTGCAGCCTAAATGGCAGAGACAGAATGTCACCTTAAATGGATCTGTCTTCATTTTGAATAGATCTCAGCAATTCAAACAAATATTTCTTCTATATATCACATCTCTAATTTTATTTTGGATATTTGGTTTGAATACGTATGCCTGAGGGAGAGATCTATGTAACTCAAAAGCTGGCTTTGACTGTTAGTTGGTTCAGTAGAGAATCACTTCACTTTAAGGTTGCCAAAACATGGGCCTTTGCTTTTGTGCCTTTAATAGGAGATGGATATGCAGATTTTAGCAAGCAGTAATGTTTATCTTTGCAAAATGGTAACCTTCATCTTCTGATATCAGTTTAAAGCACACAAACAGCAGCCAGTAAAACAGTTGGCAACCCTATTTCACTGAAGTGTTCTTTTGGGGTCACAGCCACAAGAACTGTCTACAACCAAACTTGTGTCTTCTTTTCGGTTACTTATAACAGGGTGTCCTTCCTATACCTGAGATTGACCTGTCTTTCCATTCTGCCTGATGAAGAGTCCTATGCAGCACAAACGTTTGGGTACTGCTACATCAATCTAATGAAAGATAGAATTTTACCTACTTTCTATCTTCTGGATGTAAGAAAGAAAAAGAGCCTTGATGCAGTTCACAGGACTCCAAGATGTAGTGTTTACAAAGGTGACAGATTATCATGAGCCTTACTGTACTGCTTGTGTGTGTGTGTGTGTGTGTGTGTGTGTGTGTGTGAGAGAGAGAGAGAGAGAGAGAGAGAGAGAGAGAGAGAGAGATCTTCTTGCATTCTTTCTCTCTTAATTCTCACCAGCTTTTCATGCACATCCCTCTGTGTTTATGGGCTACTTTCAGGTAAATAAAGGCCTTCCATTGAGATCTAATCACCTGGCTGGGCCCCCTTTTGTCTGCCTCTATCTTCTGGCCCTAGGAAGTCAGTCATGCACTGTTGGAGCCAAGGGAACAGCCTCTAAATGCCTATTGTCTTATCTGAAAGAAGAGGATAATGCAGCGGATTAACATTCATGAGCTTCTAATTGTCCCTTCTTCTCTGATGCTGATGAGGGCTCAGTGGGGAGGCGGAGGTTTGTGGGGGAGCTGGGAAGAATCTGGGGCAGAATTGCTAAGCAAGGGATTCAGTAGGAGAACCTAAGATGCTTCCCTTCCTTCTCACAGAAGAAGAATGTTTTGGGGGGTGGAGGGTGATGTTGGAGTATAGATCAAGACCAGGAGGAGAGCCATAGTAGGAATCTACATTGGCTTGCAGAAGAGTAGGTAGTCCTGTTTATGTATCACTTTGAAGAAATCGTAGAATACCTGATTGGTTTTATTGCATTGAACCTCACAATGTCCCTGTGAGGTAGGCCACAGTTGTTTCCATTTTAGAATCAGGGAGCTGAGGCTGAGAATGTATCAGGGCTGAGTTTGAATTTGATTGCAATTTGGTGGCTTACAGGTCCACCTCAAAGGACAAGGGTGTAGGATCCTGGCGTATGCATCTCAGACCGGAGCTCCCATTTGTCAGGCTCTGGTGCCTTATAGCTCAGTGGCAGAGTACATGCTTGGCATGCAAAAGGTCCCAGGTTGGATCCCTGGCATCTCCAGGGGTGGAAAGTCTCCTGCCTGAAACCCTGGAGAGCCATTGCTGCCAGTCAGTGGGCTAGATGGATTGATTGGCGACCTGACTCAGTATATGGCAGCTTCCTATGTTCCTACCTCTTGGGCCGTTGGTACTCTGTCTCCTCTATGAGTGCAGCAGAATTAGCTCCAGGCATCCAGGGCACCATCTAGGCTGCTGTGCTAGCCTGCCTGAATATCCAGTCAGCTGATCCTCAAGGTCCAATGCCCATACACCAAGCTCCATAAAGCTCTAGCCATAGAGTTGCTCCTTTGTCTGAGAAATTTGTTGCTAGTGTGAGGACTTGGCCTACAAATCTGTTCCCTTTTCCTGTTTAGGATCATGACCCCTGCCTGATTTTGACCTTGTATCTGCTCCTGTAGCCCTGCCCCCCCTATTGCCACCTCAAATCCCCCCCCCACCTTGATTTTGATTACACTGCTGCCTCTGGTCCTTCTGCTCTCTGCTCCCTCTTGAATTGCTGAGGCTTAACAGGAGAGTAGACCAAGTGGGGTATGTACCATTTCCCAGGAATCAAACATGCAGCTTCCCCAACCCTGCTGCTCTCCATGTTTTGGACTACAATTCCCATTGTCCCTGATTGGTGGTGCTTACTGGGGCTGATGGGAGTTACATTCCAAACATTTGGATGGCAGCAGGGTGGGGAAGGCTGGGTGGGAGATTGTGGCCTGGAACTGAGGTCCCAGCATTGGAATAAAAGAGGGTCTACCAGTGAGGCTCTTCTTCTTAGCCCCCCAAAGTCACCCCCTCGCTCCACAGAACATTGATGCCAGTAAGCTAGATGAGAGGTGGAGAATTGCTTGCTTAGCAGCTTGGGGTGTGTGTGTCTGTCTCTCTTTAAGAAAGTTAACATTCTCTGCAAATCCTGGACTTTTCTCAGAATTGAGGCCTGGTTTCAACCACCACTAGGCCAGGGTGAAAAAGGGCAGGGCCTGAGAGTAATTAACCCCCCCCCCAGTTTTGTGCGGTAGTTGCTTGCGTAACACATCTTTTCAGACCAGCTTTGAGGCCCCAGACTGTTGACCGGTGCTGCTTGCTTCAGACCCACCAGCTGCCCTGCTTTAGATCTGAACCCACTTCCTCCTTGCCAGGAGCCATGGCAGGGAGAACTGGTGGGGTAAGGGATGAATCTGTGGGACTTGAACCCAGCGCTGTCAGGTCCAAGTACAATGTACAATTCTACGGTAGCTTGTATCCAAGAGTTCCCTTAAGAGGCATCACTTAGAAACAGTTGCCTAGAGAACATCCTTTGCTAAGCCAGCATCCTTCACAATCTATGAGTCACTGCATGAGAGAAACAAACAGCAGTTCCTTGCACAATGGCCGTGTGGTCCTTTGAATACAATGTTGGGACTTGGGGGAGATGCAGACCACGTCACTGTCTCCCAACCTCAGTTCTCCATTGGCACAATGGGAACGCTGGTGACCTGCTTTTCAGAGTTATGATGAGAGTGGGAAGGGATTGAGTATACCCACTGGATACTAGCATAGTCAATTTATTTATATTCTGCATTTTCCACAATACATTGTGCTCAAAGCGGTTCACAAAACAAATAAATGCAGTCACCATAATTAGAATAAAATATAGTACATTGTTAACTCAGTTACAGTTCATTTAAAACATATCAAAATCTAAATAAGGGCAAGATGTACCAAGAGGTCAGTTAACAACATCCAGTACTAATAATACACTTGCATTAAACAATGCATTTAACAGTTCACATTAAGAGACCTAACATCAAACTCCTAGCACAAAAAAGGGTACTCTAGCAATGCTCTGATAACAACACTATTACAAATAATAACGATAATAAGGTAAATAGAATATCAAAAGAAACTGGTGCAAATGTATTGTTAATTTATATCAGAAGTAATGAAAACATGTGGCTGAAATGGAAGCAAACAAACTTGCCAGGGTTGTGGGGCAAAGGACCTGAATGCTATAGGCCAGGGGTAGGCAACTTGTGGCCCTCCAGATGGTTTGACCTACAACTGCCATAAGCCCTAGCCAGCATAACCAATGGTGAGGGGTGAGAGGGCCAAAACATTTGGAGGGCCACAAGTTGCCCACCCCTGGTATAGGCATTTGATCAGCAACTACTTTTTAAGAGTCTTGATTCTGAATAAGAGTGGGTGGGTCATCAACATTGGCTTCTTGGCCCTCCCCCGCCCCAACTGACTTGCTCCAACATGAGCCAAAACACAAGCAAAGGGCTCCTTCAACTCCTTCCCCAAGTATGAACACCAACATAACCCTCTGCATCTGTTTGCCTGAGTCTTGGTTTGTAGGCGGCAGAAAGCAGCCAAGGTGTGTAATAAGGAAAGAACTCTGCCAAAGACTCTATTGCTGGTCAGCAGAGGAGGGTGTTAAAGGAGCCCTTTACCTGTCTTAACTCCCATGTGGGAGAAAGCAGCTGATGTGCCTTTTGGAATGGGTGGCAAGCTTTGGGAGCCAGATTGAGCCCCATCACCTATCCTTTGCATAGGCCCTGGCTATATTAAAAGACTTGCTCCTGGACCTGTTGCACCTGCGGCAATCTGCAGTCTGGCTGTATGAAGAACTTGGGTGATCAGGCCTGGTCTGTGTTGGGCCCTTCAGCACAGTGTTGAAACAGGTGCTCTGTTCCAGTAGTTACTCTGTGGGGAAATGGAAGGAGCCACCTTGAATCAAGGAGCTACCCCTTTAACACTGATGCCTCCAGAATGCTAACCACAGATAATGACTGGTTTTAGACAATACGATAACCCACACTCAAGGGCTGTGTGGCGTAACCCCACAATTCAGTTCCCTGGTGTATGTCTGCTTTAGTATATTTAGTGAGTATAGAATGTTGAACTGAGTGGGTGTGGTTTGTGATGTCTTGGAAAGGGTGGGGGGAGGAGTATATAAGGAATGTTTGAGTGATGTCTGAGTCAGTTAGTTTTATGTGAGTTAAGAAGTAGAGTGTTGGTTAGAGTGTGTTGGGAGTTAGGTTATTTGGGTTATTTGTGTCTTGTCAGGAGCTTTAAGAGGAATCAGTGATTGTATGAGGAGTGAGAGTATTTGGAGTTATAGGGACTTAGGTTAATTATAAAGTGTTTGGTGTAGGCAGGTTTATTTTCTGGAACTAAGATTTTGATAATTAAAATAAACTTATTTTTATTTTGTTTGCTACCCAAATCCTACGTGTCAGCTTGGTGTTATTAACCTGCTTTACTTTTAAATCTGCACACACACCTTTGTACCCACAGTATCATAAATTTAAAAATAGATCCTTAATAACCAGAATTAATCTTTTCCCTCATTAGTGGGGGAAAGGTTTCATTTGACCCTCCACTCAGGTTTTTAAGTGTTGATGCTTAGCCTGAGAAGGGTTTATGTGCGTGGTCCTAAAGTGTAAGGGACCGTGTCATCGCAGGCTGAGTGTGGATTGTTGTTGAAACATGGATTATCGTGTTGTCTGAACCCAGCTGTGCTAACAAGCCATGGCTTGTTAGCCACGAACAACCCATGAAGAGAACCCATGGTTTGTTGTTGGGTTGTGAACTGTGGGTTGTTCACCATGGTTTGTTATCTTGGCTGGATTCTGACAACACGATAACCCACAGTTCAGTGACAACCCATACTCAACCCTTGAGTGTGGGTGATCATGTTGTCTGAACCCAGACATTGAATCTCCCTCCTAGCTCTCTCTTAGAACAGAGCAGCAACCTTGATTGCCACTGGTGTTATTCTGGAGTTTCCTGTAGCAACCATGGAAATGTAATTAATAAAGCAGGGCCGAAGAATCTGAGGCCTGGAGGCCAAATCCAGCCTCTGGGGATCCCAGTCTAGCCCTCCAGAAGGCCACACCCTCTTCCCCATGCCCCGTCCTTTTCCCCAACCACCTATCATTTGGGGGGGGGGTTCCCAGCTTTTGGGCAGTTTCTCTCCATTCTAAAAGGTTGAAATGCCTTTCCTAAGGCTGTTACTGGCAGTATGAGCTTGAAGCTAAAATATGCTGGCATTATTGATATTTCTGGCCCCACCTCTTTTGGACCTGCCCATGACTAGAATGTGGCCCCCAAGAGCTTCTCTGAAATGAACTGAAAGAGGTTCTGCACCTCTGATGTAACAGTAAACATGCATCCTCAAACACCTGTTTACATGCAGTGGGGGAGCTGCTGCTCAATCATGGGTCTCAGGTTTGTGCTCATCGGGTTTTTTAAGGCCATGGAACTGTCTTCACTCTTTGTGTGTGTGCTGCGGGAAACAGCAGCATAACAGCAGCGTACCTGTGGCAGGCAAACGGCGATCACTACATACCGTAAATGTGGAGCTGCTTTTAATCAGATTTAAATGCTGAACTGGCGCTTGGAAAATGCAAAGCCTTTTGTGAAAGGGAAACTTTTAGGTCCATTACGAAAGTAAAATTGCCAGGTCGGAGAAAGTGCTACTGATGGGGAAGGAATTTCATGCAAGCTCTTGCCCGTGTGAAAATGCTGTGGCCAGAGTCACTACCTGAAGTCTTTACCAGCTCAGAAGCACATGTATGGAATTACTTTATATCAGGGGTGGACAACTTGTGGCCCTCCAGATGTCATTGAACTGCAACTCCCATCATCCCTCAACAAGATCTGCCGCGGACGGCCTTCTCCCTGTCCCATCAGCCAGAGAAACCAGGCTAGTGGGGACTAGGAGGAGGGTCTTTTCTGTGGCAGAGGCAGCCCCCAATTTATGGAACTCTCTCCCCAGTGACCTCCGCCATGCCCCTTCCTTAATTAGCTTCTGCCGGGCATTAAAAACGTGGCTTTTCAGGCGGGAATATGGGGTGGGTTAGGATTTTTAAGTTTTGTACTGTTTTTAATTGTGTTTTATACTGTGTGTGTGTGTGTGTGTGTGTCCCCCCCCCCCCCGTATTTTTTTGGATTGTACATCGCTCAGAGTGACTGGATGTCTGGCCAGATGGGCGATTCATAAATATAATAAATAAATAGGCTGTGCTGGCCAAGGCTGATTGGAGTTGTAGTCCAACAACATCCGGAAGGCCGCAAGTGAGAGAGGCTGTAGCTCAGTGTGATAGAGCAGCTGCTTTGCATGCAGAAGGCCCCAGGTTTAATCCCTGACATCTCCAGGAAGGGTTGGGGAAGACGCCTGCCTAGAACCCTGGAGAGCCATTGCTGCCAGTCAGTGTCAACTGTTCTGGGACAGATGGACCAAGACTCTGACTCAGTATAAGTCATGCCCACCACTTAGATTCAGACAACACGAGAACCCACACTGAAGGGTTGTCATTGAACCATGGGTTGTTGTTGAAATGTGGGTTGTCATGTGGTCTGAACCCAGCCATGCAAACACATCATGGTGAACAACCCACAGTTTACAGCCCAACAACAAACCATGGCTTGTTAGCGCAGCTGGGTTCAGACAACACAATAACCCATGTATCAACGACAACCTATACTCAACGCTTGTTGTCTGAACCCAATCAATGAGTCTGACCATTGTTCTATGTAATTCAGTTTTGTCTGCTACCCTGCCTGGGAACAGCTCCCCAAGATCTCGGACAGATGCCCAACTAAGATTCTTTTTATTTGGACCTGGGACAGGCCTGTGGCTCACGCTGGCTCAGCTTGTCTGAGTGTGGAAAGCTAAGCCGGGTCAGGCCTGGTTATTACTTGAATGGGAGACCCCTCCTCTAGTTTCCTGCATTGAGCAGGGGGTTGGACTCGATGGCCTTGTAGGCCCCTTCCAACTCTATGATCCTATGATATCCTGACCTTCTGCACGCAAAGAATGTACTCTACCACTGAGCTTTTGGCCCTCTCCTACTTTCAGCTCTGGAGAGAGTAAAGTTACTTACTAATCGCTTCCGGCAGATATTGGCCAAAGCAGCTAACACTTTAAACACTGAATACATTAAAAAAAATGTTTAATTCCAAGCAGCATCCATGCACAATCTCCACACTACAGGTTTATATGTTGTGTCTATTGTGATATAGAACTTGTTTATCTAATTGGCTTGAGGAACAACAGTACTAGGTGGATGGAAAAAAATGTCATTTAACTGGGAGCTGTGGATCTCAATCAGCCGCTGCCATTGTTGATCAGCTGTTAGGTGCTGACAAATGCTGATGCAGGGGTTCCTGGCCTTTTTGGGTTGGTGGACACTTTTGGAATTTTGAGAGAGGCACTCTCACAGAATGCTTCCCATGGTGGGGGAGACTCCCCCATTAACAATATGACTGCCATGGTGCGAGCGGCGCATCACAAAACAATTTGCCAGAAGGCGAATTGGTGGGACTAAAAGAGAAGTACAGGCAGTCCCCAGTTTACGAACAAGTTCCGTTCATAAGAATGTCTTTAAGGCAAATTTGTATGTAAGTCAGAACAGCATAGCGTTCTGTACGTTAAAATCAGCATTTACGCAAATTGCGTAAATTACGCAAATTGTGTAGTATACTACTCTATGTACTCTACGTAAACGACTACAAGGCAAAGGTGGGGTCTGAGCTCCAAATCACAAAGCTACTTTTTTGAATCCACAGTTTTCAGCCACTCCTCTAGCTTCTGAGATAGCCTTCCCCAACTTGGTGTCGTCCAGATGTTTTGGACTACAACTCCCATCATTCCTGACCATTAGCCATGCTTTCTGGGGCTGATGGGAGCTGTTGCCCGAAACATCTGAAGGGCACCAGGTTGGATAAACCTGTTCTGAGATTTGACCAATCATTACCCCTGCATGCGCTTTTAAGCATATCTTCACAACCATAAGGACTAGAAACTTACTCTTTAAAATAAATAAATAAAAGAATGCTGAGCTTCTCAGGAATCGTGTGCCCAAAACCACATTCTGTAGCATTTTTGCAGTATTTGAAGAATCTGTTTCAGCACAGTATAGGCATAATAGTAGAAGAGTTGTTGCAGTGTCCTTGCCTGGCCCCAGGCTGTATGCATTAGTTTGTTTATTGTAGAGTCATTCATAAGGGTGAAAGAGAAATACACAAATATTCATTGGAGGGTTATTTGTGAGGGTGGAGAGGCTGGATTTGTTTATTGTAAGGTCATTTATAAGGACTGGGCAGAGAGAGAGACAGGATGGCTGCTTGGGGTTTGCTGGTTATCTATTGTAGTAGAGTGGCTGCGAAATGCTGATCTCTTTTTGCAAACAAAGTTTGTGCTGGAGCCAGGATTGGGAGATATTGAAGATAGTGGGAAGGTGAAGTGAGGGGTGAGGACAGAGGGCTTTTGCACCCCTTCACTCCTGCCCATTCATAGGACCCCCTGCATCTTGTAGGCAGGGAATTCTCTCCATCAGCCTTCCCCAAACTGGTGCCCTCGGCCTCAAGATGTGTTGGTCTGCAATTCCCACCATTCCCATGATCATGCTGGCTGGGAATGATGGGAGTTGAGATCCAACACTTTTGGAGGGCACCAAATTGGGGAGGGCTGCCCTATACAGACATTCAAAGAGTCCCCAGATCAACCGATTGGCTGCAGCGTTGTTGTTTTCTACTTGACAAAAATTCATTTCAACCCAATCCTGCTGCTTCATTTCCCCAAATGAGTGAACATTTAGGACAGCCTTCCCCAACCCTCCAGATGCACAGGACTACAACTCCCATGATCCCAAATCCCATTATCCCCAAGCGCATGCAGGGGTAATGATTGGTCAAATCTCAGAGCAGGTTTACCCAACCGGGTGCCCTTCCGATGGGCTTGCTGGATTGGGATGATGGGTGTTTTAGCCCGATCCATTGGTGTGGAGGAGGCAGCAGGTTGTACAAGGCTGCCTTAGGAATTCCTCTCTGGTTACTCGGAGTTCTTTTTCATCAATGCCTGTTTGTTAGTTATTGAGTGGATTAGAGATGTAATTAAATAAACAAACAAACAGATGGTATGTTCTGAAAGAAAGAAGTCACCTTCTTTTGCCTGATTATGTGAGCGAACCGAAAGACCAGACCTAAGAAGAGGTAGCTAAAAAGCAAATGCACTGCATTCAAGAAGGTCATTCACAGAGTTCTGCAGAATTGCAACTAGAAGATGAGAAAGCTGGGGCTAACTATTAATTGAAACTTAAGTCAAATCTAATGAATTGATAGTGATTTTATGGGGGGGAAATCTGTCTTTTCTGTATAATGGCACCATATAGCCTGAGTCCACATTCGCCAAGGGAGAACGGTTCCGCCCCCTCAGTCACTACCCCTGAAAATTCAAACACCGCCCAATTCCTGGGGGAAATGGGACTTTTACAGGAGGGGAACTGGACCAAAAGGCTGCCTCCCGCCCCAGCTTTTCTAACCTATGTCTCATTTGGGGCAGGGTCATTCCTTTCCTCCCTCCCCCAGGGAAAGGGATTAGGTTACATGGCTCTGGTAACAATTCCAACCTGTTTGGCCTGGAATGTGGCATTTAGGGCCTTGTCACAGGAAATTCGGTCTGTGTTGAAAGCTAGAATTGCAAACAGTCTCATGCCTTGCCCGGTTTGGGGGTGGTGGAAAAGCATGGAAAAGCGCTGCTTGAGCTGAAAGAGCTCTGTCCAGGCGCCCTGGGTCACGGTGAGGGCAAGAGGCAGGGAGTTTAGGGCTAAATCTTTCAACGTTGACCCCTTCCCGTGCATCTGTGGGTGTGTGTGTGTGTGTGTATAAAAGTAATATGCAATTACATCTTTTACTGTAATATTGTCTGCCCAAGCTGTGCCCCCCCAATACCTCCCAACTAATCCCAGCCTTTGGTTGAGTTCTTCCCAGTACATTTTTTTGCCCTGCCATCTGTGGAAAAATGTGAGATGGAGACCTGGAACATCTGAGGTCAAGATCCTCCTTTGCCATGAGGGGGCTGTAGGCAAGTAATGTTCTTTTGGCCTTGGTTTCCTCGTCTGTAAAATAAAATAGGAACAGTGATTCCTGAGGTGGTTGTGTTAGTCCAGTGGTTCTCAACCTTTTTTGCCCCATGCACCCTTTTTACCATATGTCAGAATGTCATTCCCCTCTTTCCAAGATTGTCTGACTTAATCTGTACCATACAGTAAGGTGTGATGTCCTGTAGATTATGCACAATCTGTAGAATTGTAATTTGTAGAAAGATCAGTATTCCAACCGTTTGAGTCTAGTGGTCCCAATTCCCCCCCCCAAACCCTAACAGTCCCCCCCAGGGGGGGAATTCCCCCCTGGTTGAGAACCCCTGTGTTAGTCTGTTACAGTGTGTGTGTGTGTGTGTGCGTGTTTTATAAAATTATGCATGGTGTGGGGAAAGTGGATACGGAGAAGTTTTTTTCCCTTCTCTCATAATACTAGCCACCACCCCTCCCCTTGGGGGTATCGTCCCATGAATGGTGGGAGATTCAGGACAGATAAAAAGGAAGTACTTCTTCACACAGCACATACCGTAGTTAAACGATGAAATTTGCTACCACAAGATATAGGCCACCAACGTGGTTGGCTTTAAAAGGGGATTAGACAAATTCATGGAGGATAAGGCTGTCATTGGCTACTGGTCATGACAGCTGTATGTGACTTCCCGTATCAGAGGCAGGATGTGTCTCAATACCAGTTGCTTGCTGGGGGACACAAGTGGGAGGGTGCTAATGCGTTCATGTCCTACGTGTGGGTTTTTCATTAGCAGGGGTGGGCAACTTGTGGCCCTCCAGATGTTTTGGCCTACAACTCCCATCAGCCCTCACCATTACTATACTGGCAAGGGGCTGATGGGAGTTGTAGGCCAAAACATCTGGAGGGCCACAAGTTAGGGGATCTGGTTGTCCACTGTGGGCACAGAATGCTGGACTAGATAGGCCTTTGGTCTGATCCAACCCAGCATGGGTGTCCTCTTAACTACTGAAAACCATCAAATGGTCACATATTTATATCGTAAACCCTGGTCACATTACTGACTACAATATCAATTGAGCATCAGTAATATCCAGGGATACCCTCCTTTATGAAGCAAAGGCTAACAACTCTTTTTTGAAAGAAAATTGTCATCATCATCAGGCGATCACTCGTGACCGAGTAAGATTGTCTTCCGGGATAAAAGGAGGAAATTCTAAAGAAGATTGTGTAGACTCTAGCGATGGGTCCGTAAGTGACTGTGGAGGCCAATTCTAGATCCACACAGCTTCCCACAGTGAGGACACAGGTTACCAGATAGAAGATGGTCCTGTAAAGGATTCATTTGACGTGCTTTTCGCTTAGCACGTTTCTCCCTTTCACCTTGCACTCGGGCTTCTTCAAAGTCCATGGAACCTTTGTGAAAGGCCAACCTCCATTTAGATCGTTCATGGGCCAGAGCTTCCCAGTTTTCGATGTTTATATTGCATTTTTTTAGATTAGCCTTATGAACATCTTTAAACCTCTTATATTGACCACCGATATTCCGCTTTCCATCCTTGAGTTGTGGACTACCATTCTGCTGCCCCTAATTACCACCAGATAATGAATTTAGTTACCCTATTATATCCTATTGTGCTCATTTAACAGAAGCCATTAATTCTCCACCATGCATGGCATTCAGAAAACCACCAAATTTGCATAGATTGTTAGTTAAAGCAGCACTTAAACAAGATATTTGCAACCCAGGATCACAGCAATGTAAATCAGTGTGTTGCCTCCTGCAGTTACCTCCAAGAAACCACTTCTTTTAGGAGCACAGTTACTAACATAATTTATTGCATTAGACAATCGGTAACATGCACTTCTACTAATGTGATTTATTTAATTGAATGTAAAGGAAAAAATGGATGTTGTATGCAATATGTAGAGAAAACTACAACAGACCTAAGAACAAGATTCCTTAACCACAAATCTGCGATTCTTACCAAAAACTAGGGCAGCCTGTTGCAAGGCATTCTAACTCACCTGCACATAGTCTCTCAGATTTATACAATTGCTTCCAAATGAACAAACAAAGGACACTGACATGCTTGACAAAAAGGAAAACTTCTGGATCTACAGACTCAGAACTCTTAGTCCATATGGTCATAATCTGGAGGACAATTCATAAGCATTATACCAGTCATATCTCTTATGTTTTTTTCCCCTTGGGAATTTTCATCTCCCAGCATTCCAAACTACCACTCTTAGTATCCACAGCTAGTGATGAGGGCAGAAGCTAAAATGTTTAGCTCTAAATATATTTCAAAAATACTCTGTTAGTCTACCTTTCATCTCTCTCTGTCTCTCTCTCTCTCTATATATATATATATATATATAATATATTGATAGACAGACACACACAATCTTGTGGCACATTAAAGACTAACAGCTTGTTTGTTGCATAAGCTTTCATGGACTAGAGTCCAATTAATTAGATGGATGAAAAGATAGCTATTGTGGCATAAGCTTTTGTGGAGAATGACTGATGCATTGTTAGACGAATTATTTGTGTACCTAATGATGGACATGGGTTCTAGCACACAAAAGCTTCTGCCACCATCAATCTGTTAATCTTTAAAGCAGGGCTCTCCAACCTTGGGTCCCCAGATGCTGCTGGCCTACAGCTGCCAGCATACCCAGCCAGCATGGCTAATGGGCAAGGGAGTCTGGGAGCTGTAGTCCCAGCAACATCTGGGGACCCAAGGTTGGAGAGCCCTGCTTTAAGGTGTCAGAATTTTTTCCCCAGTGCCTACTTTAGTGTTGTGAGTGGAAATACCACAAAAGATTGTAAAGCACTTTGCAGATTTTTTTTTTTTTAAGTACTGTATAAATTATTTGTAAAGGTGCTTGGCCGAGTGAAGAAGACTACCTGCCCTCTCGATCCCTGTCCTTCCTGGTTGGTTGTCCAAGGAGGAGATGCAGTTGGACTACAAGTACAGCGTATTGTTAATGCATCTCTCCAGGGAGGGAATTTTCCATCATGTTTGAAAGAAGCGGTGGTGCGGCCGCTTCTGAAAAAACCCTCCCTGGATCCCTTGGACCTTAACAATTATAGACCAGTGTCCAATCTTCCATTTTTGGGCAAGGTGATCGAGAGGGCGGTTGCCTTCCAACTCCAAGCAGTTTTGGATGACACCGATTTTCTAGACCCATTTCAAACTGGCTTCAGAGCAGGATACGGAGTTGAGACTGCTATGGTCACCTTAGTAGATGATCTGCGCCTGAGTACCAACAGGGGGAGTGTGTCCCTGTTGGTGCTTCTGGACCTCTCAGCAGCTTTCGATACCATCGACCATGGTATCCTTCTGGAACGCCTGAGGGGACTGGGAATCGGGGGCACTGTGCTTCAGTGGTTCTGGTCCTACCTCTCGGGTAGGTTCCAGATGGTGATGCTTGGGGATAGCTGCTCCTCCAAAAAGGAGCTGCTATGTGGCGTGCCACAAGGAGCTATTCTTTCCCCAATGCTATTTAATATCTACATGAAACCGTTGGGAGAGATCATCCGGAGGCATGGGGTGGGGTGCTATCAGTATGCTGATGACACCCAAATATATTTCTCTATGCCTTCGTCAACAGCATCAGCTAAGGATAGTGTGTCTCCTCTGAATGAATGCCTGGAGGCAGTAATGGGCTGGATGAGGGAAAATAAACTGAAATTGAATCCAGACAAGACGGAGGTGCTTGCTGTCAAAGGCCACAACCTGGGTTTGGAGGTATGTCAACCAGTTCTGGATGGGGTTACACTCCCCCTGAAAGACTGTGTTCGCAGCTTAGGGGTGCTCCTGGATCCGTCGCTCCAAATGACATCCCAGATAGATGCGACGGCTAGGAGTGCCTATTATCAGCTTCGGCTGATACGCCAGCTGCGCCCCTTCCTAGAGTTGGAAGACCTAAAGACGGTAGTGCACGCACTGGTAACTTCGAGGCTCGACTTCTGTAATGCGCTGTACATAGGGCTACCTTTATACCTAGTCCGGAAACTTCAATTAGTGCAAAATATGGCAGCCAGACTGGTTGCTGGTACACCTAGGGGTGCCCATATCACACCAGTTTTAAAAGCACTCCACTGGCTGCCAATCAGTATCCGGGCGAAGTATAAAGTGTTGGTTATTACCTTTAAAGCCCTACATGGTTTGGGTCCAGGCTACCTACGGGATCGCCTTCTCCCGTACAATCCACCCCGCACATTTAGGCCCTCTGGGAAGAATCTGCTTCAGTCAGCCAAAACTAGGCTGACAAGCATTACCCAGAGGACCTTCTCTTCTGCTGCTCCCAAATTATGGAATGGCCTGCCGGAGGAGATACGTCAACTTGTCAGTCTTTTGCAAAAGCCGTAGTAAAGACTGAACTCTTCCGGCAGGCCTATCCGGCGGAATTTTAGGTCAAGCTAAGCAGGGTCAAGCCTGGTTATTACTTGGATGGGAGACCCCCTCCTCTAGCTTCCTGCATTGAGCAGGGGGTTGGACTCGATAGCCTTGTAGGCTCCTTCCAACTCTGTGATCTATGTTTTAAGATGTTTTAATAGTATATATTGTGTTGTCTTAGTTTAGGTATTTTATATTTTCTGTTGTTCCCCGCCTCGATCTGGATGGAGAGGCGGGTAATAATAATAATAATAATAATAATAATAATAATAATAATAATAATAATAATTATTATTATTATTATTATTATTATTATTATTATTATTATTATTATTATTATTATTGTACATCTGCCTGTTGGATGGGTCTAGCAGTCCCTGCTGCTAAAGCCTATAGATCAGGATTCCTCAAACTTTCTGAACTTGTCCGTACTTTCTTTATCTTGTGCTCCCCAAAGCCAACACTCCTCAGAGCCAGCCCTAATACAATCTGTTCCAGGAGATTCTCTCAGCCTGCAATTGCAGCAAGTGAAGATCTGTGGATTTGGGTACTAACGCAACATTGGCATTTAAAAAGGAGCAAGCCCCAACAGAAATCACATACAGGCTGAGATTATGGAACATGGGGGAATCTTAGTCACCCCTCAAAACTTAGTGTGGATCAGGTGAGTGTCCACTGCTGGCAGGGGGGTTCAACCCATCCATGTAGTTTGGAGAAGGAAAGCCCCATCTGTTGCAGGATCCTATTATTCTTGGGGAACTACTCACCCCACTTAAAAAGCCACCAGTTCCCTCCAACAGGGGCCAACAGTGGTTCACAATTTGAGAACCACTGTTTTAAAAAGGTATAGCCAACCATGCAGAAAAACACATGGTTCCATATTCTATGATGAGAGGAACAGAAGTGCAGCTTCTTCGCTCCAAGAGCGATGCTATATGTTTAGACTAGCCTTTTCCCCAAACTGGTGCCCTCCAGATGTGTTGGACTACAGTTCCCATAAGCTGCAGCCAGCATGGTTGGGAAAGGCTGGTTGAGAGCGTGATGGTTCCCCCACCCCACTCCATAATGTTGGGGACTAGAAGCTTCCTTTTTCAAAGAAAGAAAGAAAAGAAATATAATCTGACATTCGATCTTTTTTTTTGTTTTTTGTTTACTAATGCTTGTTCTTAGGTTTAGAAGGTCAGCATTTCTGCCTGACACTGCCTTCTTTCCCTCTGCAGCGGTGGAGACCCAAAGCACAAGTTCAGAGGAGATGGTGCCCAGCTCCCCCTCTCCACCCCCACCACCGCGTGTCTACAAACCTTGTTTCGTCTGCAACGACAAGTCCTCCGGCTACCATTATGGGGTCAGCTCCTGCGAGGGCTGCAAGGTGAGTGACAGGAGCCACCTGGGTTGTGGGGCCTGCCCTCCTGCTTCTGAGGCAGTGGCAGGTGGGGGCAGTGGCCTCCTCACGGCTCCACTCACCAAAACCCAAAGCTCAAGCCAGCATTCGTGCCTGCAGCTGCTCAGCCAGGAGGGTGTGGTTGGCTACTTCATCCAGGCCTCCCTTCCTCTACAAAAGAATGTTTTGCGGCAGGGAATTCTAAGTGTGCCAACACCCAAAACAGATTATGTAAACCAGATGAAATGTGCAAAACAAGCAAACGTAGGCTGACTTGGCATCCGTTGTTCCCGTTGCTGAAGCTGGGCTTTCTGGATGCAGAATCGGGGGTTTCTGGATGCAGAAATTCTGCCCATAATTTGAGCACAGAATTCCACAAGATCCTCTAAATCAGTGTTCTCCAACCTTGGGTCCCCAGATGCCTACAACTCCCAGCATGCCCCAGCCAGTTATGCTTGTAGGTAGTTGTAGGCCAAAAACATCTGGGGACCCAAGGTTGGAGAACACTGCTCTAAATAATGTCAGAGAGCCGGGTCGGGGTTGCAAATGGCCACCCTGATTCCTGACCTGGAGTGCATGTCCTCCAAATTAGGGTGCCTCAGGTGAGTTGCTGGAGCTGAGAGCGACAGTCAAACTTTCTGCCTGAAAGCACAGGAGGGAAAAGGACAGGCACCTAATATTTATACTGGAGCTGGTCAATTGAGAGGTGCTGTGCTTTTGGCCAGTTGCAGGTGTGCACATTCCTGGCTCGCACACTCAGCCCCTACACCCATCTCCCCCAACCTGGCATCCTCCAGATGTTTGGGACTACAATTCCCATCAGCCCTGAACACGGGCTGTGCTGGTGGAGGCTGATGGGAGTTGTAGTCCGAAACATCTGGAGGGCACCAGGTTGTGGGAGGCTGCCTTACATGATACCGCAGCCCTTTTAATAGGTTCGAAGGATCACAGAGGGTAGGGCCTGGACCTTGGAGAACAGCTGCCAGTCCGCCAAAACCCTCCTGGGCTAGAAGGACTGATGGTCTGGCTCGATATAAGGCAGCTGCTTATATTCCTCTTAGATAAGCCCTCCCCAACCTGGTGCCCTCTGAATGTGTTGGACTACAGCTCCCATCCAGCACATCTGGAGAGTGCCAGGTTGGGGAAAGGCTGTTCTCTATCCCGATGCATGCGCATGTCAAGATTCAAAACTAATCCTGGCAAAGGTCTTAAGATTCACGCCGGTAAGAGGCAATAACCCTCTGAACTGCTCAATGGCCCTTCATTAAGCAGCAGACTGAGAGATGGGAACTGGGTATCCTGCACAGTCGGCCTTGGGAAAGAAGGCTTGGGGAGAGGCCTGCTTGCTACTCCCTGGAGACTGTTCTTCCACCTCACTCACCTGGCCGCCTCTTCTCCTCTCTCTCCATGACCCTCCAGGGCTTCTTTCGGCGAAGCATCCAGAAAAACATGGTCTACACCTGCCACCGGGACAAGAACTGTCAGATCAACAAAGTCACCCGCAACCGCTGCCAGTATTGCCGCCTGCAGAAGTGCTTTGAAGTTGGCATGTCCAAAGAAGGTGAGCACCTCCATTGGGGCTTGCGGGTTGGATCCATTTCGGAAGGGGTGGGGGGTGTTTTAGGTCTTCCTGTGGCCTGTTGGAAAGTTGGAGCCGGGGTGGTCGCCTCCTGCTATGTAACGTGACTGGGGCATCCACAGTGTGCTGGGCGCCACGCAGAATGCAGAGGTGACGTGGACGGGGTTTGAGAATGGCATAGGGTAAGGTGAACGGACAACAAATTGAGCAGAAAAGAAGACGCTGTGGTAGGCTGGGAAGGGCTTAGTGGAAGAAGTGGGTTTTGAGAAGGAATCTGAAGTAAAGTAGCCGTGGGGAACCTTGAGGCTCCCCAATCTGGCCTGCAAGGCTCCCCAGTCCAGCCTGGGAGGCGTTCCAGGAAGGCACGCCCTCTTCTACAGGCCACACCCCCTCACCTTTGCTCTTCCCATCAGTCAAGTCACAAGGGGGAGTTTAAAAGCACTCCTTGATGCTGTGCACTATCCTGACTGGGAGGGGTGCTGGGGGAAGCGTAGCCGGCCCCCGAGGCGGGAGGAAGCCAAGCCAACCAGTCCTCGAGGCTGCAGAGCTCTGTGCTGTGCATGTCCTGCATCCTCCCCAAGAGGAGAAGGCATTGGGGGGGTGAAGCGGGCTTGCACTGAGCTGGCGCCCAGAAGAGCATCTCCTCCAAGCATAGGTCCAGTCAGAGCTTTGCACACTTACATCCTCCCCAGTTGGCCTGTGGCTTACGCTGGCTCAGCTTGCCTGAGTGTGGAAAGCTAAGCAGGGTCAGGCCTGGTTATTACTTGGATGGGAGACCCCTCCTCTAGTTTCCTGCATTGAGCAGGGGGTTGGACTCGATGGCCTTGTAGGCTCCTTCCAACTCTATGATCTATGAAATCTAAATCTATGGATGGCCTGGGGTGGGGTGGGGTGGGGTGGGGTGGGGTGGGCGGAGCAAGCGAGGCACTGAGCTGGTCCCGTCTGGAGGTGCTGGCTCGGTGCCAGGGCTGGTGCCAAGGGTTGGGCACCTGCTGAGGGCCCACCCCCCAACAGCGGCCCACTGACTGATTTCTTCTGTAGAAATTGAAGGCTGCACGCTAGGATCACTTCCGTTTGAAACGTTTAGGGTGGGGTTTCTCAGCTTTCTCCTCTTTCTCTTCCTTTGAAAAGGCTTCCGTGAGATTTCCTAGCTCTTGCACCTGAATGCAGGTGGCACAAAATGACTACGTCGTGCACGCAGCTCCCTTCTTGTTTCAAAGACATGTTTTTACTCACATTTCAGAAAGGGTGTTCTCTGGAAAGGCAGGCACTTTGGAAATACCAGTGCAAACTGCTTTTCATGACTTACGTAACCTTTCCAGAGCATCACATTTGGATTGCAAACATGTGCATATCAGCATGCATTGCCAGGGCTGGTGTCAAGGGTAGGCATGGGTGGGCACCTGCCAAGGGCCCACATCCCAGCAGAGGACCGCTGACGAGAGCCCCCTGGAGTTGCTCCTCCTCTTCACCCTTGCAACCCGCTTGCTCACCTGCCTCTCGCCCTCGCCCAGACAAGGGTGGTGGTGAGAAGGAGGAGCAGCAGATGCCACTGCCTGCTTGCTCACGGGCTCCTTGCCTGCCTGTCAAGCAGGCAAGTGGCAGCAATGATGAGAAATAGGACGAGGAGCAAGACCAGCTGGTGACAGTGGTGGTGAGGAGGGGGACTCACTGAGGGAGGGGGCCCACGGAGGGCGTCTTGTCCAAAGGCCCTCCAAAAGCTGGGGATGGCACTGGTCAGTGCCTCGCATGCCGGCAGTGGCCCTGTGTGGCACACCCACTTTAGGGGCATAGCTCTGCCCAGTGCAAGCATCTGGCCTGTGTGTGTGTGTGTGTGTGTGTATGTTCCCAGATGCAATCTGCTGCCCCCCCCCCCTGGAACAAAGTAGTTCCCCACCCCTGGTGTAAAGGGAAGTGGCATGATAGACTAGTTAGCGGGATGGCTGTTCTAAGTGTAAGGAGCAGTGTGGAGCAAAGAGAGGACAAAACAGGTGAAGAACATAAGAAGAGCTGTGCTGGATCAGACCAAAGGCCTAGTCCAGCATTCTGTTCCCACAGGGATCAACCAGATGCCCCAGGAGCTGTTAACAGATCCCCCCCTGTGGATTTGGACAGGGAGCATGCAGTGCTGATATCATGGGCCCATGTACCCACCGGCTACCGCCTCTGTGTGCGTGCACAGGCAGAGTTGAGCACGCACCTGTCTCTGTGTTCCGGGGCTTCTTCAAATGATCAAGGCATTTCTGAGTCTAAAACCACATTCTTTTAAGGAATGGCCTCCTCACCATCCCCCCACCCCAGCCTCCATTGCTACAGGCTGCTTTACCTGTTACACATGGGATACAGAGTTTTTGTGCCTGATACCGGGGCTTGTGTTGCTGAGATACAATCACATGCAAATCTAAGTGGACGCACACGGGCCTGACCAGAGCAAGGGATCTTCTGTAGTCTGCAGACTCCTGTGCAGCCATCTGCTTTCCATATCTGGTTTCACGCGGTATAACGTTTTCTTCCAAGGTGGCACTTTGGGATGGATTTCCCCTCAAAGGAAAATGTTGAGGGAAGCGTTTACCTCAGAACTGAAAAGGCATACATGGATTGTTCAGGAAAGATGCATGAGCAAGAGACTAGAATATCGAGACTAGATTATCGCCATTTCCCCCCTGGGGGTGGGGGATGGAAATCCATGTTGATATTTTGTTCTAATGAAATGTTTTGCACGTGTCTTCCTCTGAGGGGAAACAATTCCAAAAGCGCTCCCATGGAAGAACAACAAACAAATAGACTCCCATAGGAGGAGGTCCTTTGGTCCGGGCAGGGTGAGCTCGCAGCCCCTTTAAGAGCCCTGTCAGCTGCCCAGCCTTTTCGGAGACAGAGTGCCTCTCTCAGCGGCTGTTGCTTTTACTCCCGACTGTTTCGGCATGTCTTTGAGCCGGCCTGGGCCAGGGCTCACATTAATCACCTTCTCTTTAAGAGCCCCTAATTAGGAATGTCTTTGTCTCAAAAGCGGGCAATTTATTTCCGAGGGCTTGTCACTTTAAAGGGAGAAGTGGGTGGAGAGGATTGGGCGAGGGGTGTGTGTGTTGGGGGAGAGAATGTTATCCCGATGGGTTGTCACTACGGAGACAGGAAATGGATAGCCTGAGGGATTTGGGCCAGCGGAGTCCCTCCTCCCTTTCCCTCCACATCCCATCTAGGCTCAGATTTGGGGCAGGGGGGGGGGTTGCTGGGGAAAGCACAGAATTGAGGAGATGAGGAGTTTGCCCTCTCAGCCAGACGTTCAACCTTGTCGCCTTGGCGCCCCTTCCACTGCATACCTTTGCATCTTGGAAGTGAGGGCTTTTGTGTTTATGTTGCTGTGGTGCTGGTGGGGTAGTTGGGGGGGGGGAGCTCCCTCAAGGCAGTGTGTTGTGTTGCCTGCGTTGTGTGTTTTATCCACCCTCCAGAGCTTGGCTGGCAGTCGCCCCCCCCCCCAGCCCCCATCAGCATTGTGCTGACTGTGGCTATAAGTGTATATCCTGCCGATTGGCGTATCCTGTTCCCAGATCCCTGGCGCTTTATCCTGGGGTGAACAGGAAGGGCAGCCAGGGAAGGCTCAGGCCGAAGAGAGTGCACACGCAACCCCAGGACTCTCGATAAAGGAGGGGTGGCGCTGGCAGGGCTTGGTGGGGGTGGTACTGGTGCTGATGACACCCCTTGTTGGGGAGGAGGAGGAGGGTATTAAAACATCACCCCCCACCGAGCGCATGCGCGCACACACACACCCATTCTCATTCTGAGAAATCCTTGCAGCTATCCGTAGGAACCTAGGAAGCTGCCTTATACTGAATCAGACCCTTGGTCCATGTAGCCCAGTACTGTCGACACTGATTGGCAGACAGTGTGGCATAGTGGTGAGAGTGTTGGACTGGGACTCGGGAGATCCGGGTTCTAGTCCCTGCTCGGCCATGAAACTCACTGGGTGACTTTGGGCCAGTCACTGACTCTCAGCCTAACCTACCTCACAGGGTTGTTGTGAGGATAAAAATGGAGAGGAGGAGGATTATGTAAGCCGCCTTGGGTTCCTTGCAGGAAAAAAGGCGGGGCATAAATATAATAAATAAATAAATAAAATGGCTCTCCAGGGTTTCAGGAAGTAGTTTTTCCAGCCCTACCTAGAGATGCCGAGGATTGAACCTGGGACCTTCCGCAGGCGAAGCAGGGGCTCTACCACTGAGCTATAGACCCTTCCTAGATTCCTTGCCCAGAGGGCCCTGGATCTGGGCCTCTTGTTTCCAGACATCTGGAGCTTGTTGCTCTGGCATTGCAGATGCTCTCCCCGTTGTGGCATTCTGTGATCTGTCTGGTGAGGCATCTGTGAGGCACCGGTAAGTAAGTTCTGCCTTGTGGCAGGGGGTTCAGACAGATAGATGGCCTCCAGTTCCCTCCCAGAATCCCTTTTGATTCTTCCTGGATACAGGAAGGAGGTTTCCCTCCGTTGCCACATAGGCAAGAGCGCATCCCTTTTTGCTGCCTTCACAACTGCTCAAGTGGATTAGAATCCCAGCTCTCTCCCATAAGGATGCACTGAAAAGCCAGAGGGGTGAGAAGAAGCATAATTTGTGTGTGTGTACTCAGAAGTAAATCCCATTATATTACCAGGAAAGTGTGCATAGGACTGCAGCCTGTACACATAGGACTGCTCTGTAAATTGTTCTTTAAGCACTCTGATAATAAATACGACAAGATTGTTAGTATGAAGGGTAAGTAATCTTAAGTATCTGGAATAACGTCCGTCTCCTGGTCCCAGGACAGGTTAAAAGATTGCCATAGCATAAAGCACCCCTGCCCACAAACTGCCCTTTTACTATTCTTTAACCAATCTGTTGTACAAAGTGCAAATGCAGTCTTCCCCATCCTGGTGCCCTCCGGATGTGTTGGACTACAGCTCCTATCATCCCCAACCATGATCCCAGCATCTGGAGGGCATCAGATTGGAGAAGACACATAATGGGTTGCATCCAAGGTTAGGTCTAACTTAAGCCTCATTCATTTCAGTGCGTCTTCTTGAAGCTACACGAACATTGGGCACAACCCAATGAATCCATGCTGAGCTGTTTTGGCTAAGTGCCTGTAGAATCAAAGACACTAATATTGTGCTGCATGTACAGAATTTGGGACTTTTACACACACACACACACACACACACACACACGGTTAGATCCAGACTTTATCCTATTTAGTGTAGACCTATTGAAATTATGGGTCCCATTGATTTCAGTCAATCTACTCTAAGCCTGGATCCAGCCCACTATGTTTTTGTGACATTTGGAGTGGATGAAATTTGTTAATTTCTATCAGTTTTTTCTGATAGAAATTACTTTGGCACCAGGATGTGGAAAGCTGCATTTGCTCTTTGTACAACACATTGGTTAAAGAATAGTAAAAGGTCAGCTAGTCTTTCTTTCACTCTCCCATGGATAGAATTAACTCCAGCCATGTCTCAGAGGTAGGTTTGAAACAACCAGTGGCAAATGAAGATGCTTGCTTATTTATTTCACATATACCCCGTCCTTTCCCCATGATGGAATTCAAGGCAACTTATGTGGGGTTTCTGAGCATCCACCCATCTAGACACTGACTAGACCCAGACCTGCTTAGCTTCAGCAAGGTTGCCACATCATGCACCTTCAGACTACAGTCTTGAAATGCTACATCTTGGCACAGCTAAGGAGATTTAAAACACACACACACACACACCAGAAGCCTTTGGGTTAGAACAACGTTCTCCAACCTGGGGGTCGGGACCCCCAAGGGGGTCGCGACATGCTTTCTGGGGGGTCGCCAGACGCCAGCTATACTGGAAGGAGGGAGGGAGGGGGAGGTATTTTCCTACAGCACCAGGCGCTTGCAATCCAATTGCTGGAGAAGGAGAGAGCGCGCGCGCGTGCCTACACTGGTGCTTTATGGGTAACAGGCACGTGAGCCTTGAGAAGGAGCCGCTGCCTGCAGTTGCGGCCAAGCACCTCCTTCGCCTCGTGCTTCTCCTCCTTGTGCTGGAGTGAGTGAGTGAGTGAGTGAGTCGCTGCCTGCAGTTACCGCCAACATCTCGCCTCCTCCTCCTCATGCTGGTGTGTGTGTGTGTGTGTGTGTGTGTGAGAGAGAGAGAGAGAGAGAGAGAGAGGGGACGACGCTGCCTGCAGTTGCCGCCAACACGCGCTTCTTCCTCCTGCTGCTGCTGCTGCTGCTGTTGAAGATCTCTGTAAGAACGAGTTGGAGGAGGGGGCAGATTGAGCTGTTGTTGGGCTGGAAAGGGGAGGTGGTCGCGGCAGCATCCAGGGGTGAGGGGAGAGTGGGGGGCATTCCACCCAGCCCTTCCTTCTCAGACGCAGCCGGCTGGGGGAGGGGGAGCGGGAGCGGCAGCACGAGGACGACTTGGGCGACTTGATTATTTGCACAAAGGGCAAGTGTGCTTACTTCCTCCTTAGCCCTTCGAGATTTTGGCAGCCCCAATGCAAAGCAGTGAGGCGTGCTGCTGGGCTATAATTCTGTTGGAGAAGGTACTTAACACCACTTGGAGAGCTCACGTTATGGTATTTTTGACACACTCATTGGGAAGAGTTTCACTGAACTATGGCTTCTTCTGAGTGAAAATGAAGTGTGTGTGTGTGAGAGTGAGAGAGTGAGAGAGACTGTGTGAATGAATTTCATTTCACTTGCTTCTGTGGCTATTGCAGAACTATTTTTAGCTGTCTCCAGCAGAACAGAGAGCCAGTGTGGCGTAATTGTGAGAGTGTTGGACTGGGACTTGGGATATCCGGGTTCTAGTCCCCACTTGGCCATGAAACTCACTGGGTTACTTTGAGCCAGTCATTTACTCGCAGCCTAACCTACCTCACAGGGTTGTTGTGAGGATAAGTGGAGAGGAGGAGGAGGATTATGTAAGCCCCTTGAGTTTCTTGCAGGAAAAAAGGTGGGGTATAAATATAACAAATAAAATAAATAAATAAACAAATAAACAGGTCTTCTCCTTTCTGATACAAAGCTGGCTGCTAGTCAAATAAATCCGCTCACTTGCCTGCTCCCTGTTGGGCCCTATTTCCACTAACATCCAGAGTCCAAAGAGAGGAAGGGCAGGTGAGCAAGTACAACAATAGAAATACAAAAAGAAATTGTTTTTCCTCAAAAAAGATTTTTATTTATATTTTCGGAAATCTGTACCCATGGAGAAAAAACGGAAATATTCAGAAGATTACCTTAAATTTGGCTTTACCACCTTTAATGAATATTAGGTTAAATTAAATTATATTCTGAAAAATCTATTTTTCATGTGTTTTCTTTACCCCACCAAAATGCAAGGGTTAGAAGAAGCCAAATAGGTCTTCAGGCTCTGGCACTCTGAATGTTCTCTCTTAATCTTTGGTACAGGCACTAAAAGAGGACCACTGGTCTGTTCAGAAACTGCCCAGCAAAGATCTGAGATGGATGCTAACAGCTGAGCCAGTTGGCCATCAGAGCTTGCAGCAGGCCCACACAATTTGTAACCCACCAAGCCAAAGGCAGCCCAAGGATCATTTGCTGGAACCAGCCAGTGGCTCAAAAAATTCCCCACCACCACCTGCTTGAAACTGCACAAATGGGTAGCGGGTGGGTTGGCCAAGCCCCTGGCAGGCCACAATACATTGCTGTGTTCAGCTCAGTGGATCACAAGGTGTACAGAGATGGGATCTCTGTTCTGCTGTTGGAGAAGCTCTTGACCTCGGTTATTGTTATTCCCCGGGGAAAGGAAGTTGTCCCTGTTGGGTGGAATGAGCTATAGCAACCCTAACCTGCCCCCGCCCACAGCCTATCCAACAGCCCTGCAGCTCTCTATCCGGCTGTCTTGGTTATTCTTTCCTGTTTGCCTCTGGCTGAGCACCGCTCTCAGAGCTCTTCCGTGACAGCTTGGCACATGTCTCAGGTTGAGGAATTTGCTGCGCAGCCTAGAGGGCATGGTGATGGCAGAGGCTTGGAAGCTGGAAGAAAAAGGCTGCCCCTCTCTGATCCCAAGCAGACGGTTGTTTACAAAATACAAATTAATCTTTGTAAACCGCCCAGAGAACTTTGGCTATTTGGTGGTACAGAAATGTAAGAAATGAAATGACATAAATGAAATGTCGTGTTGCTGGGGTTTTTAAAAACAACAACAACAGCAGCAACAGCAGCCACTTGGCAGGGTGATATTTGGCAAAAGGGTGGCTTCTCTATTCACAAAGATGCAGTGAAGGGAGAAGCTGCACTTGCTGTGACTCTCCCTGCCAAGCATTCGTTAAAGGCACGGGAGCACCCTTCAGCATCTGGCAATGCTAGGAAGGTGGTACACTGGCTAATATTGTGCCCATAGCTAAGTGGCCACCTGCTTTGCACGCCAAAGGTCCCAGGCTCAGTCTGTGGAATCTCCAGCTAAAAGGATCAGACGAGATGATGGGGAAGGTACGAGGCAGGTTCCAATGTTTCTATGAGGCGGGAAATCTTTAGTTCAGACCTCCCCTCACCCACAGACGTACCAGTTGGCTGTGATTCCCTCTGACCTACCTGCTGCCTCAGAGGCTGGCAAACTATCCCATCTGCCTACTGCTTTCAGTAGCAGCTGGTAAGTCCAGTTTTTGCCACCAGGAACCAGGAAGGAGGCTGCGTGGATCCTGAGATTGGGCACTGTGACCCCGAAAGGGCTAAATGAAGGTATTTTGATTATTAGGGATGTCGTGACATGGGACAGCAGTATTGTTTTAGAATATGAATTCTAGGAGTATATTTTACAAAGTTCCTTTATATGGGTTCCTTGCAGGGAAAAGGCGGGAAATAGATACATAGATAAAGTTTTTTATTTTTTTCGTTTTTGTTTTACAAAAATATATTTATTTTGGAATAGCATTGCACTAAAGTAGCAAGCAATAACAAGATTTTAAAAACAAAACAAAACACTTGTCTAGCAGTGGAGATTGATACATGCAATTCACTTAGTAAGGAACAGGTAGCTAAGAGAAATCCTTTACAGTCATGCCTTGGATTGAGAGCATAATTCGTTCCGGAAATGTGCTTGTAATCCAAAACACTCTTATATCAAAACGAAATCCCCCCCAAAAAAAATTTGTACAGAGATTTTTAATTTAAGCCGTACTACAGTACTTGTATTGCAAGACGTCGCTTGTATATCAAGTCAACAAAAATTAAATAAATATTTAAAAATTTGCTTGTCTTGCAAAACGCTCTCAAACCAAGTTACTTGCAATCGAAGGTATTACTGTATATGTATTTTGAGAAGCGAGTTCTGGAAGTCTTCCATGTGTGAGTTAGAAGCCAGGAGTTCTAAGCATTGTCTGGAAGTTAATAAGAAGTAGGTTTTTGTGTTTTGAATTGTTTTGTGGTATTTGAAACATTGCTGACTTATATATCCGTGTGAAAGAGTAATACTTTATAATTGTTGGTACACTTTGAAGTTGTAAAACTGTTAATTTTTTAAAGACACAAATCAGTTTTTAAAGATTCTTTTGTATTATATGTTATTCAGTTGCACTTCATAAAGAGACATTCTTGAAACTCATCAGGAACTATAAATATTAGTGCTGTGCTGAATTTTTCGACCATTTACTGGGGGGGGCAGGAGGGGCGATAAGAAACTGCACCCAAAAATTATGGGAAGCGGTGAGAATTTCGGAGAAACTTCGCAGGGTGCGGGGCTTCAGTAAGGAGGTGGCTGAGGGGTGTGTGTGCTCTTTCTTTTGCCACCCCCCCCATTCTGTCCTTGCAGCCTCTCTGGCGGCTTGAGCTTCTTGGAAAGGCCCATAGAGCAGGGCTCTCCAACCTTGGGTCCCCAGATGTTGCTGAACTACAGCTCCCAGAATCCCTTGCTATTAGCCATGCTGGCTGGGTATGCTGGGAGCTGTAGGCCAGCAACATCTGGGGACCCAAGGTTGGAGAGCCCGGCTGCCATAGAGGACTTGACCAGGAGGACTTACTCCCTTGGGGCTTCCCTGTGCTGCTGCCTGCTGAGTGCCTGAAAGCTGAGAGAGGTGCTGTTGTTAAATGGACTTTTGATAACAACAAAGCAAAACCAGAAATGCCTCCCTCAGCTTTCAGGCACTCCGCAAGCAGTAGCACAGGGACGCCCCAAGGGAGGAAGTCTTGGCTAAGTCCTTTGGGGGCTTTTCAGAAAGCTCAAGCAGCCGGGGAGGCTGCAAGGACAGAATGGGGGCGGGCGGAAATGGCAAAAGAAAGAGCTCAACCACCTCTACCACCCCTCAGCCACCTCCTTTACAGTAAGGGAAGCCTTGAAGCCCTGCACCCTGAGAAATTTCTCCGACATTCTCAACATCCCGACAAAAGAGGCAGAGAAACAAGTGCCTCTTGCCCAGGGAAATGAAGAGGTTGTGAAAGGGCAGGTAGGGTTTCGGCACAGCACTACTAAATATTGGTGCTTTTTTGTCTTTGTGTAGGCAACCTGGTGCATGTTTTGGACTAGAGCTCCCATTTTGAGTTGTTGCCGAAAACATTCCAGACTGAGTGTGCCAGTTTGCCTTCCCTGGCTCTAGTCCAGGGGTGCAGACCTGGGGTCCCAATCCTGTCCTCTGGGGGGTCCCCCAGAAGGCTACACACCCTTTCTCCCAACCGCCAGTCGTTTGGTGGTCTCCTGGCTTTGGCACAGTCCCCCCCCCTTTCTAAAAAGCTTGAAATGCCTCTCCTGAGGCTTGGTTACTGATAGTAAGAGCTTTCAGCTACAATATGCTGGCATGTTTGGTAATTTTGGCCCACCCACCCCCCTTTGCCTTCAGCACTGCCCACCCCTGGAATGGAATGGCATTCAGCCCATGGGCTGAAAGAGTTTCAACACCTGTTCTAGGCGGCACTGTCTTCCTAGAAAGATGCCTCTAGAAGGGGAGCCAACACCCCTGCTCCCACTGTGGGTCCTGGGAATGATTTGACAACGATTGCCCTCCATGACTCACTCTTTTCTGGAGATGTAAATTAAACCCTGAACCTTCTTGGGTTGAATTGACTTGGTCAGAGCATAAGAACCGAAGACGTTGCCAGTCTGGCTCAGGCCCTCAGCATGTCCCATTCCCCTCACCTTCTCCCTTTCTCCTTTCAGCCGTCAGGAACGACCGCAACAAGAAGAAAAAGGACGTGAAAGAGGAGGTGCTGGTGGATAGCTATGAAATGACGCCTGAGCTGGAAGAGCTCATCCAGAAGGTCAGCAAAGCTCATCAGGAAACCTTCCCTTCCCTCTGCCAGTTGGGCAAGTACACCACGGTAAGGGCTGCATGATCTCTGCTGCTGTACACATCCCCCATGGAAAATAATATTGTGTTGGGGGGGGAGGCACTGGACACTTCTAGCCGCAGCTAAGTCCACACCAGCACATCTCAGTTGTGATTGTAACATATTGGGCTGGTTTGGATGTAATGCTAAACCATTGCATTTAGTGTTATGAGAATGAGCCTGGCCTCCCCATGGGCTCCCTTCCCCATCTCCTGGCATGGCCACAATGAGGAGTTTACAAACCTAGCAACATAGAAAGATGCCTTACACTGACCTGACTCGCACAATCACCATGACTTAAACAAGCCACGGTGGCTTATTTAAACTGCGGTGTATGCTGGGCACAATTTGAATAATCACTGCCTGGGCGTGGCATATCGTGTCTTCTGAACCTGGGCAGCATGGCTTGTTTGAGGGCTAAACAACCCTCACAAAACCCATGGGCCATTGTTGGATTATCTGAAGGTTGTTTAACCCTCAAACAAGCCATGATGCCAGGGTTCAGACAGCATGACAAGCTGCGCCCGGGTGGTGATTATTCAAATCGCGGTATGCACTTAAACAAGGCACCATGGCTTAAGTCATGGTGATTATGAGAACCGGCCCGCTGAGTCAGACCATAGGTTCATTTAGCCCAGTATTGTCGACACTGACTGGCAGCAGCTCTTCAAGGTTTCAGCCAGGAGTTTTTCCTACCCTACCTGGAGATGCCAGGAATTGAACCTGGGACCTTCTGCATGCAAACCATGTGCTCTACCACTGATCATGGGCTTTACCACTGAGCTACAGCCCCTTCCATTCGCTTCCATTTTAGAATAATCACAACATGCCATGTCATCAGAAACCTGGACAAACTGTGCTTAATTTTAACTGTGGTTAGTGGAAACAAGCTAACTTCAAACCATAGTTTATGAAGCTGGTTCGTTTTCCCTAACCATAGTTAAGATTAACTACAGTTTCAGGTTCAGACAACATGGCACCCTGTCATTAGTCTGAAAGCTACCAAACTCCTTGTAGTTGCACCAAAATATTGTTGTGGGGAAGGGGAGCACGCAAGCCCACGGGTATACTACTAGGCTTGTGCTCATAACACTAAAGTTTAGCGGCTAAATCAGGGCTCTCCAACCTTGGGTCCCCAGATGTTGCTGGCCTACAGCTCCCAGCATACCCAGCCAGCATGGCTAATGGCAAGGGATTCTGGGAGCTGTAGTCCAGCAACATCTGGGGACCCAAGGTTGGAGAGCCCTGGTCTAAATCATGGTTTGGCATTACATCTGAATGCAGCCACTATCCATGTGTTGTGCTGGGTTTGTACTACATTCTCTAGGGTATTAATTCCTTCAGTTATTCTAAATTTGTACACAGTCAGACATGCTTTCAATTTAAAAAGTGTGGATTTAAAAAGTTAAAAATGTTGACAAAGACAGAAATGGCGAGACAGGATAATGGCCAAAGTGGGAGGACTGTGGGGGGGGGGCACCTATCTGAAGAATGATTGCTAGTTCTAAGAGACATCATGGTAGGGTTGGCATCTATTTGGTGGGACAGCAACATTTTGTTTTTAAGAAGCCTGGTAGGGTACAGAACATGACAAAACACAGCATTCAGTCCAGGCCATGCAGGCTATTAGTGGTGTACTATATATTAAAACAATTTTACAAAACTGGGCTGGTATGGATGCACTCCTAGTCAATACCTTCCCTGGGATGTGTGGGTAGTTCACAGATCTTCAACTGGTTAGCCATGCTCTAACCTAAAGTGGGTCGCATCAGTGATGCCATCACTATTTTTGTGTTGTTGTTGTTGTTGTTAAAAAGAAATAAGGGTGGGGAAAATAGGTGGAGGAGGGAGAAAAGACAGTAGGAAGAGAGAACTGATACTGTAGGAAAATAACAATAATGAAAAGTTGTCCCCATATTTCAGTTTGGGGGCTAAAGGTGGGTCTCAGGTTTGAGAAAGGTTAAAGACTATTGTCTGAATTCACTCCCAGCATCAGCCTCTTCTAGCATGGCTACTGTAAAGAATAGGGCAGGAATGCTGACTGGTGGGAGGCATGCATCAGCCTTGCAGCACTCGTATGCATGTGCATGTGTGTATATATGTCTGTGTGTGTGTGTGTGTGTGTGTGTGTGTGTGTGTGTGTATACACACATAACATCACAGCTACCGATGAGGGTGGAAGCCAAAACTTTTAGCACTAAATATATTTTGAGATTTACTCTATTGTTAGTCTATCTTATATATATATCACAGAGAGAGAGGGAGGGAGGGAGGGGGTGGGTGGGGGCAAAGCAGCAGCAGTTCTAATGCCTGATCTCTTGTCCTCCTTTCCAGAACTCCAGTGCAGATCACAGAGTTCAGCTGGACCTAGGGCTGTGGGACAAGTTCAGCGAACTGGCCACCAAGTGCATCATCAAGATTGTGGAGTTTGCCAAACGCCTGCCAGGCTTCACTAGTCTCAGCATTGCCGACCAAATCACCCTGCTCAAAGCGGCCTGCCTAGACATCCTGGTGAGGGGCTTGGCCACAGCAGTCTGTGGGAGCTGATGAAAAGGGGAGGGTGTGTGGGCTTGGCTGTCGGTGAGTGGGGGGGGGGTGCACGCGTGCAGGGTTGCGTGTACCGTAAAAGCAACAGCAGGAATAAAATTTGTACCAAGGTGACATTGTGCAAGGCGTCTAAAGGATGCCAATGTTGTTCCTGCTAATTATGGGGTGGGGCAAGGAGGTAGGCAGCATAGTGGGAAGGCCCCCCTGCCCCTTTTGTCTGCTGGAAATTCTGCTTGGCTCTGTCTCTGGCTGCTCAGGTTCTCTGGGCATCTTCCAACACTTCCAGGCCTATCATAGAAGGCTGAAACATATTGAAAGGCTGAGATTCTCAGGATACTGGATTGTGTGCACCTATGCAGAACCAGGGAAGACATGATGCAAGCTTGCAGGCAAACCTGGCTCCCTCTCCCTTCTTTTAAACTATTTTATCTATCCCATCTTGCCCCCACCGCTGACTGTCACAGATGCTTCGTATTTGCACCCGCTACACCCCGGACCAGGACACCATGACCTTCTCAGATGGGCTGACCCTGAACCGTACCCAGATGCACAACGCTGGATTTGGGCCTCTCACTGACTTGGTCTTTGCCTTTGCTGGGCAACTCCTGCCTCTCGAGATGGACGACACGGAGACAGGCCTGCTCAGCGCTATCTGCCTCATCTGTGGAGGTAAGGACCCCATTAGCAGCCCTCTGCAGGCTTTTTATGCTTAGCTGGTGGCGAAGCAAGCCTTGCCTTCTGGAGGAGAAGGCTCTGATTCTCACAGATCAGGTGCTTTCCAAGCACTGCTTATGGAGCTGCTGTAGGAGCAGGCAAGAGTGTTGACAGGATGGTTGTCTTATTTTCTCCATTGGAAGGGAAAGGACTAGGGCAGCCTTCCTCAGCCTGGCGCCCTCTAGAGGTGTTGGACTACAACTGCCATCATCCCAAGCCAGGAGGCTTGTTGGGCATTCTGGCTGAGGATGATGGGAGTTTTAGCCCAACACCTCTGGAGGGTGCCACAAAGGGATGTGCGAGGATTTCGTTTCAGGGGATGGAAATCCGGCAGGCTAGCTGGGCTCAACCCCTCAAACTCGGTCCCACTTACCTCTTCCCTGGCTCAACGTGCATTCTCCCGAGTCGAGCCGGGGAAGTGACTTCCGGGTTCCTGGTGGGCCGTTGTTTACGTAGAAAATGCCTTAAGATACACCTGAAGCAGCCGCAATTTGCATAATCTGCACAAATTGTGGCCGCTTTTGACGTATCTTAAGGCATTTTCTATGTAAACAGCAGCCCGCCAGGAACCTGAAAGTCCAGTGCGTGGCACAGCGTGCACCCAACTTTAGGCCCAGTGTGGCAGGCGCAGCAGCAGTGTCTGCCAAACCAGAGGCGGGGCGGGTCCTGGCGGATTGCCTACCACTAGCGCCAGGCTGGGGAATGGCATCTGCAGGACGCCTAGAATGGTACCATAAAAGAATTGTGTGTTTGTGGGGGCACTGCCTCCCCAAAATTCTACAACCAAGAAAGGCCACAATCTGCAGTTAAAAAAATTATGCCAATTGGACACATGTACATAGCTGTGTTTTTAAATGGTTGCTCGTTGATACGGCACTGGTTACTCTAGGTGCATTCTGTTTGTATATCTATCTGGTTACTCTAGGTCAGTGGTCCCCAACCTTTTTCAAGTCGCGACCCCCTTTTTGTAATGGCAAAGTAACCGGGGACCCCTCACCACATTTGCATAAATTTGCATTTTGGTGGGGTAAAGAAAACACATGAAAAATAGATTTTTCAGAATATAATTTAATTTAACCTAATATTCATTAAAGGTGGTAAAGCCAAATTTAAGGTAATCTTCTGAATATTTCCGTTTTTTCTCCATGGGTACAGATTTCCGAAAATATAAATAAAAAATCTTTTTTGAGGAAAAACAATTTCTTTTTGTATTTCTATTGTTGTACTTGCTCACCTGCCCTTCCTCTCTTTGGACTCTGGATGTTAGTGGAAATAGGGCCCAACAGGGAGCAGGCAAGTGAGCGGATTTATTTGACTAGCAGCCAGCTTTGTATCAGAAAGGAGAAGACATGTTTATTTGTTTATTTATTTATTTTATTTGTTATATTTATACCCCACCTTTTTTCCTGCAAGAAACTCAAGGGGGCTTACATAATCCTCCTCCTCCTCTCCACTTTATCCTCACAACAACCCTGTGAGGTAGGTTAGGCTGCGAGTAAATGACTGGCTCAAAGTAACCCAGTGAGTTTCATGGCCAAGTGGGGACTAGAACCCGGATATCCCAAGTCCCAGTCCAACACTCTCACAATTACGCCACACTGGCTCTCTGTTCTGCTGGAGACAGCTAAAAATAGTTCTGCAATAGCCACAGAAGCAAGTGAAATGAAATTCATTCACACAGTCTCTCTCACTCTCTCTCTCTCACACACACACACTTCATTTTCACTCAGAAGAAGCCATAGTTCAGTGAAACTCTTCCCAATGAGTGTGTCAAAAAATACCATAACGTGAGCTCTCCAAGTGGTGTTAAGTACCTTCTCCCAACAGAATTATAGCCAGCAGCACGCCTCACTGCTTTGCATTGGGGCTGCCAAAATCTCGAAGGGCTAAGGAGGAAGTAAGCACACTTGCCTTTGTGCAAATAATCAAGTCGCCCAAGTCGTCCTCGTGCTGCCGCTCCCCCTCCCCCAGCCGGCTGCGTCTGAGAAGGAAGGGCTGGGTGGAATGCCCCCCACTCTCCCCTCACCCCTGGATGCTGCCGCGACCACCTCCCCTTTCCAGCCCAACAACAGCTCAATCTGCCCCCTCCTCCAACTCGTTCTTACAGAGATCTTTAACAGCAGCAGCAGCAGCAGCAGGAGGAAGAAGCGCGTGTTGGCGGCAACTGCAGGCAGCGTCGTCCCCTCTCTCTCTCTCTCTCTCTCTCTCTCACACACACACACACACACACACACACCAGCATGAGGAGGAGGAGGCGAGATTAGTACATCCTATCTATCTATCCATCCATCCATCCATCCATCCATCCATCCAATCTATTTTATCTCATGTCATTTGTGCCCTTCACTCCAAAATGCTTTTAAACAGGATAGGGTGGGCTATTGGGAGCACCTGCACTGGCTCCTTGCCACCTGATGAATGCAATTTGAAATTCTGGTGATGCCCTAAATTGGGTGGGTGACATGTGGGCTGCATGTGCCCCTCCATGGAGTTTTTTACCAGGATTCTCAGTGATTCTGCTGGGGAACAAAGTACATGGGAAACATGTGCCTTGTTTCGCAGCAGAATCGTGCCGTTTCATGGGCCGGGGTGGGGAGCGTGATTCTGCAGATAAATCATTGCATGCCCTATTTCTCTGAAGAAATGGTGATTCTGCTGGAAAACGAGGGGCTCATTCCCCGTGCACCTTGTTTCCCTGTGGCATCACTGGGAATCCAGCAATGCAGTCACTTCCGTGGTAGGTTCCAAGGGAGCCAGTGCAGCCCTTCAACCCACTGAAATTGCCCGACACTGCCCTAAATGGTCTAGTCTCATCCTCCACCGTACGTTCCATCACAATCTTCAAGTTTGGCCAGGAACACTCTCTAAATCACATTATCTGCTTTTAGAGCATTTCTGCCCCACCTTTCTATGAGACGATCAAGGCATCCTACAGAAAACAAAGCAACCAACCAACCATTGCTCCATATCTTTCTCTTCTCCATAGATCGAATGGACCTGGAAGAGCCAGAGAAAGTGGACAAGCTGCAGGAACCACTGCTGGAAGCGCTGAAGATCTACGCTCGCCGGCGCCGGCCCAACAAGCCTTACATGTTCCCCCGCATGCTGATGAAAATCACTGACTTGCGGGGAATCAGCACCAAAGGTGAGCACAAATCATCATTCTGGCCTGCTTGTGCAGGCTGCCTATACATTTCTGAGCCCAATTCAAAGTGCTTGTTTTAATCCATAAAGTCTTATATTGCTCGGGACCTCAATACTTGATGGAGCGCCTCTCCTGGTATGAACCTACCCGTATATTATGGCCATCATCTGAGGCCTTGCTCTGAGTGCCTCCTCAAAGGGAGGTTTGAACAATGGCAACAAGGAAGAGGGCCTTCTTGGTGGTAGCCCCCCTCCCCCCAATTGCAGAACGCTCTCCCCACTGAGGTTCACCTGGCTGCCAACATTGTCACAGTTTCAGTACCAGGTTAAGACTTTCCTCTATTCTCAGGCATTTGTTGGCATGATGAGCTGTTTAATACCTCAGTGAAGGCCCATCACTGATGTTTTATTTGTTTTATGGGGTAGCTGTATTTTAATGGACAATTGTTGTAGTTTTAAATTTTAAGTTGCCTTGATTCTTTTTTTTTGGGGGGGGGAAGGCATCCAAGAAAAAAATCATCATCATCATCATCATCATCATCATCCTCATCATCCTATGGCTCCACAGTCTAGATGTGAATATGTAGTTTTCTACGTGGAGCTGATTGTCATGTGGAACTTCTGTAATGCATGAAGCAGCCCTTCGTGGCCACGGTGTGAGTGGTTTCAGTCAGAATAGGAATTTAGGAAGCTGTGTTTATTCTGAGTCAGACTATTGGTCCATCTAGCCCAGTATCGTCAACACTGGATGGCAGCAGCTCCAGGGTTTCAGGCAGACTTTCTAGCCCTAGCTGGAGAAGCCAAGGATTGAACCTGGGTCCTTCTGCATCTACCACTGAGCTACGCCTCCTCCCCTAGCCTCTCAATTGTAAATATTTAATCATTGGGGATGGCTTCTGTGTCTGAGGCTAATCACACTGGTAGAAGTTGCTGGGGCTTATAAACCATATTTTGTTTAGTGGGGGGAGGGAGAGAGAGAGAGACCTTGTGTGTTTCAGGGCTGATCTCCTCATCTCCAAACAGGCTTAACTAGATTCGTGGTGAAAGAGACGCAGAGTGCTTCTCGTTTTCAGCACTGCCGTTTTTTGCTTCCTGACACTGTGGAGGAAATGCTGTTCTCCTTGACTCTTTCCTTCCCGCTTTGCCCATTGCTTGCTGGTTGGAATCTCTGATATCTCGGGTTCCTCCCAACAGGGATGGAAAGACAGAAGTCATTGAGTGCAGTGCCCCCACCAGGGAGGGGAAATGGCAGCACTGAAGCAAAAAGGTTCTGCTTCTCCTCCACTGCAAATCTTTGGTTCCTCCAACTCCAGGCCCTTCTCCCTGTGAAAAGCCTTTTTGGGGGCTGGATTTCATCCGCAGGGGCCAGCTGGCAACCGGTGCACAAAAACACACAGGCTCCTGCCATGGGTTTTCCACGGTCGCGCCCTGGACAAACTTGCTCATGGTCAAGCTTGCAATATGCAGCTCCAGCTTTACTGCTAGGGAAACTCACAGCTTCTCATACCTACCTTTTTCCCTCTTCTGCCCTGCAACAGGCGCCGAACGAGCCATCACCCTGAAGATGGAGATCCCCGGCCCCATGCCGCCACTCATCCGAGAGATGCTGGAAAATCCTGAGATGTTTGAAGATGAGCTGTCACAGCCCCCACCATTGGCAGAACCCCCCAGCACTGAGGAGAGCCCAGCTGACACCAAGAGCCAGGAGGAGGCCCCCTAGCATCTCAAGAGAGCCAGGATCTAGGCTAGGAAAGGCCAGGAGAAAACCCCTCTACATGTATCTCCTCCGTCCTTCCCGTTGCCCATTTCCTCTGAGACTCTTTTATTCATGCTTGCCTTTCCTGCTCTAGGTCCATCCACCAGGAGTCGGGTGTAACGGCAACACTCAAGACCAATGAGGAGGCGCCACATCCCCCGCTCCTCTGCTGTGTTTTGTGACTTGGGGGGGTGCCTCTTGCCTTAACCTTTTCCTTTTGGGGCCTTGGATGTATATTCTGAAGCCTTTGCCCCTCAACTCCAAAGCTTTGCCAAAGTCCCCTGATGGCCTGACCAGTTGAGTCAGGCACCCTCAAGCCAAATATTCAGGACCTGGGAAGCCCCCAAGGGGCTTAAGACTTGGGAGACCCTCCCTTTCAAAATGGGATGAGCTCCAAATGTGCAATTCCCCGCCTCCTTGCCCCACACCAGTGAGAAAAAAGGGGCACCTCAAGGGCCAATACAGAGACTCTGCAACATGTGGACCCTATGCAGTGATTCGTGGCCTCCTCCCTCCTACCCAGTCCACAGTCTTGGCTGGAGGTCAGCTGTACTCTTCAACCTCCCAAGCCAGGTGATCTAGGCATCCAAGACACTATTTATTCAAGTTTCTGAAGACAGCAGGATGGCACGCCCTCCAATACCCACCCACCTCCCTGCACGCTTGCCCCCATTGCACACACAGGGAACTTGGACCAGTGATTATGGGGTATGGGGAGAGCGAAGCCAAGAAGGACTTCAACATTGCATCCCCATTGTGAACTTGTTGGGTGCGTGTGCATGTTAATATCCATCTCGTGTGGATTCCAGTGGGTTGTGGAATTTTTTTTTTTTGAGGGAGGTGAGTTGTGGGGTTGGATGGGGAAAGGGGGCTTCTTCTTTTTAGCTGTATAAAGTGCTAATGTTTTATTATTGAGGCAGAGATCAATCCCATAGTGGGGTTTGGGGAGGGGCAGCAGTCCTTCCCCCTGCCTCCCCAGTCCCAAGGCAGAGAGATATCAGGGTTGTTGGGTGGGGTGGGGGTGGGGAAACCTGTATCTGTTCTCGCTTGGGATGCTTTTGACCCCGGTGCTAAGAATTCTGGGAAAACAGACCCCAAAGGATGCCAGATACCAAAGATATCAAGGAAAGGGTGGAGGTGAGGGGTGTCGAGCTATAGACTTGAACCCATTTGCTGTCCCTCAGGGCCCCCTTCTGTCTCCCCACAATGAGAAGCCAGCTGCTCCTCTTCAAAGGCCGTATGGAAAAGGGGGGGCACTTTTGCTTGCCTTTAACTCTGCTTCCCCAGCACTTCGATGGAGGGGAAGGGGTGGACCGCTCCTGCTCCAGGAAATGGAGTGGGTCTCCTCCTCCCAGGCTTTGAGGGGACCAGCTTTGCTGCGCTGCCGCCGCCGCCACCACCACCACCATTCCAATGGACCAAATAAAAGATACAGCACATGCTTTCTCTTATCACTCGAGGGCCAAAGTCTTTCCGAAGACTTTTGTTGTTATCCCCCCCCCCCACTCTCTGCTCCTAGCAATATGAAATGAACGAAATACCTGCAGGTGGCGTCGAGAGCACATAATGCAGGCCACATGCTGAAGCTAAGCAGGTATGAGCCGGGTCAGTACTTGGATGGGTGACTGCCTGGGCTGCCCACATCTGTTCTGCATTGAGCAGGGGGTTGGACTGGATGGCCTTATAGGACCCTTCCAACTCTACTATGATTCTATGAAACCCTAACACTACAAGGGCGGCGGGGGGGGGGGGGGAATTCCACCAACGTCCTTTGCTGATGTTTCACCATTAGCAGCTGCTATTCCATCTCCCTCTACATCTCCCCCCACCCCTGCAAAATCTTCATCAGGGGAGAAAGGCACTCTTGCTGGACTTTGCATCAGCACTGGGCGAGGGCATTGGCCCCACTGCAACGGGGATGGGTTATCTGTTTGCCGCCTCTGCTGCTGCTTTGGGATGAGAGCTGAAAGTGCTGCTGCCCCCTGCTGGCCATGAGTGGGGCAACACTTTCGGTGGATTTATTTATTTGCCTATGTTTACACCAGGGGGGTGGGATGGGTAGCAGGGGGGGAGTTATGTCTTCACCTTACCCTATCCTAGAGCAGGTGATGAGGGGTGCCAGTACCCCAAGGAACAGGGGCTCTGCTCAACTGTCTTGGTTTCTTCCCTAGTCATTTTAAGCTGCCAAAACGAAATGAAACTAATTAAGTAAATACCCCAGGCCTTAAAATGGGGTCTGTTTGTTTGCTGTGGGGCGGGATGGAAAAGAGGGTGAAGCCCTTCTGTGATGTTTACAGACCAGCTTTCCATGGTATTTTAGAGGAATCTCTCCTGCCCCTGCACTCCCAGCCGTGCCGCAGAAGAGGGGGCTTTTCTATTTTTGCAAAATAAAGTGATGGAAACTCAAACACCTCTTCTGAATTTATTTGTCTCTCAGCTAGAGTCTGTTTTCTACCAAAAATTGATTTAGTAATTCAGAATCTACGACCCGGGTGCAGAACGAAATCCAGCCCGCCTGGGATCTCCATCTGGTCCTCCAGGGCTACCCAGATGGCCATGCCCCCTTCCCCCCAACCGCCCTTTCCCCCAACCACCAATTTTTGGGTGGTTTCCTGCCTTTGGCACAGCTTTTTACCCCATTCTGAGCAATTGAAATGCCTCTCCTAGGGCTTAGTCACTGACAGTAAGAGTTTTAAGCTAAAACATGCTGGTATTTTGGGCCTGCCTCATTTGCCTTTGGCTCTGCTCACCATTGGAACCCTTTCCCATGCACCCAAGAGTTTCTATGAAACTGAATTCGGCCCTTAGGGTTAAAAGAGGTTCAATACACCTGGCACATGTGGATTGCCCGCTGGGTGTGGTATGCAACAGCTGTTTATTCTGGGATCCACAAGAGGCAGAGAGGTTGATGCAACCACCGTTGCTGCGTCAATGCAACCCTGGATCACATATCTTTATTTTACATCTCTGTGTTGTTTCTTTTTATTGTGTGAGCCACGCTGAGAATATTTATACTGAAGGCCAGTGTAGAAGATTTTAAAATCCATATTACCTACTGGAGTAGGCAGTAAGGCCTGGGATTACATCTTGGCTGTATTCACACCTATCTACCATTTCGAAATTGGGATTGTTTATAGCTGGCCTGTTAAGTGTTTGGTTGTTTGTCACTTCTATTGCGTGATATCGGGTAGGCTAATTACAATGCACACATTTTTATTTATTTAAAGTATTTATAAATTGCTTTCCTGCCCACCAGGGCCCTCAAAGCTGTGAACCATTCAAAAACAATAATACAATAAAATCACAACAGGATAAAAGTAGAAACAAAACAAAAATATTTAAAACAGGCCCAAACAATATTTAAAAATCCAGCAAAGGCCTGGCAAAACAGTACATTCTTTACTGCCAGGATGGAGCCCTCACCTCCCTCTGGAGAAGTTGCTGGGAGTTGTAGGACTTTTTTCTGTCTAGGCATGCATAGGATTGCACCCTAAGTGTCTCCTTTTGGATGAAAACACACTGGGCTTCCAGCATTTTTGTGAGCTCTTTGTTTAGAAATTTTACAGGTCAAGTTTGGGTGAAGGATGTGACAAACTGAAAAAGGTTCAGAGGCGGGCAACAAAGATGATCAGGGGACTGGAAACAAAGCCCTGTGAGGAGAGACTGAAGGAACTGGGCACGTTTAGCCTTCAGAAGAGGGGAGTGAGGGGAGATATGATAGCGCCCTTCAAACACTTGAAAGGATGCCACACAGGAGGGCCAGGACCTCTTCTCAACCATCCCAGATTGCAGGACATGCTCAAGTTACAGGAAGCCAGATTCTGCCTGGACACCAGGAAAAACTTCCTGTTAGGGCAATACAGTAGTTGGAACCAACTACTTAGGGAGGTCATGGGCTCTCCCACACTGGAGACGTTCAAGGTGCAGCTGAACAGCCATCTGTAAGGGATGCTTTAACTTGGATTCCTGCATTGAGCAGGGGGTTGGACTCGATGGCCTTACAGGCCCCTTCCAACTCTACTATTCTATGATTCCAAGTTCCCAGTTGGGGCGCTGCTACAGAAAAGGCCCTGTCTCTGAAGTAATTTACTGAATTCAAAATTGCAAGATGTGGTAATGGCTACTCATGTAGATAGCTTTAAAAAAAAGAAGAAGAATTAGACAAAATTCATGGAAGATAGGTCTATGAACAGCTATTAATAGCTATGATAAGCAATCAGAAGCAGTGTATCCTTGAATACCAGTTGTAAGTTAACTACAACCTCCCTCAGCATATGAAAGGAGAGGAGCAGAGAGGAAAAAGCAGCAGGGGTAGCATTTATATAGACGTTTTTGAATGGGCAAAGCATTGCACATATATTGGGTTGGATCCAGGGTTTGCCTTGCATGGCTGAAAGGCATCCGTTCATGGAAGGTGCCTCTGCCTGTGTTGAGGGGTTTCCCTTCAACCCCCTGCACCACCCCATTCAGTGTGGCTCCTCTGAGCCTCTTTGTAGCATTTCCAGAGGGCTGGGGGGACTGGTTTAGGGAAGAGCGGGCAGGGACGTCTGCTTGAGCCAGCCCAATTGCACGTGCCCAAAACTGGATCTAACCTATTATCTTCTTGTTTTCTTGTAATGTATACAAGCTTGTGAGAGAGTCCATTATTATTGTCCATATTGCCAGATGGCGGGGGAATTGAGGCTGAGACAAAGCGCCTTTTCTAAGAGGCTGTTGAGTGAGTTCATGGCAGACAAGAGATTCCAACTAGATTCACTGAGTCTTACCAGCTTGATTTGGCTGTGTGAGAGGGAAGACATCTCCCAGCTGATTTGCAAGCACCTTAAATAAGTAGCTGGAAATGCACTACTATTTATTTACTTGCTTACTAGCAAATGGACTCAGCTTTACATGGGTTGTGTAGTCCGTAGTTTGGTACAGTGAAGCCTTCAAGGAAAAAGTTATGCACCTGTCAGAGTTGACACATTGTGCTAACCCCTTTATATCCCCCTGAGGGCGGGATCTGTCCACTCTATTCCCCTGAGGGGGAGCTGCCTTGTATCTCAGTCCCTCTGACTACCCCAAGCTTCAAACTGTTGACTGAACTGCGTCCAGTTCTGGGCACCACACTTTAAGAAGGACGTAGACAAACTGGAGAGGGTTCAGAGGAGGGCAACAAGGATGATAAAGGGACTGGAAACAAGGCCCTATGAGGAGAGACTGAAAGAACTGGGCATGTTTAGCCTTCAGAAGAGCAGACTGAGGGGAGATATGATAGCACTCTTCCAGTACTTGAAGGGTTGTCACACAGAGGAGGGCCAGAATCTCTTCTCGATCATCCCAGTTTGCAGGACACGAAATAATGGGCTCAAGTTACAGGAACCCAGATTCCACCTAAACATCAGGAAAAATTTCCTGACGGTCAGAGCAATAAGACAATGGAACCTACTACCTAGGGAGATGGTGGGCTTTCCCACTCTGGAGGCATTCAAGATACGGCTGGACAGCCATCTGTCAGGGATGCTTTGACCTGGATTCCTGCATTGAGCAGGGGGTTGGACTCGATGGCCTGGTAGGCCCCTTCCAACTCTACATTTTCTATGGTTCTATGATTCTATGGCAGCAAAGCTATGCGATGGTTAGGGACGCCTGCCACCTAATGACCAGAGATGGTAGTGCAGGCTCAAACACGTGGACACATTTAAATTGATTAATGTTATTTTAAAAACAACAACCCTAAGGTGCACATTCCTAGGGCCCCTTAGTATGCATGCAAGGATTCAGGTGTCTAGGTTCCATGGTTTTAGAGCTATGATGCTGACAGACACACATAAACGCACACCCTCTGTTGTTATTTTAGATCTATATTAAGCTCCGGCACTGTAAGCTACTGCCTCTGTACAAGCTCCTTGCAACAAGCAAACAAGGGAGAGGGTTGAATTATGATGACTGCCAGGCAAATATGATCTGCATTTTGTCCACCAGGTGGTGCTAGCACTGCTGTAGCTGGTTAACATGACATGCTTACTTGCCAATCTGAATCTCTCCCCTCAGGGTTGAAATTCCCTCTCTTGCAGAAGCCCTGTCCTCTTTTGCATCTGGGCACCCTAAGATTAAGTGATTCCCCTGAGGGAATCTATGAATCTATGAAATCCAAACTCATTTTGTTGGGACTTGAAAAAGATACTAGGAGAGGATATATTGTGGAGTAATATCCTTCTTATCTCACGTTAGTGAGATCAGCAGAGTAGAGTCTCTTTTTAGCTTAAAAAAAGCTTAGATTTGGCTAGTGTTAGCCAGTTAGCATTTGGTAATCCAGGATGCTTTAAGGCAGACTGGATTTCCCTGGTTTTGCCCCCTTTTCTCTCCCTCAGAACAATAATCAGAGACACATCTTGTAAAAGTTAAAAGTAACATTTACTCACTCAGATTATGCAGTTTCATTCAGGCAGGCTTAAAAGAGTTTCTTACAGTTGGTTACAAGTTCATTTGGAAATACTTGGGGTCTGAACTTGTGGAGTTCAGACCAGCAACTCTGGCTACATGCTGCTACAAGGACCACGTGGAGACAACAACCTGGTGGTGCCACGCTCACTAGGAGTCTGAACAGAAAGAGGAAGAAGCTGGGAGCTACGCCCACTTCCTGTTCAGGCTGTTAATAATTCAATGAGTACCTTCTAGGAAAACCACCCTAGAGGGTATCAGTGATCTTACCCATTTCACCCAATTACCTGGTGAAACATGAGCCATGGGTTTTGACTGCAATTTTAGTTATCCAACACATTTGAATCTATTTCAGATTTCTCCAACATCCCTACGGCCCCCGCCATTTCTCTGCTTAAACTTGCAGCCTTTGGAATAACTCAGGAATGGGGAATCTACAGCTCCCATCAACCCTAACCATTGGCTGTGCTGGCTGTGGCTGATGAGAGTTGGAGTTCAACCACATTTGGAGGGCGAGAGGTTCCCCATCCCTGGATTAAAATAATGGAGGGAGGGGGTGTGAGACACAACTGTGTGCCATTTCGAGTTTGGGCCTGAGCCTTCCCTGATGGGATAAAAGGAGCGTGAGGAAGGCATATCAAGTTATCTTCTTTAGATTTTGTGTGTGTGTGTGTGTGTGTGTGTGTGTGTGCTTGGACCACCACAGCAGAGTTGCTATCTTTTCAGCCAGCCTCTGTAGCTGTGCCTTAATTAGCAGCTTAATGTACCTTTTATCAGCAGCTTAATTTGCAAACTTTAGCAAGCAAGCACCTTTATCTCCCTGCTGTGAAACACTTTACTTGCCAGTTTCTGCCACTGTTAAAAGCACATGAGCAGGCCTAGTTCTTTCTGGTTCATTGGTAACCCTTCTCCATAGTTGAATTGGGTGTGCCAAAAACACATTGAAATTCTGAATATATTGGGCAAATATGTAAAGATTCTAAATCTATTGGGCAGATTTGCATATATTTTGAAATTTTGAATGGATTGGGCGGATTTCGATAGATTCTAAAACTTGCATATATTTGCTTATTTTTTAATAATTTATTCTGCTTCAGTTGGAGAAAGGTAGCTCCAGGGGCGTTATTTGCAATCACTGAAGCTCCATCCCCTGATGGTCTCCATTTAGCCTCTGAGATTTCACCAGGCACTGCTCATGAGTTTTCTAGTTTATTTACACAATAAGATCTAGAAAGTTGTGGTGTATTTTTTTTTATAAGGAAAGGAGGAGGCGGAGATTCCATACTGAACATGTAGAATACCCTATTTCCAGCACTTTTCCCCTTGCATTAAACTCTCCTCAACCTCTTCCTCCCAATGCCTTGGTCAATCTCTACCTACTCCCATCAACTTATTCCTATATATTTTAACTAGGATTTGCAGAAGCTGTACCTATGCTCTGTTCTGTGTCCAACAGGTTGGCTATTAAATGTAAGGTTGTTTTTAACACATTGCCCTGCCATGCAGATGCAAAGATGGGGAACGCTGCACCTCTTTCACTTCTGCCTGTCAGGCAGCCGCCGCACTTTGGAGGAGTGAAGGGGTCTGAGCAGGCTTGGGTAGGGAAAGCTTCCCATCACCGGCCAAGGTGTGGGGTGGAGGATTGTTCCCTTGCCTTGGCCAGGGGACGCTGGGAGGGAGAGTGGCACACAAGGAAATCCTTGCTGATCTGATCCCAGGTCGGAGATAACAGTGGGGATCTCTCTCTCATTTCTCGCCTCCTTCTCAAGCCCCCAGCAGCCCCCAGGGAGTGGGGCTTGGGGATCTGAGGGGGCGGGCCTGCAGAGGGAGCCCAAGCCTTCATGGCCTGGATGGGGACCCCCCATGGGCTGGAGGTCCCCCATCCCTGTGCTAAGGGTACAGGGTTGAACAAATTATTAAAAAAGGATTACACACATTCAGGTCTGATCAATGGCTATCAGTTATAATAGCTAAAATGGAGCTTCCCTGCGCAGAGGGCTATACGTACCACTGAAAACCAGCTGCTAGTACAGTTGCCAACTTTTTACTGTCCTCTATTTCTTTACTGTTAAGAGCACCTAGATCTGCAGTCACATTAGCAGGTGCTCATGTTTATCTTCATGCCATGAAAAAAGCATCATCTGCTGATTTGTTCAGGCTGCCGTGAAGAGGCAGAGAAGCTCATCAGGTCTGGGGTCAATTGGTAACCTTAGTTGCAAACAACATACAGTGGGAGATGCTTTTTAAAAAAATATTTAATACATTTATATCCTTTCTTCCAAGGAACTCTGGGCAATGTACATGGTTCGCACTCTCCCCACTTTATCTTCACAATAACTCTGCGAGCTAGGTTATAGGCTGAGGGAGAATGAGTGGTGCAAAGCCACCTAGTGAATTAATTTCATGGCTCAGTGAGGATTTGAACCCGAGTCTCTCCAGTCCTAGTCCACCACTCTAACCACTACTCCACACCAGCTGTGTGACAAATGCCTCGGTCTTCCTTCTTTCTCATTCTGGATTTGGGGGTATTGTGTTGTGTTTTACCGCCCATGACAAGAGCTAAGGCAGCCTTCCCCAACCTGGTGCCCTCCAGATATTTTCGCCTACAGCTTCCATCACACCCAACCAGCATGATTAATAGTCAGGAATGCTGGGAGTTGCAGCCCAAAACATCTGGTGGGCCCTAGGTTGGGGAAGGCTGATCTGGCTATTCTGAAGATACCATGCCTTTCAGTCCAATGATTCTCAAGGCAGGTTGCAACAGATTGCAATAATACAAATAAAACACAGAAAGCCGAAAGCGCCTTTCCTAGCAGCCCATCGAGTGAGTGCATGGCAGTGCAGAGATTCAAACTAGCTTCACTGAGTGTTCCTTCTGGCAGGGAGTGGGGAAGCAAGCTCCTTGAAGCCAGGACCGGATCAAGGCCATGATGGGCCCCTTGGGGCTAGCCATCTATAGTGAGCCCCCTACTCTGGAATGTGGCCCCAGAGAGCTTCTTTGAAATGGAAGTTGGGCTGAAAGAGGTTCCCCACCCCTGTACTAGAGAACGCAGCTTCCCAGTGGCCCTTGGCCCACTGGCTAATGGCAGAGGCCACCCTTCTGCTGTGTGCTTCCAGAACTATACCATAAAAAAAAAAAAAAAGACAAGCTGGGATTCTCAGAACCCTGAATTTGTATTTATTATACTTATACCCCACCTTTTTTCCTGCAAGGAACCCAAGGCGACTTACATAATCCTCCTCCTCCTCTTATCCTCACAACAACCCTGTGAGGTAGGTTAGGCTGAGAGTCAGTGACTGGCCCAAAGTCACCCAGTGACTTTGCTATAGAAGTGTAAATAAATTACTGTGCTGAGGCCTACAGGCCTACATCTATATTTTATTTAGAATATTGTTAAATGGGTGTGATGTACATTCTGTTTTATTGTGTAACAAGCAAAAATACCCCAGTCAGCCCGGCCAGCAGCAGGAGAAACGCCACAAAAGGGAGAAGGCCTGTGGCCTGGGATTTATTTACTGAGGCCTGTCCCTAGTTTTGCAGGCCCAAGCTGCAGTGCCAGCAAGAGGATCCCTCTTCAGCATCTATGTGGAAGAAGAGGGCTTGCATTGGGCTGAGGACCCCTCAAGTATTTTGTGGGGCTTTGTGTTTTTTTTTACTTTGTTGCTCTGGTGGATACCACTCACGCCCTATCTGTTTGCGTGCAGCGTACTCGCTTGGAGGGGTACTTATGAAACCAGAATTGTACCGTTATTTAGTACACATTGTTATTTATTTATTTATTTACTATATTTATACCCCACCTTTTTCCTGCAGGGAACCCAAGGCAGCTTACATAATCCTCCTCCTCTCCATTTTATCCTCACAACAACCCTGTGAGGTAGGTTAGGCTGAGAGTCAGTGACTGGCCCAAAGTCACCCAGTGAGTTTCACGGCCGAGCGGGGAATTTTGTTATTTTGTTTTATACATTTCTGTATTTTTTGTTTTATACATTTCTGATAAAATACATCTCTGAATATTTGATCTGTCTGATTTTTTTTTCCTTGAAGCAACTTTATGATTTTAGAGCCACACAGGGCAAAATATCTGAACTAATCTGTGACCTGTATCAGCCAGAGTTACATATACACACACTCCCGTGCTTATGTGCACCCTCTACGCAAACATTTTCCTCACCACATACTGAGGCAAACATTTCCCTCCTCGCTCCTGCTATCACACATCTCCCCATCTGTCTTACCTCATGTACAGTCAGTCCTCTCTCTATCTCTCAAATGTATACACACACTTCCTTCCTTACTTCCTTCCTCAAACACGTTACCCTTTCCCCTCAGACAAATGTGCCTGCATAAATTCATCCAAAAGGTCATGTGCCCTTATTCTACATCACACACATTTATGTCTTTATACTCAATTAAGGCTAATTCTGAGAGTTGCCAACCGACCAGAAGAAACCCAACTTGACCTGCTCTTGTACCTTTAACAGTTACTTGATATGCAGAAATCAGCTGGTGAAGCTTTCCAGAACAGGGAGATAAGACATTTATTAATGCCTGCAGAGCAATTTGCTACTAAAGGGAAAGCTACTGTGGCTGGTTGAAATACTACCAACCCTATACTCACAATCACCATGGGGCAGGATCCTTACTTCATCCATAAATAAGCCTGTAAAGGGTGTAATAAGGCAAAAATGCAAAGGAATATATATATTAATATGACAATAATCTATTATAACTTTAGATCCTAGAATACTATCAGAAATAAAGGTTTTGGTTCCATATTATTTATAATATATGACCATTTCAGCTAGAATTCTGGAAACAGAATAAAGTCCCCACTGCTTAAGAATGGATGCATAGGTTATGGGGTCACAGGGCAGTCATACCCGCCTCCAACATTTCACAGATGAAAATAGGGACACACATGTGAATTTGTAAGAGGTATGGTTAAGCAACATGAAAGTGTGATCAAGAGGGTGTGGCCAGGTAACATGAGGGTGTGGCCAAGGGTATGGCCAGGCAACCAAAGGGCATGGTCAAGTACAAAAGTTATTAGAGGAAACACACAAAATTTTAGATATTATAATTATTACATTATATTATATATTTTATAATATTTTATGTGGCTTTTGTAATATTATTTTTACCTTATTTAAACCCTTAATTGTTGATATCTGGTGTTTTTCATGGGGGTGGGGGTCAGTGCTTGCAGGGCAATCTCTTTTTGTTTTAAAATGGTCAGGATTGGCACAAATTCAACAGGTGAAGCTTACCCCCACACACCCCACACCACCAAACATGGAGTTTCAAAGAGAAGGGGAAGTTTCTTGCATTTCCTTCTGACACTGTAAACTCACCTGTTAGAGGCAAGAGTCAGCTCTGTTAGGAAATAAAATATTTGGCAATATAAAGATAGGAATCATGTGATAAATTCCCTCATTCACCTCTCCCTCTACACGTGTGTGTTTGTGTGTGTGCGCGCACACACACACACACACACACCCTCGTGTCTGTTCCCTCCCTGCTTACTGTGTCTTAAAGGGGCCATGGGCAAAATTGCAGCTAAGCTAAAAGTTTTAAGTAGCTTGCAGTTGCAGGAGGCAGGGGAATTCAGGACTCTGCATGACAAAGTGAGAAGCCCGTGATGGCAGCAATTATATTCAAACTGACTAACAAGCAATGTGTGTATACTAAAAGAAAGTAGTCAAAAGACCCACTGCTTTCTTTATGAGACTCCTTTAATCACATACTGAAATTCAATCAGTGAAACACATTTGATCCAAAAGAGCTATTTTTCCTTATTTTAGGAATATAAATAGGAAAATATAAAATGAAAGAGGACAAAATCCACTTTTATTAATCTTTTAACCACCCTAACTGTATATGTGACGGGGTGGTTAAAGAGGTTCCTAAAGAGTAACTTATATCCATGCCAAATGATTTTCAGTTTGTATGATGAATCTGTATAGTCACAGATTTCCCCACCCCTAGCCTACCCTCAACAGGCACAAGGTTTTTATGGTGTCCTTGCCCTGTTTCTTCAGAGAATTTTACAGGAGGTGCAGACGTTGTTGTCTTCCACTGATAACCTTCATGTTTTCTCACCATTTCTTCCTGGGGAAATGGGGAACATGGGCGGGAGGGTGTTGTTGCACTCATGTCCTCCTTGTGGGTTTCCCGTGGGCAGCTGGTTGGTCACTGTGTGAACAGAATGCTGAACTAGATGGATCTTGAGTCTGATCCAGCATGGCTCTTCTTATGATCTATCTTTTTGCTTAATGGGGACAATTAGTTAAAGAAGAAAAGTTGGACTAGCTACACAATGCCTCCTTATAGTTAGTGCTAGGACCTAGGGGTGTGCATTGGATTTGGCTGAAACCCAAAGCCTGAGACAAATTAGGCCCCTTCGGACCATTTCTGGTGCTTCCTGTACCTATCCTTCCAAAACATGGCACTTTTCTTACTTAGGGCCACCATTTTCAGAAGAATAATCCACAAGGAACATAGAGGGATAAGTGCATTCTTTTTTTGGATGCCCTCAAAATGTAAAGGCTGCTCTTGCACAAGAATCCCTCCATCTATTAATCTGAAACATGGCAGACTTGATGATATACTCAGAAGGGGCAACTATCCCTGCAAATTTCACCCAATTCTGCCAAGAAATAAAAACATTGAAGACAGTTCCCTTAAAAAAAATCAAAATATAAAGGTGCATAACACAAAAACCACAGCACCTATTTTTCTGAGCTTTGGCAGGCATAATCTCCTCCTAAGGGACTACTATGCTTGAAAATGTCATCCACTTTTGACAAACAGAAAAAAAAATATAGAGCTGTTTTTTAATTTGCCATGATAATCATCAGGAATCACAAAGCCTCTGATTTCTGAATCTCTCTTTTTTGGGGGGAATTTTTTTATTAAGACAAACGCTACAGAAACATAACAAATAACAAAAAATAAAAAAATAAAATGGCTTCTGATTTTCTCCACAGCAAATATAAGTAATAATGTTTTCTCTTACTCTATAATTACAAAGAAAATACTCTTTTTTCCATTGTCTAAAATTGTTCTTCTTATTCGTCAAACCCACAAATAATTTTTCCCAATCCCTGCAAAAAGTCTATTAGAGGTTTCCATTCAGCCATAAATGTAGATGTTGACTTTTCTCTAATTAGTGACATAAGTTTAGCCATCTCCGCCAATTCCAGCATCTTCACCATCCATTCTTCTATTGAAGGTAAAATTGAACATTTCCACTTTCGTGCATACAGTAATCTCACTGCAGTTGTCATATATAAAAATAAAGTTCCATGACTTCTTTCCAACTGATTATCCATTATTCCCAGAAGAAACGACTCTGGTTTCAATTGTATATTAATCTTTAAAATCTTTTGAATTAATGAATGTATCTGTATCCAAATTTTTTTTGGCTTTCTTACATGTCCACCACATATGGTAAAATGCTCCTTCTTGTTGTTCACATTTCCAACACACACCCGAAGTGCCATTATACATTTTAGGCCATTATACATTTCCAAATCTCGATTCAGGTTCGGGATCTGAGTCAAAGCAGATGACCTCTGAATCAGTCCAAGCAGAATTATGCCATTTTCTGAAGCACCAAATTGGGGTCCAAGACAAATCTTGTGTTTGATGAACACTTGTATGTTTGAAAAGAACCAAATAGGGTGGGGACAGGTGAAAAAAAGACCTGCTGGGCTCATGTTGTAGTTCTTCTGCAAAGTGGAAGAACCACCATGTGATTCTTCCACTTAGCAGAAGAAAGATTAAAGATGCACCTTTAATTGTTGTGCAGAACAGAGAACTTCAGGAGTTGCGTGACAAGCTAGATCTGCTGAAATTTCCTCTTCTACACAGCTAAGAAAGGCGTAGGAGCCCTGGGTTTAGGGTTGGCCCAAGACATTTTGCTGCCTGAGGCAAAGGGCAAAATGGCACCCCCTCCCCATTTCACCTATAGAAGCTGACTGGACTGCCAGCAGAATCTTACTTCAACACAAGGGATGGGACAGCATCTTCCACCATAGCAGAGGGAAGTGGGCCAGTTTAGGGGGTGCAGGGCAGGCTGTCCTCTTCATCCTCCAACAGGGGAGAATGCTTGGAGGGTTCAGGGGGGACAGCTGGGGGCTGTTGCTGCAGCCCTCTTCCAACATCTGCTGCCTGAAGTAGTTGCCTCACTCTGCCTAACGGTAGGGCCAGCCCTGCCTGGGTCCTGTTTGGCATCTGACTGGACCATCCCGTTCAAACTGCTACCACCCCTGGCAGTGCCATTCTTAGGCCAGTCAGTTCCCTACAAATCAATTCATGCTATCCAAGTAATCCATTAAGCTGGGGTGGGGAACCTCAGGGCCAATGCCCAAATCCTGGCCTCATGGAGTTCCAATCTGGATATTTTCTGTATTTTAACCCCACCCCTTTTGCCTTTGGTCCTGCCCCCTTTGCCTTCAGCCCCACCCACCACAGGAATGCAGCCACCAGGAGCTTCTCCAAAACTGATCTTGCCCTCGAATTGAAAGAGGTTCCTTCCCACCCATGCATTAAGCAAAGAGAAGTGGCTTAGTTCCAGTTTAGGTAAACCGCAAGCTACAGGAGATGGTCGTTGTCTCAGGCTTTGTATGTCAGCCTCTCTCTTTTACCCAAGCACTTCACCTGGGATTGCCAGGTGACCAAAAATAAACCTGGCTCATCCTGCTCCTGTTCCTTTAATAACAGCCCAGTTTGTAGCAGTCAGGAGGTGGTGCTTTTCACAGCATGGAGATAAGCATGCTCTGCCACAAGCTGTCGTTAAAGGCATTAATGCAGCAATCGGCCAAAAAAATTGGCAACCACAACAACTTCAGTGTGGCACAGTGGTGAAAGTGTCAGACTACAAACTGGGAGACCTGGGTTCAAATCCACACTCAACCATAAAGCTCACTAGGTGGCCTTGTCTGTCTGTCTCTATCTCAGCATAACTTACCTCACAGGGTTGTAGTGAGGATAACATGGGGGTGGAGGGAAAACCAAGTACTGTACACCACTCTGAGCTTCTCAGGAAGGAAGGGCATCATATAAATGTAATAATGAAATAAAACTATGAGGCACCATGGCTTGGTTGCTCACCAATCAAAATTAGTAGTGGAAAGGGGAAGTTCAAATTCAGTTGATGCAGCAGATCTCGCAGGAATGCAGGGAAATCCTTATGCAGGGATGAAAAAAGGGAAATGAGTCAAGGGACTGTGCTGTGCTTCATTTACTTTTATCAGGGCCACTTCAGAACATGAGTGACTTCTTGAATATACCAATAAATCTGATGCAGAGAAATAAATTACAAAATTGTGATATCAGAATAACTGATCAAGTCCAACTTACGGGCAATTCACGCTACAAGCGCTGATCCTAAGCCAGGGCCTTAGCCAACCTTCCTCGCATGGTAAGGCTTCAAAGAAATTAATTTAGAATCAGTGATTTCCTCATAATCAACAGAAACATCTAAGCATCTACCGGTATGTGTATTTTGAAAAACCATAATTACATTTTGCCTGATGAAGAGAATTGTGCACATTTTTGGATGATCTTTTGGTTGGCCTAATAAAGGTATTACACTAATATGGATTTTGGAATTTTTCTTATGGTCTTTGGTTTTTTATGTGTATTTTAGTGTCAATAAATTGTTACATGAGAAAGATATCAACCAAATAAGGACAGTTATGTTTGAGTCCAGAACCTTCCCACAATGAACCTATTCCTTTAATATACATCTCACATAAAAAGGATATTGACGGTTGAGTTTATGCAGGCTATATGAGAATCAAGGAGAACTGAAAATTACATTACAAACCGCTTGAGCTAACTGATGGGTATATTTTGAGTTTTGTTCCGTTTCAGAAGAATTATGGATATTAATAGCATACAACAAATAAAGTTATCAACAGGTTTAAAATAAAAATAAAAAAACACCAGAAGTGTGTGCTGCAATTAGTAGGAAGTGAAAAAAACAACCACACCTTATTTCCTCCAACTTTTTGCTTTAATCTTTTACGACATACCAATTTAAAAAAGAAAAGAAAAGAAAAAAGGATCAGGTCAAGAAATGGAGCACTTTCAGACCTCATTGTTTTAAATGCAGAATGATGCTGAGTGTGTATGTGACGTTCCCAGTTAAATTACCGAGCTGTGTGTGCAAACTTACTGAACAGATTTTTTTCTATGTGGTAATGCTGAAAAAGCCTCATGCTGCTGTGTGCATGAGACACTGGGCAAGCGGTTCATGTTTGGGGCACTTGCAGTTGCAGGCCTCAATGAAGCCGGGAGCACAGTGTCCTGCTACTTGGGGGCATGCACAATTCCCCTATTCCTCTTCGTGGAGCTCCTCCTCTTGCTAAAGGGGATAGAAAGGGCAAGTACAGCACAATTTTCTCAAATGCAAGGGAAGGAATTCTAAAGACCCCTGTCACACTTTTATTAACTCACTCATGTGGACTACATTGCTAATTTTTAGTTAAAATAATTAGGAATATAGGAAGCTGCTTTTTACCAGGCCAGAGCATCTAGTTCTGCATTGTCTACACAGAACTAGAACTCCAGATTTTCAGATGGGGGGGGGGGTCTTTCTCAGATCTACCTGGAGATGCCAGAGACTGAACCTAGAGTCTTTTGCATGCAACTTATGTGTGCTACCACTGGGCTACAGCCCTTCTGCCTAACAGAGAAAAATATGATGAATTCAGACTTGTAAGACGGGCTGTGGCCACACAGAAAACCGAGAGCAAAATTTATTGCAACGAACAACACTGTTTCAAAGCACGTCTGAGTACATTTTAAAATATGGGCTGCCTGTGTTGCTTGCTTTCATTTTGGGGTGCATTTTTATTTAATCCTTTCTCTTCTCTATTTGCAATGATGTCAAAGTCCTGTAATAAGCTAAGTGGTTAAACAAGAAATACTTGTCATTGCCATTAACTGTGAAACAAAAAACATTTTTTTGGCCCTATTTTTAACATAGGGATTTCTTTTTAACCTATTCTTTGTTATCATTTTTCTCTCTGTATCCCATAGGATACTTTGTTCTACAACTTTCAGACTGCAATCCTATACACACTTTCCTAGGAGTAAGTCCCACTGAACTCAATAGGACTTACTTCTGAGTAGACATGTATACGATTGGACAGTCTCTTTGCACCGCATCTCTCAGTTGTCCCTTTCCTCCTCTACACCCTATTGTGTGTGTTCCCCTCTATCACAGGTCCCTGAATCCTGGCTTATTGTGCTACCAGCCTCTCAAAAGCCATTTTTATCCACCCCATCTTTTTCTTTTTGCATCTACTTTCTTCTGCATCACCACTTCTCTCTCTGTACCCCCAATATTGTAATCATGCCCCTTTTTTTCTGAACCCCCTTCGGGCACCCCCACCTTTGATTTTTCTCTTCCTACCACTTCACAGGTGTCTTTGCACGGCTATCTCTTACCAGTTTTCTTCCTTCCATCTGGAAACGGAGGGGGTGGGGAATCCCCTTTTAGCCACTATGACTGTGAATGTGGCAAGTTGCATAAAAGGGTAATATTAAAGTGATCTTGAAACATATCTATGTTTTAAGTTACTCCTTACTCCCTGTCCCCCCTTTGACACTGCCATATTCACAATTATGGTGGCTAAAAAGAGAGATTCTTTTTCTTTCTTTCTTTTTTAAAGCGCTTCAGTGTGAAAAGAGAGATACTGGTAAAAGCTGAGATCACTATCCTCCTTGAATAAGCTTGGGAAAAACCCATCTTTTAGCAACTCTATAATTATTTTAGAGTATAATACATCTAGCGCCTCATACTTCAGTCAAGGACATACCGTAACTATTTCTGAAGTAAAAAGATGGCATGAAAAGTCACGTAACTCTTCACACACTATCTTCTCTACTTAGGCAGCCTGCCCAGACCTCATCCTTAGCTATTACTCATGGAGGGTTTGGGGTTAACAGACTTAAAGCAGTACGTGGAGGAGGGAAATCCACCCTTTAAGTTATCTCTCATCCTTCTTAAACAACATCCTGCCATTCTCACACTGCAGCTAAAGGGAGATTTGTTTTTTTGCTAGGAACACAGTGATCTTGAAACATTCACCCTGAGCCTGGCTGGCTGGCTGGCTGCGGGTGGGGAATTTTTGAGTCGACAGCACCAGGTGGGTCAGGTTTGGAGAACTACCCATCTGGGAAACACTGGCTGATGATTATTTAAAAACAAACAAACAGAAATGTTCCTATTCTAAAACAAAGTTTTCCTTTAAATGAAAGTTGTCTTGCGGATGTAAAAACCTGTTTCTCTAAAACAAACCCACCCAGCTAGGTGGGGGCGAATGAGTTTTCCAGGTGGGATGGCACAGCCACTGGGGCGGGGGGGCGGGCAACAACTCCCATCCTTTGCCATGGCTCTCTCCTCAGCTGCCGATTGGGTTATATTTATTAATTAAAATATTTATATATCACTTTTCCAGAAAGGGCTGAAAGCCGTTTACATCACAAACTTACAATTGGCTATGGTGATCGCTCATTTTGTCCACTGAATTTGCAAATAATTTTAAATTACATTTGTGTTCACAATTATCCTTTGAGGTACTCTAGTTCCTCCTCCAGTTATGTTCATGTGTTGTACATAAAGAACTGGGATGGAGAGATAGGGACTTATCCATGGTCTCACCCCTCCATCGTGCCTAAATACAGCTCCAGCTCTTACAGCTTCCTTCTAGCTGCCAGCTGCCATTGTCAAGGCTACCAGAGCTCCATTGTGCTTACCTCTAACTCTGTCACCTGAATTACTGACTGGGTTCAGACAACACAATAACCCACACTCAAGGGTTGTGTGTGGGTTGTGGTTGAAATGTGGGTTATCATGTTGTCTGAACCCAGCTGAGATAACAAACCATGGTGAACAACCCGCAGTTCACAACCCAACAACAAACCATGGGTTCTCTTCATGGGTTGTTCGTGGTTAACAAGCCATGGCTTGTTAGCACAGCTGGGTTCAGGTAACACGATAACCCACATTGCAACAACCCACACTCAACCCATACTCAGCCCTTGAGTGTAGGTTTCTTGTTATCTGAACTCAGCCACTATCTGCTGAACTTTGTAACTAAGAATCTAATGCCTGAGTTTGTTTCCTCCTCTTCCCTGCCAATCCTCTTTTCCTTTCGTGTTATGTCTTATATTGTAAGCCTGAGGGCAGGGACTGTCTTATTACTGATCTTTGTAAGCAGTTCAGGGGGGGGGGGGAGGGTTCAACTGAAGAATGGCTGCAAAATTGCTTCAAACAAACAATACACTGAGACTGAACCCAGGTCCACAAGCGACCCTCTTTACATTCTCTCCCTATTTTGCAGTTTCCCTCCACTGGATTTGTTACTTTCCCCTGGCTTGCCACTGTCAAGGCTCTCCTATGACTTTAACAGATGTGTATGGTAGGCAGAAAACCAACACACTGAGCTTTCCTTGGAACAGAGAGGCACTGATGGGAAGAGCACTGACCAATGAATGTCTGCCTGTCGCACAGCTGTCGAAGGTGCAGGAGCCTTCAGCCAGGGTTTCCAACTTTTGAACTGGCCGCTGTAGTCATGCTGTTCAACTCAACGGCAGCTCCTATGTGAGATATTAGCACAGGGCTGGCTCAAGACATTTTGCCACCAGAGGCAAAGGACAAGACACCCCTTCCCCCATTTCACTGATAGAATCTAAGCTGGCTGGCAGCTGCTTCAACACTGGTGATGGGGTGGCATCCTCCACCACACCTGAGGGCAGAGGCCTAGCTTAGGGGCAGCACTGAGGGTGTCACTGCCTTGTCCTCCGGCATCTTCTGCCTGAGGCAGCTGCCTCCCTTTTGCCTAATGGTAGGGCAGGCCCTGCATTAGTAAGTGATAATATTTATATGAAAAGCTTTTCCTCATATCAAAGGGCAAGGCCAGCCCAAGATATTTTTCTGCTTGAGGGGAAGGACAAGATGGTGCCCTCCCCAACTTTCCAAGTTGGGAGGCCTGTTGCCCCCCCCCCCCATCACTGGTAACAGGACAATGTCCACTGCACCTTACGGGGGGGGGGGGGCAGGCCGGCTGTGTGCCTCACACACAGCTGTGCCCTCCAGGATCTTGCAGCTGCTTCCCAACTCACCGCACTTGTTGCCTGAGGTGGCTGCCTCACTCTGCCCAATGGTACGACCAGCCCTGTCAAGCCTACCCCCCATCTTGGCCTCTCTCCTCCTCCTCCTCCTCCTCCTCCCTTTTGCTTTCCCTCAGCTTTGCTCTTTCTCCGTTTCAGCTTTTGGTTCCCTCTGTGAATTTTTCTCCCCCCTTCCAACCCGCTGCATGACCTTGGGCTTCCTCTCAGGCAGCCCTGAAAAGAATAAAGAAAAGATGCATGCAAATTGTCACTCACGAGCAGAAGAGCTGAGTGCAGCAGCTGAGGAAGTGGCCAGCCAGCCTGCTTGCTTGCTGCTTCTCTGAACTGGGAAACAGCCCACGAAGAAGACTCAGGATCCAAGCCCTCACCAGCCCACCCTGCCGCTGCTGCTCTCCGCTTGCTTCAGCATCAATGACAGAGTGACTGGGAAGTGGGAACCAGCTTTTGGAACCAAGTGAGCAACAGCGTGAGATTGTGAGTTGTCTTAGTACCTCCAACAAAGGTTTGTTTGTTTTGTGAGGTCTGGAAACGCTTTGTCTTGAAGTGCAGGATAAATGGGCAGGTTTGCTTAGTTGAGGAGGGGGAAAAAAGCAAAACAAAATATACACGACTGACCCTGGGCTGCTCTTGTGCCTTTTCAAAGTACCGTAGTTAAATGTGCAGGAATAAAAGGTGATGCTTGTTACAGCAGAAATGTCATCACCTGCTAGGATCTGTGGATTGTTAATGGCATAGCAACATTGGCTAGTTGAAGAGTTGGCAACCCTGCATGGGGTCCTAAAAATGAAGGTGCTGGGAGAGTTGCTATCTGTAGGGAGCACTTGCAGACCAGACCTCTAGCCCTTAAATATCTCCCCCACTTTCTCCCCGTGTGTTGTGTGCTCCTCTGGTCTTGAGACTGAAAGCTTGTGAGGTTTGCAGACATTATGCAAATAATATTATTATATTTATTTATTTGTAAGAAGAATTAGACACATTCATGGAGGATATATGTGTGTGCGTGCACGCGCTGTCTGTTTATATGTAATGGTTTTCATATTATGTACAATATTATATTTTTAAGGTTTTTAATCTTTGTAAACCGCCCAGAGAACTTTGGCTATTGGGCGATATAAAAATGTCATAAATGAAATGAATTTTCAACGGATAACTAAATGGAACCTCCGTGTTTAGAGGCTATATACCTCTAAGTAAGAATACGCTGATGACAAACAGTAGGGAAATGGCCATGCTTGTGAGCTTCCCTGAAGCATTTGATTAACCACTGTGAATTTTGGACTAGAGAATCCAGCAGGACTCTTCTTATATTCTTAATATAGGGATGGGCAGACTTCAGGCTTGTGGAATCTTTTCTCTTCTCACTAGAATCCCTATTCACCAGCTGGAGCCTGGTGCAAAAGATATACACTTAAAGAATTTTGAGCCCAGGGATTTATTTTGATAGATTACCAAAACTGAACGGAACTCAGTCCTTTCACACAAAAACCATTCCTCGAGCTTCCGTCTTTTCATTGGTTTAACTAAGGGCAGGGAGGCGAGTCACTTTGTTGCTGCTGCTATCGTCAAACAATTGGGAGTCAGAAATTGTTGCGGATCTACTGCACATCATGCAGAGATCAACCAGTAGATCTAACTCCACCTTCTGCCCACCCCTGAGTTAGTCCACTCTCACATTAATTCAACATTGCTTTTGCACCAACCATGCTTGGCAGATGTTAATGCTACCTGTGACCATTTAAAAAAAAATAAAAAAATCTCCATATGATATATCTTCTATTTAACATGTATTAGCACTTTTGATGTATGAAGTGTGTAACAATCTTTTTTATTTCCCTTCTCAACTGCCCTGTGAGTTAGGTCCCAATTTTTTCCATTTTGCAGATGACTAACTGAGGTATAGCTTGAGTGGTGACCTGCCTCAAAGAGGTGGGACATGCTCAGCACTCTGAAGAACTGCTAAGACTTGTTTCCGCAATTAAATCAGGTGTCTGTATTTCCCACATCTGTAATTTGAATGTCATGCCTGCTGCACCTGTGGTGGTTCTTCAGCTTGGTTGCATCAGGGTTCTTTCCAGGCTGCCCTGTTTTCTTATGGCTACCTGGTGAGATGATGTATAAAAGGGTCACCTGTTGCATTTGTCCACTTGGGCCATGATCCAGCAAAACTCTGTGCATGCACGGAGGGGGGGGGAGTCACAAAGCTGGAAGTGGTGTATGTATGATATTACCAACTGTTGCAGTAGAAACTTCAAACTGCCATTCTATTTTAAGTCCTAAAATTTAAACTGAACAGTAGATTGCCTCTTCAAAAAAACCCAGCTCTTCAGAATTTCTCTGTGTAATTTTCTTTGGTCCATGGACCAGAACTGAAGAACCACTGGAGTAAATGATCCAGTGGATCCTTTCAATCTTTATGGTTTCTTTGATATTAGAAAGCAGACCTGTTGTTCTTGTTGGAAAAAGCAAACAAAAACACGAAAGAGCAAGATTCTAGTCCTCATGGTTGCAGAAAAATGTTTGGTTAATTTTTACTAAAGATTTAAAACTCGGGAGTAATGTGCATGTTTGCAGGCAATGGGGGCCCCATTGTCTCTCCCCACTGCCTTCCTATTTGCTTCTGCGTAACAAATGTATCCCATCTATTTTGCCAAATTCTGGAGGGCCCCCCCCCCGCTTGATTAAAGCAGGGATATAAAACATCTTGGTTAAAATATGCCAATTGCCCACAATTTATTCTACAATCTAGAGTAGATCATGGAATCTGTGATTCTTTTACAGCAGGGGTGTGAAGACTTCAGACTTGAGTGATCTTTGTTTTTTTACGAGAACCCCAAGATCCACCAACCAGAGCCAGGTGCAAAAGACATACTCTTAGAATTAAGGAACAAGTTACCTCTGAGCCTAGGAATTTGGTTTCATAAAACTATAGAACTGGAAGGGACCTTGGAGATCATTTAGTTCAACTCCCTGCTCAATGCAGTCTCTGCGCTCTAGGGCTGGATCCACACCTAAGATTTGTTACAGTACTGTATTGCTGCCGTGACTTGTGAGGCACACAACACACACACTTTTCAGTGCTGGTCGCACTAGTCCTGCGTAATCATTCTTTGTTTCTTCCAGAATTTCCTTGACTAGGTTTATCACATCTTTTTCAGTTATTGTGGTTCACTGTTGCAGTACGCAGCTAGTGTGTGCGAAACTTGTGCTGCAGTTGCCTGTCCGAGGTGTGGACACAAAAGTGTCATCACTAGAGTTAGCCAATAGTTTTCGAGGGGCAGGGGGAATGTGCATCTGGTGGGGAAGAGAGCTATCCACCCTTAATTTTTTGTTTGTTTGTTTGTAAATGTTCTTGCGCAGCTTTGCACCTCTGAGCAGGCTGCTTCGGGGAATTGTGCTTTAAAAAAAACCAATTTCACTCCTGCGCATGTGTGCAGCTCCGCATAAGCAGCAGACCAGAAACAAAAAAAAACCCCTTCTTCTGAAATGGCAGTTCTCCCTGCATGTGAAAGGCAGCACCCCCAAGATAACCGTTATGGAGTTTGAGAGGGGACAGTTGTGGGAGGCTTCCCCCCCTTTTAACAGCCCCATTCACCCACTTGCCCAAAGAACAGGGAGCTCTAATTTATTCAAAAGCCATGTCTATTCAGAAGTAAATCACATTCTCTCCAATGCCCTTACTCCCAAGTGTATCATATTGCTTTAACAGGAGCCTTGTGTTTGGGAAACTCAGAATGGGAGGAACACTGCTTTGGGAAATTGCATTTGGGTGGAGGGGAGGGGCACAGTGAATCCTCCTGGCTTCACCCCGACCCTGTGGGAGGGCAGTGGCGGCAGCAGCACCCTCCTTCTCCTTCTGTTTTGTGAGGGGCTGGAAGAGCTTTTTCCTTTCTTTTTTTAAAGATCGCTCCTGTGCTCGTTTGCACCTGTGCAGAGATGACGAAGCAAAATAATTTTTTTAAAGCCCTGTTCAAGGCAATGCCCAATTCTTCTGCTATGGAATTAGGTGTGGGATGGTGAACTGGGATAAGTGCAGTACATTTAACGAGAGTGTGCCCTGTGAGTAGTGACTGCGGAACGTGAATATAGCGGTACCGTTCTGCAAACTTGACAATATACAACATAATGTGGATCCCCCCCCCCCAATGGAGCTGTATCATTCCTGAAAGATATCTGCTTAAATATCTCCAGTTCCACTGCTGAATAGCTCTCCCTGTTCGACTGCTGAATAGCTCTCACCATTAGGAAGTTTCTCCTAATATTTAGCTGAAATCTGCTTCCCTGTGATCACCACCCACTGGTTCTAGTTCAGCTCTCTGGAGCAACAGAGAGCAGGTCTACTCCATATTCTGCATGACAGCTCTTCGGATATTTGAAGACCGCTATCATGTCTCCTTGTAATCTTCTCTAAGCATAGACAGCTAAACATACACAGCTCTTTCAACCGTTCCTCATAGGACTTGCTGAGCTCACAGTTCTTCCACACACAAAAATGCTCCTGGTTCCGCCAAGCACTTCTTCATTTCATCAGTGCAATTTACGTGATAAAAGTCATTTTGTTGATGTTGCTATTGTTAAATGATTGGGAGTCAGAAACCCTTACCTACTGCAAATTAACCCAGAGATCTACCAGTAGATCCAGATCTACCTTCTGCCCAACCTGTTTTATAGTGCAATTATAAACATGTTTATTCAGCAGTAAGTCCCAATAAGTTCAACAATAAGTTCCAGCAAGTGTGCTTAGGGTTTCATACCCTTAAATACACAACACTAGGAAAGAGTGAGTGACTACACAGCACCCTGGCATTATTCTTTTGTCTGAGACCTATGTATATGTAAAGTAAATCTAATTCTATTTTCGGATTTACTTATGTTTTGATTGAATGATACAAGCAAGAGGGTTGAAAGATAAAAATTAAAATCAGATAGGAAGAGAGGCAAGGAAATTGAAACAGAACAGTAAACTGATTCATATCTGCAAACTGAACATATTTAGGTAATATAACTTTTTTTCTTTCTCTTTCCGATAACAAATTTAGGAGTTCAGGAATCTAGGGAAAATACTTTTGTTTATCTAAGGTCACACGAGTGGAAATAACTAAGGCTGTCTCACTTTACTTATGTAACATACCCCAAATCACAACATCCTCATCTTGATGTTTAGTAATCCTGAATGGCTGTTACCACCCAGTGCCATATTTATAGTCACTAAGGTGGATTAGAATTTTTAAAATACAAAAAATGTGCATTAAAAATTATTTACCAATAAATTTGCATTAGAAGTGGGAGAGAGAAGAAACTCACTGTGTTATCATCCTGATTAAAAGAGTGGCAGGGAACAAGTGAGGCTGGGCCCCTAGATCAGCCTTCCCTAACCTGGTGCCCTCCAGACGTTTTTGGACTTCAATGTGCATCAGCCCCAGCCAGCATGGCCAATGCTCAGGAATGCTAGAAGCTGTAGTCCAAAACTTCTGGAGGGCACCAGATTAGGAACGCCTTTCCTAGGTACTTCGTTTATTTACTTGTATGGAAAGAGAGAGAGCACACGCACTTCCAGACTAGGCTTTTATTGCACTATTGCACTGCTGCATTTATGGAATTTCACAGGAGACCAGATGACATCTACTCATAGCCTTCCCTTGCTTCCCCACTGCTTCTTCCAAATTTGTTTTCTTACCATGGAACATCTGTTAAGGAAGAAAAGACGCACAAAGCCTGCTGATTGTTAGTGCTAGGATCCCTCTGTCTGGAAGCACCCAGAGAGAGGCAGACGGTTGACCCAGGTAGGAAACCAGCATAGCAGCGGCTCTCCAAGGAGGCTTTTCCCATCACCTCCTACCTGGGTTCCTTTTAACTGGAGATGCCGGGGACTGAACCTGGGACCTTCTGCATGGAAACATTCGCTCCACCACTTAACCACAGTCCCTCCCTCCCTAGATAAAATAAACATTTCTTGCAAAATAATGTTTGAGTAAGAACAGGATGCTCAGCGAAGTAGATTAATTTCTAACAATCCGAGGAGGAAACTTCTTGAGCTTTCACATTGTATCATCACATGCTGTGTCAGACTGTGACCGAGCAGGTGGTTCTACATACCGTTTATTGTTGCCCCTGCCTACTGAGGCAAGTTCATTTTGGGGTCACTCGGAAAACCAACTGCACGCAAACAAGACATTGACAAACTCCTGGATGTTTCTTACATGCATGCTTTTAGCTTGAGTTTTTTTTAAAAGGTAAGTGACACTACCATGTCCATACGGTGGGGAACAGTATTTGGGTGGGGGCCAGATGACCCACCCACTGAGCCCTCTGCGGACCAGATGACACCACACCCACACCCCCTGGCATGATCTGGTCCCCAGCTACTGCTCTGGTTAGAGCTCCTCCAGCCAGTGCAATGGTTGGGGATCTGGCTGGAGGAGCACTCCTTCAGCCAGTGCATAGTTTGGGGTGGCTTGGTCTGTCCCGCATCTTTTCCCATTGGGGAAGACACAGGGTGGGCAAAGCACAACACCCTCCTCACCCTCCCAACTGCCAGCGCACTAAAGGGAATATCTGCTGTCAACTCCTGTCACTGATCAGAGATAACAGCAGGGATTTCCCTTAGCATGTCACTCACCCTGCCAATTGGGAAGGGGAGTGGCACCCAAGGGAATTCCCAGTGTTATCTCCAATTTCTGATCAGAGATAACAGCAGGAATTCCTCTCCCTGTTAGCCTTCAGTTGGCAGAGCTTGGGGGAGGGCCCTTTCCTGAGGCCCTGCAAGCTGGATAGGCCAGCCTGGTGGGTCAAACTTTGCCTCCTGGCTGGAGGTTCCCCATTCTTGCCATAAGTCTTAAGATCTTCAGGGGAGGCTCCCTTCTCTCGGTACCACCACCATCAGAGGCATGGTTGGTGGGGATCTGAGAGAGAGCGTGCTCAGTGGCTGCTCCCAGGATCAGGAACTACCTGCCATGAGAGGCTAGGTTGATCCCCTCCCTGGTATCCTTCCGCCAATAGTCAAAGATGTTTTTAATCAGGCAGGCCTTTGGCATATAAGATGGTCTGCTGCTGAAGATTTAATTGGTTGGTGCTGTTGTTTTATCATTTTTAATTGGTTGGTGCTGTTGTTTTATTGTTGTAGTTTTAATTGCGTTTTTCATGTATTTTTATGCCAAATCTTTTTAAAATAAGATTTTGTTAATCAGGATTTTACAGTTAGTCACCTTGAGTACTTTTTTTTTTGGCAGAAAGGCAAGATAGAAAATTAAAGTAAGTCTTAATGAGGCAGTTACCTCAGGTAGCAAATTTGCAGTGCCGTAAATTGATATAATCAAGAGCTGAAACCCAGGATAATTGTTACTATCCTGTTCATTTCCACAAGGCTTTGGAAATGTTCATTTTATCCTGTTCATTTCCACAGGGGATTTTATTTGCAGAATGTGTCCCAGATCTGTCTCCCATGCTGTTAGAGTCAGAGAATTTTAGAGTTGGAAGGGAACTTGGACGGCTATCTAGTCCAGCCCCGAGCTCAGTGTTGTCAGTCATATGACACATACTGTTCAAAATGTCACACTAACATGCTTTTGCTACACCCAGGGCATAATGTCTCCACCAGAGGTGTAATGTTACCCACTTCTGAAATTAAGTTTCCAACAACTAAAAATGATGCCCTCATCATTGATCATAGCAAATCTTTCTGGAGTTAAATACTATCCATGCATAATTTCATATTGATTTCTCTTTGATTCAAACTATGAAGGTTGTTAATTCCTGGATGGCATATATCTTCTGCCCATTGCTCAGCTTTAAGCATCACACCTCAGTTTCATTCCCTCCTTTTTGCAGATCTCTTCTTTCAGTTTGTTAATTTCAGTACGGTAAGTTTGATTACAAAACTCAGTGAGATCAAAGGTTTTATGGTCTCGCACTATAGGTGTTATATTAGAATAGCTAGGAAAACTGTGTTATCACCCATTGTATAGTTGTTTATAGTGACTGTGGATATCTTGCATACAACTGAGCTGTGCATAAACTCTAAATCTTGCATTTCATGGTCTGTTTTGCTCTATTCAATCTACATTCTCCAAGTGTAGCTGAAATGGCACCATCCATGCACAAAAGGGAGGTATCAAGCAGGCTTGGGGAAGCCCCATGTTCTGCAGACATACAATCCATCTTTAGGGGGGAAATCCTCAGGGGGGGCCCTCCAAAAACAGCCTAATGAGGACTGAACATGCTCAGTGGGCATGAAAGATTAACAGCCTGCATAGGATGAATGTAAGCCTCCAAGTTTGGGGGCTTAGGATCATTGTAATAGGATTGCTCCCTCCAGGACTTAATTTCAAATGCAGGGATGATCCTTAGGGAACTACTTGGGAGCCAGGAGTGGATTCCACCTTGGTACCAATACCTTCAGTTCCAACAAAGAATAAAAATAACACAACTTTGAAAAATGACCTGATTTGAGGAACTTTTGATGACATTACAAACACATGTATTCTAAGATATAATCTATAATTAAATAATTTCAGAAATTAAAAGAAACATATAAATTGATGTGGGCAAGGGATTTAAGTATGGTTATTGGAGAGGAAGTTTGGCAGAAATTCCAGGTACAGGTCTTTGATATAAATAAAATGTTTTCAGTTTCTATGCCATTGAAAGAGGCCCAAGTAAAAGTTATTTTTTGTGGGTACATGACTTCAGATAGAATGAATAGAATATATCGTGTGAACATATTTGGTTGTTGGAAATGTGGTGAATTGGATGTTGGTTTATTACATGTTTTCTGGAGTTGTTCTAGAGTACAATTATATCTTTTGTGAGATAGAACAAATGATGGGGTTTAATTTGGCTGTGTATGTTTTATTAATATTGTTCAGTTATATAACTTATGTCTCAAATGTGAAGCAGGTGTACTACTTGATTGCTAATCATTTGGTGGCTGCAAAGATTGTGCTGGCAAAATATTGGAAATCGGCAAATGAACCAAGTAATAGGGAATGGCTGTTTAAAGTACTGGAATTGGCTCACATGGACAAACTGACAGAATTGGTCCATAAAAAATGGGCTGATAATGCTTGGGGAGGGGCCGTAGCTCAGTGGTAGAACACATGTTTTGTATGTAGAAGGTACCAGGTTAAATCCACAACATCTCCAGGTAGAGCTGGAAAAACTCCTGCCTGAAACTCTGGAGAGCCACTGCCAGTCTGGGTTGACAATACTGGGCTAGATGGACTCATGGTTTGACTCAGTATAAGGCGGCTTCCTGTGTTCCTGTGCTTTAAAAAGATATATTTTCTTAAAATGGAACCCCCATTTATTAGGTACTAGCTGTTGCCCACGGCTGCGCTCGCGTGGATTTTAGGATTTGGTACAATGGAAAAGATACAGTGTCTCTGACTGAAAGTGTAACGTTTAGGAAGTGTAACGTTTAGGCTGGGTGCTGGCAGCAGAAAACTTTTCTGACAAATATCTGATCTTAAAGAAAAATCAGGTTAATTCTGAGAGTCTACAGGTGATGAAGAGTGACCGTGCCAAGTTTGGGGTAGATCTGTCAAAACGTGATGGAGTGGAGCCTATGCGACAACGCCCCCCACACAGCAGTCATTCAGTCATTTAAAAACTTTCCCTCCCTTTTCACCCCCTTAGAGAACATTCTAAATGGCCCAGGGGAGATTTGCATACCCACCCCTATTGGCCCCTGCAGGAATTCATACAAACATTCTAAGTGTTGTATGGGCTATTTGCATAACTGCTCCTATTGGTTCCTGCAGCAATTATGAGGTGAGGCCGATTTGCATAACTGCTCCCCTGTTGTTTTGCCCATAGGATATGAGAGTGGGGCAATTCCCCCCTTTTCACCCCCTTAGGGACTGAATTTCCAAAAATCCTTCCTTAGTGGGTGTCTACGTCATAAAAGCAACCTCCCTTCAAAATTTCACGTTCCTAGATTAAACAATTTGAGCTGGGCGTTGATGAGTCAGTCAAAATCAGTCAGTCAGTCAGGACACCTTCTTTTATATATATAGATTGGAACAGTGTTTCTGTGTTATGTAAATTACAGCACAATCCTATGTATGTCTACTCAGAAGTAAGTCCCATTGGATTTAATGTAGGTTACTCCCAGGTATGTGTGCATAGAATTGCAGCTTTAAAGCGCAATCCTAAAGTGCATGTTTATGTAGAAAAAAGGCCTAGAACTGTCAGTTTCCCCAGCCAGCCATGCTTGGAGTTTCATAGATTTCATATATAGAGCTGGAAGGAGCCTACAAGGCTATCGAGTCCAACCCCCTGCTCATTGCAGGAAACTAGAGGAGGGGTCTCCCATCCAAGTAATAACCAGGCCTGACCCTGCTTAGCTTTGTAGGATTAATTTGTGTAAATGTGCATAGGATTGCACCCTTAGATAGATATATCCAGTGCTTTTTTTCTGGAGAAAAGGGTACCGGAACTCTTGGATTACATTTCCTCGGGAGTAGATGGCGATTAAATTGTAATGCAATTAATAGAAGAAAAGGTGCTGGAACTCAGTTCCGGTGAGTTCCACCAGAAAAAAAGCCCTGGATATATCTTTTCAGGATAAGATGAAATGGTACTGTACTGTATCATATTGGTTTATAGGCTCCCCCCACACACACACACACACTATTTCTATTGTTAAAATGATTTGATTGACTTTGTGTTTTTGTTTATAAATAAAAATTTAAAAAGAACGAAATACAAAATGCATTTACTAAATGAATTTATAAAGTGTGTGTGTGGGGGGAACCTAAAGGGCAAAAAAAGTTAAAATTAAAATTTAAAAAAACGGGAGGCAGAATGCAATGGAGTATCCTAGAAGAGAGTGTTACTAAATAGAAGCACTTCACATTGCAACATCTTTTTGCAAGCCCTACTTGTTTTTGTTAATCATTTATCAGGCACCTAAAGTTTTTTAGGCACTGTACAAAGATTTTTTTTTAAAAAAAGAAGGCTAAAATTTAATGGACACAATACAAAATGAAAAGAGGATGTGGAGGGAACAGAAAAATGAGCAAACTCAGGCACTAATTCTTAAAGTTTACAGTATTATAGTGTATGTGATCGGCCAAGTGAGAATAACACTTCAAGCTTCTATTGATGTTGGCTCCAGTCCATGAAAGCTCCTGCCACAAGTCCATTACTCTTTAATGTGCCGCAGTACCCCCACTCACTCTGTGTGTGTGTGTGTGTGTGAGAGAGAGAGAGAGAGAGAGAGAGAGAGAGAGAGAATTACAGGGATTTATACCAACCCCCTTCAATGAATTCTGAGGGTGGCTTACACAGAATCAAAATTACAATAAAAGCTATTTAAGCAAACACATTAACATTAATATTTATTAGAATATCATGAATTGTTTCCAGTGTTCCTTTCATCTGATTTGTGTTCTCATATTTCTCAAACTGTGTTACATTTCACTGAATAAAATTAACATGGATTTGATTCAAAAAGCCCCTAATCTAAAAAATATTGGTCAAATTGATGCCCTGCATTTTAGCTACAACCCAGGTTTGTTTTTTAATGGGGTAGAATGCAGTGATGGTTGTGTGTTGAAGTCGATAGGAATCAAGTGCTTAACAGTGAGCTTAAATAATAAGGATTTCAAGAGATTTCAGGATGATTCACACATGCAGAATAATCAAGGGATATATATGCACTTGATTAACTGGGAGCTGAAAGTGTGAACAGAGTCCTCTAAAAAGCATTGATAGGTGATCTCAAAGTTCTCTCTGTGCCATTAAATGTGTGAGATAGCCCATTCACACATAAAATTCATCACCTAATGTTGCAGTCACTGAGTAATTAATTAACCCATATGAACCAGCTCTTCCATGTACCTCACTTTCTTCAGATAGTATTTATGATTTTTAACTCCTTCTCTCAAATCTTTCCATCTATATGCTCCCATATTTCCCGATAATAAAATAGTCCATTAAAGATTTATTCCAATGGAAAGACTTCTTTTTTTTGTATACTGGACATCAAAGGCGAGAAATCAATTAATCTTTCATTGTGTTTTAGCATTGGTTTATATTGTATTTGCTTTTCTTATGCATGTCCCCCTTAGAACTTTGGCTATAGGGTGACTCATAAATTGATTGAATGAATAATTTCCTAAGCAATCCATGCTTCCCTGGCTCACTTCCAGGCACCCCCTCCCCAAATGTGCTAGAATCCAATAGAGGTTGCTTTCACACTAGGATAGCCACTTACACATTGTCAAAAAAACCAGAAATGCATTGCCAAAACAAGAACAAAAGAGAACACAGATCTGCATAAAATTTGCAGATATGTAAAGGTGCAAATTTAGAAAAGATTAATGTAATTAAAATATAAATGCAATACACCTCACCATAGTGACCAGCTGACCTGTGTGCCTGCTCAGTCTGCTATGCAGGTGTTGATGGGCAACTTCAAAACCCCTGCCTCCCTGCTCTCCCATCTTAGGCGTCTTCATCTTTAAACTGGACTTGGACTGGACAGCTTTTCCAATAGAGGACTGTCCTCTGACAGCCCTTTAAATAGAGGACTGTTGCCTGTAAAGTAGGACAGATGCACACCAGCCTTTTTGTCTGGAATTGCCATCCTTTGTTCACTCAATTTTTACAGAGAATCCAGACAGCATTGTTGTCCATCCCATAGCAGTCCAGAGTTTTCTGTGTTGTCCTGTGTGATTTTTTTTCCAGGCCTGATTTGTTGCTGCTGCTTCTTTTTTTGCAATAGCATGCAACTGCAGTGCTGGTCTTTCTACTGTGGAGGGGGAAAGCACTACTGAAGCTTTTAACGGCCCCTGTATGTTTAATTTTTAAAATCCTGGTTGCAAGTTTAGCCTTTTGATCTTGGTGTGTGTGTTACTGTAGAATATACACTTAAATAATCTCCCTTATGCACACTTAGCAGGGAGTAAGCCCACCCCACCCCCATTTTGAAAGGTTGAAATATCTCCCCTAAGCTAAGCAGGGTCAGGCCTGGTTGTTATTTGAATGGGAGGCCCCTCCTCTAGTTTCCTGCATTGAGCAGGGGGTTGGACTTGATGGCCTTGTAGGCCCCTTCCAACTCTATGATCTATGAATCTATAAACTAAAATATACTGGTATTTTGGCCACCCCCTTTTGCCTTCGGCCCCATCTCCTTTTGCCTTTGGCCCTGCCTGCCACTGGAGTTTTGCCCCCAAGAGCTTCTCAGAAATTGAATTTACCGTAGTCCTTGGGCTGAAAGAGGATTGACACACCCTCAGTTCTGGTCTGAAGGCACATGAAGCAACAACCTTGCTGCAGCGAAGCAGGTCTGGGTTTGGTCTGTGCCTGAATGGGAGACCAAGCGGGGAACCCCATGTAACACTGACTCAAGCTAGAGAAAGAAAAGCAGGATATAAATGAGATTCATTTGCTGCCGCTATACACTTCCTCTAAAAGTGCAGGCGTGTCTCCGAAAGTTTACATGGCTTAGGCAGAAGCAAACTAGCCATGCATTGTTGTGCAAACTAGCCATGCATTGTTGTGCAAACTAGCCATGCATTGTTGTGCATTGTTGTGGTGGGCCTTTTTCAAAGGAAGGGAGGGGCAGTGTTGAAACAGTGCATTTTGTAATCTTGCAGAGAATGTTTCTTGGTGTATCTGAAGTTTAAATACTGCCAGACACAGACTTTGAAATCGTGGAATCAGTCTCAGAAGTTGTTTAGATTTCTAGGGCTTTGATATGGAACATGGGAAGGAGCCATAAAAAAGTTGCCTCTGAGTGTATGCAGAGCACCGTTGCATTGCTGCTGTACAGCTGTGGTAAGCAGATCAGATCAGATTTGTTTATTTGAATATAATTGTCAGATTGTCACAAAACAAACATTTAACAAAAGATACTGGATATCAATACAAATATAATAACATACTTACATAAAGTGAACACAAATCCAGATCATATAGAGTAGAGGTGGTGTACCTCTTTCTGCCCGAGAGCGGAATTCAATTTCAGAGAAGCTCTTAAGTCCCGCATTCCAATGGTGGGCATGACCAAAGGTGAAAGGGACATGGCCAAAATACTAATAATACCAGCATATTTTACCTTAAAGCTCATACTATAAATAATAAGCTCTTAAAATAAATAATTTCCCCAGGAATTTTAGTCTTTTGTTTTAAATTCTTTACTGTATTTTAAATCTCTGTACTGCTGCTAGGTTTTATTTTGGCTTTTACTCCTATTTTATGCTGTAGTCTTAAATTTTTAAATTGTTATACTGTATTTTATTTTGCATTTTGTGGTTTTAATTGTTGTGAACCACCCATAGAGCTTCGGCTGTTGGGCAGTATAGAAATGTAGTAAAAAAAATAATAATAATAAAATAAATAGAAGTAACCTAAGTAAGCCTAAGAAGAGGCATTACAACCTTTTAGAATGGGGAGGGGGAATTGCGCAGAAGCTGGGCAACCATCAAATGATTGGTGGTCAGGGGAGAGGGGAACCCCAAAGGACCAGACTGAAACTTCAGGCTGGCCAGATTTGGCCTACAGGCCTGATGTTTAACACCCCCCTGACATTGAATCATCTTAAAATACTGGATCTCTAGCTAAAATAAGTAAAATTCACACAAACCTGTATAAAATTATACAAAAGCACTCATGATCTACCCGACAAGGCACAGCATTCTCCTTTAAGAAAGTTTCTCTAACACTTATTACTGTATTTAAAATACAGCAAAGGATTTAAAATAGTACAGGATTTAAAACAACAGAGACTGAAAGACTAAAATTCCTGGGAAAGATTGATTGATTGATTATATTTATACCCTGCCTTTTTTCCTGAAAGGAACCCAAGGCGGCTTACATAATCCTCCTCCTCCTCTCCATTTTATCCTCACAACGACCCTGTGAGTAGGTTAGGCTGAGAGTCAATGGCTGGCCCAAAGTCACCCAGTGAGTTAGTTTCATGGCTGAGCGGGGACTAGAACCTGGATCTCCCAAGTCTCAGTCCAACACTCTCACCACTACGCTACACCTGCCCAAATAACCTGACCCTTAGCACACTATACAAAGGACGATATAATAATAATAATAATAATAATAATAATAATAGTGAAGAAAAGAGCCTTTGAGGGTTCCTGCACACACACACACACACACACACACACACACACACACGCCTCCTCATGTGTAAACCAAGTAAGGCTAGTTGGGGGGCTGGGAGGAGGCGAAATGTGCATAAAGTATCAGATGGGACATGGCACCTGAAAGTCTACGGCTTTTCAGATGCAAATGTCATGAGTCTCCCTCCCCTGCCTGGCCAGGTGAAGTGCATCATGATTGGCTAAGAAGCAGAAAAGCTACAGGAAGGAGGAGGGGAGGGGGAAAGAGCTATTTCCCAACGTGTGGGTTTTTGGTCTTTGTGGCGTGTGTGTGTGGCGCGTGGCTGCCCGGCTGTTGGAGCAATGGTGGCGTGCCAAGGAGAGGCCCAAGCCTTCGGGGGGGGGGGGCTCAGGATCCGACCCCAGGTAGCTCCTGGTGAAATTAGCTGAATGAGGGCTCTGGTAAAGGCAAGCCTTGTTGGAGGCTACCCATCTCGGACCTGCGGGTAGATGTGGTAATCTCCATCGGGCAGCAAGGCTGTGCTGGATCTAACCCTGGAAGAGAACTGACCCTCAAGTAACAGAGTTGTGTGCCTGAGAGATATTAAGAATCAGGTTTTGTTATTTTGCAGCTTTACTGTGTACTAAAGTGTCTCTCTCTAATTTGGTGTGCTTCTCTCATTTCCCACCTTTTGTTGTAAAATGCTACCTGAATAAACCTCCTCTTGGTTTTACCCCACATGGGTTTTGTAGTCGCTCTGTGGCTTCAGTAACTAAATCCAGGTTACAGTCAGAAAGGCAAGTCTCTGAACAGAGATTCAAGTAGGATTGCAGACAGCTGAGTCTGGCAATCTGGTATCTTGAGATCTCTGGGGGTCTTGGTTCCTTTGGGGTAGGAAAGGGTGGGGGTGTGGCGGGTCAGCCAGCCCCCCTTCCTCAATAATAATAATAATAATAATAATAATAATAATAATAATAATAATAATTATTATTATTATTATTATTTATTTATTTATTTATTTATTATATTTATACCCCGCCTTTTTTCCTGCAAGGAATTCAAGGCGGCTTACATAATTCTCCTCCTCCTCCTCCTCTCTATTTTATCCTCACAACAACCCTGTGAGGAAGGTTAGGCTGAGAGTCAGTGACTGGCCTGAAGTCACCCAGTGAGTTTCATGGCTGAGCGCTCTCACCACTACGCCACACTGGCTCTTAATAATAAGTGGTCAGCGGACACATCAAGCCCCGGGCTGTAGCTTCAAGGCAGATTTGAACTCTAGTTCATGGTTTGTTTGTTTGTTTCCTTTTGTAGAAATCAAAGGCTGCACACTACAGTTGCTTTGGTTTAAAACATTCAGATGGGGTTTCTCACCTTTCTCCTCTTTTGAGTAAGCTTTCTCTTCCTTTGAAAAGGCGTTCATAAGATTTCCTAGCTGTTGTACTTGAATGCAGATAGCACAAAATGAGTAAGTCGTGCACGCAGCTCCCTTCTTGTTTCAAAGGCATGTTTTTACTCACATTTCAGAAAGGGTGTTCTCTGGAAAGGCAGGCACTTTGGAAATACCAGTGCAAACTGCTTTTCATGACTTATGTAACCTTTCCAGAGCATCACATTTGGATTGCAAACATGTGCATATCAGCATGCATTGCCAGGGCTGGTGTCAAGGGTAGGCGTAGGTGGGCACCTGCCAAGGGCCCACATCCCAGCAGCGGACCACTGACGAGAGCCCCCTGGAGTTGCTCCTCCTCTTCACCCTTGCAACCTGCTTGCTCACCTGCCTCTCGCCCTCGCCCAGGCAAGGGTGGTGGTGAGAAGGAGGAGCAGCAGATGCCACTATCTACTTGCTCACGGCTCCCTGCCTGCCTGCCTGCTTAGCCAGCAAGTGGTAGCAATGATGAGAAACAGGATGAGGAGCAAGAGCAGCTGGTGACAATTGTGGCGAGAAGGTAGAGAAAGGAGGGGTCCCATTGATGATGTCTTGCCCAAGGGCTCTCTAAAACCTGGAGCCATTCTCTGTGCATTGCTCTGACTGGTTGCGTTCATAGAGGCACCATCCTGGGTTGGTTAAGAGTGGGATGGGGCCAACATACATTCAGTCTCATAATGAGGATTTAAAAAACTCTGATCCAGGGTAATGTGCCTAGTCACCCCGAAGCTGTCCCCACAGTTCAGCTTCTTGTGTGGCAGTATTGATGCCATGTGCAAATGTTACTGTGGAGAGAAAGCCTGACCGGAGGCACATACTGTTGGCGTGTGAGCAGAGTTGGGAGATTTATAATCCTATCTGTGTGCCAACAGACGCCTGAAATTCCACACACAGATCTTCCAGATCTCACCTCCCTACGCAGCGTGCAGCGTGTCGGTGCCAATTTTGACCAGCCCAGTCTGCCCCTGTAATCAGACTTGCTTCCAGCTTCCCCGTTGCAGATTAATCCATGGAGTCAGGAAACACTCTGTAACACCACAGGTCTATTTCTACCTGTTTATTTACTTAGCAAGTAAAGTTCTACAGAGTATACATTTCCTAGTTACAGTCCATGTGCAGAGTATAAATGCATAGCAAGCATTACATCCAGTGGAGTAAGTTGAGCTTCACTCCACCTCAGCAAAGACGTTACATTGTTGCAGGAACAAAGTCTAGCAAGAAGAACCAGAAGAAGAGAGAAAGCAGTCCAGCTTCTCTCTAAGATGGCTTCAGACAGAAAACAAGTTAGCACGTCATAGATTCATAGATTATAGAGTTGGAAGGAGCCTACAAGGCTATCGAGTCCAACCCCCTGCTCAATGCAGCAAACTAGAGGAGGGGGTCTCCCATCCAAGTAACAACCAGGCTTGACCCTGCTTAGCTTTCCACGCTCAGACAAGCTGAGCCAGCATAAGCCACAGGCCTGTATCAGAACATACAAACCATGTGACCAGCTCATATTGTTCTCACAGCCCAGAATCAAGGATTCTAGTAAGACATAACAAAACCTGTTTACAGCCATTCTGTCTCTTCCATGTGTAAACAATGTGCTGCAGCTGGTAAAGTGATACATATCACAACACATACCTCACCGGTCACCTGCATAATCTCTGCCTATGGCAGAGGAGTCCATTCAAAGCGACATTTACATCTAGATACCGGTAGTTAAGCCCGGGGCACATTTGCATTCACTTCAATGGGACACATTTGCATTCACTTCAATGGGACACGTTTGCATTCACCTCAATGGTCTCAAGCAGTCTCAAAGAGCTGCAGAATACCCTCAAGCACCGGAGAGGTGCCACAAACCCCTGCTGGGTAGAACCAGTTCATCCTGTAATCAGAGGGGAGGGCTGGGGCGGGAGGAGGGGGTAAAAGTGTGAGAGCTGGACTGACCCGGGTTCAAAAGCTTACCTAGCCAGTGACCCTCAGTCCCAGAGTCACGCAGACGGAAGGAGGAGATAACAGCAGTTAATAAAGATTAAAGAGTTTATTTGTAAGACCCAATTACATGGGATTAAGGCAAGCAATGCAAGCTTCTCTCTTACGCAGAAGAGATGCCCCCATCTTGCTACATCATTGCAGATACAAGTCCAAGACCCCAGTGGTAAGGCTGAGATGAAGTGAAGCGACTGACTTGAAGTAGAAGTCCAGAACAAGAGTCAAGTGAGGGGATGTGTGTCTTACCCCAACTTATATAGTAAGACCCCATTTATAGTATCTATAAATAGGATATTACTCACCTATTATATAACCTGTTTTTCACAACATGTTTACTACAATTGTCCACATGATTCTGAGTCATAGACCTTGACATTATGTCTGGTGACTATTTGGCACACCACCTCAGGAGACATCCATGTCAGGTGACAATCTCATTCTGCCCACCATGCAAAACCTAACGAAAAGGACAGCAAAAACTCCATAGAGGTTGTTGGGAACAAGGTCCGGGACTGCATGGACTGGGTTGTCGGCTTAGGCCAGCCCAGGAGCCCAATCCCAAGTACGGCTGCTTGGTTAAAAAAGTCCTACGGAATTGCTAGCAACAGGCTAGGTAGGTTCTCCAGTGTTAGACAGAAAATAGTGTAGGTTCTTTGATCGCATATAAGTCTTCTGTCTGTGCTTGCAAGCCTCATTGCCTTTACTGTGTATTGCGGTTTCACGCTTTGACTGTTTATAAACAACTTGTATCAACTGTGAATTCCTTATCTTCCTGACCCGCTTCGCTCAATTAAACTTGTTATAAACAACAGCCGCTTACCTGTTGCAGGCTCTGATTCAGTGCTATTCTGGTGCGGTTGAACTCAGATAACCTGGAGGCCGCATACGGTAGTTTTTAACGTGCCAGTTAACCCATTAACTCCCAAACTCACGCAAAAGGACCGGTGGTGGTCCTTCACAGTTATAAATATGGGCTATAATCCAGAGGATAGTCATATTAAAAAGTGAATGCATAGAATCAAGTCCCAGTAGTTCTTGCATTGAGCACTGCAGAGTGATTTAAGCCTTGTGTGTAAGAGTGCTCTGGGACACATACATGGGATAAGCAGTTTCATGGCAAGCTGCCTTATCAGGCCACATTATTTGTCCATCTAGCCCAGTCAGGTCTGCTCTGGCTGGCAGCCAGCAGCTCTCCAGGGTCTCAGGCAAAGGTCTTTCCCAGCAGCTGATCCTTTTTAAAATTGAGGCTGCTAGGGCATGAACCTAAGATCTTCTGCATGCAAAGCATATGCTCTCCTACTAAGCTTGGGGCCTTCCCCTAAACAGCCTTTCTGATCATAATCTTACCCTCCTTTTCTTTCAGGGAGGAAGGAAGCAACATCTTTCTTTTGTCTAGCTCTGTCATTCACTTACCAAATTGCCCCAAGTAACCATTCCTCTTTTGCTTTCCAGGCCATGCTTCCCACAGGGTGGACTTTGAGGCTATGGCTTTCGCTTATGCTCCTAGCAATGGTGTGTGGAGAGAAGATACCAGATCTAGGTAAAGTGGAGAAGTGGTGTGTGTGTGTGTGTGTGTGTGTGTGAGAGAGAGAGAGAGAGTGAGTGTGAGTGTGAGTGTGAAGATGGGGATCAGAATGTTGGCCATCCTGCAAACTCTATATTGTTTTTCTCAAGAGTAGCCCTCTTGAATTGCAATGCAATCTTATGTGTGTTTACTCAGAAGTAAGTGCCACTGTATTCAACACATACCCCCAGGTAAGTGTGTAGTGGGTTCAAAGAGTTTAGTGGCAGCCAACATGGAGAAACAACGTTGGAGGGGGAGATAGAAGATGGGGCAATTTAGCCTACAGAACTAGGGTTAACTGCCAGATGTGTCAGCGGGGAGAAGCTTTTTCAGGAAGCATGGTCTTCTTGGGAGCAGAAAACGGGTGGAAGGGGGTGGAATATGGGAGTATTTATTTATTTATTTGAAGTATTGTTATGCCGCTCCTCAGACAAAAAGGGTCCCGGAGCAGCTTATATATAATCAGTAGAACAAGACAGTACCAGCCCACAGGCTTACAATCTAAAAAGACAATGCACACAGGGGAAAAGGAATGGGGAGGGAAGAGAGGGGGGAAATTACGTCCTTCAGGCTTCAGCACAGCAGGGCTGGTGAAATGGCCCCGCTGCCTCTCTCATCTCCCACTGCCCAGCCTCTGGAATGGCTGCTGGTGGTGACCGTTCAGAGGACAGCAGAAGGTGGGAGTCTGGTTGGACAAAGGCCTGGTTTAATTTTGGCTTGAGGGGCTAGAGAAACATACTGGGGCACACCCCCTCCTCTGTGCTGAGCAAATGGGATGGGCTATGCTAGCTTTCCACAACCTGGTCTCCTCCAAGTGTGTTGGGCTACAACTCCCATCCCATCATCTCCAGCCAGCTTGCCCACCGGCCATGCTAGCTGGGGATAGCGTGAATTGTAGTCCGACACAGGGGTGTAGTAGTGAACTTTGAGGCGCTGGTGCTCATAATGACACAGTTCTCATAGCCACAGTCCTTGGAGAGTCCAAAAAGCTCAGCCAGCTGTGTTGATCCGCAAACCAGTTCTAGCAGTTTCATCTCCACCAGGAGCAGGTCTTTTGTAAAGCAAATGGGTCTCAATCTCCCATTCAGGATCAAGCCACTTGAAAATACTCTGCATTATAACAGGGAGAGAGAGGTGGTGGTGGTGGTGGTCTGGGGTCAGCAGTGCATGGATTATGTCCAGGGCTGGCCCTACCATTCGGCAGAGTGAGGCGACTGCCTCAGGCAGCAGATGCTGGAGGGCTGCTCCTTCATAGCTGTTCCTTCAGACCCCCGGCCATTTCCCTCTCTTGGGGGTCAGAGTTGTGTGTGCCACATAGCCTGTCTGGCACTCCCTAAACTAGCCTGCTGCCCTCAGGTCAGGTGTGGTGGAGAACTCTATTCTATTGCCAGTGTTGAAGATTCAACTGCCAATCCAGTCGGTTTCTTGGAGTTGGGGGCACTATCTTGTCTTTTGCCTCAGGCAGCAAAATGTTTTGAGTTGGTCCTGATTATGCCCACTTGTTGTGCTTCTTTTCCAGATTCATGCCAGCCTCATCCCTCTTGCCATGAGTGTATTCAGTCCCACCCCAGCTGTGCCTGGTGCAAGCAATTGGTGAGTCCTCTGTCTCATCGACCTCTGACATTTTCCCCCTCTCCAACCCATCTAACATTCCCTTTGGGGAGTCAGGGAGCATTTCCCCTAGGATTGGCACCCAGTGCTTTAAGGGTCTGGTTGTGATTAGTGTTGTGTGAGAGAGCTACTCTGAACATGTTCAAGCAGCGTTCTTTTCTCCTGCCAGCTAATAGGAGCCTGGGAAAAGATATATATTTTTCTAACCACCACGAGATACAGTAGCATGCAGCTTGGCTTACTTGCCTGAGTCATGAGTGCAAAGTTGGGAGGGGGAGAGAATTCACACCATCACACAAAAGTGCTTATTTTGACCCACATTCACCAGCTCCACCAACAACTCCTATTGCACAGAGAATCAAGGGACTGTATGTTCATGAGTGCAAAACAGTAGGGAAGAATGCACACAGCCACACAAAATGATGATGATATCCTTAGAGCCGCACAGAAAGGCATCCAAAATGCACCTCTTTCCCCACAGCCATCCCTCTCCATAACTAAGGCTGTTGTCATCTTTCTGAGCTGCAGCCTGCACCTTCGCCTTGCTTGTAGTGCTGCAATGTGTGTAACCTTGATGGGCTGGAGGGTGAATATTTTGGAAAGGCGTTTGGCCTCCCGATCTTATGTCCCTTTTAGACAAGCAGCTGTGCCCCTTGGCACAGACAAACCATTTCCTTGAAGGCAGAAGCATCTGTATGTAAATGGCAAGCTGGCCTCCAATACACCCCCTTGCCCTTTCAGTCCTGTTTCCCCCACAGACTTTCTCTCACCATGTGTAAGAACAGAAGGGCACGAACTGAGTCAGCAAATGAATACTGGCAGCCACTCAAACTTGAGGCTACTGAAGCCTCAAGGGTGCTCCCGTGCCTCTTGTTAGCCAAGCTGTGGAAAACGTTCTTCTGACTTGGAATTTATCTGACAATGAGCTGGATCCGGATTTATGCCGGATCAGCTGCGCTGGCGGAAGTGGACTTCCCTGCCTCCTCCTTCCCACAGCAGCCCCTCCAGCCCCCTGAAAATGCTGCAGAGATTGGACCTTCCGTGAGTGGAGCCTTTCCTCTCGTGGAAGGCTAGATCCTGGATCCTACCTCTGATTTGGAGATTTATTTCAATGAACCATGGTGGGAATAAGTAACAGGATTTAAGAGGGGTGGAGTGAAATTATTTTGGCGGCCTGGACAGGAAGCGGGAGCCATCCTGCTTGTCTGTTCTCTGCTCTCCCTTGCCCCAATTCTCCCTGTATAGCTACTGCAGACTCTGCCCCCCCCCCAACACAGTAAAACTGGGATCCAGTGGAATCTACTTCCACATGCAGTATGGATATTTCAATCATAAATTTGCCTTCATATTCAGGAATGATATTTCCTACCCACCACGAAAGCAGGGCTCGCGTGCCTTACCATAGGTGTCTGGTAGGCATAAATTCAACAGGTGAAGGTATCTCCATCATTGCTATGCCTAGGGAAAGCTGCATATGTTGAAATTTTAGTTTGTCACGCAGCAGTAAAAGACATGAGATCCATGACCAGAAAAAAAGAGAGGTGACAACCCTATTCCAAGCACAACCGTTTAAAAATAAACAGTTTAAAAATAATGCATTTAAGACTTTCTTTTTTGCCTTTATAAGTCAACAATGCAGCTGTGAAGGAACTTCTAGTGGGGCCTGCAGGCCAGTCTTATAGCACTGATTTTTTTGCCTGCAGGCTAGTCTTATAGCACTGATTCTTCATCTGTGGGGCCAGGTCCCTTCTTTAAAGAAACAGAAATGAAGTAACATTATATAAGAAAAGTATCGGTACTTCTAAACATGTATAGACTAGAGTGCCTTAAGGAGCAGGCCTTCCTTCCAGGGCTTCCACACAGGCCTAAGGCCTGGCATTTCTTTTTCAAAAGCAAACACAGTTCCCATTTTTTGGGAAGTTTTAAAAGCTAGTTTATTACTGGGTACCTTACGATCAGGGCCGGCTCAAGACATTTTGCTGCCTGAGGCGAAGGGCAAGATGGCACCCCCAACAGAAATGGCATATAATTTCTGGCCTAGCACCACAAGGCAACTGCTTCCTGTCTGCCCAAAGGGCAGCAGGTCATGAAACTTGAATATTATCCCTCAGTCGGCATCTCTGTAGCCCTGGCTTATCTCTAAAATGGTAGGCTGGGTGAGTGTCAGTGGAGAAAACAACCCCACCCTTCTCCCGAAAAATCTCTACCATCATTCCCTGGCAGGGCCAGCATCAAGTGTAGGCATGGTTGGGCGGCTACAAGGCCATATCCCAACAGGGGCCCACTGACAAGAGCCCCCTGGGCTTGCTTCTCCTTTTCACCATTGCAACCTGCTTGTTTCCCTGTCTCTTTTTCTGACCCAGACAATGGTGGTGGTGGTGAGGAGGAGGAGGAGGAGCAGCCAATGCCGCTGCCTTCGTCCTCCCTGGCTCTCTGCCTGTCAAGCCAGCAAGTAGGTAGCAATGATGAGAACGAGAGCCAGTGTGGCGTAGTGGTGAGAGTGTTGGACTGGGACTCAGGAGATCCGGGTTCTAGTCCCCGCTCGGCCATGAAACTCACTGGGTGACTTTGGGCCAGCCACTGACTCTCAGCCTAACCTACCTCACAGGGTTGTTGTGAGGATAAAATGGAGAGGAGGAGGAGGATTATGTAAGCCACCTTGAGTTGCTTGCAGGAAAAAAGGCGGGGTATAAATGTAATAAATAAATAAATAAGGAGCAAGAGCAGCTGGTGACAATGGCGGTGAGAAGGCAGACGGAGGCGCCCACGGAGGGTGTCTTGCCCAAGGGCCCTCAAAAACCTGGGACTGGCAATGTTCTCTGGGTGAGACAGCGATGGCTCATATGCCTCCTGCTTCAAGCACAGTATGTTCTGGGCCTCCTAGCAAAAGCCTCTTTGCGTAAAAGAACTGCTACTAATTGGCCCCCAAGGGCAACATGGCTGCTATGGCCGGAAAGCCACCCAGGTGCCATCCCTGCCACAGGAAAATTGTTGCTCACCACATCCTGCCTGGTTGCTTGAGCTGAGGCTTGGGCTTCATTTTATGAATCGTATTATGTGTGAATAGTACTACGGCCTTTCACTTTCATTTACTGTGTATATTGGCTTGTAACAACTGAATTTGAAGCTGAGGTGGGGGAAACGCCTTAACTGTGAACATAGATTTAAAAAATAATTATAATTGTTCAAAAACCCCCCCCCCCCTCTGGCTCACTAAGAGTTTTCCACTTGAAGATGCCGGGAAATAATGAGCGCATTGCTGTGTCCTGTGTTTCTTTTAATAAAATGTAACCGAGGGGATACGAGTTGGCAGCAGCTGTGCACCGCCCAGCACACGTGTTCTTAGGCACCTGCTGGAACCTTCTGATGACAAAAGGGCAGAATTCTAGAGCATACCACTTCAGAGTGCAGACGGGGGCTCATATTTATGAATTTTAAAAACAACCTTCCCTGCATGTAGTGAAGTAGCCCAGCAGGGAGAAGGATATGCTGAACATTTCTTCCTGATGTGCTTGTTCACTAAGTGTATTACTTTTTAAAAGAAATTTAAAATTAAAAAAAAAGAAATTTAAAAATAATATGGGTGAGCATTCATGAATATGACCCCACCACCACCTGCTGTCTAAAGTGGTACAGTCAGGAATTCTACCACTTCAGGTCCTATTCCAATGTTGTTTTGTCACATGGGAGCTAAACAGCATGGATCCTTCCCATGGTACTCAGGAAATGTGAAAAGACCCCAGTTACTTGGGAGGAGACTATACTGTGCCTCATCCCGACTCCAGCATTTCCTCAGTTTCCTGAAGGGATGAAGCTGGCATGTAGAAAAGTCATAGCACCACCACCACCATCCTCATCAACAACAACATTTGCATTGGCTTTCCCATATGCCTGTGGGCTTCTCATGTTACCTCAAACACATGAAAAGTAGATGTGTTAACATGCCATGAACATAACTGGGTTCAGACAACACGGTAACCCACACTCAAGGGATGAGTATGGGTTGAGTTTGGGTTGTTGTTGAATTGTGGGTTATCATGTTGTCTGAACTGAGCTGAGATAACAAGCCATGGCTTGTTAATCATGAACAACCCATGAAGAGAACCCATGGTTTGTTGTTGGGTTGTGAACTGTGGGTTGTTCACCATGGTTTGTTATCTCTGCTGGATTCAGACAACACAGTAACCCATGTTTCAACAATAACCCACAGTTCAACAGCAACCCACACTCAACCCGTGTCTGAACCTAGTCAATGTGAGAAGAGGCCCCTTATTCTGTGTTCACATTTATGTGAGAGTAAGTCCCATTGAATTCAATAGGGTTTACTTCAATTAGACTTGTATAGGATTACACTGTAACAGAGAGAGAGAGAGAGAGAGAGAGAGTTATTTGCCTGCAAGGTCAGTAAGTGAGCAAGCCCACAGCTGAATGACACTTTTTGGAATCCAGATCTTCGAAGGGCTAATTCAGTAAATGTGTTTCATCAGACTGTACTGGTTTTGGTTAGGAATAGAACTTGAGAGTCCTGACACCCAACTGCTTCTCTTATAACCAACAGACACTACGTTCTCATCAGCACCTGGGCGGAGGAACAAAATTCAATTTTCAAGCCTTTCTTCACAGCCACAAGGTTTAGAAACCTGAGTGAGATTTTCATGTTTGTTTGCAAGCTGTCATAAACATCCAAATCTAGCCCCTGTATCTCTCCAAGATCAAGCACTGAGCCCTGCTGGGTGATAATTGTAGCTGTCCTCTCCTATGGGCAACCACATAGAAGTAACTTAAACAACAACAGCATTACTGTAGCCCTCTGTTAGGAGGCATTCAAGGTGCAGCTGGACAGCCGTCTGTCAGGGATGCTTTGACTTGGGTTCCTGCATTGAGCAGGGGGTTGGACTCGATGGCCTTATAGGCCCCTTCCAACTCTAATTATTCTATGCTTCTATGATTGCCAGGTCTTCAGGTTTTAGCGTTCTTCTCAAGGTCTCCAAGGTAAGGTGTAAAATCTCAGGAATAAAAGGATGGGATATGTTCTGTTTGGCTTTGCTATTCACGTATCCTCCCACCCCACCCACCCCATGTCTGTCTTGCTGTATAGGCACACAACCATGCTCTACCATCATACCAGTGAGGTGCCATCCTCTGCCCCCACCAGGTGACACCAGGTTCTGCCCCCTGATCTGCCTGGTCCCACCCTTAAGCTTTTCTGCTCTTCCCTCTGGGTCTTGGGGGGGGGGGGTGAAGTTCAGAAATATGACAACCCTAATTTCTCTCTGCTATATCTGTTCATAGGCTACACATCTATAAAATTCATTAATATATATAATATTTCAATATGGACAGTAGGAAGGAAACAGCAATTAATGAGACACACACAGTCACAAGAGATTATATGATGTTTGGTTTGTTTGTTTGTTGTTTATTCTATTTATATCCTGCCATTTTTCCTGCAAGGAACCCAAGGTGGCTTAGATAATCCTTCTCCACCTCCCCATTTTATCCTCTCAACAACCCCGGTCAGGTAGGTTAGGCTGAGAGTCAGTGACTGGCCCAAAGTCACCCACTGAGTTTAATGGCTGAGTGGGGACTAGAGCCCGGATCTCCCAAGTCCCAGTCCAATGCACTGGTTCTCAGTCCCCATCTAACCTGCAGTGCCAAGTCCAGGTTTTGGAGACCCCCCTTGGGCAAGATGCTCTCAGTGGGCTCCCTCACTTTCTGAATGGGCCCCTCCTCTCCCTCTGAGGGAGCACACAAGGCCAGTAGAGGATGTTGCCCCATCTCCCTGGTCTTGTCACTGCTGTCGTGCTCAGAGATGGCAGGTGAACAGGGCGGCAACAGCAGGGCCAGCAGGCTCTGGGGGCTTAGCTGTGGGCCCCTTGGCAGGGTGTGGTCCTTGGCTGGTGCTCCACAATGCAGACCGCTGACACCGGCCCTGATAAACTGAGCTGCGCATTGTTCTTTCTGTATCGTGGAAAGCCACGGATCTCAGCCCTCTGAAAGGATGGGTGGGGATAGATTATCTGGATGAAACAGTGGTTACAAGGCAAGCACGCTTCAGCCTAGTCTGGCTGGATCTGTGGTTTTTTCACCTTTAGAAACAGGAAACCGCTGCAGCTTGACTGATATGAGGGGGCTGCCTTTTTGCATGCCTTGGCAATTTGGCAGTGGTGGGGGATGGGGACTGGAGAAGAGAGAAGTGGGAATGGGCTGCTGGCTTCTGTAGGAAAAGCAAGAGGTTTTTCCAGTGGCACACATGAGATCAGGGCCGGTGTGGCGTAACCCCACAATTCAGTTCCCTGGTGTATGTCTGCATTAGTATGTTTAGTGAGAATGGAAGGTTGAACTGAGTGGGTGTGGTTTGTGATGTCTTAGAAAGGGTGGGGGGAGGAGTATATAAGGAGTGTGTGAGTGATGTCAGGGAGGTTTTACAGTCTTCTTACAGTGATTCTTACAGTTATTCTTGTCTAGTCTGTCAGGAGTTATGAGAGAAATTAGTGCTTATCTGAAGAGTGAAAGAATTTAGAGTTATAGGGACTTAGGATAATTACAGAGTGTTTGGTGTAGGCAGGTTTAAAGTTATCTTCTGGAACTAAGATTTTGTGAACTAAAACTTATTTTTATTTTGTTTGCTATCCAAATCCTACGTGTCAGCTTGGCATTATTAACCTGCATTGCTGTTAAACCTACACACACACATCTTTATACCCACTGTAGAATATATTTAAAATAGATCCTTAAGATACTTTATTGATCTTTTCCCTCATAGGTAGGGGAAAGGTTTCATTAGACCAGTGTTCTCCAACCTTGGGTCCCCAGATGTTTTTGGCCTACAACCCAGCTATGCTGGCTGGGGCATGCTGGGAGTTGTAGGCCAAAAACATCTGGGGACCCAAGGTTGGAGAACACTGCATTAGACCTCCCCTCAGGTTTTAGGTGTTGGTGCTTAGCCTGAGAAGGGTTTATGCGGCTGGTCCTAGAGTGTAAGGATGGTGATGTCGCAGCTGGCTCAAGACATTTTGCTGCCTGAGGTGAATGGCAAGATGGCGACCGCCCCCCTCCCATTCTACACACAAAAGCCGACTGAACAGGCAGTTGAATTTTTCTTCAACACTGGCAAAGGGACAGCATCTTCTGCCACACCTGAACGGTGCATGCTAGCTTGAGGGAGGGGGGGCAAGGCAGGCCATGTGGCCCACAGCTCTCTCCTTCAACACTTTGCCACCTCCTCCAAGAATCAGTTACTTGAGATGAATACCCCACTCTGCTTAATGCTGGATCCAGAAAGACACTTGCACTTTTGGGTGTTTCCTGCATCATCACTGCCAGGGTTTTTAAGAGGCAAGTGGATCTTTGGGAAGCACATGATTCTGATTCCTCCCCCCCCCCTTGTTTTAAATTGTGAATCTCACCAAAACAAAACAAAAGCTAAATAAAAAACAAAACAACCCCCCTGAAACATAACCCCCCCTGAAATTAACAATTGCTGATGTGTAAATATCCATATAACAGCATAAATCTGGATGTATCAATTATACAGACCAAATATCCATATATTTATTATTTATTTACTCATTACATTTCTGTCCCACCGTTCTTCCATCGTGGAACTCAAGGTGGCTACCTTTTTCCCCCAGGTGGTCTCCCCTCCAAGCACTGACCAGACCCAGATCTGCTTAGCATACACACACACACACACACACACACACACACACGATTCTATAACCTGAATTAATGTTGCCTATTATGTACAGTAATACACATTTGATTACTTTACGTAATTTACCCTGCATAGGAACCTAGGAAGCTGCCTTATACTGAGTCAGACCCTTGGTCCATCTAGTCCAGTATTGTCGGCACTGACTGGCAGCAGTGGCTCTCCAGGGTTTCAGGCAGGATTCTTCCTTACCCTACCTGGAGATGCCAGGGGGGATTAGAACCGGGGACCTTCTGCATGCAAAGCAGCTGCTGTGCCTCTGAGCTACAGCCGTTCTGCTGGGCATAGCTTGGGGGGAAGTGGGGAGGTGATGACAGATAAGGCAGCTGTGCAGTGCTGAAGCTCCTGGCTGTTGAAACGTTGGTTTCCCCCCCTTCTCTCTATCTGAATGCAATTTCAGCAGGCAGGCCCCCCTCCTACTTTCCAAAGCTGCTCTGCAAATCCATAAGAGAGAGAGAGAACTAGGGCTGTCGCCCATTTAAGGAAATCATAATCAAGTAATCATATCAGTTAGTTTTAGTCTTGTGAGTATTTATTAATCGGGTTACAACTTCATATGAGAAAACTGGAACATTTCTAGAGAAAAACAGCATTTTTTGTTTTTGTTTTTAGACGACACTGATGTGTTCCAGGAGGCTTAGGGCACAATCCTATGCAAGTTTAGACAGAAAAAAGGCCTACAACTCCTAAACTTGCATAGGATTGCGCCTTTAATCTTTAGAAGAGTCATGCTCCTGCTTTTAAAGGCCTCTTCTAAGTCGCCTCCTCTAAGATGGCACTTGCCACCTGCTGTTTTCCTAAGTGCTTGTATGTTGTATTGACAAAGTTTAAGATGTTTTAAAAAGCCTGCTGACTGATTGAGGAGCACCTTTTTAGTTTTAGGTTTTAATTGATCAGTCTACGGTAATTGGCTGAACAATTCACCTGTTTCTTTTGTACTTTGTACATGTTCTCAAGTTGCTGAATTCAACATCAGATGCCAGATTTGACACTTAGTAAGTTTAGGGTTGCCTTGCCCGCTTTTAACCAGGCATGTTATGCCCCGTTTCCAGCCAGCAAGGTGCAGGAACCCAACCCATTCTGATGCGTTTCAGTGGCCACTTGGAAAGCTTCTCTGACAGTTTGGGGATGGTCCCTAAAAGCCACTGTACAGTAAGCAACCATCTAGGTTTAATGCATATCCCAAAGGCCATTCGAAGGAACCTATGTATTCCATTGGCCATTTTCTGCCATTCGTTTTAGTACATCCCTGTGAAGAGGATGTGAGTGCGCGTGCATTGAGGTACAGGTGGAAACTGTCCCCACCCCTTTCTTCCCCAGGATTTTGTGCAAGCAGGTGAGTCAGACACAGGGCGGTGTGCCCCTTGGCTGGAGTTGGAGCATCGCGGCTGCCTCCCCAGTGAGATCATGGACCCCCGTGGCCAGCGGCATATACTGGAGGACAGGCCCCTGAGCAACAGCACCCAACACCAGATCATCACTCAGCTGGCCCCCCAAAGGATTTCTCTTCTGCTTCGGCCTGGTAAGTCCTTCAACTGGAAAGAACAGCCAGTGGCTGTTTGGCAAGGATGGTCCAGGTATAAGCACTAGCCACCCCCCTTCTGTGGAAACTGTTCTTGTTGCCCCTTTCAGAGCAACACTGAATGGCAGGGCCAGTGCGGTGCTTGAGAGCCAGTGTGGCGCACTGATTAGAGTGTTGGACTGGGTGCTCGGGATATCCGGGTTCTAGTCTCCACCCAGCCATGAAGCTCACTGGGTGACTTTGGGCCAGTCCTGACTCTCAGCCTAACCTACCTCACAGGGTTGTTGCTGTGAGGAGAAAATGGAGAGATGGAGAAGGATTATATAAGCCTGCCTTGGGTTCCTTGCAGGAAAAAAGGCGGGAGGACGACGACGACGATGATGATGATGATATTTTTTAAAAATACCCGCTTTTATTACAAATCTGTTCCTCCTTCCTCCTCCACCAGAACTACCTTTATGTTGGAAATGAACTGGGGATTCACAGAACCTTCCCCAGATAAATTTTTGACTCTTTCTCTAGTCCAGGGATGGGGAATGTGTAGCCCCCTAGATGTTGTTGGACACCAACTTCCATCAGCCCCAGCCGGCATGGCCAATGATCAGAGATGACACGGCTTGGGACCACAATACCTGATGGAAGGCCTCTCCCAACCACAATCTACCTGTACACTACGTTCAACATCTGGGGCCTTCCTTCGACTGCCACCTCCACGTGAAGCTTGGAGGGCAGCGACAAGGGGGAGGGCCTTTTCTGTGGTAGCCCCCCAACTGTGGAACAAGCTCCCCCCTGAGGTCCGCCTGGCGCCAACTCTATTATCTTTTCGGTGCCAAGTTAAGACTGCCCTCTACGTTGAGGCTTTTAATAATTAAATGGTATATGGTGGGGTGGTAAATTGTTTTTAGCAGTCATGTTTTATTAACTTGTTTTAGGGATATTTTTAAAATTGGTTTTAAAAATTTCATAACGTTTTTTTTGTTTAAATTTTTAACTCTTTTTAATTGTATTTTTTAAATAATGATTGTTGTATACCGCCCAGAGAGCTTCTGCTATTGGGTGGTATAGAAAATGAATGAATGAATAATAAATAAATAAATAAATAAATGATGGGAGTTGTAGTCCAACAACATCTGAGGACACCGAGTTCCCCACCCCCTGCTCTAGTAGACTATTTGAGTTGCACGTGGACATGATACCTCAGTGTAACTAACAAATTGTGTCCAAAACAGCATTAGCATCTTCAATACATAAACAACAATGAATGGGCAAACCCTCTGGAACTAGCATTGTGAATGTTACTCGAATGTAATCATTGTGCTATGTAGTGTAGGCAGCATGATACCAGTGGGCACTAGTGTGCTCTGGACTCCATTCTTGTTGCCCACCGAGGTGCCTCTACCCCTCCCACTTTTAAAAGTTAGCACAGTTTCTTGCCTGCAGCTGGGATTGCATCAAAGCAAAGTGAGGGCCTGCAGCCACTGCCGTCTTCTTTTCCCCTGAATACCTCTGGGCCGTGGAGATTGGTGGCGCCAATGTCAGCAGGGCTGTGTATCCACTCTGGATTTCAGCCTGAGCTGTAAAAAGAGCTATCCATGGTGCTGAACCCCAACCTCGAAATAGGTTCAGCACTATGGATAGCTCCTTTACCATTCAAGATAAAATCTGGAGTGGATACGCAGCCCTGCTGCCACTGGAGTCACCAGACTCCACCGCCTCTAGGCCACACGTGAGGCTCAGAGACATTTTTAGGAAATGAAGGTGATGGGTGGCTGCAGGCCGACGTTTTCCTCTGTAGCGTGCCCAGCCAGCAAGAAAAGAAGAGAAGAAAGAAAAAGGGACTCCTGTCTGGTAAGCTGAGGTTGTGGGTGGGCGGCGGCAGCTAAAGATGAGCTCAGGGGGCAAGGGAGAGGAGTGTTGAGGCAAAGACCCCAGCCTTTTGGTCAGCTTAATTGTCCTTTTAGTTTAGCCACACCTCCCATGGCAGCCATTTTGTGGTGGTGGCCATGACAGTTTCTCAAATTGCCAAACATGCCCCTGGCCCAGGTTTCCCATCCCTGATGTAGAGCAATGGTGCAATTGCATTCTACCAATTCTGTGTTTGTTTCTTTTATATAATATACGTAAGCAGGTTTGTCAATTTACTGTTGTGCATGTATTAGTAGTCCTAGTGCTGTTAGATCTTATTTTGAACACCATGCCCTTCACACACACAGATTTATTTTTTGTGGGGGTGGGTGAATTCATAATTTGGGTAAGTGTATAAACCATGAGTTGCTCTGAGCATTTTTATGTTATTTTATTTAAGACATTTTTCATCATATCAGATTTCAAAGTGGGGTACAGCATAAAACAAATACCCCCCCTAAACAAATAAAAAGAAGAAAGTGACAGGTTAAACCTTAAAATAGACATAAATATGCACAATTAACTTGGAAAATGCTGTTAAAATTCCTGGGTAAATTGAAAAAAAAAAAAGTTTCCCCTGGCATCTAATAGATTGCAGCGTTGGCGCCAGGTGGACTTTATTTTGGCAAGGGGGCATCCATAACTCTGGTGCAACTGCCAAGAAAACCCTCTGCCCTGTAGATTGTCATTGTACTTCTGCTGGAAGAAGTACCTGAGGAAGGTCCTCAGCAGAAGGTCTTAAAGAATGGGCAGGTTGATATGGAACTAGCTGCTGCTTTACATATTTGAGCCTTCCTCAACTTGGGGCTCTCCAGATGTGTGGGACTACAACTCCCATGCCATGAAGGCTAGGAACGATGGGAGTTGCAGTCCAACCCATCTGGAGAGCCCCAGATTGAGGAAGGCTGGGAATAACTATTCACAAGTCTGGCAAATGGATGGCTAGATAAATAGTTTGGTAGCCCTGGTTTTCCTCTCGCTCACACTGGTTACATCATCTTTCCTTCCTTTTTTATGCCCACAGGAGAGGAGCAGAGTTTCACAGTCCGCTTCAGACGGGCTGAAGGCTATCCCGTGGACCTGTACTACCTCATGGACCTCTCCTTCTCCATGAAGGATGACCTGGAGAACATTAAGCGACTGGGAAGCGACCTGCTGGCTGCCCTCCGTGATGTTACCACCTCGGTGAAGATTGGTACGTGGGCTGAAGTCGAAACTGGTGCAGCAGTTACAGGTCGGATCCAGGTTCTGTCTTCCGTGGACAGAGGGCTCTGCTCACGGAAGATGCCTCCACCTGATTTTGGGGGCTCTCCCCTCCCCTCTGCACTGCAGTTCACTCCATTCAACAGAGTCCCCCAGCCCAGTCCTCTGTGTAGCATTTCCAGGGGGCTGGAGGGGCTGTCATGAGGAGGGGGAGGCAGCAGGAATGCTGCTTCTGCCAGCCCAGTGGCACACTCAACCCAACAGCTGCAGGGCAGGGCAGGCATTATAAGTCAGTGCAAAACAGAAAAAAACACCCCTTAATGAAAAGCATTCCAATATGCTTAAAGTAAAGTTATTTACCTTTTTTAGGAATTTGTTTAATAATATTTTAAAAATCAGTGCCAGGTGCTTGTCCGTCATCATGGTGCCTTTTGCATTCATTGGACAAATCACCGGAAGGTGGGAAGAGTTTAGCTTCTTACTTAACTGAGTAGTTGGGGAGAATACTTCCTGCCCATTTTTCCTTACATGTCCATATGTTTCATTTTTGTGCTGTTTTATTTCTTTTAGAAGTTTTGATTTGAATTGTTGTGAAACCTGCCCTGAGCAATACAAATGCATTAGATGGGTGAAGTATAAGTTTTCTAGATGATGATGATGATGATGATGATGATGACGACCAGAGGGGCTGACAGTGCAATCCTCTACATGTTTACTCAGAAGTAACTCTGAGTCCAATGAGGCTGACTCCTAAGTAGGTGGTTATAGGATTGCATGATCATGATTGCATGATCCAGCCAATGTTAAATACATTGTTACTTCTAACAATGCAAACTTGGGGCACAATCCTATGGGTTGCGCCCTCGATGCTCGTAAGCCCCCGAACTCAGAGGCTTACAAGCATCCTATGCAGGGCGGGAGGAGCAGCAGAAGCAATCTTCACCTCCCCATCCTCCCACACTAGCATTTTCGCTAGACAGGCTTTTTTGCCTGTCTAGCGAAAGCTTTCCAGAGCAGGAGGGAAGAAGGCTGGGGAGGCCTCAGGATAGCTCCTATCCTGGCATCTCCAGTCTCCTCCCCACCCACCGAAATGCCCCGTTACCGCTCTCCAAGGTTGCTTTCCTGACCTTGGAGAGGCAGCCACCTCCGACTTTGGAGCTGGGAATCCAAAATATCCTATGGCCCCTCAGAGACGCTGTCTAGGGGCCATAGGATTGCTCCCTCCAACATGCTTAATGTGGCTGACTCCTCAGTACAATCCTCCCCAACCTGGTGCTGACTTTGACTCTGGTTTTTACTTTGGTTTTATTCTGTTTTAAACTTTTAAAGGTTTTGCATTATGTTTTATCATGTTGTATTTTTAGGTTTTAATTTTTGTGAACTGCCCAGACATCTCTGGCTATTGGGCAGTATAGAAATGAAGTAAGGAAGGAAGATGCCCTCCAGATGTTTGACTATAACTTCCATCATCCCCAGCCAGCATCACAAATAGCCACACTGGAGGGCACCAAGTTAGGGGAGGCCATCCTAGTAAGTATGATTAGGATTACACTGTAAGCCCTGCTGATTTCCCCCACTGAAATCAGTTGGACTTCAAAGTGTTTACCTTCTGGATGGACTGTATTCTTGCACCATCATTTTTATTTTCTTTCTTAAATGAAAGCTGACATTTTAAAGGAAAGGGTGTGGAATAGCCCCGAATGGGAGAGCCCCTCCAAAATCCTCCTGGTTGCTGCTATCACCTTGTTGGTATGAGCTTGTTCAGATGGCAAGGACCAGATATGCTATGGGATTTAGTCCAGAAAAGGAAAAGGAGGGAGGAGATTGTGATTTGCTTTCAAACATGGACTAAGGAAAACAGCAGAATCATTGTATTGTAGGATTTGGCTCCTTCGTTGACAAGACAGTGCTGCCCTACGTGAGCACAGCACCCTCAAAGTGGCGGAAGCCCTGCCCAGGCTCAGACAAGACCTGTCAGTCACCGTTCAGCTATCAGCATGTACTGGCGCTCACCGACAACGCCAGCGAGTTCGAGAGCAGAGTCAGTCAGCAACACATTTCGGGTAACATGGACGATGCCGAGGGAGGCTTTGATGCTATGATGCAGGCAGCTGTTTGCAAGGTGAGAGGGTGGTGGCCCTATGTGCACAGCTGTAAGAGTTGGTATATGGTTGGGAGGTGCACATAGTTTTTGATAACGCATGCGCAGGGGTGTTTGTGCACATGTACGTGTGCACACAAATGTATGAACCTAAATGTGTGCAAACTAACGTGTGCAGTAAGTAACCCATACTAACCCTCTTCTGTTTGGGTATAGTTGTGAGGCAGCAGGTAGAAGCATGCATGTACAAAATGTGCAGCCTCGAACTTGTGCAAATGGGGAACGGCACTAAGAGAGACCCCATAGCAATGAAGGTTTCACATAGGTTTGGTCCACCTGTACATTTCATCCTGGATTCAAATTTCCATTCACAGGATGCTAAATACCTACTGATCAATACCATTAGTTTTCCTAATCTGGATCGTGTTCTCTAGTAAAGAACATAGTAATAGGAGCCATGTTGGATCAGACCAAACGTCCAGCATCCTGTTTCCCACACTGGCCAGCCAGATACCTTTTTATTTTTTATTTATTTATTACATTTATACCCCGTCTTTTTTTCCTACAAGGAACTCAAGGCGGCTTACATAATCCTCCTCCTCCTCTCCATTTTATCCTCACAACAACCCTGTGAGGTAGGTTAGGCTGAGAGGAAGTGACTAGCCCAAAGTCACCCAGTGAGTTTCATGGCTGAGCGGGACTAGAACCCGGAGCTCCTGAGTCCCAGTCCAACACTCTCACCACTACGCCACACTGGCTACTTGCAATCCAAGGTATTACTGTATTTGAGAGTGGACATGCAGTCGATGAATGTATTTGAGAGCTGCCATGTAATCCAGAGTTTGAATTTTATCTTAAATTTGTTCATTCATTTAGCCAATCAAAAAAGCCAATTTCAAATTTTTGATTTGATTTGATTCTGGAATCTGGCTCAAAAATCTGAATTTTGAAATCTCTAAATGCAGCAGATCTTGAAATCTTGTGAATCCCCCCCCCAGCTCTCTTAGTATGCCACGTAAACCTGCCCCGAAGACGTTACATTCTCCTGTCATCTTTTGTACAGATATCCAAGCACAAACTATTGGTGTATCAGGGTTTTTCCTCTGGACGAAGGCTTTCGTGTCAGTGAATTGAGGTGTAATTTTCTCTCTTCCAGGAACAGATTGGCTGGCGTGATGTGACAAGGTTACTGGTCTTCACTTCAGATGGCGCCTTCCACATGGCAGGGGATGGGAAGCTGGGTGGAGTCTATATGCCCAATGATGGACGATGCCACTTGGATGCCAATGGCTTATACACAAAAAGCCACCTATATGTAGGTCCCTCTCAGCCCTTATGAAAGGCAGTAGGATTACTTTGCATTCCCACATCTGGAGGGCCATATACATTCCCCATCCCTGGTGTATAGGATGTTGACGGCTCATTACAGATGTAACCCTGTCCAGTTGCTTAACTGTGGTTAGGTTAGGTCATGGGCTCCTCCAGCCCCCTTTTCTTCCCCCCTTGGTCTTGCATGCTCAGCCTGTTCTCACACAGGCATCCCCCCCAGACCCTTTCGGTTTGGGAACTAATTATGGTAGTGTTACATGTACAAAAGCACATCCAAACCCACAATATGCAAAACTGTATTTACCGGAAACAGCACTGAATATGAGAGTGTTTACTACACGATCGTGCTTGTAGGCCCTCACTAGATGTGGCAATAATTGTGTCACTGCCACCAAAAATGGCAGCCCTGTGTCTAGCTCCCCTCTCCACCTCCAGTATGCCTAGGAATATCTGTGTCATGATGTCATGGTATCCCACGTTTCCCCCACCAGTGGCACTCGATGATGGTGGGTTGGAGAAATGCGTGCTGTCACGATGCCACATGCAGCTAAGTGCCGCTAAATGTTGCAGACATGAAAAACTGCCATGTTTGGTGATGGATGTGTATTTAGCGTCACATCTAGTTTGGGCCATGGAATAAATGTACTTTCTATATGATGACTTGCGAAACCATCACAACCTGGCTTCTTTGGCATAGAGCAGGGGTAGTAACCTGGGGCCAATCAGATGTTTTGGACTACAACCCCCATAATCCCTCACCACTGGCCATGCTGGCTGGGGCTTAAGGGTGTTATAATCTTAAACATCTGGAGGGCACCTATCCCAGGCACAGAGAAGTACCTTGTGGATGCCCCATACTGTGCCAAGTAAAGTTTGTGGTAGTGATTAGAGCAGAGAAGGTTCTAGTCATACAAGTGTGTGAAGCTGCCTTATCATTGAGTCACACCATTGATCTACCTAATCTGTCTGGCAAGGCTTATCCAAGATCTTGAGCAGTGGCCTTTCCCAGCCCTATTGCTGGAAGTCCTCTTAACTGGAGATACTTGAGATTGAACCTGGGACCTTCTGCATGCAGAGAGCATGTCCTCTACTACTGAGCTATGGTTGCACCCGTGGCCTTTTAAAGACCATGAGTCTGATGTTCTTTGGTGGTGGTGGTGGTGAGATCCCAAATTCTGTGGCCAGAAAATTAAGATTCTGGTATAAATAATGCAAACTAGTTGTTATTTATACAGTTGTGGGTTGTGGGTTTTTTTGTGCAGTTTATGGTTTTTTGCAGTTTAGAACGTTCAGATTGGAGGGCAGAGAGCCATGCTGTCTACACCAAAGGGAAGGGGGGGGGGGACAATGTAGTAGGCAAGAGAGAGAAAAATGGGGTGAAGACCTTCTCAGTAACATCCCAGGTTCTGTCTCTTTGCAGGACTACCCCTCAGTTGCGCACTTGGCTGAGGTGCTGTCTGAATCCAACATCCAGCCCATCTTTGCGGTGACTGGCTCCAAGATTCTTATGTATGAGGCAAGTGCTGAGCTGGCAGGGACAGGCGTGTCTGTGAGGGGATGTCTGAGGCGTGGCTAGGTGTGCCTCACTCTCTGCCTTTCCTTTCCTCTCTAGGAGCTGAGCAAACACATTCCCAAGTCGGTGGTTGGGGAACTCAAGGAGGATTCCAGCAATGTGGTGCAGCTCATCGCAGAGGCCTACAATGTGAGGAGGAGCAGGGGTAGCAAGTGGGGCAGAAGCCTTTGGGAGGCTGCAGAAGATCAGCAGGAATCCCAGAGCTCCACAGAGCAGAGCCAGGCCCAGAGTGTGGGGTGGGCATGCTGGCTGCTGGGGTTTAGAGTGTTTCAGTATGAAAATGTCCAGAGGAGCAGCTGCATTCATCTTCTGCAGCAAACATTGTTCAAACATTTTTGCCCCCACCCCTATGAAAAGTGTGTCCCATCTATATATGGGGCTGGGAAGGCATTGGCTACTGATCCTCCTGGGCACTTCCTTCTGTCCTGTAGTGTATTGTAGCCTGGCTCACTTGCTTGAGTCATCTAGACCTGTCTGTAGGCCCTTGTCCATGCTATAGCATGTCTAAAATTAAGTGGGGGTGGACCTGATCAGTACCCATATGAGAGACTACTGGAGAGCCCCGTATATTCTCCTTGAGCTCTGCTCAGGAAATGGTGTGAAGGCATTATTAGTATTACTTTTAAGAACAAAACTGGTGTTCCACTGCTTGGAGCTAAGCAGGCACTGTGAACTGCTCAGAAGGGAAACCAGTTGTAAGTCTCTCTCAGTTCCTCTGAAGAAAAACAGACCTGGTTTGCATGTAATGAGAAGCCACCATGAGTGAATTTCCCCACAGGGTTCCTTCTTGCAGCAACAACCACCATTTTGAATATTCAGGGCGCAGTGGAGGCACGCCGTAGCTTCTCGTTATGTGTGAACCTGGTAAGGGCAAGTTGTTGGGGTGGTTGACAAGCCACTTGCAACCCTAAAACAGCCCATGGGTTCTGGGTGGTTTGTCCCCAATCTGGTGCTCTACAGATGTTTTAGATTGCAATTCCCATTATTCCCAGACAGCATAGTCAATGGTCAGGAATCCTGGTAGTTTAAGTCCAAAACATCTGGAGGGTACCAGGTTGGAGACGGCTGGTATAAGTGAATGTAAGTGAACACTTCTGTTCTGTAGGCTCTTCTGGCCTGGCACGCATTTGCTCAATCTGCCCTCTGCTTGTGGTACTCTCTAATCCAGGAGTGGGGGAAATCATGAGGGGTCCTGCCTTGATAATAGGACACAAACAGAACAAATCAATGGACCAAATGTACAGAGCTGTTATGCAAGAACAAGGTGCAAGAACAAATGATGGATGGAGACCTTTACTTAATTTAAATGTGAGTGCTCAACAATAAGGTGTGGTACATACAAACTGTCTCTATTCAACAATGACGAACAATGGTAAGTCATTTCAGACAGTGCATAGTATAACTAACAATGCCATACGTAATAACAAACTGTACAAAATATTTATATTTTGATGAAAACTCTGGAATGTAATTTTGTTTCTGTTCTTCTGAACACCAAGACCATTGTTTTATTTTCTTTATCTGTTGTATATGTCAGCCGAACTTGTTCCTCTCAATTACTATGCTCTATTTAACAAACAAAACATAGCACAAAGGCAATAAAATAATAAACTGCCTCTCCACCCTAAAGTGAACTGTTATTAAAATGAGTTATGTTATTCACTGTTACCTGAAAGCTTGAAAGATACAGTCATGCCTTGGATTGAGAGCATAATTCGTTCCGGAAACGTGCTTGTAATCCAAAACACTCTTATATCAAAATGAAATCCCCCCAAAAAAATTTGTACAGAGATTTTTAATTTAAGCCATACTACAGTACTTGTATTGCAAGACGTCACTTGTATATCAAGTAAAAAAAAATTAAATACATATTTAAAAATTTGCTTGTCTTGCAAAACGCTCTCAAACCAAGTTACTTGCAATCCAAGGTATTACTGTACTCCAATGAAGCTACTTACCAAAACTGGTTCTATTCCAGGGAAATGATGCTCCTAATTTTTTCTGAAATAGCAAAGTAACAAGCTGAGCCATTGTACATTTATATAGAGCTTACCGGATTTGGGTAGTGCGCATGCGTTCCTGGTTGGCGGGTGGGAGGAGCAGGAAAAGTGTTGTGTTGCTTTGTGGCTGCTGACCTGAGGGGAAAAAGAGCGCTCGGGCAGGCGGGGGAACGGCAGTCTCCATTCACCTCCCACTCAGGATGTGGAAACTGGTTCCAGTGAATGGGCCAGGACAGCCATATTGGCTTTTGGTTGGTGTGGAGTATGTTGTTGTTAGAGCTTACTGCATAATATCCTAAGGGTTTATCTTACCATAAATGCTCAAGGTCAGTAATTAAAACCTGTTGTTGAGCACTGCTGAGTAGAGACGTAGTGTCCTTCAAAGCATTGTTGTATGTATCAAAGCCTTGTTGTGCATGTCACATATATATTGTTAAATAGAACTTGCTGTTCTTCATAGTATTGTTCTGCATAGTTTTTATCATATATGAGCCATATACATATACCCACACACACATGGGGGAGTGTATACAGAATATTTATTTGAAGGAAAGCTTCTCACCACTCGTAAATATTGTTCAACAGAGACACAATTTGTACATTTTGTATTGTTTATAACAACACCCCATTGTTTGGTATTGTCAATTTGAGACTTAGGACTCAGTCCTATGCATGTTTAGACAGAAAAAAGTCCTACAGCTCCCAGCATTCCCCAGCCAGCCGGCTGGGGGATGCTGGGAGTTGTAGGACATTTTTCTGTCTAAACATGCATAGGATTGCACCCTTAGTGTCCTTCCAGCATTGTATATCATACATATGCTTGAATTCATAGATTTCATAGATCATAGAGTTGGAAGGAGCCTACAAGGCTATCGAGTCCAACCCCCTGCTCAATGCAGGAAACTAGAGGAGGGGTCTCCCATCCAAGTAATAACCAGGCCTAACCCTGCTTAGCTTTCCACACTCAGACAAGCTGAGCCAGCGTAAGCCACAGGCCTGCATACTTGAGTGTATGCTATACTGCACATTTAAATTAAGTAAAGGCCTTCGTCATTTGTTCTTGCACCTTGTTCTTGTACAGAGATTTTTAATTTAAGCCGTACAACAGTACTTGTATTGCAAGACGTCGCTTCTATATCAAGTAAAAAATAAATAAATAAATATTTTAAAATTTGCTTGTCTTGCAAAACGCTCTCAAACCAAGTTACTTGCAATCCAAGGTATTACTGTATATAATAACATCATAGCAGTGTTTCATAAAAATCAGATTTTTTGCCTTTGCCTTTAGCTAATTACAGTTGGTAAGTCAATTTTCCTGCCATGGCTATTTGCCGCAGCTTCAATGTTAGAAGTTCTGCCATTTTCCAACTTTTAGCTATTACCCTGTGAGCAGTGAGCTGCCATCAGCATGAAATGCAAGTTTTGTGTGCACTTTTTTAAATTTTACGCATTTTGTGCACACGTTCCCCTAATATGCACATTTAGTGTGTGTGTTTTTCCTGAGATGAGCTGTATTGGAAGGCTCGGAAAAATACGGATTTCAGTATTCAGCTCTTTCTCAGCTTGCTGAAAGGCTCAGGGGGTGCAAATATGATAACTCCATAAAAAAAAACAAAAAAACACCTCAATAAAGTGTATTTCTCACCCACCCACCATCATAATTTTTTTTAAAATCCAGGTTTGCTTTTTAAAGTCGAAAGTGTTTCACATATCTTATTTCAGTAATCTTTACAACAGCCTTGAAAAATAGGCCAGTATTATTCTCCTCCAAGGGTGAGAAATAGTGGCTTATCTAAAGCCAGCCAATGAGCAAATGACCACCTTGAGGTTTGAAACACAGATCTTCCCAGCTCATACCACATGTCCTTACTGCGGCACCACACTGGCATGAGGGTTGCCCTTCATGGGCTTCTGACCCCTTCTCCCAGTGCAATGCCACAGCCTCAAAAGACACAGCATCACTCTCCCTAAGCCAGGTACGGCTCATCCTCAATTTCAGTTTCTCTACAGAGGCTCTCGTCCACCGTGAATTTGGAGCACTCCACAGACCTCCCTCCTGGCATCTCCATTGCTTACGACTCACATTGTGGTGACTCGGAAACGTACGGACGTGCACAGGGTGGAGAATGCCTTGGTGTACATGTCAACCAATTGGTGAGTGCTTAAGTCAATGACTTCCATTGGTTCCAAAGGAGGCCTAAATCTCAAATGAGGCCTATATCACAGGAACAGGGCTGGGCCAACAGACGTGGCTTAGAACAATATGGATGGCGATGGTGGGCGGGGCCAGTCCAAGAAATTTTGATGCCTGCAGCGAAGGACAAGATGGCGCCCTTGCCATTCCATGTACAGAAGCCGGCCAGACTGGCAGTTGAAGCTTACCTCAACACTGGTGATAGGACAGTGTCCTTCACTGGACCTGAGGGCAGCAGGTGGGCTTAGAGCAGGCCACATCGCAACCACGGTTCTGTCCTCCATCACCTCACAGCCGCTCCCCACCCCTCAGAGTCTGCTGCCTGAGGCAGCCATCTCACTCCGCCTAATGGTAGGGCTGGCCCTAATGCTGGGGGTTGCTCTCTGCTTACCGCATTCACTCCCCTCCCATAGGTGCAATTCACAGTGAGGATCAAGGCCACCACCTGCCTACCTGGGCCACAGAAACTGGTGCTACGAGTGCTGGGAGTGGGCGAGGAACTGCAGGTAGATCTGATGACGGCATGCGAGTGCCAGTGCAGAGACACCCAACCCTATGCACAACATTGTTCTGGTGGCCACGGCAATCTCACCTGTGGTGTCTGCAGGTATTTTATTTATTTTTATTACAACTTTTTAAAAAACCCTTCCTTTTCATACTAGGTGTTTTTTTTAAAAAAATCCTCCAAGGTGGCTAACAATGTTGTAGCAAAATTAAAAACAGTACGATCAGAATGTATCAGAATTACACCTGATAATGAAAACTGAATTTCAAATAAAAACAGTTTGAAAGGCAATGCCTAGCAGTGTCCTCTGGAAGAGATAAGTTTTAGCTCCATGCAGCAAGGTGAGCAGTGACATAGCCAGGCCAACTTCCATGGGCACAGGATATTCCTCAGGTCAGTCCCCTGCTGTTTGCCCATCTCCTTAGCAACTTATATGTGGAGGCACCCTTGTTCTGTCTAATCCAGGGGTGGGTAACTGCGGGGGTTCCAGGAGCCATTTTTTACCCCCTGCCGGCCCCCCTGTGGGCTGCCCTCCCCGCCAGTGCCAGCAAAAACCCCTGTTCATTTACCACTCCGGAGTCAAATTTAGCTTGCTCCGTAGTGGTAAATTATTTTTTGCCACTGTGAATTTCAGCGGCATCGGGGTTGGCGGGGCCCGCGTGTGGCCCACGCGCTACGTGTTGCCCACCCTTAGTCTCATCATTTTAAAAAAGCCATCTAAGCTGGTAGCCATTGTCACTTCTTGTGACAGCAAGTTCCTTAAATTAGTTAAAATACATGTTGTGTGAGAAAATACTTCTCCCTGCCCCTCTGTACGGAATCTACTGCCAATCTATTTTAAATTGACTGACCCTGGGTTGAATTCAGGATCTGCCTTCCATGAGAGGGAGGAACCTTCCACAAGAAGGGCTCTACTCATGGAAGGTCCCTGTGTGTAGCATTTTCAGAGGGCTGGAGGGGCAGCCATGGGAAGGAGGGGCTGCCATGGGAAGTCCACTTCTGCCAGTGCAGTTGATCCAATCCCCTAAATTCTAGTATTACATGAGATGGATAATAATTACTAATTCTCCAGTTCTCACTATTCAAAATTCTAGCAACCTCTATCCAGTCTTTTTCCACCCCCACCTTCAAATTAGTTGCCTTAAAAAAAATCTGATCTAAAATATGTTAATCTTTCTTCATAAGGAAGGCATTCCAAACCCTTTGATAATTTTGGTTGCTCTTAGGTGACAGAAGTCAGCTAAGCTTGTTGCGGGAAGAGGAGATAGGTGTAAAGGCATTGGGCGTGGGCAGTTAGCTTTGATGAGACTTTCCAAACCCAGAGCAGCTCTGATTTGACCACCACCCATGCCCCTCTTTGCCCTTCTAGCTGTCAGGAGGGCCACATTGGGCGGCTCTGTGAGTGCAAGCAAGAGGAGATGGTTGATCCAGAGACCATGTGCCGAGATGTGAACGACACGGGCCCAGTCTGCAGTGGCAAGGGCCAGTGTGTGTGTGGAAAATGCCAGTGCAATGGCCAAGCCAGCGGGCCCCTTTGCAACTGTGACAACACTATTTGTGACCGGCACAACGGGCAGCTCTGTGCAGGTAAAATCACGTGGTGCCTTCCAACGGTAATGTTGTCACCTTCCCTTAACCTTGTGAATTCTCGGAAATGCAGTCATCAGCTGCTCCAGTGGGGCAAAAATTAGTAGGATGCTGACATGCAATCTTATACATGTCTACTCAGAAGTAAGCCCCGCTGAGTTCAATATCAGACGTACTCCCAGGTGTCAAAGTCAGTTTATTACGGTCATAGACCAGCAGGGTACTCCCAGGTGTGTATAGAATTGCAGCCTGAGGGGCTTCTTACAACCATAGTATCATCATGAGTATCTCTATGTGTGTTTTAAGGGAAAGCTGGTTATTCATGCCCAACACTGCATATGTGCACTGCAGTGCAGTAAAAGCACAGAATGGGGGTATGAAGCACAGGATCCAGCGTCCTCAGACTTCCAGCTTTCATTTTAAAAGAGCAAGTTTCTAGCTCATATGGTCATGAAGAGATGATTGAAAGTGTTCAGGCAACGCTGGCTAACATCTCAGAAGTCAAGAGTGGAGTGGCTGAATACGATCTACATATATCTGTGGGTGGAATTGGTTCTGCGAAGGAAACCCGTGGTGCTGACTAACGCCTCTCCCTGCTGACAGGCAATGGGCAATGCAGATGTGGCACCTGCGAATGCCACGCAAACTACACCGGCAGTGCATGTGAGTGCAGCCTGGATACCAGTGGGTGCGCACAGGAGGGCACCACATGCAGCGGTCACGGACGCTGCGTCTGCGACAGATGCCACTGTGACTGCTGGCTGGTTTGGCAGCCACTGCAGCCACTGCCCTGACTGCCAGACGCCCTGCGAGGAGCACAGGTGAGACTGTGACATGATCTTAGGAGAACAGGTAAAATTGGACAGATGAGGGGAGCAGGGAGGAGGCTCAACAGGTGAGGGCGTGATCTACTTTGTAATGGGTGCTGTGGGGGGGCATTTTTGTAATTATATACAAATACTGCAGCCTTGATTGTGGTTTTATGTAGTATTGAGGCTGCAATATCAAGGCTGCAGTATACAACCACAGTGAAAAAGTTGGCAACCCTGAGGTGTCCACTACCTGTTGCAACATAGGTGAGCACAAAGAAGGGCTTGGATCCAGAATACCCCAGGCGGAACGGGACTGCCGTGTCCTCTCCTCCCCCTGCAACTCTCCACGGGCTCTCCAAATCTGCTCCAGAGGGTTGGGGCCCGGGGGACTCTCAGAGGATTTGGAGGGCATGTGGGGTTGCAGGGAGGAGTGGGGGGGGGGTATGGAAGTCCCGTTCTGGCAGCAGTATCCTCCTGCTGGTGGAATGACAATTCTGGATCTAACCCTAGGACATCAACTGACCCCAATATGAGCATGGACCACTGTTTTAATTATTCTGCTAACTCTGGGTTGGATCCAGACTTAGGTGCATGTCACTGGGCTGGTGGGAGCAGACTTCCTCACCCTCTTCTCCCCACGGCAGCCCCTCCATCAGTCTGAAAATGCCACACAGATGGTACGGGGATTCTGCCGAGTGAGGTGAGCTGTGGGGTGGAGTGGAGAAGGGGGTCCATGAAAATCAGGCAAAGGCACCTTCTGAATCCTGGATCCAACCCATGATAGGGATGTTGAAGAAATCTGCAACAGAATCAAATGAGTTCAGCTTTCAGTGAATCCAACCCATGAATTCTGCAGTGGATTGGCTTTTCCCAAATTGCACGAGTTCCACGGACTTGTGGACTGTTTTTTTTTTTAAACTTTCCGCAACTTTATGCAAATTTAGTCATAGTGAAAATATGCATTTCTCCCCGTAGACTAAAGTGTGAAAATGCGTATTTTGGGGGGATTTGTGCATTTTTAGAAGTGCAAGTTTGCGCAAGTGCGAATTTGTGCAAATAAGTATGAATGCATTTGCGTAAAATCCAATTCCATCAATGAGCAGACGATGGAACAAAAGGTGCCCGACAATCTGCAAAATGCAGACGGAATGGATTGAACGAAGTCTGTACATCCCTAAGTATGACTAAGTCTGGATCCAAGCCTCTGTGTTTCATCATTCACATGCAACACTGTTGAGATTTCATCTACGGCAAGTCCAAAAAGCAGACAAGCTCCATCCGTTGCACATTTTCACCTTATTACAGACACAGCTCCCAAAATGGGAACACTCCTGCATGCCGAGCAGGCTGCATGACTCGAACTTCAGGCATCCCTGCTCACATGGCCAAATACTTCCTTATGGGTGCTGGGGTATGCGTATGGAGAGAAGAAAGCTCTGTGCAGGAGTGGGACTGGACTGAGTGAAAGCACAGGGGGGAAACTCACTCCTTTGTACGTTTACAGGGACTGTGCGGAGTGCAAGGCCTTTGAGACTGGGCTGCTGAGTGGGAATTGCAGCACCTCCTGCAATCAGACGGTGAGGGTGGTGCCAGCAGCCACCGTGAACGAGAGATGGTGCCAGACAAAGGCGGCAGATGGCAGTCTCCTCATCTACCTCATCGAGAAGGACGAGACAGGCAGTGTCACCCTGACGGTGAGCAGCAAAGAGGGTGAGTGGAACGGAGAGCACAAGGAGCAGTGCCAGCTCCAGGTTTTGGAGGGCCCTTGGGCAAGACATGCTCAGTGGGCTCCCTCCCTTAGTGAGTCTACCTTCTCACCACCTTTGTCACCAGCTGCTCTTGCTCCTCCCCCTCTTTCTCATCATTGCTACCACTTGCTTGCTTGACAGGGAGAGAGCCACGGAGTAAGTAGGCCGTGGCATCTACTGCTCCTCCTCCTGCTGGGGTGTGGGCTCTTGGCAGGTGCCCAACCATACCTACCCTTGGCAGGAAGAAAGGGTGGGTGGAAGAACTTTTGACTCCAGAGTACCTGTTGGTGAGGAACAGCAGTAGAAGCTATTGCACTCATGTCCTGCTTGTGGGCTTCCCAGAAGCATATGGTTGGCCACTGATAGAAACAGAGTGCTGGACTAGATGGGCCTTCAGTCTGATCCAGACAGACTGCTCTTATGTTCTTGGCAGCTTGTTAAACTAAAGCAAGCAGGATAAGTCTTGGTGTCACCTAAGCAACCAAGTCCTCCCGAGTCTAAATAAGTTATATCCCAAGCTATGTGTGACTGAATGTAAGGTGTCATGTATGCTGATGGTACTACAGAAATCACAGGCACCACCAAACTTCATTCTTTGACCTATTTAGGGAGCAGAGTTCCTTGCACCAGTAGAGGTAGTGGAGGTAGAAGACATTTTCAAGTCTGTCCCTTTCCTCACCCTGCATTTCTGTGAGAAAAGGAGCCACTAATCCACCCCTGCTAGCACCAGCCTTTACCATTTTTAAAGACAAATACACCTCATTGCTGGCAGCAACTGCCTTCAGAGTCTGCAAGATACTTCTGCTTTAAGAGGGATGGGCTTACAGTGCGGTCATAAGCACCCTTACAAGAGAGCAAGTCCCATTAAACTCAGTGGGATTTACTTCTGAGTATTCATGCATAGGATTGCACTGTTAAGGCCCCCCCCCCCCCCGCTAGTTATATATGTGTCAATGATTTGTTTCTAAATCAGGGAGAATATTCAAACATGCAATCTCCCACACATGCTGTGAAGTGGTACAGTCCAGTAAGACTTGTCATGCAGGTATACTGATCTACATACTCAGAAAAATCACACAGTAGGGCCCAGCCACAACTGTGCCACTTTAGAACGCAGAAAGGGGAAGCGCATATTTGCAGTAGAGTAGTGGTGAATTTGAAGTGCAGATGGTCATCATGACAGTCCCCATAGCCATGCCCTGAGGAGAGTCCACAAATTCAGACAGCTGTATTGATCCATATCAACAAACCAGTTCTAGCAGTTTTCATCTCCACCAGGAGCAGGTCTCTTGTAAAGCTCATGCTTCAAGTCTGGGCCACACCAAAATACTCTGCATCACAACAGAGGAAAAATATATCGCTGTTGAGAAAATTAATTTCTCCCCAGTTGCTGTGAAAATTGCAGCTAGGCTCGGAGGGAACAGGGAAATTTGAGTGGGGTGGCAGATTACATCAGTGTCCCTGCTAATCAAAACGTGCTGGTGCTGCATCCTCACAAGCCTTGGCTTGAATTCCTCTCCGCCCTTCCCCCCAACCCAAGCACAGAAAGGTAGCCTGGCAGGTAGAGAGGTCCAAGCCTAGGCTTTGTCCTGATGCTAAAGGATTGTCTCCTGCTTGGAATCAGAAAATCAGAAGGGCCCTCAAAGGTTCTAGTCTAGCTTTCCCCAACCTGTTGCCCTCCAGATGTCTTGGACTACAACTCCCAGCATGACCAGGACTAGGTTTGGTGTGGCTGTTCCAGTCCACCCTCTGCCTATGCAGGAAACCCACTACTACAGCATCCCCGATAGGTGGCTGTTCTTGCCTGCTAAAGGGGAGCAGTTGCAGAAGACCTGTTTCATGTGACCTTTCCAACCCTGAAACAAATGGGGAGAAGAGGTGAAGTCTGAATCTTGGTGGAGTTATAGGGAAGAAGGTATCTTGAGCCCTGCAAAGAAGGGAAGAGGTGGGTGTGAATGCTGAATGGCAGAAATGGGCTGGATCCAGGATCTGCCTTCTGTGAGAGGACAGGCTGTCACTCTGCCCCATTTTTGGGGTCCCACCTCACGGGTCTCCTGACTCTCAGAGTAGCATTTTCAGGGGGCTGAAGGGGGGCAGGGAAATCAACTTCCACCAGAGCAGTTGGTCCAGTGTAAATCTGGATTCAAGCCAGTGTGTGTGGGACTATAGCAGGAGGGGAGGGAAGTCAAGGAAATAATGGGAAGGGAAATACGGTAGCTTCACCAGATCCTGCTGGGAGAACCTTGCATATTCCACCTCACCTCCTTTCTTCCACCTTGCCAGGTAGTACTACACACACAATCAGGCTAGTGGTGAGCTTGGTGCTGGGCTTGGTTTTAGCGGGGATAACCCCCATTGTGCTGTACCGCATCGTCATGGAGGTCCTTGACCGAAGAGAGTTCAAGCGCTTTGAAAAGGAGCGCAAAAGCAGCAAGTGGAAAAAGGTCAGTGCTCCCAGCTTCCTCGGCTAAAAGGCCCAACGTTTTAATTGTGCTTGCTCAGCCAGTCCTGCAGGTGGTCATTCTGTAGGATTCCACCTTCTCCTTATCTGCTTAGGAAACGACTCAGCTCTGTCCCACTGAGCAGCAGTCTCCTGCCGCAGAACTATATTCTTGCCTTAAAAGGGAACTATGAGACATTGAGACAAGAACAATGTCACACTTGCAGCACGCCCAAAGCTCTACAAGCTGCAGAGCTAAAAACTTTGCATTTTTAAAAAATGCAAAGTAGATGCACCTAATTTGTCTGATTGTATACCTCCCCCTACCCCAAGAATGCAATTTCCTTACTAGTAGTTCACACCTGAAAGTTGGCCTAGGGATGGAGGAGAAATTCATTCAGTTCACATTTTAATGCGGACACCAGATTTCACACTTTTGAGTCATTATGTGAACCGAAACTCAGTTATCCTTTGAAATGTACAATTCTCCAAATTTCGCTATGGAGTTCTCCAATTAAAAAATACATGCAAAGAGGCATAACATTAAAAATGCATTATATTAGGAAAATTGCTTTCAAAAAGTGTGTATTAGACAAAAATGCATACAAAAATACATGCACAAATGTGCACAAAAATGAATTTTCATGAACTTTTAAAAACAAATTCTCAAAGTTCAGGATGAACTGAACTGAAGACTGGAGAAAGTTTGAAACAAAACGAACTTACGAGTAGAAAAGTGAGAAACTGAAATTGACAGATCCGTTCATCCCTACCTGAGATCCACCTTTAGTGCAAACATACATTTGAGGACCTTGGTTTTTTTTGTGTTTTTTTTTTAAACCGTATGTGCCTTTAGATCAATTTGCTTCAGATGAAAGAGTTCATTTGGAACTTATTAACCATGGCAAGAATTTTGGTAGCTCAAATGTGGAGAAGCACCTCCCATCTACTCACTTACAGAATGGTTAATGAAGGTTTGGAAAATTGCAGAATTGACAAAATTAACAGTTTATAAGATTGGGGGACAGCAAATAAAAAACTGGAAAATTTAGTGTTAGCTGGTCTCCTTTCATTCTTTTTATGAAATTAAGGTAGAATTTTGATATTGGTAAGTTTAAGAGTTTTTCCTTGTAATATTTTATATTGAAATTATGACGGTCATATAGATTTATAAATGTTTTCGTTTGTATTTATACACACACACACACACACACACACACACACAATCTTATTGACTGTATACAACTTAGTTCATATTGTTTAGTATTAGATATATAATGTGTAATTTATATAAAGAATCTGGCTTATTTTAAAAAAAAACCCAACTAGATCTGCCAAGTCACTCCCCTTGCAGATGTAGAATGAACTCCTGTCACCATTGCTGACTTCTTCCAACTTCTTTTGTAGGTGGACAACCCACTGTTCCAAGGAGCCACCACCACGTTCATCAACCCCAGATTCAATGACTAATGCAGCCTCAGTGTGCCAGTTGCTGGATAGAGTGCTGGTCTTGGACCAGAATGCTGTGTGTTTGAATCCTTACTCAGCATTATAGCTGAGTGTGGCCTTGGGCACACCCGCATCTCTTAGTTTGACCTACCTCACAAGACCCCTACTTAGATAAATAGAATTTGAACCAGATGCAGATCATACTTCAGGTAGCTCTTGCTATCTCAAAATAAAAGCTTTTTGGCAATGTGCTTCATTCAGATTCTCAAGTGCCCCTCTTCCCACAAATCAGTGGTAGAACAGTAGGAATGATCCACTTTCAGGAGGAAACCACTCTGTTTATTTTGCATGAGTCATTGTTCTTGGCACCCTCCTTGGAGGCAGGTAATCCTATGCAATTATCCAGTCCCACTTGATATAGTAGCAATGCCACCACTGCCAACACCAAGCAGAGGTTGACTGGCAGAAGGGTAGAGCAGTGAATCATTCAGAGAAGCAGCAGCTGGGCTCCACTGTAGGTAGGTAATTTGGATTCTCATGGACCACTAGTAGGCTCCAGACCACAGATTGAGAATTACTGGAACAATTGCCTTAGTACAGTCTTCCCAAGTTGGCACCCTCCAGATGTTATGGTTGTAGTACAACACATCTGGTTGATGCCAGGTTGGGGAAGGCTGCCTTAGTAGATCAGACCCAGGGCACTCTAGTTCAATTTTCTGTTTCCAGCAGTGACACCCCTTTGGGTTCTCACAAACAAGGGATGGCCAGCCTCCAACACACTCCCAGTCAAGCCTTGAGTGGCTATCATGGCAAGTAATGTTAATTGTTTGTTCTCCCCTGGGATTCTGCACATGCTCCACCCAACCCACTGCCCATCAGTCTCCCTGCCTGAGCTGGTGGAGCTGGTCTTAGGTTTGGTCTTGAGGACCCCCAGAATGATTGTTCTCGGGGACCTCAACATACATGTTGAGGACATAGGATTCCAGGCAGCTCAGGAATTCATAGCCACCGTGACAACCATAGACTTCTCCCAACATGTCATCACTCCAGCACATGTGGCAGGCCGCACTCTGGATATAGTTGAGCAGGGGGAACTACCCTTGTCGTGGGCGGACCATTTCCCGTTGAGGTTTACTTTCAGTGGTTTTTCCCCTCTGCAAGGGTGGGGTAACCTATGAAAATTATGCCAGTACTTTGCCATCTGCACTGGCTGCCAGCCCATTTCAAACTGCTGGCTTTAGCCTATAAAGTCCCAAATGGCATGGGGCAAGGTTACTTGAAGGAGTGTCTCCTCCCATAACTACCTAGGTGGACCCCTAAGGTCATCATCCAAGGCTCCAGGTGCCCCTGTGAAATGAGGCACAGCAAGTGGCTACAAGAAAGGAGGCCTTCTCTGTGGTAGCACCCCATCTGTGGAATTCCTTACCCAGAGAGGCTCACCTGGTGACATTATAGTCTTTTCAACACCAGGTGAAGACCTTTTTATTCTCCCAGGGATTTTAAGAAATGTTTTTAGTGTGTTTTGATCTTGAACACTTGTATTCTGCTGCTGTTTTCTTTCTTTATTTTTTATGCTGCATTGCTGTACTGTTTTTACTCTTTGCTGCTGGGTTTTATTACATGCTGCTTTCATCATTGTCTATTGTTTTGTATTTGATATTTTTAAATTTCCTGTACCCTGCCCAGAGAACTCTGGTTATTGGGTGGTCTAGAATAAATAAATAAATTTTAAAAAGCATTTTTGAGATAACACAGGAGGTTATTTGTTGTGAATTTGGGTAAATGAATTTGTCCAGACTGAATATGGCTGCCTTGGATTCAGACTTCTCAGACAAATGGCCACCTGTTGTGGGTAGTTGACGAGCCCTCCCAATGGCTGCAGCAGGGATGAGCTGCTCTCCACCCACCACTCACTCACTCTCTCTCTCTCACATTATAGCACTTGTACATTGTGCCTTAGAAATCAAAGGGAACCTCACAGGGAAAGGCTGTATGCAGCTCAATGGTAGAGGACAGGCTTTGCGTGCAAAAAGTCCCAGGTTCAATCCCAAGCATCTTGAGATAGGACTGGGGAAGACTCCTGCCTGGAATCCAGGAGAGCCACTGTGACTCAGCACAGACAATACTGAACTAGATGGGTCAGTGGCCCAACTCCCTGTAAGGCACCTTACTATTCTCCTGAGTCTGCCTCCCCCTGCATAACCCAGCTGTGTGTTCCATTTCTTGGGCACTCAGACAACGGTTTGGCGAAATGTGGGGAACTGGCCACTGAATGTATAATAATCAAATCTTTAACAGATCTGAGCTGAGAAGTAGTGGGGGTGGGGGAAGCAAGCACGTTTTATTTCAGTATCCGAAATAGGTCACAAGAAGGAACAGACACCACACTCTAATGGTAAAAAGATACAAGTTTATAACATCTTATAAAAACTACAGTTTAAAAGTGATCCTCCCCTTGGGTAACACATCCCTATCCCAACTCCCTCCCACATAGCAAATTAAAGGGGGGGGGGGAAGGAAAATTTAAAAAAATGTATAAGCCATCGGACTTTGATACGAGGCCGTAACAAGACGGGCAAATTCAGATTCTCTGTTCAGGCTGAAGTGCTAGGACTTTCCTTCCTCTTACTCTGAACAGAAGGAGTGTGTGAAAGCCAGTATGAACTGCATGAACAGATCCTCTCAATTTCTGCCACTTCATCCAAATTCCTAAATCAAGGCCAGGAAAATCTCTACCCATAAGGAAGCACCCCACCACATACATGAAGAATCACAGGGTCCAATTCACCTTGCACACCAGCCACCGGAAGGAGAACAGGAGTTTCAACAGGCCCCGGGCCATGCCCACTGACAGATGGCAGGCAGCTTCCAACTTCCAAGGAGGAAGGCGGGGGAGGGGGGCAGGGGCGACCGCAGCTCCCCCTAAAGACTTCCCCCCAAATGTACATTAATGCTAAACCATTAGAAATAACATCTTGAGGTTGGAGGAAAGCCGTGGGCAAATGATTCACCACAACATGATACACGCTCTCAAAACACTGGCTTTTCCAAAACATCCAGGAAAGGAAGATGTTGCATGAACACACGCTGTTTTTTGCATATGGACATACTCCACACTAGGGGAACAAATTTCATAGTTTATGCAGAACCCAATTTCTAAGTTGCTTCTACTACTACGTGGAATTGCCAAGCAATCCCAATTCAGTTAGCAACCCCACCGGGCACCATCAGGAACATTTAAAAATAGGAGCGAATCTATAGCACATTCATATTTTTTTTACTGTTAGGGTTTGTGAATTCCACTTTCCTGAACTCTTAAAAAGTACAATTTTCTTTCAACCCAACTGCCTCTTCGTGCTAGCATTTGAACAAACAAGTTTCATTTTGAAACAATTGTGGCCTTTTGAACTTTGCCCAGTGACAATCAGTGAAATTCTAGTGAAGTTTCACTTCTTTTTCTAGTCAATTTAACCTCAACTAATAAAAAAAAGCAAGAACCCGTTTGACAAGGACACCTATTATTTCACTGTGGACCATTTCCAGTTGATGTGAACCATTCTTCCTAAGTGCTAATACCAATTTACTTGAGGGAGCAAACTAACTGCCAAAAACCAGACGACAAATCCTGTATAAATTACAAATGCTGAAGTGCTTGAATTGCTTTACTCACCATATTATTTCAGGCAGGGACTAAGTGGGAGAGGTATGAATGAGACTTCCTGCCCATAGCAGAGAGAAGTTAAGGTTGCATCCCTTTCCCTTGACACACTAGCCTTCTGTGCGCAGGGCATCATTTCTTTCAGCAGTACTGTCTAGAAAAAAACTTTACCATGATGCTCTGCTGAATTACGTACTCTAATTACTCACTCTGGAGCAAATACTGGAAACCGGGCTGACGTCCCCTAAACACGCAAGTATTTTTCAGTACCTCCCCAAAGCATTTTGTTTCTAGACATCTGAAAGTTCCGCGAGCTTCTTCCTTAGAGAACATCCTTACAGAGTACTTGAAAATGGTAGATGCGGATGGACTACGAGCTGGCTGCATGCCAACTGTACAAGGAAGATGGCTGCAATGAAAAACAGAAGTGACAGCCTGCCCACCCAACCAGCTACGCTGCCTGCTTGCCTTCTCTCCCATCCCTTCCTTTCTACATACTAGCAGCCAGGTTCTGAGAAAAACCTCAGCTGCAAAGGTCACGTGTGAGTCAATGCTTCAAGTAAGCTATTTCCATGCCTTCCCACCCCTAAGAGCAGAGAGGACTGATTACAGAGCAGTGGCAACACTCCCATCACATATCGGCCAGAACAAAAGCAGAGCTTTCTTTTGCTGGCTTGTTCAATGAAAAAATAGATTAATGGCTACCAAAAGGTCACACTGGCCACGTGTAACAGGAGGCTGAAGAGTGCTCACTCCAAAGGATGTACAGTGTTAAATAGCCTCCCGATTTGCTACAAGCAGCAGTGCTGAAGGCAAGCAAGCCTCAAAAAAACCCTTGTTTGTGCTGCAGGAATCGCATATGCAGATATGCTTCCAAGAGATCTAAGCAATGATGGGTCAGTACCCTGTTTGGCACACAAGGGATCTGGCAGCATGGGGCAGTTCACTCAGGAGATCCAGACTTCCAGCCTGATGAATGGGGAAATAACCGGCAACAGTGAATACGCTTTGTAATGCCGTGTCTCAATTACTGATGGATTAATGCCAGAGGATTAACCAGAAAAGGGCAGGCACAACATTGCTTAGTGTTTGATTAAGAGGCTTTCCCGCTTGAGCAACACTGCCTCAATTTAGCATACCTACTGCTTCCCCCTGGAATTGTGGCACAAGATAGGATCCCTGTATTTCCAAAAACATTTTCTAATGCACAATTCTGTTTTCTTTTGAGGAAAGTAGGCCCCAGAAAGTTGAAAGAAAGCCACGTGATTGCTTAATTTTTTAATTTTTCTAAAGACCTGCCATTTCTGCATGACTCTTTTTGCTGGGCCCACCAAAACAGCATCCAACAAAACAGCAACCCCAAAAAGGCCGCCAAGAGTAAAAAACAACAACAATGCGGTAAATGAGAACAAACATTTATTGATCTAATGCATTTTGGATATATGAGGGTCCTTCATCAGGGAAAAATTCAGAACAAAGAAGTTTATATATTTACGTGTGCTGGCTTCTACCCTACAAAACGCATAAGAAGCAATCAATAAATATTTGTTCTCTTTTGCCCATCGTTGCTTTTTTTACACTTGGTGGCCCACCAAAATAGCAACAGGCTACAATTCTCAAGAGTTACGCTAAAATCAGGCACACTAATCATTCAGCACAATGAAGTGCAGAGTAAAAGATGATGTTACTAATTTCAGCTAAAATGGGCTCGTTTTTCCATTGACCTAATTAAAGGTGAAGGGGAGTGAAACAACACTGGCTCATCCTCCACACAAAAAGAAAGAAGAACTCAAAAAGTTCTCTTCCATGTCTGCTTCAACAGCCTACAGGAGAAGCAGCCAATAAGGTTGGAAGCAGCTTTAAGATTTAGCATAATCCTCACCTTGCACCAGTACCGCCGGACCTACGGCTCGCTCTTTAGAAGCACAGAACCAATGGTGATAGAAGTCCTCCGTATATTCCCAATGGTTCCTTCTGTTCCACTTGCCATTTTACCTATCCAGAGAGCCAAATAGTCCTCAAACTCTCTCATACAGTTGGGGCCTGGTAAATGAACTGGGAGCATCTGAAACTGTAGCACTGCTGAAGCTAAGCAAGTGTGGAGCTGGGTTGGCTCCCTGGATGGGAGGTCACTGGGAGCCCCACATAAGAGGATATTAAGTGTAATAAGTAAAAATATTTTTTTAAAAAAACCCTTGTCCCATATAGTGCTCCAACCAAAGTGACTACACAAGGGCAAGAGAGTCTAAGAAGCAAAGTTGCCCCAGGAGACGGCCTTTTTGGGGAAATTACCAAGAAATGTAATAAAAATGTGATCTCTCCAAGTTAACAAGTGTTGTTTTTCAGCTCAGCCTCTGCAGTGCAGCAGCACCTGTTGCTAATCCACTGGGATCCCTTAGGTGATTGCACTTTTGGAGAAAACCTTCTTGATCTTCAGTGTCCTCCCTCTATTTACACACCTTTCCAATGCATGGGGTGAAACTTAAGCCATCAACAGCTCTCTCTGTCTCTGCGTGTGTGAGCAAGCAACATGAGCTCAGGGGGAAACAGGTTCTCTGATTTAGGTCTCAAAACCTGGCCTGCAGCATGGGATGAGTGGGAACCAGGACCCAACAGAAGCTTGCAGAAACCCGGTGCAAGCTAATTCCATGGGGGTGGGTGGAAGGTGAGGGGGAATTTTGCTTATAGCACAAATGATGTAGTAGGATCTGATACAGGTGTCCACCCACCCCACACACAGAGACACCATCTGTGAATGCTAGAACCAATGCCAGATATTTGGAGGTTTCTGCTTTCCCTGTAGATGTCTTACTCTTTGTTGCAGAGAAAACAGCACTGGCCAGAATTGCACATTCTGAATCAGGCCAAATCTCTGGGAAAGAGCCTTCTTTTTCAGTTTCAGCTGGGCAGCCAAGAGCAACCAGAGACCGTTGCCTCTCTCGGGCCATGGGTTTCCTAAGATACGAGTAGGACTTTGTTTTGCCCAAGGCATCATAAAATGATTTAATGATCAAGGGCATCCCGGACCTTGTTCCCTAAATGTCTAGCTCTGAGGTTCATATAGAGAGGCCTGAATTCTTTCCCCATGCAACCCAAACAGATTATAGCTCCCCACTGCCAGAGGAAGACTTTGAGATTATTGACCCTGGACTACAGCCCGCTCATGTATCAAGGAAAAAGAGGACTCCCATCAGGCAAGACTATGAACTTTGCGTAAATGGATCCTAAATGTATGGATATGGGAACGGGAGAGACAGGAGCAAGCTACTGATAAAACATCAGAAGCCCCTTCCTTCACTGGTGGATCTTATCAGCATCATGTCTTGGATCTTGCGAGTGGTAATACCTGAAAGGTGGACTTCTACAGGACCCCACAGCATAAACCACACCCTCCACACCTTGTTTCTTGAAACCTGAAGGTCAAGAAAGGAACTTAATCACAAACCCAGAGACTGTAAGAAAATTAAAAAGGTTCTATAGACCTTACGGCGAAGCTCAGATGAGATGGACTCCTGTGAACCCTGGAACAAACAAATTCTGCTGCTGCTAACCAGTCTCTTACATCCATTGCTTTTGTGTGTCAGCTCTGTAAAACAGTTTGGTGCTTGATTGTTTTTCTCTTTTAATTATACTTTAAAAAAAATTAAAATGATTAGCCTGTTCTTCTCCCATCTTCGCAAGCCCAAAGGCTGGGCAAGCTGGCAGATTGTATGTCAATCAAGAGCATCGAACATCATTACGAGAACTCGCAGGAAGGAGGCCCAGCCATTCTCTCAAAGCCTTTCCGGAGGCAAATGGTGATATCTTCAACAAAAACAAAACACACACCCAAAGTTTATCCACAACTGCAAGGGACTTCTGCTGCCTGATAGCCAGCCCCGGTTTGTCCTCAACTTATTTACAGTGTCAAGACCTTGTCTCAAAGTCTGTGCCCTGCTCAGCTTTACCCCTTCCACAGGGGTAGACCCAGCAGGCAAACACAAGCGTAAAAACCAAAACAACGAACAAAAGGACCCACAGAGAATCCTGTTGGCTTCCCAGCTCTTTCTAAATTCCCCTTTTCCTGGCATACCCCTAAAGTAGCAGCTGCGAGTCGGACGCTTTGCTCGGGCAACCCTGGCACATTCGCTTGTGTCTCAGCAGCCGGTCTGTCCTGGAGAAGCTCTGAAAGGAATAGAGAGGAGAGAAACATTTCAGGAGCAGCCCATGGAAGGAAGCAACACAATGGTGTCAATGCAGGATCTCCAAGGGAAAGTTACAAGCCCTGTACTAAGCAGGCATTGCGCTTAACTGTGGTTTTGTTTTCCTTAACTGTGGAAAAGCATTGCATCTGAACAAAATGCCTGCAAGCCGAAGTGCTGACTGGCTAATTCAAATCAATGTGGAAATTCAGTGTTTGTCTCAGACATAGCTAAGCATAACATTTGTGTAGAGCAAACCATGATTAAGGTAGTCTGCCTGCCTCTCCTACCTCCTACAGTCTGCAAGATGACAACCAAGTCCGAATGGTGCCTCTCTAAACATGTGCTCCAGGAGCCTAAACTATGATTTCATTGTGCATTTGGCACCATAACTGGGATTAGAGAAACAAACCCTAGTCATGGCTAAGCACGACTAGGTGTTATTATAGACTCTGACTGCAGAGCATTAGTAAGGGCATGCACTGGCATAGAAAAAATGGAAAAGGGTAGACTGGAAAAAAGGGGGGGGGCTGTACAGGCAGAGAGTAATAGTCATGAGGTTGGCACAAGGAGCCATCTAGAGCCCTAAACCCAGAGTTGAGTATATGGACAGATTTGTGAAATTTCAGAATCATGACTCTGTATAGCTTCTTGGCTTAACTAGCAGAATAAACTAGCATTTAACAGGCAGAATAAAATATGTAAATAAGCTGAAATTATGCAGTTGCTTGATTTGCATAATTTATACAGGTTGCAAATTACAGCTTTTCTTGGTACACAAGCCTGCCCATGTGGCCTGACTAAAGCCCTACTCCCTGACTAGCTGAAGCTCAGTCCACTCCCGAGCTTCTGAGAAAACACTGCTCACGCATTTACACTGTGGCCATAAGGACTAGATGCTTGCGTTAAAATAAGCCCTGAAATTGTAGATCTGCAGAAATCTGTGGAGGATTCCATCTTATGCACTTGCTCAAGAATTCCAGATGTGAACGATGCACACAGCTCAAAGCACAAGCGAGTCATGACCCAGTAAGCCCAGGAATACATGAACTGCCCATCAAAAACAGACTACGGTAATCAAATTTACACAGCTGGGAATCCATTCCTATCACTAGGATGCGATCTTCTGGATATTCTCAGGAGCTGCCCCCTGCTGGCCACAGTGTTCTGCACCCACTCCTCTTATGAGGAGACAGGCACCACTGCTGATGCAGGGAAGCCTGCCAAACGTCAGACAAGGGTGTTAACACATCCCACCCTGCTGGTAAATCAAGGGGGCAGAGGCATTACCTGCAGGCAGCGCTCACACTGGTATGGCTTCTCCCCACTGTGCACACGCTTGTGGCGCTCCAGGTGATATTTCTGGATGAAGCGCATGTCACACACGTCACACTCAAATGGCTTCTCACCTGCAAGAGGGAGCAAACAAGTGTTTTTGGGGTGGGAGGGAGCTCCTTAGTTCCACAACCTTAAGCCCTCTTGCATAAAGGGCCCAACACATCAGGAATCTCTTATGAAAGTCCCAAAGAAAAAAAGGGGAGCTCTGCAAAGGCCAGGCTCTTGTGCAACTCCCCTCCATCTCAGTGGATTGTGCCCCATGCATATTCCACACCCAAAATGAAAATGCAGTAAACACTCTTACTGCTGTTTCTCTTATTCTTTTTTGGGGGGGGGCTGCACAGTGGACCCCTTTTCTGGAAACGGAAGCTCCAGATCATGAGAAGGTGGAGTGATTTTCTCAAGCAACTTATTTCAGGGAGAAAGCTGCTGCCTACGTATGAGAGCTGGCCAGAGGCAGCTCTTTCTTGTGTTCCCAGACTCCATTTGTTTGGCTGAAGGAAGAATAGGGGCTTCTCCTCTGTTCAATTTGACAGATAAACCTCATGGCTTTGGTTGTGAGGACACATACAGTTGTGTGTGCATCAGAGATTGAGCGCATAAATGGGCATGCACATGTGGGCATCTACTGGTGCAGTGCACTGGGCATTCAAAACTGGCAACATATCCTCCAGAACAAAGCAGCAAACTTTTCTGAATCTGCCTTCTTCATCCTGCTCATTTTCCCAGCCCAGCACACCAGAGGTGGAAGGGACCAAATCTCTTCCAATTTCCTACAGTGAGAAACAGCCAGCCAGTCATCCATCCCATTGATTAAACTACAAAATCAGGACCAGTGCACCACAAGCCAAGAAAAGGGGGTGCTTATAGAACAAATTGGTTACGTATCTCACAAATACACCAAGCCGAAGAAGCCTGCCCTCCGGCCCAGGTCAATGGCTAATCCAAAATGGGATTGGGAAAGAATTCTCTCTGAGCCTCCCAAATTACATTGAGCACTGAGCAGTCAAGCGTGTCTGTGTCGGCTGTGCCTCCACTGGATGCATTTCAAAGGGAGAAGGGCCATCTAGTGGTGGAGCAAGGACAGGGTGAGTGATCAGAATGAAGCTTTAAACCTATACCACAAACTACTGTGTGACATTCTTGTTCAACATAAAGGAAACCTGAATGTGAGAGTTATGTTGCCCCTGTGGAACTGAAAATAATTTGGCCAGCCAGAGCCTATTCTAATAGGTGGAGATGAACCTTTGAGAGCATCATGTTTACACAAGCTTTAGCCATCCAGCTTGAATTAGTCCTACATCACAACAGGCACTGCCAGAAAGCACCTTCATCAATACTTTTCAGCTAGTGGAATTGGGCCATTGCAGCCACTTGCATGGTAAATTCAGGAGCCAGATTCTCCAGCTCATACCAGCCCCGGAGTTGGGCACCCCAGCTGAGCCCCACTGACAAAAGCCCCCTGGACTTGCTCCTCATTTTCACCATTGCAACCTGCTTGTTCACCTGCCTCTCATTCTAGCCCAGATAACAGTGATGTTGAGAAGGAGGAGCAGCAGGTGCCATAGTTCACCGGCTCTTCGCTTGTCAAGCAAGCAAGTGGTAGCAATGATGAGAAAGAGGATGAGGAGCAATAGCAGCTAGTGACAATGGCAGCAAGAAGGTAGCCTCACTGAAGGAGGAGGCCCATCGAGGGTGTCTTGTCCAAGGGTCCTCAAAAACCTAGACTTGGCACTGGCTGATACTATCTCAGAATGAGCAGCTCAGTTGTTACAAGTGATTGACAGGAGAGGCTCTCAAACATTGCACTGAAATGAAAACAGATCCAGAACCTTTCCCTTCTGATAGCTTTCTAAGGCGAGCTTCCTCAGTTGAATGATCAACGGGCAGAGCCTTACTGCAAAAAGCTGAAACCTGAGCAGCAGCTGCAGTTACAGGCTCAAGGGAGGCAAGGAAGTAACTTGCTTCCTACAAAGTCCTCAGCTGCCACCAACTGCAGAAGACCCTGGCTTCCCACCCACTTAGCCGTACGGATGAGGGATGCAGCCCTGGTTATCTGCGTCCCTCCCACTTACCCGTACGGATGAGGGATGCAGCCCTGGTTACCTGCGTCCCTCCCACTTAGCCGTACGGATGAGGGATGCAGCCCTGGTTATCTGCGTCCCTCCCACTTACCCGTACGGATGAGGGATGCAGCCCTGGTTACCTGCGTCCCTCCCACTTAGCCGTACGGATGAGGGATGCAGCCCTGGTTATCTGCATCCCTCCCACTTAGCCGTACGGATGAGGGATGCAGCCCTGGTTACCTGCGTCCCTCCCACTTACCCGTATGGATGAGGATGTGCCTCTTGAGGTGGTAGCTGCTCCGGAATGCACCATAGCAGTGCTCGCAAATAAAGTTCTTGGGGATCCGGAGCTGGAAGGATCCATTCTGCTCAATCACCACCACCTGCAATCAAGGCATATACTGTTATCGCTACCTTCTTGGCTAACACACAACATGCCCATCTGGGCCACTGACTCTCAAGGATGGGCATGTAGCAGGCCATGTAACAGGGCCACTAAACCTCTCTGTTCAGCCTATAAAGTCTCTGCCCTTTCCTGCCATGGCTTTTCTGCTGTTGCATACGCAGGCTGTGCCCCCTCCAGGCCCAGTGCCAGATTTTACATGCACGCATGATTCCCTCAGAGCCATATGGACTGGGAAGAAAAATAAATCCTCGCCTCAAGAGTCTCTTCTCTGCAGTGCAGATCATACCCAGCCTTGCTTTAAGCGCTAAAAGTTCCCAGTAAAAACCTAAAGCCTTGGCCCAAATACACCCCAACAGGGCTTAACCCTCACCCCACCCTTCACATTGACTTCCATGGCTATGTTGCTGTGACTGAGCCTGAAGTACTGAAAACTATGAGTGGCTTGGACTAATCAGGGGTAAAGAACCTGGTGCCCTCTAGATGTTCTGGGCCCAAACTCCCATCATCTCTGACTACTGGTCATCTTGGCTGAAGTTTATGGGACTTGCAGTCCAAAACATCTGAAGGACACCAGGGTGCCTGCCCCTGAACTAAGCAAATGGGAGAACAGCTCTTCACCCTTCATCTAACATTAGAGCTCAAGGGCACCCAGTGGAACCAACATGCCTACAGTGTAGAACAAATTATTATGAACAATGATCAGATCCAAAGAACGGACTAAGCTGACATCTGGAACTTGATGCCATAAGATCATCTATGCTTCAGTTCACCCAAGCCAGTATCTTGCCTCCAGAAGGAAACTAGGAATCAAAAGCTTGGATCCAAAGGTTCATTTCCTGCTCATGAAAAAATGATTCCAGCTTATAAGGAAAGCGCTGTAAGAGAAAAGTGGGCCATAATGCATCTGTGTAAGCTATTGCGCAAGCCTTTGCATTGTCTCTTTTTATGGCCTGCTAGGATTTATACGCTAAAGCCCATATTTTCTTTATTCACCATGTTTCTTGTAATGGTAAAGCCACCTCCGAGGCATTGTGGTGTGGTGCGACATTGCTGGAAGTCTTCCGCTTGTGCAACAGTTCACAGGAGAGCACCAATAAATACAATTTTGCCTTCTGCTCACACTTCTTTGACTCAAAGCTCAAGATATTTGCTGCCCTAGGTATAGCAAATGCTGCAAGTTCTCATGAGGTCTCCTAAAAAAATTAATGATCGACACTGACCAAGCGAGCCTGTAAATACCGGTAGGTTATTCTGTAACTTTGCGTTCACCTGATAGCTGAGAGGTGTCAAGGGAAAGAAAAGCCACAAGGGATCTTTGCTCATGAAAGGGGGTGGCAATATTTTTTACCCCTCAGGATTCTTAGTGTGTCCCCCCCAGTTCACAGTGCCCCCACCTTTTCCTCACTTTCCCAAGTCTCCAGCTACTCAGGAAAGTGAAGATTCGCCCCCTTTTCATGAGCACTTTTGACAGCTGTCAAAAGAAAGGTTTTTCTTTTTAAAACTCTCCAGCAAATCTCCACATTTGGTTTTTGACGGAAATATATGCAGATTCATGGCACTTGCACAAGTCCAGAAAACCGCCCCCCTAAAAGAAATTACGAAAAAAATTGCACACATTCAGTTGTGAGAAATTTCTTTTTTAAAAAAGGTGGCGAACCACTGACAACTCCTCCAATGTGCCAGCTGGGCACTTTGGAGGGGCTATCAGTGGCTGTCACTCTGGAGATGGCGAAAAGCCATCTCTGAAAGAAAAAGGGAAAAGGGGGGGGGGAAATGTTGGGGCGAGCCCAAAAGGGCTCATGATAGCAAGTGGGGAGAGGAGACAAGGCCACTTCTACCGCCAAGTCCCTGGGATACCACCCTGAGGACTGAGGGGGAAGGAGCAGGGGACAACCCAGTGAGCCCAGTTGTCTCTCAGGCACACCGTGGGCTGTTCCGTGAACAACCCACACTGCGTAGCTTATTCACAGGGTGAGTAGCCGTGTTGTGCAAACTCACCCATAAAGTACTTGAGATCAACACACAATTGAGGGAAACCAACATGGCCTTTTGTATTTCCAGTTCACAGAATCAACTTTACAGTCAAAAAAGGCAACCACTTTTCTATAAAATCACTGTTGTACTTAGGATTGGATGTTTTTAACATAATTGATATTTTGTTAATAATTAATACTTCCCATACTTTACTGTTCCACTCCTTAGTTGAAGGGAGAAATATCAAGGGTTATTTTGTGGAGATGGAATAAGTTGCTTCAGCTGCAAGTATGGACACCAAGGTAAAGAAACTCACTCATTATTACTCATGAAGTGAGAGCTGCAGCTCTTCTGCTCCTGACATTCAAGAATTCAGTGAATCTGGGCATCCTCCAGAGTTTCAATTCAGGGGTAAAGAAGCCCTGTCCCCAAAAAGTAGGTAATGGAGAGACCTCTGGAGCTAGAATTTTGTGGCAGGTGTCTCAAACTTTCAAAGTGGATTGCAGAAAAGCATTATTACAAATAGAAGGGGGTCAGGTTATTTTCTTCATCCACACTACTACATAAAAATGCCTGCTCCATCTCACACCATTTATTCTGATGTTGTAAGTCTACATACTGTGGAGTACTCTTTACATGAGGGGCACCCAGCTCTCCCTTAAAGGAGGTTGACACCTAAAAGTGATGACATCCCAGGGCTCTTATCACACCAACTGAAACCAACAAGTACCCTCTGCCATGTGTGGAGTGTAGCAGAAGTGACTGGAAAGTATTAGATAGAGAAATAATAGAGGGGAATAGTTCAACAAGGGGTATAACTAAGGAGATTTATAAAATGATTCAAAAAAAGGAAGATCATAAAGATAACCTTAAGTCTATATGGGAATTGGAATTTGAGGAGATTTCGAATGAAGGGTGGAAAAATATTTGGGGCAGAAGAATACTAAGAAATATGTCAGTAAGGATTAAAGAGAATTTTTACAAACTTATTTGGAAATGGTACCTGACACCGGTAAGATTGAAGAAAATAGATAGTAACTATTCTACAGCATGTTGGAGGGGCTGTCAGGAACTTGGTACATATGCTCACATGTGGTGGAGCTGCAAAAGCTGTTTTGGATTTTTGGAATAAAATATTTGTAAAAATTTCGGAAATAACTGGTTTAAATTTGGAGGTCTGTCCCAAATTAGCATTGTTATCAGTAACGGAGAAACTGGTTTGTACCCAAGATATAAAGGAACTTATTGCAAACTTGTTAACAGCTGGGAGATTAATGATAGCAAGGAAATGGAAAGTCCAACATGTTTTTTCAATGGTTGATTGGTACAAGGAGGTATGGGACATAGCTGTAAATGATAAGTTAACTTGCTGTATTAAATGCAAAAAGGGACAATTAAAGAGAAATAATTTTAAGGAAATTTGGGGGGCATTTTTAGATTTTGTGCTAGTCAAGGAAAAGGGAGCATGCCTTGTCAATAAATGATTTTTTAAAAAATATTGAGTAATAGGGGAATACAGAGGATGAATATCTTGGTCCTGAATGGTGAAGGGGACACTGTAATTGTTATTTGTATGTTGGTATGGTTTTTGTTGTATATTATTTTATTAATTAAAAAAAAAAAGAAGAAGTGACTAGGAAAATGACCAGCCCAGTAGCGTTAACCCTAATTACATTCAGTTTGACCCAATCCTGCAAATCTCTTTTAACTGAGTCTAACAGAGCACCTCAAATTCTTAGGACTTATCTGAGGCTATCCACTGGGCCAGGATACAGCTCCGATTCCCTGTGAGAGGGTTCCACCCTTAAAGGTGGCCTAGAAATAATTTTAAATACGGTAAATAAAATTAGCCATAGTGGCTAAGTTTAAAAGGAGGTTACATAATGCTTGCTCAAGGGAGGCGGTGGCAGGTAACAATGGATCCATTCCATGGTCAGTTTCCTGTGATACAACATACACCTGACCTGGCTTCAACTTGAAGACCCATGTGCCTTGCAATTAAGACATATTTGCATAAGGATTATGTTAGACTCAAATATCACAACGTTTAGGATTGTTCTGATCCCCACTAGATCAAAACACAGCAGCTTGTGTGTGTGCACGTGCGTGCGTGAAAGAGAGAGGGGTGGTGGTGGTGGTGAATGAGAGAGAATCACATGGTCAACAACACAGTTAATAGTTCACACAGGGGGACATTGTACAAATCTATGAGCAATGTAGCACTGCTTTCTTTGGGTACCACTTCCTGCACTTCCAATTTAGTGCTGATGTGCAGTGTGTCAAGTTCTCTTGTTTCGGATTCTCCAGTGACTCATACCCAAGCAGGAAGGGGCTTTCTTGAAGAGAGCATTTTAAAACAACCAAGCTGGTGGATAAGTTAACTATTGGAATTACAGCTTGAGCTGGGTGAAGCTGCACTCCCCTTGAAGTTTCAGGTCTCCAGTTTAGGAGTGCTCCTGGAACCAGCCTTTCTCCTAAAGGCCCAGGTGGCACCTCTGGCCAGGAGTGCCTTTGCTTCAGCAAGTGCAACAGCTGCACCCTTTCCTGGATCATATAGATCTAGCCACGTCACCAATGCCCCAATCATATCCACATGGGGCGACCTCTGAAGTGTGTGCAGAAACTCCAACTGGTGCAAAATTTAATGGCTCGAGAAGTTTTTGGTCTTCCACTTCTTGGAACAGCTTACACCAGGTTCCCCCCGCCCCCATTTGCATTGGCTTTGGATTAATTTCCAGACACAATTCAAAGTGTTGTTATTACCTATAAAGCCCTAAACAGCTTGGGACCAGGTTGCCTAATGGACCACCTCCTCCCACATGAACCTGCTTAGGTACTGTGTTTAACATCTGAGGCCCTGCTCCATGTTCCATCACCTTTGGAGATGCGTTTGGTGGGGACATGAGAACAGGCTTATTGGTAGTGGCACCCAGATTGTGCGACTCCCTCCCAAAAGAGAGGAGTTTTTGGAGGGCAGCAGAGACTTTTTATCCCCCCTTGCCTTTATCCTGTTTTAATCTCTTGCTGTTTTAAACTGTCCCTGTTGTTTTATGTCCCTCCCTTGCTACTGTTTTAATGATTTAGGGCACAATCCAATGGGTTGCGCCCTCAGTGCTCGTAAGCCTGTGAACTCGGGAGGCCTACAAGCATCCTATGCAGAGCGGGGGAAGCAGCGGAGGTGAACTCCACCTTCCCACTCCTCCCGTTCTACAAATCAGCTAGACATCTGATTTCGGCCATCTAGCTGCGGTGCTTCGGGGGGGGGGGGGGGAAGGAGGCTGCAGCGCCACCAGGATACCTTGCATTTGGGCTGCCCTGATCTCCTCCCTTCCCCTCCCCACTCCTGAGAATGCCCCCTTTGCCCCTTCTCTGGGGTCACTTTTCCAACCCCAGAGAAGCAGCTGGTGCAGTTCTTTCTGTGCTGGCTTGGGTGGGCAGGCGGGGGGATCAGAAAATGGATCTCCAGCTTTGAGGTCAGAGCGCTGTGCTGTCTCTGACCTCGGATCTGGGAATTCGAAGAATCCTATGGCACCACAGATGCTATCTAAGAGCCATAGGATCGCTCTGCCCATTGATGTATTATATTTGTTTTTATCTATCATTATTTCTATTGGATTTCTGTGTTTTTAATTTGGAAGCCGCCTTGGGGGGCCCTTTGGGAACCGAAAGCATAGTGGTAACTTTCTAAAAATAAATTAAAATATTGCTGTACAACACAAGAGATCCCCCTTGCACCGAGCAGTGGGCCACTTCCAGTTAAGAGAGCTAGCCTCTAGCCCCACTAGAATCTGAAAGGAGTACTTTTTGGTGGCTTTACAAGAGCAGGCAGACCATCCTAGAGCGTTGCTAGGCCATATGATGTAAGATTACCTGCCTTTTTAAGGGGCTTTTTAGGTTGCGAACCTTCTGTTGCTTCCTCTTCCTTCCGGCTGCGTGATTTCTCACTTTCTTTGCGATGACCCTAGCAGAGAGAAGGCAGGATACAGGTTACAAAAAATGCTTGCAATTTAACCCATGACTGTACATGCCAAGTTCCCTATCTTGGCTCTTCTGCTTCGTCACCCACTGACACGACTGGAAGAGGGCACAAAGAAGTGTGCGGCGGAGCAGCAGACAGCTGAAAATAGGCTGGCCCGTACCAGCATGTCCGGCGCACCCCCTCTCTCTCCATTCTCCACCTGCTTAGAGCTTTGCTTCGGCATCATCTTCTTGCTGGCAACGGTTGGCACAAGACAAACCCCAGAGAGTCCCTCGCAGGCCAGGAGACTTGCCTGCAGAGAAACAAATACAAACTGAGGAGTGAATGCTAATACAATTGAAGCTACTGAGCTCTTATGAGAATGCAGCCATGCCTCCTAAGGTGTGGGTTGCGATCTGACACATGACCATACTGCCCCAGGTGGATGGATGTTTACCAACAGAGGACATGGATTAATACTACTGGCATCTGATGGAGAACAGTCCTCCAGTTAGGTCAGTAAGGTGAGATCATTTTGTCAGTTCCTTGAAACAGAAAACCTGGACCAGCTTTGTACACATGCTTGTCTTCTTTTCTGGCTCTCAGAAACTTACACATCCAAAGTGATACGAGTAACAGCCTTCCAAATAAGTCTACCTATTTGTACCTTTAAAGAGATAAAAAGACCAGCTTTTCTAGAACTTCCTTGCTTTGTCACCTGCAGGCAATTCTTACTCACCAGAGGCAACCAGTCAAGTGGCTGTTTACAAGCCGTACTATATTCGTGGGTTACAAATAATAGAACCATATGCTTGCAGGCCTGGAAGGTTATCTCTATGTGATATCTAGGCCACAGGAGGTTTTTTAAAAAAACTTATCCTAACAAGCATTCCTAAGTCGGAGGGGGGGGGGGAGGGATCATTCAAACCTCCCCAAGTGAAATAAGCTAAAGACAAGTAGCTCAAGTGACAGCACTTGCTTTCCTCCAAAACCTAGAGGCAGACTTAGTGATTGCTTCTAATATTCCCTCTCTTGCAGTTTAAAAAGTGGAGGGACATGGCCAGAGAATGGCGGAAACTTTTGGATATAGAAGTATGAGACTTGAGCCTAGCAAACCTCCAGGGATCTTACTCAAAATTCAATTTCACATAGAAAGTAGCACTTGGGCTGTCTTGTAGTTCCTTCCCTGTCTGAATTTTCGAAAGATTGGAAGTAGCCCACAAAGAAAAAGAGAATGCATTGAGTAATTCAGGGGAGGCTGCAAAACATGGGACACTGACTCCCAGCACCTTAAATGAGGCACAAGTAGAGGAATGCAGATCCCACCTAAGCTGCAGCTCTAAGACCAATTGCAGCAGGGAGGTATGGCTTTATGGTGCAGCGGCTAGGCCATTTCCTGCTAAACATCACCATGCTCAATAAAGGCATCATACACAGGAACTGATGACAAAAATTATTCATTGCCACTGGGCAAGTTATTGGGGACCCAGCCCTATACTCAATTAATTCAGCCAAACAACATAAGAAGGTAATGGCAAGAACATCTAGTTTGTCTCTCCCTTTTGATTCTATGGTGCCCTTTCCTTAAGGCTGTGGGATTCTAGGACATTGTGATGATTGAGGAAGGGGGAGAAGAGAAGGGGAAATCTGTCTCCAATTACTCAAATATGTGCAATGAGAAATAAACCAATTAGCGCTGGGCCAGATTCAATGCTAGTTAGTCCAATGTTAAAGAGAACCAGTGTGCGGTACTGGACAGAGTGCTGTATTAGAACCAGGGAAACCCAGGTTGAAATTCCTGCTCAGCAATGAAACTCCATGGGTGACCTTAGGTCAGGCACTCACTCTCTCTCAGGCTAAGCTACCTCACACAACACGGTGTCTTCCAGAAGTTTTGGACTACAACTCCCATAATCCCTGACCATGGCTGTGAAGACAGGGCCAGGATGACCTGGCCCCCAAGCACCTTGAGCAGGGAGGGTCCAGCAATCCAGCCTTTGGAATGCTGGCCACTGGAGCAGGCTATTGAGAGCTGAGCCGTTTATGTCACACAGAACTGATTGTCACCGAGGGCCCTTCGCAGCCACCTCCTGTAACGATGAATTCCTGTTGGACAGGATGGGAGAACCGGGGCCTGTTACCTGAGCCATCGCGTTAGTCTGACAGTCCTCAACACGAAGATTACGCCAAGTCCTTACGCTTTCTCTCTCTCTCTTGCCCAGGAAAGAATTTTACGACTACAAAGATTTTTCAGTAAATCGTTTCTGCGCTGGTCCCGTCCAATACCTTCCACTTTGTTGACATCTTTCTGGAGTCGGAGAGCCCAAAATGGTGTGCAGCAAGTTTCCTCAGCCTTGTTAAAAGCTGAGGAAAGTTACAGATTGTGCTGCTCTTGTGGATGAATCACCCCAAACCTAAATCCCCCTTCAGGATGGCCCTCTCTGGAGAAAAGATGCTGAGGTCCTCCTTGCACAGCTGCCACGGTATCGCTGTGTCTCCTCTTCTAGTGTCCACCTGTGGGTTAGCCAAAAGAAAGATTTATTGACCTAACCATTTTAGGAGCTTAATCACATATTGTGGTTGTAATATTGCAATGGCACAAGGTGCTGGTTTCACTAACAAGGAGAGGGTTCTGATTCTACTCCCCAGACTCCCCCGCCCCCGTGCAAAAACAACGTTTCAATGACATCCAAGTGCTACAATGGCTTGTGCAATATCCTCAACTCTGTGTCAGTGCAAGAGCCTGAGTGATTTGCTACACTACTGCAAGACCATGACCCACAATATGACACTTGTTCAAGAGCCCTTGCACGTGAGCCTACACACTTAAAAAAATAAAATCATCATCATCATCTTGCACAGCAGACTTTAGGTTCATGCTGGAAATCAAAAAGCTTTCCAATGTCAATCTAGAAAAGGGAACAGAGATGTACAGCATTTAAGCAATTGTCCAGGCTCACATACTGGCAGCCAATCCACAAGCTACTTTTTCCAGTCAAGAGCAATCTCCATTTCAGAATATCTCCAGAAACAGATGTGAACACATTATGCACACTCTCCTTTAAGCAATGGATCTCTAGATCAGATTACAATATTAAGGGATTCATAGGGAAGTAGTTCATGTACACAATGTCAAGTTCCCACAAGTATCCAAGCAAGACATGAAATCAATCTAGCATCAAAACCCAGGCATTCTTTTTAGCTTTTCTATGTGATGTTCAGAACCCTATATACTAGATGCACACAGACAAATTACAGACAAATTACAGAATGACCTTTAGATTATCAAAGCATAACAGGAGAGAGCATGTTTATGACGGCACGTGAATGAAAGCAGAGTCACGCATGTGCTGGATGGGAGAATTAAAATCCTGTCTGTGTGTCAGAAGCCCATTTTTCTACACACAGATCTTCCAGATCTCACCCCCCTCTCTCTGCGCACCGTTCCAGCGTGTTGGTTTGCAGCTGCCAGCCAGCTTGCCTGTAATCCGACACCAGCTCAGCTTCCCCCGGTTGCAGATTAATCCATGTAGCAAGGAAACACTCTGTAACTCCACAGGTCTATTTCTCTACCTGTTTATTTACTTTAGCAAGTAATATTCTACAGAGTATACATTCCTAGTTACAGTCCATGTGCAGAGTACAATGCATAGCAAGCATTAGTTCCAGTGGAGTAGGTTGAGCTTTACTCCACCTAAGCAAAGACGTTACATTGTTGCAAAGTCCTGCAAACAATAGCCAGAAGAGGAAAGGAAAAAGAATAGAGAAAGCAGTCCAGCACTTCTCTAAAATGGCTTCCAACAGAATAAACAAGTACGTCACCAGGACATACAAACCATGTGACTAGCTCGTAAAGCTCCCAGGCCTAGCTTCCCATGAGAAAGAACACAGGAAAAAAGAAAGACAAAACACAACTTGTTTGCCAGCCATTCTGTTCCTTCCATGTGTAAACAATGTGCCACAGCTGGTGAATGTGATTCATATCACAACATCCCCCCACAAGCTGTGATATATCTTGTTTACATTTACTCAATGAGGCCTAGTGCCGTCATTAGTTTCCTGTGTCTTACTACAGGCAATGATTTTGTGAAAAGATCTGCCACCATATCCCCTGTTGCACAGTACTTGAGTTGTACCCATCCTTTCTGCACATAATCCTTTACATGAGAGTAACGAACATCAATGTGCTTGGTTCTTGGCTTACATTTTTCATTTTGTGCCATGCTTATGCAAGCTTGGTTGTCCTCAAAAATTGTAACAGCCTTGTCTACTGGTATGTGCATATCAGCAAACAGTTGTTTGAACCACTCAATCTCATTGCATGCTTGAGATAAACTGATGAATTCAGATTCTGCGCTAGATACAGCCACACAAGATTGCTTACGTGTGTACCAGTCAATCAAACTGTTATCATACAAAATTACAGTCCCACTTGTGGACTTCCTATCTGTTGCAGACCCCCAATCAGCATCAGTGTACACACAAAAACCTCCCTCTGTGTGTGATGACAATTTCAGTTTGCAATTCATGGAACCTTTTAAATACCTTAACACACGTTTCACAGCTAGCCAATCATACATAGAAGGATTTTGCGTTTTCCTGCTAAGTATGTTTACAGCATTGCTGATGTCTCGCCTACTCACATTTGCCAAATATAGCAGGCTTCCAATAACACTTTGATATTTTCCAATATCCTCAAATTCAGTGTTATCTGTGTGTTTCTGATATTCAAGAGTCATTGGAGTGGTAACTGGGTTACAATTCTCCAATCCATGAATTTCCAGCAATTTCTGAATTTTTCCACTTTGTTCAACCAAGAAAGAACCTTCTTCATCCTGGGATAATTGCATTCCAAGATAATGTTGTACCAAACCTAGATCTTTCAGTTCAAAGTGTGCTTGCAATTCTTGTGCAATTTTGTCTTTCTGACTTACTGACAAAGACCAACAAATACACCCAATGCCCTGGTTCTGTGTAATTTGTGTACAGACAATGATCAGCCTTGCTTTGTTTGAATCCCAAACTAATCAAAACTCTGTCCAGTTTTTGGTTCCAGCACCTAGCTGCTTGCTTTAACCCATATGTGGACTTGTGCAGACGACATACAAGACTGGGATTTTCTACAAAACCTTTTGGTTGCATCATGTAGATTTCCTCTTGTAATTCACCATATAGGAAAGCAGTTTTTACATCAAAATGAAATGCCATCATTTTTCTTTGTGCTGCCAATTTCAACAACAATCTTATAGTTGCATACCTTGTTGTTGGTGCAAACACGGAATCATAATCTATCCCATGTTTTTGTGCAAACCCTCTTGCCACGAGTCTCGCTCTGTACCTTTCCACCTGCCCTCTGGTGATTTGTTTTCACCTTGTACACCCATTTACAGGTGATTGCCTTGCGCTCTACAGGCAAAGATACCAGACTCCATGTTTTGTTAACATGCATTGCATTGATTTCATCCTGCATGGCCTCAAACCAATCATTTTTCACCTTTGGTTCCATGCTCTGAATTTCCTCAAAACTTTGTGTTTCTAAAGCTATTTTGAGAGCTTTATGTACAACAGGTTGCCCTCTTTGGAATTCATCCTGATATCTAACAGGTGTTTTGCATTCTCGGGTTGAACGCCTTAGAGATTGTTCACCTCCCTCCTGTTCCCCAGATATCTGCCCAGTGGCTTGTTCTGTTTCAGAAGCTTCCTGCTGTGTTTCAGAACTTGCATGCATTGGCAATTCCACCAGCTGTTTCTGTTCATGTGTTTGCTCGTGAAAAATCACATCCCTGCTCAGAATTACCTTGTTGTGGTGTGGTGACCACAACCTGTACCCTTTTGTTTGTGCATCACACCCCAGCAGAAAACATTCAAAGCTTCTTGGAGACAGCTTTGTTCTGTTTTGAGCCTGTATATGAACAAAACATTTACACCCAAAAATGCGCACGTGTGCTATCTTTGGTTTCCTCCCATGAAACATTTCATATGGAGATTTCACAGTTGTGGTATTGGGTAACCTGTTCAGCAGGTAATTGGCATTTGACGGTGCATCCCCCCAGAAACGGTTTCCCACCTGTGAATCAGCTAATTGAGCCCTCATCATTTCCTGGAGTGTTCTGTTCCTTCTCTCAGCAACGCCATTTTGAAATGGGGAGTATGGGGCCGTGACTTTGTGCCCAATACCCTCACTTTCCAAGAATTTCTTGAATTTTGTACTCATGTACTCTCCCCCACCATCTGTGAGCAATTCACCTATTGGGTATTGTTTATATCTGTTACCAGCCCATTTAACAAATGATTCAAATCTCTCTTGAACCTGAGATTTGTGCTGCAGAAGATAAACAAAACCAAATCGAGAATAGTCATCAACGAGTGTCATGTAGTACCTATTTCCCCCATAGCTGTTTTCAAATGGTCCAGCAATGTCAGAGTGTACTAGCTCAAATATTCTTGTGCTAACTCTATCACTGTGTTTCTGAATGTTCGTTCTGTGTGACTTTGCTGTACTGCATACTTCACATTCCACATAATTAGAACAAGGTTTCATTTTCATACCCTCACACAGACCTGGCATCTTTTCGATGCTTCTGTAGTTGGCATGTGCGAACCTCTTATGGAAAATATGCACACAATTATCATGGGGTTTACAATTTGCATACTTTGCCCTCTCATCATGTGTTACAAATGGATTTATAACATACAGAGAATTCTGCAAATCACCTTTTGCACAGACTATCCCTTCACGTGAAATCACACAGTTGCTGTCAGAAAAGCATATTTCAAAACCATTTTTAGCTAATTGTGAAATACTTATCAAATTTGTATCCAGTTCCTGAACAAACAGTGCCCTCTGCTGACCCAAAGTAGCAAAGTCAATTGTTCCTGCAGCCGATACTTGTATTCTCTTTCCATCAGCTAATTCCACATGTTGATTAATTCCACATTCTTCCAGAGATTGAAATAATAATATAATAATAATAATATTTTATTTATTACCCGCCTCTCCATCTAGATCGAGGCGGGGAACAACAGAAAATATAAAATACCTAAACTAAAACAACACAATATATACTATTAAACATCTTAAAACATCCTAAAAACATCTTAAAACATCTTTAAAACATCTTTAAAACATCCTAAAATTCCGCCGGATAGGCCTGCCGGAAGAGTTCAGTCTTTATGACTTTTTTAAAGTCCAAAAGACTGACAAGTTGACGTATCTCCTCCGGCAGGCCATTCCATAATCTGGGAGCAGCAGAAGAGAAGGTCCTCTGGGTAATGCTAGTCAGCCTAGTTTTGGCTGACTGAAGCAGATTCTTCCCAGAGGACCTAAGTGTGCGGGGTGGATTATACGGGAGAAGGCGATCCCGTAGGTAGCCTGGACCCAAACCATGAAATATGTCTCTAGAATTAGCCATGTGATGACTGGCCCCAGAGTCCAAAATCTAAATGTTACTATCAGAAACTCCCACCCTAGCAATCAAACTTTTGCCCGTTTTAAAGGCCTCCTCAGGTGCACTGGTAATTTCCTGTTTGGTTTTTTTCTTTTTCTGTTTGCCCTTTGTACAGTCTTTTTTCAGATGCGATGTAGATCCACAAGAAAAGCATTTTTTCACTTTCAAAGCTGTAGCCTGGGTAACTCCCAGCTTATTGTAATTCCCAGCTTGGCTGTGCCCCGCGTCAGCCGAGCTGTCTGCTGATTTACGTCCAGCATTGCTTTTCTTCCCTTGCCGTTTCTCCCACTCAGAGAGAAGTTTGCCTGACACATATTCCATTGTCAGGTTCTGATCTGGTTGCCCCTCCATCAATGTTACAATTGTATCATATGAAGAGTCCAGACTAGATAACAGAATAGAGACCTGATGTAGGGGATCTATTTGCATTCCCTGTGCTCTAAGCCTGTTAAACATGTCCCGAATTGTGCTCAGATGCTCTGGCATAGATCCACCTGGTTGTAAGCTCAACTTGTACAGCTTTCGTGCAAGTAGGATCCTACTCCCTGCCGTCTGCATCTGGTACATGTCTCTTAGGGTGTCCCAGACCTGTTTTGCAGTGTCTAGAAACTGAATAAATGGCACCTGCGAACTTTCAACAGATAAACAAAGAATTGCCTTTGCTTTATCGTCTCGTTCCTTCCATTCATCATATGCTTGGTCTCCCACTGCAACTGCATCCTGTATTACTACATTCCAGAGTCCCGCATGGGTTAAATAATGCTGCATTTGGAAGTTCCATAATACATAGTTCGAGCCAGATAGTTTTTCCACTATCTGTGGGTTCAGAGCTGGTGCCGCCACCATTTCTGTGACCGGGAGATTTTCTACCTCCTCCCCTTCAGAAACTTCGGCGTTGCTTGCCTCTGAGTATTTGGCCTTGAACAGAGCCTGCAAGCATTCCGCGAACACATCCCCCTCTTCCCCCTCCTTACCGGATGAAGGCCCTGGAGATTTTTCTTCAGTTTCGACGTCCTCCTTCTCTGCCATAAATCACTGCAATCCCGGAGTTGAAGTTGTTGACACAGCTGTTGGAAAACAGGTCCTGCTGCTGCTGCTGCTGGCGCTGAAAGTCAGCCTGGTCCCGAACTGGTTCCGCTCGGTTCTGCTGGTTCTGGTCCAACGGTCCTGCTGGATCCGCCTGGTTCCGTCCTGGGCCCATAACCCTGACGGCGCGTGAATGAAAGCAGAGTCACGCGTGTGCTGGATGGGAGAATTAAAATCCTGTCTGTGTGTCAGAAGCCCATTTTTCTACACACAGATCTTCCAGATCTCACCCCCCTCTCTCTGCGCAGCGTTCCAGCGTGTTGGTTTGCAGCTGCCAGCCAGCTTGCCTGTAATCCGACACCAGCTCAGCTTCCCCTGGTTGCAGATTAATCCATGTAGCAAGGAAACACTCTGTAACTCCACAGGTCTATTTCTCTACCTGTTTATTTACTTTAGCAAGTAATATTCTACAGAGTATACATTCCTAGTTACAGTCCATGTGCAGAGTACAATGCATAGCAAGCATTAGTTCCAGTGGAGTAGGTTGAGCTTTACTCCACCTAAGCAAAGATGTTACATTGTAGCAAAGTCCTGCAAACAATAGCCAGAAGAGGAAAGGAAAAAGAATAGAGAAAGCAGTCCAGCACTTCTCTAAAATGACTTCCAACAGAATAAACAAGTACGTCACCAGGGCATACAAACCATGTGACTAGCTCGTAATGCTCCCAGGCCTAGCTTCCCATGAGAAAGAATACGGGAAAAAAGAAAGACAAAACACAACTTGTTTACCAGCCATTCTGTTCCTTCCATGTGTAAACAATGTGCCACAGCTGGTGAATGTGATTCATATCACAACAGTTTAAAGCTCAAAGTATCTTTTAACCTTACAAAGCACAACCCCTGAATGTAACAAAACAGTAATTTGTTGGCTGAAACATCTAATGCTTGATGTAGGATGGAGAATGCAGTGTAATCATGTAAATTACCATACCCATCCAATTATCACACTAAAAGGCCCCACATCCCCACGTTCCAGTGACCAAATAACTATCTACAGTGCTGCAGACACAGAAATAGTGTGAATATTAATGACACACAAAACAGTAAACTTGCATAGCGTGGACAAAGAAAACAGCCCCAAAAGGTATGGGCCCCAAGACAGGCTCCTATGGGAAACACTACTCATGTTGCATGAGGTTTTTCAGTTGAGGGCTGAGGGCTCTTGTCATCCACACTACTGAAGAACGAAGAAGTGGGCTTCTGGCAGGTGCTAGAAGGTAGTTTATTTTGTGAAAAATGCTCAATGCATTTCAACCAAAGGCCCTTCCATTCAGCGAGCTTTTGCTGTACCAGAATAAGATGCATGAAGGTACTTGTATCTTCATCCAACATGAGCAACGTTCCCCATAGGAGGTCTGGCTTGGAGTCCAGTATTTTCTATGCAATTTGCTCAGGGTGGATGTGTAAACGTTTGAGGGGACAACCAGCATCAGGCACTCAATGGCTCCAGGTAAGGGTTGCTAATAAAAGCAACTGTCTCCTCCAAGAGGAACATGCAGAATTATACATAAGCCAATTACTTTTATTAGATCAGCTTTGTTTAGTGTATGTTTATGCACACTTTCAAGCTGCTGCGATCCCTAATGACAATACATGATGCACTTGATAAATAATTCTGGGTAAGGGCCACCTCACAATTTGCAACATTCCTCTGCTGTGTAAAGATCAATATGAAACTTGCATAAAGTTTATAATATCAATATGCATGCAGCATAAGCGAAACAGAGAAGCACCTGCCCCAAGGAATGTACAATCTAAATTTTGTTAGTGTAGGAAGCTAAGAGGGGCCAGATAAACATCAGCAAAGGCAGTTCAACATATTTACAGTGCAATCCTATGTGTGTCTACTTACAAGTAATCTCTACTGAGTTCAATGGGACTTACTCCCAAGTAAATGGGTACAGGATTGTAGCCTCAGTTGCATTTGATGCTGAAGACTTAAGGTGAAATCCTATGCATGTTTAGATAGAAAAACTCATACAACTCCCAGCATTCCCTAGCCAGCATAGCTAGCTGGGGAATGCTGGGCATTGTAGGGCCTTTTTCTGTCTAAACATGAATAGGATTACACCCTTAAAGGATTAGGCAAGAGCTTCACAGCAAAAGTAGGTTCAGAGAAGGGATTTGAACAAAGAGAGGAAGTTTCAAGCAGATGGTTCTGGGAGAGTGTTCTAGGCATAAGGGTAAACGAGCAAGCAGTCAGCCACATGGACCTTTCAGTGTCACATCCACATTGTTTTTCACATGCAGCAATCCCTTGCATACATTATCATGTGTTATCTTATTTATTTTTAAATTTATGAATCGCCTTACAGCCTAGATAGGATCACATGGGTTTTACATGCATTCCTAACAGAAATGCTGTTCCATGTAGGAATGGTGCGAAGCAGCTCTAAGTATGACAGCCTACTACACACTCTTTCAGGATTGTTGTGAGAATAAGGCAGGGATGGACAGCTTGTGGTCCTCTAGGTATTGGTGGACTGCAACTCCCAACAGCACTAGCCAGCAGAGCCAATGGTGAAGGATGGGAGTTGCAGTTCAACAACATCTGGATGGGAAGGAATATGCTGAAGCTGAACCCCGACAAGACCGAGGTACTTCTGGTGGGGGACAAGGGGAGGTTAGGAGATGTTGAACTGGTGCTGAATGGGGTACATCTACCCCTGAAGGACCAGGTCCGCAGCTTGGGAGTCATTCTAGACTCCCAGCTGTCCATGGAGGCTCAGGTGGCAGCTGTGAGCCGGGCAGCACTGTATCAACTCCATCTGATACGGCAGCTGCGCCCCTACCTTCCTAATCATCTGCTCCCTTCAGTGGTTCATGCCTTGGTCTCCTCTCGCCTAGACTACTGTAATGCGCTCTACGTGGGGTTACCCTTGAAGAAGGTTCGGAAGCTACAGCTGGTACAGAACGCGGTGGCTCGCCTGGTTAAAGGCAGCCGCCGGCGGGATCACATCACGCCAGTGCTCTACACTGGCTACCAGTTGCTTGCCGAGCTAAATTCAAGGTGTTGGCTTTGACCTTTAAAACCCTATACGGCTCCGGTCCAGTCTATCTCAAGGAGCGTCTCCAGCAACACCAAGTGGGCCGCTCAACAAGATCTGCCACAGACGGCCTTCTCCTTGTCCCTTCAGCCAGAGCAGCTAGACTGGTCGGGACGAGGAAGAGGGCTGTCTCTGTGGCAGCCCCCGTACTATGGAACTCTCTCCCAAGTGACCTCCGCCATGCCCCCTCTCTGCTGAGCTTCCGCCGCTCATTAAAAACTTGGTTATTCAGGCGGGAATATGGGGTGGGCTAAGATTTTAAAATTTTATACTGTTTTAATGTATTTTAATGGAGAAAAATGTTTTAATGTATTTTATTCTGTTTTATTTTCTGTACATCGCCCAGGTTGGCCGGTTTGCCGGCCAGATGGGCGATGAATAAATGCAAATAATAAATAAATAAATCTGGAGGACCACAAGCTGCCCATCCCTAGAATGAGGGAAGGGGAGGTACAAACCCCATTTATGTATGCCATCCTGACCTCCTTGGAGCAAGGCTGGGATATAAATGTGAAGACTAACGATAATAATGCTTTGTATTTATAGGCTGCTTCAGAGTGCTCGAAGTGGAAGGTGTAGAATCATAGAAAAGTAGAGTTGGAAGGGGCCTACAAGGCCATCGAGTCCAACCCCCTGCTCAATGCAGGAATCCAGGTCAAAGCATTCCCGACAGATGGCTGTCCAGCTGCACTTTGAATGCCTCCAGAGTGGGAGAGCTCACCACCTCCCTAGGTAGTTGATTCCATTGTCTTATTACTCTGACAGGAAATTTTTCCCGATGTCTAGGTGGAATCTGGGTTCCTGTAACTTGAGCCCATTATTCCGTGTCCTGCAAACTGGGATGATCGAGAAGAGATCCTGCCCTCCTCTGTGTGACAACCCTTCAAGTACTGGAAGAGTGCGATCATATCTCCCCTCAGTCTCCTCTTCTGAAGGCTAAACATGCCCAGTTCTTTCAGTCTCTTCTCATAGGGCCTTGTTTCCAGCCCCTTTATCATCCTTGTTGCCCTTCTCTGAACCCTCACCAGTTTGTCTACGTCCTTCTTAAAAGTGTGGTGCCCAGAACTGGACGCAGTACTCAAGATGAGGGCTAACCAGTGCTGAGTAAAGGGGAATTATCACTTCCCGCGATTTGGAAGCTATACTTCTATTAATGCAGCCCAAAATAGCATTTGCCTTCTTTGCAGCCACATCGCATTGCTGGCTCATATTCAGTTTGTAATCTACCACAATTCCAAGATCCTTCTCACTTGTGGTATTGTTGAGCCAAGTGCCCCCCATTCTGTAACTCTGTATTTGGTTTCCTTTCCCTAAGTGCAGCACTTGGCATTTATCCCTATTAAATTTCATTCTGCTGTTTTTGGCCCAGCGCTCCAGCCTATTGAGATCGCTTTGAATTTTGTTTCTGTCTTCCAGAGTATTAGCTAATTCCACCCAACTTTGTGTCATCTGCAAATTTGATAAGCATTCCCTGGACCTCCTCATCCAAGTCATTAATAAAAATGTTGAAGAACACTGGGCCCAGGACCGAGCCCTGTGGTACCCTGCTCGTTACCTCTCCCCAGTTTGAGAAAGAACCGTTGATAAGCACTCTTTGAGTCCGATTCTGTAGCCAATTGTGGATCCACCAGATAGTTGTTCCATCTAGCCCACTTTTAGCTAGCTTGCTAATCAGGATATCATGAGGCACTTTGTCGAAAGCTTTGTGTCAGTGTTATTATCCCCATCTTGCAGATAGATGGGTGCGTGTGTCTTGAGGTGGTTTACAGAGGAACACCTAGCACAGCCTTTCCCCAACCTGGTGCCCTCCAGATGTTTTGGACTACATATAATAGATTTCATAGATCTTATAGAGTTGGAAGGAGCCTACAAGCAGCCTCCAACCCCCTGCTCAATGCAGGAAACTAGAGGAGGGGTCTCCCATCCAAGTAATAACCAGGCTTGAACCTGCTTAGCTTTCCACGCTCAGACAAGCAGAGCCAGCCTAAACCAATCCCTGATAATTGGTCATGCTGGCAGGTCCTGAGAGGAGTTGTAGTCCAAAACATCTGGAGGGTCCCAGCTTGGGGAAGGTTGACCTAGTCACGGCAGAAGCAAAATTCGAAGCAGAGACCTCCTGGTATATAGTTCAATCGCCCTATACCAACTTCATGCGAGAACAGCCTCTACAAACACCCCCCCCCCCCAACACCGAGACTGCAGAAGCGCAGCTTAAGTGCACACGAAGAGGCCTTTCGGTGCAAGGCTGCAGAACAGGTGTGCGCGAGCAGATGACCCGGGCAGACGCACCGTGTAAGCCCCCGGGTGCGAAGTGCACGCGAGGCCAGGCGGTGCGCGCCAATGAGAGCCAGGCCAGGGCCAAGCCAGGCCGGCGCAGCGCAGGGAAAGCCCGTCCCCCACCAGACCTCACAATGAACGGGCAGCCCGAGCGCGCCAGGCCAAAGGCGCGCGCAGCCTCCGGGAAACCGGCGCGCGCGCGTGTGCAGAAGCCGCACCTGACTCCGTTCCCGTCGCTCCAACTCCCCAGCTCCCGGGGAGACAAGTGCAAGCCCAGGCACCGCCGCCGCCGAGCCCTCCCGGCCCCCGCCACCACCGCCGTCGTCCCGGAAGCGGAAACGTCGGAGCCCGGTACACACGGCAAGTGCAACCGCTTCCGCTTGGCTGCTAACTTCACGCACGCGCGTGCTTAGCGGATCCCTGGTGGTCGGGGGTGCTCCTGCCGCCGCCGCCGCCATCTTGGTAGGGAGCAGAGAAAGGAGGTGGGGGTGTTACCAAGGTTACCAGGCCCATTAAAGCAGATGAGAGCGCCAGGGAAGCTTCCTTAAAGCATGCTCGACTATAGTGTTCCTCCCCCCCCCACCTTGTTTCACATGAGAGAGATCTGTATCTGTATAGCCCTTCGTGAAGAACTCTGCCTGAATTACTTTGCAAGACGCAGCGGGTTGCATGAAAAGCCCTTTGGGCGTTGGTTAATTGTAAATGTAGATGGAATTCCATTCAAGCAGGCTTCACACCTGACCTTGCCTCCTCCCCAGTGTGCAAGAACAAGCTGAGTTAGGTTACCCAATGCCAAGAAGAAAGCATTCTATACAGGTCTACAGGCACCCTTTTTTAATCATATATTCCAGAGCTGAACTTTGATTCATATGTATGGCCTACAGTGGCCTGATGCAAAGGAGGACAGGCCTTGTCCCTGCAGCTTCAATATTTTTATTGTCATCACTTACTACACTTAATTTCTGTCCTGTCTTTCAGACCACTAGGAGACTAAATGATTTAAAATATCCATGAAAAGAGTAAAAATAATTTAAGCTAATAATTAAACAATAGCATAGTAATAGCAATATCTATAGCAAACCAGTGCACCTCCCAGTGTATTTCAGCAGATTCAATTTGTGAGAGAAAAGATTGCACCTGTTGGAAGTTCCCTCTGAATCTAGAGGTCCTATTCTTGGCATTTGCTCAGTCACTACTGGGGGTTCTCTACTGCTAAATTTCTCCACATGACCATGTGGCTACATGATTGGGCAGAGAAAGCAGAGTTGCTGACCTAGCAGAAAAAACTTCCCCAGAATGCTCTTGAGTCTTGAACAGTGGCCTGATCTGCAGAAAACATCAGATAAAGCTTTTCACAGCCTGGAGATAAGCATGATCATCTGCTAATGTTTGCACATCCCGCAGTTGTAAAGGCACAGCTATAGCTGCCAGCTGAAACCTTCACAGCCTTAGGGTGTAATCCTATGCATGTTTAGACAGAAAAAAGCCTACAGAGCTATGCTGGGGTGCTTGCTACTCACAAGTAAATCAACGGTTTCACATTGCAGGCTGCCACTCCCCTTGAATGCAGGCACGCGGAGGGGGGGGGGGCTTCAGCCAGGGCCGGATTAAGAGCATTATGGGCCTGGTGCTGAGGATTTTGGTGGGCCTTTTTATGGAAATAAATAAAATGAAGACGTAATTTTATATTAAAACAAATTAAATATTTTAATTACCATTAAAGTGCCAAAACTCAAAAACTCCTGCAGCTCATCAGTAAGGGTCTCCCCAATTTCCCCCAAATTTATTTATTAAAAAAGAAAAAGCAGCCACAACAAAAAGCCAGGAAGCTTTGCTTGACCAAGAATAATTGTGTTGTTCTTGTTGCTTTGTTTCGTTTTCGTTTTTTTGTTAAACTAGCATTTGAACAATTGAGCTGCGAATCAGAAAGATCTTTTGCTCGAGGCTGGAGAGAGAGGTCCCTTCTAAATCTGAATATTACAGACCCTAGCAAGCCCCCATGTGCTTCAAAGAAATGTAGTAACAGTGATTGAAATGCAAAAACCTACCGAAATGCTAATTTGAGAACAACAGTTCTTGCTAGGTCTTGCCTCAAGCCTGTAATGCAGATGTGCTTAGAACACCTTTCTAATCTTGAAAAAATCATTAATTATGCTGAATGATAACGATCAGAGCTAACTCAAATCGTGCCAGTGTCCTTCTATTGTGGGCCTATTGTCTGTTATGGGCCTGGAGCGGCCGCTCCAATCGCCCCTATGTTAATCCGGCCCTGGCTTCAGCCCTTCCGTGCGAATGGATTCACTGACATCTTGCACTTTGATCTGCTAGTGGAGACTGGAGTAATGTGTCCCACCTTGTTTGTCTATTCAAAATATGAAGCTCCATGTTGTCCAATATCTCGCTTAGGTGCCCTTGTAACACCCGGCCTGCTGTTTATGTTTACTCTGCAATGATAGCTCTTCCTGAACTGATATAAACACAAACAAGGTGTCTAGCAATAGTACACTAGAAAAAGCACACAATTGCCCTAAATGTAGGACCTAAAATGTGTGATCCTAAGGTCAAAATGAATGTTACCAGTGCACTATACAGCCATACAGCCTGATTCTATATATGTTTACTAAGAGGGTAACTTTCTCCTAAATAAGCATAACTGTCTCTCCCCCCCAACCCCAGCTAATGGGGGGGGGGGGATAATTAACATCAGAGAAAAGGTTAAGCACCCTCTGGCAAAGCATCAATCCCCAATCTTCAAAGGAAAAACCATGGGTGATCCAAATCATTAATCAACCCATGTCTAGTTTGGCTCTTATTATTCATGCATGCATATCCATTTACAACTATGCACTACTTCCATCCTTGATGCCTAACTATTAACTGGGCTGCCCTGCAGTTGTAATTGCCTGCCCATTGTGTGGGGACCTGATTGATTGATTGATTATATTTATACCCCGCCTTTTTCCTGAAAGGAACCCAAGGCGGCTTACATAATCATCATCCTCTTCTCCATTTTACCCTCACAACAACCCTGTGAGGTAGGTTAGGCTGAGAGTCAGTGATTGGCCCAAAGTCACCCAGTGAGTTTCATGGCCGAGCGAGGATTTGAACCCAGATCTCCCGAGTCCCAGTCCAACACTCTAGCCACTATGCCACACTGGCTCTCATTTACAGCATTTTTACCCCACTCTTCAGCCAAAAAAGGCTCCCAGAGTGGCTTACAAAGATTAATATTAGACAGTCCCTGCCCTCAGGATTACAATCTAAAAGACATGACACAAAAGGAAAAGGGATTGGGAGGGGGGAGGAAGAAAGCAAAACTCAGGCACCAGTTCTTAGTTACAAGGTTCTTAAATATTTTTCTTTTTTCTTTCTTTCAGGGAAGGGCAAAACAAGCTCCCTTTAGCTGCTCCCTCTCTGGCTGATGTATGGGGTCAGGCTGGTCTCCTTGCCATGATGTTAATCCTGGGAGGCATGGGGCGCAGCCTCCCAGTGGCCCTCAGTTCTCTGGCCGATGGATGAGGCCATAGTCTGTCGCCCCAGGGAACTGTCAGTTGGAGCTGTGTGTTGCTTCTGGCAGGGAGGGGTAAAGCGAGCTCCCTGCGGCTGCTCCCTCTCCGGCTGATGTCTGGGGCCAGGCTTGTCTCCCCCTTGCCGTGATTGAGAAATATACCTATCTTTTTTAGTGTAATAGTGAAGTGTGAGTTCAGTTATTTTACAGAGGGGGGGGGGGGACGGGACACAACCTTTGCCCCAGCTATTAAAACTCTGAAAACTTCGCATTAACTTGTGGAACCCTGCCTTAAGAGAACTTTGAGGAAGGACAACTGCTGTATAGTCTGATATAAGGCAAAGTTGGATGGATGGCAGGAGTAGCAGCCAATACCAAATTTTTACAGCTCTGCAAGTCAGATAAGGCTGAGGACAACCTGTGCTACAGGGCATAAGTTGATCACTTACACGGTTCAGAAAAGAATTGCACAATCCTCCAGTTCATTTCAGTATTCCTTGCAGCCATGATTGTGTGCCAGAACTTCCTCAGAGGTCTGTTAGGAGTTCTTGATGGCAGATAAGCTTACCTGAAAGACAGATTTCCCACTGTTATTGATCTTCCCCTGCAATGGAGGGGGGTGGTATTGGTGTGTTGTAGGATGCACTCATCTCAATTCACATGTGATAGAAAGGATTGACAGTCTTCATGGGTGTCCCATCTGTGCACCCACAGAATTATAATAATTATTATTGTTATATTTATCCTGCACTTTTCCAGCAATGTGTCCAATGTGGCTCCAATAAGCATAATATTTGTTAAAATTCATTTATTTAACAATATTTAACAGCAACTGAGTAAAAAGTAGCTGCAAAAACAAACAAGTGCAACAACAATAATCAAGCAGGAGCTAAAATATACAAGCTAAGGCCGCAATTCTAAGCACATTTAAGTGAGCCCCACTGAGCTCAATGGGACTTACTTCTGAGTAAGCATGTTTAGGATTACACTGCATGAGCCACCAAAAGCCTGAAGAGGTCAACAGGACATTACTATGAAAGCACCAATGCTTGAAAAGGGAATTGCATGTGCGCTCCAGCACTGAGCTGCATGTCGCCTCCAAATATATATTTTCTATATGTATGTAAAAAACACATATTGCCATTAGATGGGGATAGGATATGTAGTACCACTGAAACTCAGTGCCATTTTTGGCACCATCAATTACAAATGCTTCTTTTGACATCTCAAAAGGTCCTCAGTGTGCCCCTTTCTTAATCTTTAGAATTAAAAATCAACATCAGTACATGAAATAAGGGGATTTTCTGGACTAGCAAGTAAGACTGCATGGTTCTCATGCAAATATCTCTACTCCCACTGTGTATAATGATACTTGTCAGTAACAGAGGTCACTCTCTTTGTACTTTGTCCCAGAAATCAGTGGAGATCTGCACAGGATTGAGCAGGTAACCATAGCAATTGGGCATAATGTTCTCTCCCCCTCCCCATTCTGACGTGGGAGAATAATCCCTACAAAGTGATATCTGTGCAGACTGAAAGAGTTTTCAGTGCTGAATGGAGCTTCATGCTAGAAGAGATTTTGACCATCTGAAGGAGTGGGTGAATGAATGCTCTGAATGGAATAATCCCTCTGCAGGAAGCAATGAAGTCTTTTTGAGAGAGAGCACCTAAGTCCCTTTCGACAGGAGAGAGGAGGGTTGCTGGACACTAAAGAAGGGACCCCCGCAGAGAGAAACAGCAAAGAGGTCCACCCGAATGATTGACACTGCTAGCATACAGAAATCATCAAGATACAATCGAGAGACTATAGGGAGGTGAAGCTTGTAATCATTAGGGTGATGCATGTATTGCAGTTGTGCTGCAGTCAGACCAGCTAGTATGGAATGTGGTACCTGACGCAGAATTCATCATTCTGAAAATCTCAAGCTGCATTTTATTTTATTTTTAAAAACTCGCACACACGTGGCTGGAAATATGATCTTGAAATTGTTGTGGGTGGGTGCGAGGAGTGCTGAGTAATATTTCCAGTGGTCAGAAAACCAACCGGGTGGGGTGAGGGATGCTTCTTTGTTTGTGTACTTACCGTACTTATTACACTTATATATCATTCATATTACCTTTCTGCCTGTGTTCTCAAGGCAGTTTATAATTGAAAATAATGGCATAATTCCTCTATCTGCAATTTTTGCGGGTAAGTGCCAATCCTTACGTACCCAAAATGGCACCACCCATGCACAAGAGGGAGGTATTAGCAAGTTGGGGGGAACCCCAAGTTTTACAGAAGTATAAATATCTTTACCAAAATAAAAATTAAAGGAAAAAACCCTAAGGAGCCCCCTCCCCAACAATCCAATGAGGACTGAACATGCTCAGTGGCCACAGAATGCTGATTGTTGGGTGGAAGAAGAAATGGAATGGAATAATCTCTAAGAGGGCATGGCTGGGTGGCTGGCTGGAACCCTGAACAGAAGCATTCCACAATGCAGCATTTCATTGCAGGTCCCACTTGTACCCTCTTATTGACAAGGGGGGGAAGGTAGGGAGAGGGAACAGGAAAATAATCTAATCCAGGTACCATGTTTTATATAAAATTCAGGTTACGTTTGGGTGGCGATTGTTGAACTCAGTGGGGCTTACTTCTGAATAGACATGTATTGGATTGCACTGTTCATTTATATAAAAATCTAAGGTCTGTTAAGTTATGCTGTCATTTTGATGGAGAAAAATTATGACGGGGAGATGTTACCTCTCCATACCTGTTATAATATACAATATATTATAATATACAATATAATAAAGTATAAAAGGTATGGAGAGATAAAAATTCCCCATTGTATTTATTTATATAATGGAAAATAAGATTAAGACAAAAGATTAATGGAATGTGATATTATGTAGTGATATATCTTGCCTGTTTTATAAGCTAACAGTTTCTCTGTTTTCTATGTAGTCTACTGCCCAATCCCTGATCCTTAGAGGCAGAATCAATGATGATATGATTCATGGAATTCATCTTTTCTTTGCACAGAATTCTTAGTGTTATACATGAGCAGAGCACTTCGCCTTAATTAATACAACCCTGACCTGGTAGTGCTAGTAGGGTAATGATATCACATTCCTGCATGAACAATAGAGGCAGGCTTGCTGTAGGGAGGGATATTTGCCGCTTAAAAACCAAGCACATACGTCATCTATACTGGTAGCCACACAGTATAGATAATGTACTTCAGTGCTGGAGAGGGAACAGGCACAGGTATCAAAGAACCAAATCAATAAATACAAACAAAATATTTTACAAACACAGGAGAATCATGAAGTTGTAATGCATTGTTGCATGGGGCATGGTAATGCATTGTTGTTGGTGTCTGACATTTTTTGAAATTGTTGGAGGATATGGGAAGGAGTCGGTCCTATACTGGTTAGGCCAAAGCAGAGTTTTCTCCCTTATGCACAGCCTGGTTATTGAAATTGGTTATCACCACGTGGGTTGTTAAACCCTGCTCAAAGGCTCTTAAAAGGAAACGGATTGTCTAAACAAGGTTTAAAACTAATAAAGACATTTATTAGTTTTATTTACAGTCCGTTTATTCATATGCGTGTATCCATCATGTTGGGGAGAGAGAGAGAGCTGGCCACAGAGAGGCAGGAAGTAGGGAGGAGGGGTTAGAAAACATACACCCTGGGGATTGTTAAATTAACCCTTTCCTCCCACTCTAACTAGTGGTTTCATTACCTCGTTGATTTAAGCAGGCAATATTACAATTTCCAACAGAAATTAGGGCTAGATGAGCTCTCCTAAGCTGTAAAATAGTACAAGAGGGGAGTGTGTGAACCAATGTCCGCTCCAGGTTTCTGAGGGCCCTAAGACAAGACACCCTCAATGAGCCCCCTCCTTCAGTGACTGGGTTCACACAACACAACAACCAACCATTGACTGTTGTTGTTGGTTGGTTGTCATTTTGTGTGAACCTACTCGTGGTTAGCAAATATTGGTTCTTACCGTGGTTGGCAACCACAATAAGAACCAACAGTCTGTTGTAGGGTTTCTTTGACCCGCAATGGGTTGTCATGTTGTCTGAACCTAGACGACACAACCCATAATGGGTCAAGCCTTACAAGTGACCTGCTTGGCAAGAGCAGCAAAAATCCCCTTGCCGCTCTTGTCAAGTGGCTAGTCAGTGAACACAGCTGACAGCTACCCCCAAAGTGCCCAAGCAGCACTTGGGGACAGCTTTCAGAGGCTTCCTCCAATCCCCGCTACCCCCACCAGCCATTTTGGGCCAGCAGCAGCAGTGACGTGAAAAAGCTGCCACCAGCGGCAGAGCGAGCACCACCGACAGCCACCCCCAAAGTACCCAAGCAGCACTTGAGCGTGACTGTCAGAGGCTCCTACAATCTTTGCTGTGTGCTGCTGCCCCGAGCCCCATTGGTGCTCTGTGGAGACCCTGCCACCATTTCGAGAGGTCTCCTTGAGAGTGGGTTGCAGGGATCCGCTCTGTGCCACCGCACCATGCTTGGGGCAGTGGTGTGGAGTGGGGAGGACTTCTCTGCCGCCAGCTGGAGTGGTCTTGATACTGGCCCTGATATGGACACTATCACTTTAGCCTAAATGTATTTTGGTGTTACCATAAGGGTAGCTGATGATCTCCAGCAGTAGTTATAGTATTTCTTTCTTCCTCTAAATAATGACTCCTTTATAATGTAATCAGTAAGCGTTTAAATGTTGGTTTACTGCATTTTGGATCCTGAAAGTTATGAATATAAAAGGGTATGTGCTGAACCTCTAAATTACAGTATTTTTCCATGTATAAGACTATACTTTTTCCTAAAATTGTTAGACTAAAAATTGAGGGTCATCTTATACACAGAAGTAAGCCGAGGAGAGAACCGCACAGTTGTGAAACTGCCCAGTGGGGGGCGTCTTATACATGGGGGCGTCTTATAGACGGAAAAATACGGTAGCACAGACATTGCAAAGGGCACTGGAGAAAAGCTAACTCCTCTTTGAAGAAGTACTACCGTGTTTCCCCGAAAATAAGACCTACCCCGAAAATAAGACCTAGTACTATTTTTGGAAATTGCTAAAGTATAAGACCTACCCCGAAAATAAGACCTAGTACTATTTTTGGAAATTGCTAAAGTATAAGATCTACCCCGAAAATAAGACCTACCCCGAAAATAAGACCTAGTGTCTTATGACGATGTTCCAGAAGAAGATGACATTACTGTATTTGAATAAATGTACGGTATATTTTTGTACATGAATAAATGTAGACTGCTGTACATAAATAACTGTGGATTGTTGTACATTAAAAAAATAAGACCTACCTTGAAAATAAGACCTAGTGTGTTTTTTTGAGCCAAAAAATATATAAGATAAGTGTCTTATTTTCAGGGAAACACGGTAACTTCCCCAGGGCAAAACACAAGAGTGGCATTCTGACCAGAAACATGATTCATGATGATCAGAATGCAGTAAATGTCTTCAGTTTTATTCCGGGATATGTAACATGTCGATGTGCAAATATCTCAAGATGGTTTTGCCCTTTGCCGGTAATATGAAGACATTTCATGTTGTCTGGATCTGCAGGGGCCTGCTTAAGAGGTGTGACTAACAATGGCAGAAGATGCCTTGTTATATCCTGGCTTGGATAAAGTGGCTGGTGAGGAGTTCCTGCAGGAAGCATTCCAGATCATGCTTGAAGAAGGGGTCAGAAAAGGGATGGATGTCTCTGAAAAGGTAAGGCTCATTTTCACAATATGACCTTGGGGTTTCTCACTTCACTTCCTCTGGGGCAGGAATGGCCAGCATCTATATTATGGAGAACTGCTGTATATTTCAGACAATGGTCTGGACCAGGGGTTTAAAATATATTTTGCCACATGCAGACCAATCCTATGGGATTGCCACTTCCCGAGGAACTGCCGCTTCCTAAGTCCTGCGGACCAGGGCAAGAGAGGGGACAGCTTCTTACCTTTCCCCTCTTTTTTCCTTCCTGCCCTGGTTGTTTCCCCCCCTGCCCCATAGATACCAATGGGAGGAGAAATAACTATACCAGTTCCAGAGCTGGGTTAGTTTTCCTCCCATTTTGGGATGTGTGTCCAGGGAATGAAGGTGCTTTGGATCTGGTGGGTCCATAGCCTGCTCCGATCGACCCCTGACACACACATGCAGAACACCTCCCGTTTTGCCTTTACTGTCATTGGAGGAGCAACGGTGGAGCAGCGACAGCGACGGAGCTTGCCATTGCTGGTCAAGATAGGACCTTTGGTTTCTGGGGAACCCCCCCCCCCCGGACCATAGGTTTGCACCCAGAGCTTCTTACTTTATTTTTCCTAGACTAGCAAGAATGCTTGTATGGCTGCTTTTTTTTAACTCTGAAAAAATCTGTTGGAGATCCAGTCATGAATCCCATTGGTTTCATTTAGTATGGCCATCAAGTTTGACATCAAGTTTAACACCTTCTTCCAAGTTCCACATAAGCCTGCCTGAATGTTGTTTATAATTTTACTGATACTGCTGGATTTATGGTACAAATAATTTAATATTTTTTGTTGTAATTATTGTTCTTGTGTTTATGTGCAGCACCCTGGTAGATGAAGGGTGACCCACAACTTATTTTTAAATGAATAAGCTGTGGTGCGCACTCCTCCCCCATTTCCACCTACTCCCCGCTTCCATACATCACTGCAGTTATAACGGTGTAGAACTTTTGTGGACTTAAGGCGCAATCCTATGCTCGTTTAGACAGAAAAAAGTCCTACAACTCCCAGCATTCTGGCTGGGGAATGCTGGGAGTTGTAGGTCTTTTTTCTGTCTAAATGTGCATAGGATTGCACCCTTAAAGTGATAATAGCATCATTATGCCATCATACGCCAGCATAATTTTGAGTTGTGCTAGTATGCAGGATTTAGTAGCAATCCTCTCCTCATCCAGTTGGCATAACTTGAGGATACAATTGCACTTTTCAGATTTTTAGCTTATATGTGACTTCGCATGACCTTTTGGATGTTAGCTGACCATCTTGTTTGCAGGTGTGTGATTGGAAAGAGCCTGAGGAGCTGCAGCAAATTCTGGACCTGGATCTAAAAGACTGTGGGGAGCCACAGGAGATGTTGTTGGAGCATTGTCGGAAAGTTATCAGATACAGTGTGAAAACATGTGAGTGTCTTGCAGTGACAAGTAACGTGCAAGAGAGTATAGTTCGTCTCTCTCAAATCTACTGGAGTATTGTTCCTGTAAATAACCCCATAGTAAAGTTAGGTCTTGTTTCTATGACCTGTTACCTTGTGATCATGATCCCTCAGTTTAGTTCAGTCTGTCATTTATTTATTTTTTATATTTTTACATGAATTAAGTGTAGGCTGACCATATGTACCGTTTTAAAAGGGACAGTCCTGTTTTTTTCATATTTCCCAATCGTCCCTTCTTTTTAATAAAAATGTAAATTTTGTCCTGTTTTTAATAAACTATATATAGTTTTTTATTTTTTGTAAAAAAACTGAACACGGCTTGTTTATTTCGCAGGTGAGACAGGGAAAGACTCCTGTGTAAACCTCTGGAGAGCCACTGCCAGTCAGTGTGTAGGCAACAATGAGCTAGCTAGATCAAGCATGGGGAACCTATGACCCTCCAGATCTTGTTGGACTACTGTGAAGGATTGAGGCCTACCCAGGCTTGAGTTAGGTTGAAGCCTGAAGGCCCAAATATCTCCTGATGGGAGGGGGTATTTGTGAGTTTCTCATTTCCCCTCATTTCATTCCCCAGTTTTAGGTCACATGTTTGTAGCCTCCTAGTTATGTGGGAGGGTATATAAAGACAGTGGGTGGTGGGGAACTTCAGTGTGAGAGAGGGAGTGAGAGAGGAAGCTGGAGAGATACAGAGGAGAGAGGAATTGGAGAGTGAGAGGCAGGGAAGCTTCAAGAACAGGAGAAGCTGAGATTGAAAACTGGAGAACAGCCAGAGCCAGAGTCTCTACCAAGGCCTACAAGTGAAAGTGTAGCTAGGTTAGAGGAAACTGCGGTATTATTTCTTTTATTTCTATTATACATGCTTTTTGAAGTCTAACAGCTCTATTTGTGTAAATACCCTAAGTTAATGTGAATTTACCATACCAAGTTTAGCAAAGTAAACAGTTATTGTTAAACTCAGTTGTCTGGAGTGGCTTTCACAACACGCCTAAGGCCTAATCCCACTTTACTGGGAAGGAAAGGCAAAGGGCAGGAACGTGTCATCCTGATAGCAGGAAGGGCTCTTAAAGAGGCAAAATATCTTTAAGGAGCTGATCAAGGTGTCCTGGTAAAGGTGGAACTACAACTACAACTCCCATTCTCCTTGACCATGCAGGCAAGGGCTGGTGGGAATTGGAGTCCAGCAACATCTGGAAGGGTGGTTGTTCCCCATCCTTGAGGTAGATGGAGTTGTATAAGGCAACTTCCTGTGTTCCTTGGAGTGAACCGAGATGTGATCAGACAGATATGAGTACTGGCCAGAGGGAGAGAGAGAAAAGAGTAATAAATAGAACATTATGGGAGTTCCTGCAGAAGATGAAAGCCATTCCCTTTAATCACTGCCTTTTTAATATTTCAAAGACCCCACAAAATAGTACTTCTAGATTTCAAAGGTGGTAGAAAAAGTTATCTTCTTTATATAGAGATTCTTCCCACTCAGACAAAAAATTGAAGGAAGCCTTCTTGGTCCAGTAGGGAAAAAAAATCCAAGTCACAGTAAGGGAATACCTTTATTAGGATTACTAATTAGTACGTTATATCAATGCATAAAACCACTAGTGTGATGAAAGAGGAAGTTCCATTTACTTTATCCAGTCAGGGCCAGGCTTCTTGCCCAGGGAGAGAACACTGCTAGTAAGAGACGGAGCGAACACATTCTTGCTGATTTACTATGAATGGAGTCCCACATTGTACTCATATAGTTGTTTCCTTAGCGTTGGCGGCTGGCAAACTGATCCCCCACCACTGAACCTACTAGAAATCCATTGCGCTTCTGACTCAATAAAGTAAATGCACTGTAGTGGGGTGTGGGGATGCACATGTCCATGATGGTGGTCTCGCTCAGATGTGTCTGTTCTGCTGTAATGTTAGTTTTTGTTTTGCCTGTATGCTAACCGGTGGCTTTGTTATTCGTTGTCGGTGGTTTAAACTTCATATTTTTAACTCTTATTTTTTAAAGCTTAAAGTCTATCCTTTCAATGCCAAAGACAAAGAGGCAAAACTGCAGTTTTAATGACGATCTCCAGAAGGAATTCAAATTTATTAAACTGGACAAACTGTGAAGTGATAGATCAAAAGTGGTATGCCAACATTGTAATGTCCATTTTTCCATTGCTCATGGAGGTAGAAGTGTTATCGTCTTACTTTTTCATGAATATGGAATATTACATATCCCCGTCCCGCAATGTCCCGTTTTTGTCTCAAGGAAATATGGTCAGCCTAATTAAGTGTGTACCAAGAGGTTAGGTTTAAAGTAATGGAAAGGCCCCTAAATATAGGCCCCTAAATAAATTGCTATGCCTCTGTTTCTTCTCAGTTTAAGTAACCATGCAACAAGTAACATGGTTATTATCTCAGATGTAAAGACAGGTGGATTTAAAATATCCTGCATGCACAGTGACTCAAAGGTGACTGAAACTGTGAGCCAAAGTGTGTGGCTAAAGCAACCTGGAATATTCTGTCCTTGCAAACATAGGGCTAGGATTCAGGATAACAATATGGAAACCACTATGATTATCCCTGCTAATATACATATATCGTTAGAAATGCAAATGTAAATAAGTCCTTAGTCAAGCAGTGTGTTTTGGTAAAGAGAGACGACAGCATTCACATCAATGGAGGCAAACAAAGTACTAAATGCTTTTGTGGGGGTTATTGCAGACAACAAGTCCCTTACATTTTACTAACTCTCTGTATACTGGAGTGTGTTCCTCATTTCCGCCCACAAAATATGATTGTATTCAATAAAGTGATGGCACTGGATATCTCATCATAGAACCAAAGTAGCCTTAATTTAAGCAAAGCTGTACACACACACCCTCTCTCTTTCTCTTTTTCTCAGGTCATCCGCGCTTTTTTAACCAACTGTTTTCAGGGCTTGATCACCATGCTCTGGCTGGACGGCTGATCACAGAGATGCTCAACACCAGTCAGTATGTGTTTTACACTTTCTGATGAACTTTGACATCAAAAAAGTAGGTTTCAGGGGTCTGCTCTGACGCAGATTAACTCTGCTGTGGCTTTCTTATGCTGGAGGCAAGACTAGAAGTGCTTTTAGTCTGGATCCAACACATTATATTTTCAGAGCACTAATAATTCAGTTTTTCTCTACCTGGGAAAATGGGATTCTTCCCCCAGAGAATGCATCCATTCCTTTTGTGATTGAACAGCTTTTGGATGCTCCCTTTGACTCAGTTAGTGATGAGTGACACAACTCCTTCCCACCCATGCCCACACCCATTCTGTGAACTCCTTTTACTAATTTTATTTTACCAGACACTTTAATATTTTTTTTGGTGGCTGTGCTCTCTCTGCTGAACAACTCTAGTGGTGATGTTCCCATCTAGCTGTATAGTTTTATAGCTTAGATTCCTCACAGGCCTGTCAATGTCAATGCAATTGCAGAGTGATTTTGAATTGAGTCACAAGGACTGTTTCTGGGTGAAGTTCTCAAGTCTTATTCGTTTGCAATTGCAGGTGAATGTCCTGGCAAAAACACGCACCCACCTGTTCCTTGTGTTCTAGGTACACATATGAGATCGCTCCCGTCTTCGTGCTGATGGAGGAGGTGGTGCTGAAGAAGCTGCGGGAGCTGATTGGCTGGGAGAAAGGAGATGGGATCTTCTGCCCCGGTGTGTGAGCCCTCCTAGAGCCATAGGGTGATATTTATTGTTGCATGTTTTAGGGCTTATCTACACCAATAATTTACTGTGAGACATTCAGTGTTTAGTTGAAACAGATTTAACCCACCTGTCCTGTCTAAATCATGTTGCACTGAATACACCTGGGAATTCCTCCACAGAAATCCTATGCTAGCCTTGAGATTTGACATTACAATTGTCTTGTGTAGGCAGGTGGAAACAACCCATCGTTCTGCTCTTTCTTTTCTTCTCCACTGCTTTCAGGTTGTTTCTGGCCTCTAGCCTTTAATTTTAATGCTCTTCAGTTCTTGGATCTTTTGCCTTGCCTCACCTTATGGTTCTTTTCCTTCAGGCACAACTTCATCTATTGTCATAGGTAGGGAGCTGCCTTACACCAGGTCAGACTGTTTACCCCTCTATCTCAGAATTGTCTGTTCTGACTAGCAGCAGCTCTAAGCCTAACCCTCGGCTTACCTGCTCTTCTAATGCCTCCATATTTCCTACCAAATCATCTTTATTATTTGTGTTCTGAGCTATAAATATAAAAATTCTGTGCCCAGCCAATCCAAGTTCTGCACCAAAAATTCTACATTCTGCAACATGGGCAGATTTCTATAATGTTCCTTATTTGCATAATGTATTATGTATACATTGATTCTGGGCTATTTGCATAATGTACTCTGGTTTTGCTAGTCAAGGGGATGATGAAGGAGCTATGCAGAGCTTTACTGCTTCCCCATCCACCAGAAATCTTATTTACCCAGGCCTCTGGCTTCTGAGATTTTAGCAGGCATTACATGCAGCTTTTTAACCATATCTTCACAGTCATGAGGGCTAGGAACTTGCTTTTTCTTTTAAAATAAAAATAAAAATGAAAGATGATATTTTCAGGAAGCTGAATTCTGTGCCAATATCACATCCTGTGCCTTTGCTGGTGCTACTGCAGAATTACAGCATATAAATAGCCCTTGCTATTTGTGTGTGTATATAACAAAACTAAATAATGTACATTGTGAGCTCTCTGGGCTCTTTTTCTCTGCAGGGGGCTCCATCTCCAACATGTATGCCATGAATGTGGCACGGTACCACCGCTTCCCGGATTGCAAGCAGAAGGGTAACTGGGCAATACCAAAATTGGCAGCTTTTACATCACAGGAGGTACGGTCTTCTTTCAAGGCAATTCTTTTTTTAATGTCAAGGGGAGAGGAGTCTTTACGTTTGGTCAAGGCCAGCCCTACCATTAGGGATAGGAAGCTGGCCATCTTAGGTAGCAGACAGGGTTGGGGAGGGGAGCAAAGTACTGGGGGACAGAATTGTGTGTGCTAGGCAGCCTGCCCTGCACCCCCTAAACTAGCCTGCTGCAATCAGGTGTGGTGGAGACATTGTTCCTTTACCAACATTAAAGTAACATTGATTACTACCCATCTGGTTGGATTCTGCATGCGCCGTGGGCATTTTGACCTTCACTTCAGGCAGCGAAATGTCTTGAGCCAGCCCTGTTTCTGGTTCACATTGGCCTCTCTCATTGGGGGTGATTGTGTTTCTCCTCCAGCTTATGGCTGTAGGAGTGGTAATACTGGGCTACTTCCTGGTGGAAGGTCATGGATATCCACTTCTCCATGTGTACAGCCAGCACGCAAGAAACATTTTACTGGCTTCTTAATGATTCCAGCAGGACCGTCTCTAGCACCTGGCGGGTGGGTGGGTTCTGGAGAATGCCTCTTAAGCATCAGGGAGAGTGAAGACATGGCAAATGAGGTGTAGAAGGGAGTAGGTGTGTGAACTGAGAGAACACCCAGAGTTTCCCTGTGCCATAATCACTGGAGACTCTGGAGCACAGTGTCACCTGGTATGGGTCCTGGCATGCTGTTTCTCACCTGCCTGGATCTCTCTTCAAGAGAAAGCCAAAATAGCTGTACAGGTTCTCCATTGTTTGGCCTTAATGGGTCTAGGCCCTGATTACTTTGAACCCCGCAAATCTTGGGCATTGGCCATAATTCCAGGCTGGTCCCACATCCCACAATAAAGATGCAGGATATAATGAAATGGGTTTAACTGTGAGCCACCACAACACCTTAATTTATTTTCATTTCTGATCTGCAAAATTATCTGCTGCTAAACTGCCAGCTTTTCCTAATCATAGTGTGGGTATACTTGCTGTCTAAGGTGAGAGTTAATAGATATTGTCCTCTGCTGCTGACTGGTTTGGGTGCCTCTACTCTGACTCCAGGGATCAGAGCCATAATATAACTGTGCTTTGCTCTTTACCACCCTCATATCTTCAGATGTGCAGAGAAGGCCCTGTCAGCCGCCCAGCCAGTGAGCTCTGGGGCGGGGGTGTCTGTCTGCCTGGGGGTTTGGAACAGGGAGAGGTGATGACAAGCTATATAATCTGGGATCAAGGATGGCTATCTTTGCCAGATCCACTCAAGCCAGTGAGAGGTTGGGGGGGGGAGCCTCTCCCCTCTCCGAGATGTTAACTACTGTACCCTACTTCCCCCTTTCCCCTCTAACCCACTCTCTCTGAACCTGTTTATTTGGATGGAAACTCTCTACCCAAAATAGATCAAGGGTGCTTCTAGACGGAGGGCTCCTAGTGCTTACAATCAGAAGGCATTGTGCAGCTATTCCATCTTTTTTTTTTCCTTAACAGATTTTTTTCTCTCTGATAGAAAAAAGACAGAAGAGGTGGTGGGAAAATGTAGGAGGGCTGCAAATGACAGAAAAGATTGTTTGGACACCCCTGTAAAATTCAGTGAATGAGGCAGGGTGATGGCCTGATAAAAGCCTTGTCTGGAAGCACTACAAATCAGTGAGACAGCTTGCTTCAACTGTAGAGAGTACCTCCCCGCAAAAGTCTTCTTTCCCCAAGCCAGTCAGGACCCAGAGCAAAGGCAAACATCATTAAAATTTTAAATGTCTAGTGAATTTTTTACGATGTTTTTATTGTTTGTATTTTATATGTATTTTATTGTGTTTTATAATTGTAAACCGCCCAGAGAGCTTCGGCTATTGTGCAGTATAGAAATGAAAATTAATAATAATGATAATAATAAATAATCCCCAATCCCCTCTTTTTCTGGCTTCCCTTCTAGTGCCACTACTCCATCCAGAAGGGAGCTGCTTTCTTGGGCATTGGCACAGACAACGTATACCTTGTTGCAGTTGATGAAAAGTGAGTTTCCATAATAGGAAATCCTTGGATGTATGGCTAACCAGACCCAAGGCTCCCGATGGTACCAGTGGATCATCTAATCTAGCAGCCATCTGATCTAAGAAAAGATACTTCTCTACTAAAAGCATCCTTGACAGATGCCATGCCACCTTTCCTGGAAAATCCCTGAGGACAGAGATCGCACAACCACTCTAGGCTGCATATTCCATTGCTGAGCTGCCTTCTTACTTTCTAGATTTCCCCCCACCCCAACTAATGTTTAATGAGAAATGACAACCCTGGAGTCAGGGCTCTGTGTATGAATGGATAATGGGCATAGAAATCAGCATTTTGAGAATCTGAACATTCATCTTTAAAATAACTATAACCTAAGTTTCTAGCCCTTAAGACTACAAATATTGTTTCCCTCAAATTCTTTCCTATCACAATTTTTTTTTTAAAGGTTAAGGCGGCACATTCAATCAGGACCTAGAGTTACAGTGAGGAGTGCTTAGACCTCTGTGTCACTTTGCATATAGCCTTTCACTGTAGCGTAAAACAAAGTTGGCACAGATTTAAAATAAGCCCTCAAAGTGGTTGTAGGTGTAGGAACTACTTGCGACTGGCTATGGACTTCAGTTCTGTATGGATCCTTACAGGCTGATCTGCACAAGCAGCAGAATAATGTGGAGCACCCTTTTCTGGATTATACCATTTCAGACTGCAAGTAGGTAGGGGAACTTTTTTTTTAAATCTTCCTGATGGGAAAAATATATATCCCTGGATGTAGAAAACTAGTACTACAGAGTGAAGGCTATCTTAGAATTATTTCCCCTGATATGCTAGTTTTCTATGCACAGGGAGTTTCTCACAAGGGAGCATTCAAACATGAGATTCCATACCTGCAGACTGAAATAGTAAAATCCAGGAAAAGAACCTACACCACATGATTCTGCTGCTTGTATAGATTGGCTCTAAACCAAGGTGGCTTAAGCAAAGCAGATATTTATGAAATTACATTCACGCCTGGGTCACTTCAGTCACTCCTTTCTTCCTCAGGGGAAAAATGATCCCCGCTGACCTGGAGAAACAGATCAATCGGGCCAAGACTGAGGTAGGTTTCCCCTGGAGGGGGAGGAATTGGGGCTATGTGAGTTTGCACTTCATACTTTGTTCTGCTTAAGGGTTTAAATGTATGTCAGTGACTTATGTGTGTATTTCCCCTTCCCACCTGCCGTCCCCGTAATATTGGTGAAAGAGAGAAGTGCTGTGACATCATCACAATAATTTCCCAGCCCCCACTCTAGTTCTTTGGCCCCCACTTGCTGAATGCAATGGTGTCATGTCATTCACTCCTTTTAACAAACATGGTCAAGGAGACACATGGAGCTTTTCTGCACAAGGCATTTATTGTGCACTTATGATTCCTCACTCATGGTAGTTTACAGGTGCTTTACATGACATCTTCATCCTCCAGGGCCTCTCCAATTCTTTGCATCCATTTTCATGGCTTTTTTAGATCAAGGAAAGTCTGGTATTATTTGGAAATGGTGGGATGAAATGCGCCTGTATTTAGGCAATTCTGCTATACCACAGTGCCACCTAGTGGTTGTGTAATGGAGCATATAGAAAAGCAGAGAAAGAACACATGTAAAGGAGCCGATGTTAATCCCACAAAGAATCTGGAAGCAGAAGCCACGGTAAAGTGGTGTGTTAAAAGCCTCATGTAGAAAAGCTCATGGGGTGAGAGGGGATGTGGACTGGTGGCAGCCATGCACCCCCCGTAATGTTTAGTTCGGACCCTAAATATACCTTCCCTCCACCAATGCCTGCTCTTGTGGTTCTTCCCTTCTAGAGGGCATTCCCCTTCTTTGTCAATACCACCTGTGGCACCACTGTCCTGGGAGCCTTTGACCCCGTGGCTGAGATTGCAGAAGTGTGTGCAAGGCACAGGATCTGGCTCCATGTGGATGTAAGTACAGTAATGCTGAGGTGAGAACCCCTTACAGATCCTTGGGGGTGGGGGTGGGAGATGCCTGTTATAAGGGGCACGAGGATTCTTAAAGACTCATATGCCTCTCTTCCCCCCTCTTTAGGCTGCGTGGGGTGGCAGCGCCCTCCTCTCCCAAAGACACCGGCACCTTCTGGATGGAATCGAGAGGTAGGCACTATTTCTCCATGAGGGGATGGGCTGTACGTCAGTGGAAGGATACAGCCAGAACTGTTAGTGTGGCAACTTGCTCAGACTGAAGGACTGGCTTGGGTGGAAATGTTTTGTAAGGCCTTCTGTACCTCTCTTGGCTTGTGAGGTCAGCTGACTGTCTTCAGTGTATGGGATCAGCTGACAGAACATAGGCCACTACTGAAGCTTAGTGGACACCTTTGACCAGCAGAGCCAGTCTGAAGGACCCGAGTGGTGGTGTCGCGAGAGGTCCCTTGTTCAAGACCCCTTTTCAGCGCCTTACAGTTACGGTGAATGTTGACATTCACATGTGCATGTTAATAATCCCAGACAAATGTGAGCATCAAAAAAACTCAGAGATATACCAGTCAAAGTTGACAGTCACCTGTATCTGTTCTGAAGGTGAGGAAATTAGGGCATTCACAAAATTCACCCATGACTGTCTGCGTCGACATGTAAATGTTGAAATTAACTTTATGAGCACTTCCTTTGGGAGAAGTCTTACTTTGAATACTGCAATCTGTTCTGCTCCCATTTTCTCTCCCCCGACACACATTGTTGCATTGCTTTTTCATGCATTGTCGGACATTTGGCAACTGTATTTATTGCTGGAATCAGCCATAACATGTTTATTTTTCTGTTTTCCCCACAGGGCGGATTCTGTGGCTTGGAACCCCCACAAAATGCTTATGACTGGGCTACAGTGTTCTGCCTTCCTGCTCCAAGACAGCTCTGTAGGTATTCAGTGATCCTCCATTCCTGGATAGGAAGACAGTCTTTATAGGAATGGACGGGCTGGGACTGTTTCAACTTCAGAAACCTCCCCCTCCGATTTATATGATTGAAGGGAACCAAAAAGCTATCTAGTCCAACCCTCTGTCCAAAAGTCAAGGTGATGGCTGCCAGTACTCTGCACATAAGATATACAGATTTTCATAGATTTGCTTATTTATTTTGCATAATTTCTTCTGCCAGTTATTGTAGGAGAGAAGCTATGCAGAACACTGGAAGCCCCTCACTCTGATCAAGACAAATATTGCCCACCTACCCTCTGTCTCTGGAGTTTTACCAAGCATTGCCCACGTACATTTAAACCTGGTTGAAATCATAAGGGCTAGAAACTTTAAAATAAATCAAAGCTAGGATTCAAAAGGTATTGAATTCACTGGCCAAAATGAAATGTAAATTTTGAAGTGCCATCATGACAGGCCACATAGCTATGTGCCAAGGAGAATTTGTAGTCAACCACTGCTCCCCAGTAAATATATATTCATATCCTGCTTTTCTATTTTTTATACTCCGCAATGCTTGCACTCTGGTGAAAGACTCCATCATAAAACACAGACATCCAAAACTAATTAAATCTCACAATTAAGTTTGCATGGCGTGACTGCAGTCTTATGTATATGGCAGTAAGCTCTATTGAACTTAGTGGTGCTTACTGTTGACTGCATAGGTTCAACTTGCAAAACACATTTTGAGCTCTAACAAAATATCTTCTGCCTGCTGAAATGCAACCTTTAGCTTTTAATTAGACATGCAAACCATCCTGCAAAGAAGTGTTACCATTCAACATGTACACTAGCGTGAAGTAGGGACCCCATGAAAGAAAAGGTAAGAAATCCAGCTTTGTCAGACTCTCGATGTTTTAAACTCCCTAGTTTTTGAGATTTTAATCTGCTCTCTCCTGAACTGTCTTTATCTTGTGGTTTTATCCTGGGTATTTCTTATTTGAGCTGTCATTGTAAGCTGTTTTGAGCATTTTAATGGACAGGTAGGGTACACATGTTTTTAATAAAATATAGAAATGCTTTAAAGGAACCTATTTTGATCCCTCCTCCCTGGCAGGGCCTGCTGCAGAGATGCCACTGTGCCAAAGCCACCTACCTCTTCCAGACGGACAAGTTCTACAATGTGGCTTATGACAGGGGGGACCAAACCATCCAGTGTGGGCGCAAAGTGGACTGCCTCAAGCTGTGGCTGATGTGGAAGGCCAATGGCACCAAGGGCTTGGAGCAGAGAGTGGACAGGGCCTTTACCTTCACTAGGTGTGCACTGGGATGTGAGAGTGTGGGTGGAATGGAAGGTCTCCCCCCAACTTTTCCTTATCCAAGCATAGGGAATGGAGTGAACACTTCTACTGATTGTCACCAGCAAGTGAATGTCATGTAGTTCAATATAGTTTCTTGACATTCTCCTCCTTTTTTCTAGCTATCTGGCTGATGAGATTAAGAAGAGAGAAGGCTTTCAGCTGGTGATAGAGGTAAGGCCTGCCTGAGCTCCTGGACTCAACACTCTGCAGACCTGGAATCTGTATTCAATGTCAGGGCTCGACCCTAAGACATATGAAGGGGCATGAGAAAGAGTGCCTCTAGGCATGTCCAGAGTTCCATTTCTCTCACCAGTGAGTAATCTCACACTGCTTCCACACCTAGGAAGCTGCCTTACACTGAGTCGGAGACCACTGATCCATCTATAGCTAAATATTGTCAGATCTGACTGGACAGCAGCTCTTGGCAGGGGCCTTTCTTAGCCCCGCTGCTTGAGATCCTTTTGGAGATGTCAGGAATTGAACGTGGAATGTTCTGCGGGCAAAAAGTACAAGCTCCTCCACTGGAGTTGTGGTTCATCTGGGATTAGGGATCAAGGCTTCCCAACAAATTTGAGCCCTGGCATCTTTCTTTGGCTTTTTCCAAACAATTGCCTTTCCCCCAGTCAGACTCTTGGTTAGCAATAGATGATCTCTGTTAAGGGACATTGCACAGAAGGATTTACGCTTAACTGTACACAGACAGATCGAGATTGGTTTTCTGGGTGCACTCATATGCTTTTGAAATATTCACTGGGGCCCAAAAACATCACACCGCACAGTGGGCGGGGGGAGGTTAGGGGAAGAAATATGGTCCCAAACACTTCCCTTAGGATATCTTGTTCCTCTATTTTTCCTTCTAGCCAGAGTTCATCAATCTGTGTTTTTGGTACGTGCCTCCCAGCCTACGGGGGCAGGAGGGTTGCACCGATTACTGTTTGAGACTGGGGAAGGCAAGTATTGAGAACCCTGAACCGGGAGGGCTAAAAAGGCTCCTGGTGTCTCCCTGTTCCATCCTGTGAAACCAGGAGGTCGTAGTAGGTGTTGTACACATGGTCCTACTGCAACACCATTGGAGTCAAGAAGGGCTTAGATTCTTCTAAATCAGGGGTGGGCAACCTTTGCGGGTTGGGTGGCCACACTGACCTCTTGGTACCTGCCAGGGGCCGTGCCCCACCTCCCCTGAAATTGCTGCAGCCAAAATCGTAGAAGATCAACGATTTTTGCAAGCAAGCAAGGCTTGTGGGGAGCAAGCAGAATTGTTTGCAAGCAGAATTTATTTATTTATTTCATTTCCATACTGCCCAATAGCCGAAGCTCTCTGGGCAATTCACAAAGAAAACACATCACAATACAAGACAATATGAAATCTCTACCATAAAAAAATTAAAACAATTTAAACAGCTAAAACATTTACAATACGATACTGGGCCTGATAGAAACAACTGACATAAATGCCCCATCAAATGCCATCAAATGTCTGGGAGTAGAGGGTAGTCTTAACCTGGCGCCGAAAAGATTACTGTGTTGGCGCCAGTGGACCTCGGAATTGTGCTCCCAAGAGGCTTCCAGGAGCGTGATTCTGCTTGCAAGCAAGGGGCACACTCCACATGTACCTTGCTTACTTGCAGAAATTTGGCAGTGGTGGGGGCAGGGCAGAGGGGCCACAAAAACAGCCGGGGGTGGGGGTGGGCTGCATTCAGTCCATGGGCTGCGTGTTGCTTACCCATTCTCAATTATTTTGTTTGACATACACCCCTTTCCTCTGCCACAGCTAAGGACAGGGTGTTGGGTCTGTAGGCTGAAGTCACACACCCAATAAGAATTCTCTACGGAGAGAGTCTATAGAAGGCTCTGACTCATGTTTGTGGTCTGATTGGCAAGACCAGCCCAGGGCCAGAGGCACCTGCACCCCAAATCAGGGAGGCCCAGAGTCCTCAAAATCAGTGGAAGTGCAGGAAGCAGACTACATTGGCTAGGCATAATTTTTACATCAGGACTGGCCAATCCAGAGGCTTCATGCTGCCTGCCAAGTGCAGGGGTTAATGTTACACACCCCTCCTGTGACTCAATAGGGCTGCCAGGCCTGAGCGCATAGTCCATGGCAGGCACCGGGCCAGGCTCCAGGCTCACATTCTTTAGTTCTTGGCTCAATCCCTGTGACCCTGACTGCTTACCATAATTTGGAAGCTCGAGGAAAATTTCCATGAGGCTTACCGTAGAATAATCATGGTAGATTATTCTTTTATTTTGTTTTTGCCTTCCTGGTAATGTGAGGCTTGGCTTTTTCCAGGGTGGCAGGTGGCTGTGTGTGAGGCCATTTTAATCACTAGCAGTGCTGAAGTGGGAGGCAGGACTCACTTCTGCTCCCTGCTGCAGTATTTCTCGGAACACAGGAAAGCTTCAGGGTGAATTCACACATGCACATTCGTTGCGTGATGACTGCAGTCAAGCAGCGATTTGCACATGCAGACAAGCCATTACAGGTCCAGCGCTCCAGAGAGCTGTTTTCCAATCACCTTCCATCACAGCACTTGCAAATGGAGGCAGTTCACATGTTTAGCTGCCAGTCAGGACAGGCAAAAGGAAGTACTTCTTCACACAATCCATAATTCACTTGCTGTGGTCACAGGGTTTTAAAAGGGATGAGAGAAATCCATGGAGAATATGTTTTAATGCCTATTGCCTATGATAGATGGATGGCATTTCAGTGTTCACAGGCAGTATATCGCTGAATACCAGATGCTGCCTCTGAACACTGAGGAGACTGTGGGTTATATCCAATGTTAGTCTTACTTTTGACCCAATGAAATGAACGGCACTTCCCCCAATCGGATACAACCCATTGGGGGATAGCTATGACCGTCATTGTCTATTGCAGTGGTTCCCAGTTTTGGGTCACCAGATGTTGTTGGACCTAAACCCATGATCTCTGACCATTGGTCATACTGGCTGGGGGATGATGGGAGTTGTAGTCCAACATCTGGGGACCCAAGGCTGGGAGCCAGTGCTCTAATGGTTGGCTCGCCAGAGGCATTGCCCCAGCCACTGTTGGAAACAGGACGTTAGGCCAGTTGGACCTTTTGTCTGATCTGGCAGTGCTCTCCTTATGCCACTTATAAAGCTACAAGAAAAGCAGATGCACCAGCATGTATGGGTCAGCCCTCAATGAATGGATTTTGCTGATTCTTCGTACAAAACTTCTCCTATGTAGCTCAAGAGAAAAACACAAATCAGCCATCATGTGTGAAAATAACAAGTATTTATTTTGCTATGATTATGCATGTCTGGAAGCCACTATATTATATTTTGTACACATCTAAGAGGTGAGGCACAAAGGGGTAGTGAAAAACACACAGCCCTCTCCTTCCCATAAAACCCTAATAATTCAATCCAATTCTGCTTCCCTTGGGTTAGGTGGCTCCTCTTATTAAGGAGCGGATGATGAAGAAAGGATCCATGATGGTGGGCTACCAGCCGCACGGCAACAGGGTCAACTTCTTCCGCCAGGTGGTCACCAATCCAGCCGTCACCAGAGAGGACTTGGACTTCTTCCTAGATGAGATTGAGAGGCTTGGCAGAGACCTGTAGTGACTGTGCTTTGCTGCTCTGCCCTTCTCCCTTTAGCCCATTTCTGCGATGACGGTGGGATGGACTGTCTCTGAAATCTAGGAGCCTTCACAGTTTGCTTTCACCACTGCCTTCTTTTGCAAACCTTGCAAAAATCAGGGAAAGCTACAGCTCTCTAGTACGTATAACTTGCTCTTCCTGGGTCTCACCTCACTCCTCTTTGAATTATCAACACCACGGTTCCTCCAAGGGTATCTGGAGAGTACCTTCCACTGGGCCTTTTGGAGAGCAGCAATGCCAGATAGTAAAGGGAACGGCAGAGGCTGCTGCAAGGAACTAGCAGAAGTAGAGGGTGAGACTGTGAGGTAGCACCTATCAGGCTCCCAGCCCCGCTGTAGAGGACCAAGAGTGCAAAGTCCTTTTCTTTGTCTGGCTTTCTCTTTCTCCTTTTTAAATAAAATAAAATAAAGGCTTTTAACATTCTATTTTCCTGCTCTATATCTTTAATCTTTTTTTTTTAATGGACAAAAACATAAAATAAGCAAGACAAAGCAATGTACTATAAATCTTGAATCTATGCATGAGCACTTGTCCTCCTGTGCTTTTGCTTTATGCAAAAACATCAGTGTGTACACAGGAGGGAAAAATAGGTCCCTGCCTGCAAAGAGCTTACAGTCTAAAATAGACAATGGGGGAAAACAACAAAGGGAGAGATGCTCATATTTTTCTAAACTTATTTGGAAAGAATTGTTAACAATTTTTCTTATCCCCCCCCCCCAGCAAATCATACAGCATAAATGTGGACAGGAACAAAATTCAAATTAGTGCTTATCCATAGCATAATCAGGAAGTAAAATCTTCAGTACATACAATAAAACTAGTCATCCATTTGTCCATACATACAGCAAGTTATGGACCAATGATAAATAAAATATGGCCTGGTGAACATCTTTGATGGTGAAAGTAAACTACCAAGGTAGACCAGGGGCTGAAATTAAAAGGCTGTATCAAGATCTCTGGCAAACTCTATCCTGGTTTGCACATAACAACCTGGAGTGTGGGGTTGAATATGGGTTGTTGTTATTGTTGTTGAATCATGGTTGTGGGTTCTCATGACATGCAAACACTATTATTTAATTATGGGTTGTTAACCATGAACAACCCAGGAAGAGAACCCATGGTTTGTTGTTGAGTTGTGAACTCTGGGTTGTTCATAATTAACAACCCAGAGTTAAACCATAGTGCAGATTTCACATGTAACAACAACCAACGATTCAACAAGCCATACTCAGGGTTGTCGTTGCATGCAAACCAGGTCAATGAATGGTCCCCAGGTAAGCAGAAAGATCTCTGGTTTAGCTCTGCCTATGCTAACTTTACTTTGACGTGTAATATTCTCAGCAATGAACAAATCCCACACTTTGCCAAATCATTGAAGAACTGTGGAATTCCACCTTTTAGCTGACTCTAGCTTAGCTGCTAACGGGTCATATGAAACAAGGATAGATGTTGACGTGAGTATCACCAAGTAAATGGAGATTGGTAGACTTGGTCAGCTGAGAGTGGCAGAAGGGCAAAATTGGAGGAGCAGACGGGTGAGGACATAACCAGAAAAACAGGCCTAGAGATAAGGTGGGGCAAGGCCATGTAGAGCTTCACAGTTTTAGCTGAGGGGACAAGGAGGAATGGTTAGATTTTTGCCATATTGTATAAGGGGAAGCAATGTGACTGAATGCAGGGGACAAAGGAGAGGGAGCAAAATAAAGCCAAGGCTGCAAGCATGCATGGTCAACAGGGTGAATGGTGATGTTATCAGCAGAGGTGGAGAAGGATTGAGAAGAAGGTTTGGGAGGAAATAGCTCAGTGTCCTGATTGCTCGATGGCTGTGACCAGTGCCATCCCTCTAGGGTAGGTCACTGCACCATGCATCCCTTTGCTCTTTCTCTGCTTTGCCACAACTTGCCCAAAATTAGCTAGTTGGCATAGAGAGTGGGTAAGAACTCTCTACGCATGTACTCATGAGAAAGATAGCTGGCTAAAGCCCCAGTCTTTGCTGGCCAGTACTTAGTCCATCTTTCCTCCCCTTCCTCAGTGTCTCACGGCACATGGGAACCATAGCCCAAATGGTCTAGGCAGTGTAGGAGGGCTAGCCAACCCTTGAAGGTGCAAATAGGAAAGGTATTCTAGCCCCAAAATCCAAATAAGCAAATTTATTATAGGTAAAAATGGGATAGGGGGGAGAAAGTAGTGAGGATGCACAATAAAACAAATTCTATACCAAAACTCCTGGTCTGTCTAAAATCTAACTAGTAGAGCAGCTAGACATACGGTGGTGGTTCCTTGTTATTTCTGAGAGCGCCTTGCGTTGGCCAAGGTGGATGGAGAGGGACAACTCAAAAAGGGCCTGCCTTTAGCCAGGTTATGTGCTGTTTGGCTGGAGGCAACTTTGACAGCTGCCATTTGATGGGCATCAAGTCATGTAGACAGGGGAAGGGGATGCCCAAGGAAGAGGACAATTAGTGTCAGCATTTACTTTGGGGAGGTGAGACCTGGGCAAGGAAGGGGCTAATATTTTCCTGCCAGGCTGCATTGTGTGTCTGGGACTACAGGATGTGACGTGATAGGCTGCTTTGCAAATGTGTCAATATTTTCTGCCTGTTGTGGATATTATTTTATTTTGTAAAAATTCCCTGCAATTGGATCACACTGAATAGCTACTTAAGTATTTAAGGGCAGCATTCACATGTGGTGAGTTAGGTAATGACAGATCCTGAGTGCTGGTGGTCCATATCCTGCAAGGTTGTCAGGTGGCCTTCTGTCCTTCAAGAACTCTTTCAGGCATTCTCTATCAGGAACGCATAAGCATCACTGTCGAGCTGCACCTCTTCCTGGTCGAGGATGTCATATAGCCGGGCCGCAGTGGCTCCCCCTTTTTCACGGTTCCTCCAATCCTTAAGCATGTAGAAGGCTCGCATGGCCATGTTGTTGGGATTGTCCTCCTCGATCTGCTCCAGGAATGAGCTTTTCACCCCCAGGAACCCAATCCCGATCTCCCTCCATTTCTTGCCCATATTTTTGGACAGCTTCATCAGCTCCTGGTCTGAGACCACCCTGGGTTGCACTGTAAAATTGGAGGGGTGTGGGGTGGAAGAGAGGAAGGTTATGAGATGCATAGGCAATGGACTAGTCTGGCTGCTTTGTGTGTGTGTGTAAGATGGGACTTGCCAGAAATCTATTCTTTGCTATAGTCCAGACTAGCCAACTACTTGCCTGGTCACTGGGAGTAAAAATCTAGGCAACAAAGCTTTACAAAAGGGATTGGGGGGCTGTATTCAATGTTAGCCTCCTTTAAGTCCCATTCATTTCAATGGGTCTACTCTAAGTAGAACTAGCATTGGATACAACCCTTCGTTAGAATGCTTTAATTCTTTGTTTTATTGTATATTGCTCTGGGTATTTACGGTAGATAAAGAAATGACTAATAAGCATGATAACAAATCTTTAAGGCTACAGCACACTAATGTAGATAGGTAAAACAAAACATAAGCAAATCAAATGTTTAATGGGCTAGTAAGTTTCATGGATTTCTTTGCGAGCCATAGCCTTTCCCAAAAATTCAAAATGCTCATTTCTAAGGAGTACAATCTCATAATTCAGCAAGTCAGTGCAGTTGATTACGATCCACACTGTATGTTCTTAAAAAGCAGACCCTGTATACCACACAGAGAGACAGTTGTCTAGGTTTAAGACCAATGTTGCCACTCCTTTACTCCCCTGGAATTCTGAGAGGTTGGGCTTTACCACATGGCCAATGTGGCAGTATCATGGGCTGACTTGCTTCTGCCCTCTTAGATGGCCCAGATCTCCTGCTTCTCAGACTCTCTCAGCATGTCCCTGTCCACTATTTTCAGCACAGGCGACCCATGCTTATGCTGTTGCTGAGTCTACTCCAGACTGCGGTTCCTTTAGCAACCCTGGGACATCTACCCAGGCTCTACAGCCCCCCTAGACTGTGCTCCCCAAGCATCTGCTCACTTCTCCCTGACCTTGGCGCTGCATCACTTCCACCTAGCCATGTTTACTTTCAATGGGGCAGTTGCACCATGGAATTAATGGGCAGCCAAGAGCAGTGTGTGAGCCCTGACAGTTGCATGCTAAGGATACTCCTGTTCCTGGACAGCTGCAGGTGCCGCACAGGAAGCTGTTAAGCAGCTGCTACAGGGTGGATCCTAGATTCCCAGTCTTCTTTGCTGGACAGCTTACGATGGGGTCAGTTGCCCCAGCATAATGATGGCTGCAATGTCATATGTAAAGCTACCTTTACTTTGTTTTGCTGATTGCATGTAAGTAGCTCCGGGAGCATTTTTGGCTGAGGAGCAGGCTAAAATTTTTTAAAATAAATATAGCGCCAAACTCAAAGAACTACTAAGATTTCAAACCAGCTTGAAACTGGAAGCCAGGTACACAGACCATACAGGTTACATTTGGCCCTGACAGCCATGTACATGAACCAGTAAGCAACATCCAGGTCAGCACATCTCCTTGTACAGCACAGCTGGTCCCCTAAATAAGGGCCATGTTGATGTATCATTACATTATTATTATTTTTGCAAGCAAACAAAGGCAGTTTGAGGCTAGTGAGAGGCCAAATAGGCCTGTCTCCTTTCATGGATTTGTTACAAATCCGGAACTGTTTCCTTTCCACATTAATGCTGCAAAAGGCAACAGGCTCCGTGACCAACCTGTTTCCCTCTGGAAACAGGACCAACATCTAGCCTAATTTTTTTTAACATTGTTTTGTTTTCACACACACACCCCTCCTGCTCCATGTACCATCCCTCCTGATGAAGAGTTCTGGAGAACTTCAAAGTCTGCTCGCTATTTGGTGACATTTTAGTTGGTCTGAATTGTGCATTTGGGATTCGTTTTCATTCTCTCTCTCCTTATGGATAGCTCCCTTTGCTTTCTGTGTGCGAACATGTGCTTATTCTTTAAAGTGCCAGCACCACATATTGATGGCATAGGAAGAATGACAATCATATCGACAAGTAGTTGTTCTGGCACAGAGTCTTGGATAAAAATAAAAATCCGGGACAGCGACCCTCGCCTCGGCCCCTACAGAGCCCAGCCTGCTGGCTGGGGTTGGAGTAGCCCGGACTGCGCTCTCTACTCACCTGGTGGTGGTGGTGGTGGTGGTGGTGATGGTGCTGCTGCTGCTGCCGCTGCTGCCGCAGCTTCCTCCCTAAGTGTGTCCCCTCCGTTCCCAACGCTGATGCCACCTGCCCTTTCGATCTCGCGCCGGAGAACTCGGAGGAGATCCATCCTGGGTATCTTCTCTAGCACCTCGGCTGTGACCTCGAATACTCTGTCAGGGTAATACCGCATGAGAAGCTCGGCTAGCCTGACCGGCGTGGCGTTCTCTCTTCTTCCACGTGGGATCGAGTCCAGATAAAAAACAAAAGTATGGAACTGGTTCTGCGTCAGTTCCTCGAGGGTCCCCAGGAGTAGCGCTCTCGTGTCCATGGCGGCGGCTTCTCACCTCCTTGGAAGGGGCCGCCGCCGCAGCAGCAGGAAGAGGGCACAAGGGGAGGCTGAGCCCAAACAAGAAGGGTCTCCCCAGTCCCCCTCCCCACCGCCGCTCCGATTTCTCTCAGCCAGGGCGGGAAAGCCTCCTCCTAGCAGCTGCCTGGACAAAGAAAGCGCAAAAGGTGCTGGGGGGGGGGGGGCACGGATATTACGCGCGCTTCCTTCCGCACAAATATATTTCGCTTTCGATTCTTTATGCAGAAAAGGGAAGGAGAACTGGGTTCGATTCCAGGAAGTTGGCGCGGCTGGAGATTTGGGATGGATTAGGCAGCCTTCCCCAATCGGGTGTTTTCCAGATGTTTTGGACTACAATTCCCAGCATTCCTGACCATTGGCCATGCTGGCCGCGGCTGATGCACGTTGAAGTCCAAAACGTCTGGAGAGCATCAGGCTGGAGAAGTCTGGATTAGATGGTTTGAATTTGTCCCGCCTTTCTAAATGTGCCGTCGCTTCTGCCTCCACCCACAAGTTTAGCGTCAATAATCTGTTGTTCCATACGTGAGCCGGCAGAGACTCTTGCATGTAGCTGTGTGATCAGGGACGTAAACTACGGGGGGCGGGGCTCAAGCCCCCTCCAGGATTTCCTGGGGGGGGGGGCATTTTGCAGAATTGGCAAAGTCCTCTCCAGGCAACCAGCTTGTGGAGAAAAAGCCTGACAGAACACACACTTTGCCCCACATACCACCTGCTGCATAATCCCCGGAGGAGACCGGTGAACTTTGCATTGCCTCCCAAGAGGCCAGCCCAGATGTGGGCTGATGGTTTTCCAAGTGCCCTTAATGGTTTTCCAAAGCACCGTCAAAATCGCCTCCCCAAGCACCCTTAATGCAGGACGGTCAAGACTGCACCCGAAGCAACCTCACCCCCTCCTACCTGGCCCGAAAGGAGGGGTCGGGCTAACGAGAGGGGGGGCAAGAGAGGGGGTAAAACGGGCAGCCGTGGCTTCTGCTGGTTGTTGGAAGCAAGGTGTGAGGAAGTACGGAGCCGGTCGTAGACTAAGGCCAGCCGGGACATTCAACCCCCAAGCGGTGCGCCTGGGTAAACTGGTGTAGGTTCTCAGTTGCTAGTTTAGACTAGTGTATATTCTCGGTTGTTAGCTTAGATTAGCGGGTTGTTATTTTGTACAGTAGTTCCGACTGTGTAACAAATTCTGTCAGTTTCATTCCCCTTATCTCCCTAACCAATTTGTAATTGACTAATCCCTCAATAAGCTTCCTTTTACTTTACCCTAAGTGAAGTGTACATAGTTTCTCTCTGACTCAGTGCTAAATTCCAGTGTTTACCACCCGAGCCAAATTGGGGATTGTGTCTCCCGTTCTGCAGCAAAGGACCAGCGGTGGTCCTTCATCACATTGCTGGCTCATATTCAGTTTGTGATCTACCACAATTCCAAGATCCTTCTCACTTGTAGACTGTATTGTTGAGCCAAGTGTCCCCCATTCTGTAACTTACGTGTTTGGGGGGGCAATCTAAATTACCTCCAGGGAGTGTGTGTGTGTGTGTGTGTGTGTGAGAGAGAGAGAGAGAGAGAGAGAGAGAAGGGGTGGAAGAAAGTGTGTATGAAAGAGGGGGAGAACAGGGGCATAAACTACTGGAGGCAGTGGGGCTCAAGCCCCCTCAGATTTCCTGGGGGGGCAATGCCCCCAGGATTTCCCAGAATTGGCAAAGCCCCCTCCAGGCAACCAGTTGTTTAGCCCCATGCCCCCACTGAGAAATTGAGAAGTCTACACCCCTGCTGTGTGTGCAGTAGCGGTAACCCTGGTAAGGCAAACATTCTAATGATGGGATTAGTTGATCATCTATCCAATCATTCACTGAGAGGCGTGTAGCAGACACATAGTAGATAAAACAAAGAAGTTGCATAGCACAGAAGAGTCCATATTCACAAAACAAATGTATTGGAACCATATTTTGATACACCTTGTTTTGATAATCCTCTAACTTGTCTACTTTCATGTCTTACTTTCTCAGCTAGGGTGGTCTGCCATAGCCTGGATAGCCAGCTAAGGATGTTGTAACCGGTGGCATTTCCCCAGTTTCTGACAATCTCAAACCTGACTGTTATGATTAGGAACTGGATCAGGTCCCTTATGAAGCAGCAGTTCCTGTAGATTGGGGTGGGCAACCAGTGGCCTTCTAGTCATAGAATCATAGAATCATAGAAAAGTGGAGTTGGAAGGGGCCTACCAGGCCATCGAGTCCAACCCCCTGCTCAATGCAGGAATCCAGGTCAAAGCATCCCTGACAGATGGCTGTCCAGCTGCACCTTGAATGCATCCAGATTGGGAGAGCCCACCACCTCCCTAGGTAGTTGGTTCCATTGTCTTATTGCTCTGACAGTCAGGAAATTTTTCCTGATGTTTAGGTGGAATCTGGGTTCCTGTAACTTGAGCCCACTCCACAGTCACTTACGGACCCATCGCTAGAGTCTACACAATCTTCTTTAGAATTTCCTCCTTCTATCCCGGAAGACAATCTTACTCGGTCACGAGTGATCGCCTGATGATGATTCCGTGTCCTGCAAACTGGGATGATCGAGAAGAGATCCTGGCCCTCCTCTGTGTGACAACCCTTCAAGTACTGGAAGAGTGCTATCATATCTCCCCTCAGTCTCCTCTTCTGAAGGCTAAACATGCCCAGTTCTTTCAGTCTCTCCTCATAGGGCTTTGTTTCCAGTCCCTTTATCATCCTTGTTGCCCTCCTCTGAACCCTCTCCAGTTTGTCTATGTCCTTCTTAAAGTGAGGTGCCCAGAACTGGACGCAGTACTCAATTAAATTTCATTCTGTTGTTTTCGGCCCAGCGCTCCAGCCTATCGAGATCACTTTGAATTTTGTTTCTGTCTTCCAGAGTATTTGCTGTTCCACCCAACTTTGTGTCATCTGCAAATTTGATAAGCATTCCCTGCACCTCCTCATCTAAGTCATTAATAAAAATGTTGAAGAGCACTGGGCCCAGTACTGAGCCCTGTGGTACCCGGCTTGTTACCTCTCCCCAGTTTGAAAAGGAACCCTTGATAAGCACTCTTATTCTGTAGCCAATTGTGGATCCACTTGATAGTTGTTCCATTTTAGCTAGCTTGCTAATCAGGATATCATGAGGCACTTTGTCAAAAGCTTTGCTGAAGTCCAGATATATTACCGGTATATCCACAGTATTCCCACAGGGATTTTCCCAGGGATTGATGTCAGACTGACTGGCCTATAGTTGTCCCTCCTTCTTGCCCTTTTTGAAGATGGGAACAACATTTGCCCCCCTCCAGTCATCTGGCACTTCACCTGTCCTCCATGATTTCTCAAAGATAATAGACAGTGGTTCTGAGAGTTCTTCTGCCAGTTCCTTTATTACTCTAGGATGCAGCTCGTCAGGCCCTGGAGATGTAAACTCGTCCATAGTAATCAGGTGTTCCTTGACCATTTGCCTATCCATCTCAAGCTGCAATCCTGCCCCTTCAGTCTGCACTTCAGGTTTGCCCGGGGGGTCATAGATCCCCTTTTGGGAGAAGACCGAGCCACAGTAGGAATTGAACATTTCTGCCTTTTCTTTGTCTTCTGTTATCAATTTGCCATCCTCATTGCGTAGTTGAACCACCATTTCTTTCCTCTGTCTTTTACTATGCATGTATCTGAAGAAAGCTTTCTTGTTGTTTTTAGCATCCCTCGCTAACCTTAGCTCATTCTCAGCTTTAGACTTCCCGACTGGCCTATAGTTGTCCCTCCTTCTTGCCCTTTTTGAAGATGGGAACAACATTTGCCCCCCTCCAGTCATCTGGCACTTCACCTGTCCTCCATGATTTCTCAAAGATAATAGACAGTGGTTCTGAGAGTTCTTCTGCCAGTTCCTTTATTACTCTAGGATGCAGCTCGTCAGGCCCTGGAGATGTAAACTCGTTCATAGTAATCAGGTGTTCCTTGACCATTTGCCTATCCATCTCAAGCTGCAATCCTGCCCCTTCAGTCTGCACTTCAGGTTTGCCCGGGGGGTCATAGATCCCCTTTTGGGAGAAGACCGAGCCACAGTAGGAATTGAACATTTCTGCCTTTTCTTTGTCTTCTGTTATCAATTTGCCATCCTCATTGCGTAGTTGAACCACCATTTCTTTCCTCTGTCTTTTACTATGCATGTATCTGAAGAAAGCTTTCTTGTTGTTTTTAGCATCCCTCGCTAACCTTAGCTCATTCTCAGCTTTAGACTTCCCAACACTATTCCTGCAGTTCTGTGCTACTTGCCTGTACTCTTCCCTTGTAGCCTGTCCTTTCTTCCACTTCCTATACGTGTCCTTTTTTGTTTTCAGGTTATCTCTGAGTTTATTGTGAAGCCACATTGGCTTCTTCTGTTGCCCTCTGCCTTTTTTCCTTGTGGGAATTGTTTGCGATTGTGCCTTTAAAATTTCCTTTTTAAAAAAACCCCACCCATCCTGGGCTCCTTTTCTCTTTAGAGTCGCTTGCCATGGGACCTTACTTATCATTGTTCTGAGTTTGTTAAAATTGGCTTTCCTAAAATCCAGGGTACGCATTTGGCTACATTCAGCTTTTGCTTCCTTTAGAATCAAGATCTCAAGTATAACATGGTCACTTTCCCCCAGAGTTCCCGAAACTGCCACTTTATCCACTAACTCGTCTCTGTTGGTTAGAATCAGGTCAAGGATAGCCGATCCTCTAGTTCTTTCCTCCACTTTCTGTAGGAGGAAGTTATCAGCAACACAAGTCAGGAATTTCTTGGAGGGGCCATGTTTGGCAGAATTTGTCTCCCAACAGATATCGAGGAAATTGAAGTCACCCATTACTACCACATCATGCCTCCTTGAAACATTTGCAATTTGCTTTTCAAAAGTTTCATCCTCGTCTTCTCCTTGATTGGGTGGTCGGTAGTAGACTCCAACCGCCATGTTCGTCTTATTCCTTGCCCCCTTTATTTTAACCCAGATGCTCTCAATGGGGCTGCCAAGCTCATCTTCCTGTATTTCTGTGCAGATACGTATTTTTAACATACAGCGCAACTCCACCTCCCTTTCTGTTGCTTCTGTTCCTTTTAAACAAGTTATACCTTTCAACTGCTGTATTCCAGCCATGGGAGTCATCCTACCAGGTTTCAGTTATCCCTATCAAGTTGTATTTGCCCTCATGTATCAAGAGTTCAAGTTCGTTCTGTTTGTTGCCCATACTCTGGGCATTAGTATAGAGACATCAAAGACTATGTGCTTTATAGTCCGACTTTCCCCCTACATTCTGTGGTAGACTATCATTGGGCATCGCTGGAGCTGTTCTCTCTGTTGTGGCACAGAGGCCTTCTTCCATTGGAACCCCCGAGTTTATGTCTCCCTCCCCTGTTGGGTTCATGTTTGCCTACAACTCCCATCAGCTCTAGTGAGCATGCCTAATGGCAGGGGATGATGGGAATTGTGGGCAAAAACATTGGGAGGGCCACAAGCTACCCCATCCCCTGTTCTTTTAAGAGCACCAGAGCAGGATCGAACTGGACCTGCTCTTTTACAACCTTTGCTATAGTGTCAGATAACGTTTTCTAGAACACCAGAACACGGGGCCACTTCAGCAGCATGTGAAAGAGGGAGCCCCTTTCGCTATAGCCTCTACAGCATAGGGGAGGTAGGACGTTATTACTGGGATGCATGCATGAATGAATTACTTTATTATGGTCAATGACCAGCAGATAAACATTACATTATAAATGTAATAAGCAACATTAAATAAACATTGTTTATAAATATACACATATACTAAAACCCAGTTATAAAATACAGATACAACAAATTTAAAACTGTCCCTTAGCCATTGGCACTACTGAATCAGAAAAGATTAAAACAGGATCGTTAGATTCAGCCAAAACATCGCAACATCACAAGCATTTCACCCCTTATAACTAATTCAATACAAAAGTGTGTACAATCATCAGTAAACCACTGGAGAGAGGTTGCACCAATAACTACAATATACCTCCAGAGTTGGAAAATTAAAATGTAAATTATAAATATTAAGATGCAGATTGTATTAAGGGCGGATATTTATTGTAGGTTTTTTTCTGTTTAACGGGTTTGTATGCATTGCCCATTATTAAATATAAAAGCTGTATGATTGTGTAAGGGTTGAGGACTTGAAACCACCCAGTACATGTTAAATTTAGGGTAACCAAGCAATATATGATAAATCAAGGGTGGGTAAATCCTCATGTATATCTTTATGAGTATAGTGCAGGGTACCTCCCAATAATACTTAATTAATTGTAATAACCCAGAGGGAGCACTAATTGGTTCTGCTGGAATGATTTACAGCTGTCCATAGAGTATATATACATGCATGCAACAGTATGGCCACTAGAGGACGTAAATGTAATAGCAACCCACAAAAAAGAGAACATGAGTAAAAATGTTGGGATTTATGGTGGTTGACTGTTTTGTAAATATGTTTGGCAACACTGCAACAAATGTTTTTGTATTATAGAGGGTAATGAAACTGATACAAGTCCGTGACTATCCTTGAAACCCTTGAGAAAGGCAAAAATGCACGAAACAAGAAGTCCAAACCGGTTTCTTGTTGCGGAAAAAAACAAGTGAGGATACGGAGAATATCAGGATTCTGGAAACCATTCCAAGGAGAAATAATGCTTTTAGCCACTCAGAAAGAAAAAACGGAGAGGAAGGCTTACTTGAAGGCCATCTCAAAAAAATAAGAGTAAAGGCTGCAGCAACTCCATAAAGACAAAGAAAAAACATAGGAAGGTTTTCATTAACTCTATAAAAATACAGCAAGTTTGGTGGATGCTAAACCCCTGAAAGATAAGGGGGTGATTACCATTGAATATAATTATACATGATGTATACTCTGTGTCACAGCATGATTAGTGAACAGTTTGTAAAGTTTGATTATTGAAAAGTTTAAAGTTTATATAAATATCAAACTGATATGTGTTGTAAAAAATTGTTAAAAATTCCAAAAATAGATAAAAGAATGTTTATTGTTAAAAAGTTGTTATAAATTTTTAAAAATAGATAAAAGAAAGTTCTATCACGTTGGTGTTTTCACACTTTCTTTGATATACTGTACTTATATTTCCGTGATTCTCCTTTGTTATCAGCTTCTTGCAGAAAAAGCAGAGGAGGTGATGCAGGGTGCCTCTGCTAGGAGGGTCTTCTTGGATTCAAGTGGTGGTGGAGGTGTGGAGATGGCTTTCCAAAAAGTTGTTGGTGCTGGAGGCAGAGGACTAGGCATAGCACGACCAGGAACGTGGGATCACTATCCCCCAGAAGGTCCTCTGGAAGAAAGAAAGGAGGAAAAAAAGCAAGATAGAGGGTAACAGTGATGAAACGAATACCCAAGAGGCAAAGAGGGATAAGAAGTCAAGCTTTACATTTGTACTTGGTGGTTAGGTTTGGGTCCAGACCGCAGCAAGGCCGTGCCCACCACTCCAACAACAACAGCATGTTCTCTACAGCAGGGGTGCAGAACCTTAGTCTTGGGGCCCAAATCCTGCCCTCTGGTGTTCCCCCGGGGGCCATGCTCCTTTCCCCTGGCCAACAATGGTTTGGTGGTTTCCGAGCTTTTGTGCTGTTCTTCCATCATTCTAAAAGGTGGAAATGCCTCTCCCAAGGCTTAGTTACTGGCAGGAACAGCTTTCAGCTGCAATATGCTGGTATTTGGGCCCCTGCCCCTTTTGGCTTTGGCCCTCCCCAGCACTGGAACGCCCCCCAAAAAAAACCTTGTCTGAAATGGAATTCGGCCCTAAGGCTGAAAGAGGTCCAACACCCCTGCACTATAGCATAGTGATCATACAACAGGCCTGTGGCTCACACTGGCTCAGCTTGTCTGAGCGTGGAAAGCTAAGCAGGGTCAGGCCTGATTATTACTTGGATGGGAGACCCCTCCTCTAGTTTCCTGCATTGAGCAGGGGGTTGGACTCGATAGCCTTGTAGGCTCCTTCCAACTCTGTGATCTATGAAATCTACCCAGAGCACCTCGGAAGGCTAAAGGCAACGTGGGAGAATTCTCAAGTCTGCCCCCTTCTAGGTCAAAGGAGCCCATTGTGAGAGCCTTCCCCACGGGCCTCCCAAAATCCTGGGGCCAACGGGTGATCTGGACTTGAAGGATAGGTCTGTCAGTGTCCATTAGACATGATGGCCGTACGGAACCTGCATGCCAATGAATACCAGCTGCTGAGGAACAAGAGCGGGGAATGGCTGTTGCTTTCACAGCCTGCTTGTGGACTTCTCTGAAGCATCGGGCTGGCCACTGTGAGAATCAGGATGCTGCAGCAGTAGATGGGCCTTTGGTCTGATCCAGCAGGACTCCTCTTACGTGATTGTGATCTCATTTTTAAACCTGCCCATCGTTACTGCCATTGCAATCATCCCTGGTTACCCACCCCTTCCTTCCCTTTGCTGTCTCTCCTCCGCTGTTGAAATTTACATTGTAAGCTTCTTGGGGCAGAGTCCTACCTTCCCCGCTCTTTGCTTATTCTCCATAAAAGTGCTGTGCAAATGATGGAGTGATATTGGGATTATAAGTAGTAGTAGAGTTAGTAGTATTGCAATATAAATAATGAACTGATGTTTTACTTATAGATTAAAATCTCCCCCCCCCCCCCGGTAATAACTGAGGTGATAACAAGCACTCAAACTCCTAAGGGGATGCCTCCATACAACTTGCACGGATGTGCTACTTGCGCAGCTGTGCCACATCCATTCCTACTGCCCCAGATTTAATGCAAAACCCCCAACAGCCTTAAGGTGGGGTTTTCTTTCCAGTCTGTGTCCAAAGGCAGCAGATATTTTGCCTTTCAAAGTGAAATTGTTATGGCTTTCCTTTTAACAGTGAGCACGACTGGCAACTGAAGCTGGTGCCGAAATCCATGCCAATACATATTTTTGATCCTGTATCTTCCACGATACTGAGGGGCCTTCAACTTGTTTATTTATGAATGTGCATGGGATTTAGATTCAGACAGCACCTGCCAAGTGGCCATTGGCTTCTGCCAGCCCTAACAGAGGAGTCACCCCCTGCTGGGATTTTAAAATTTATTTATTTATTTATTTATTTCATTTCATTTCCATTTCTATACCACCCAAGAGCCGAAGCTCTCTGGCCAGTATTACAAGTTCTTCTGCTATTTACTGATGTACCCGAGAGACCCTACTCTTGAGATCATGGCAGAATTGCACAAGTTGTCATGCCTGTCTGGGTGCTCATTTGTACATTTCAGGCACTTGGGGTAGGAGACATTTGATCCATAGTACACAAATGACATGAGGGAGGAATTAATGACTTGTTCTGATTCCACGGGTCAGTCCATATGCTTACCTCCTTGAGTGGGCAGTGGATTTGGGCATACCACTCTTGGCAGTACAAGCAGACCAGGATTCCTGGGCCCACATAGAGGGAGATCCACAGGATGATGTTCCAGACGGGGCTCGGTCTCTTATCGTTGAAGATGAAGTTAAAGATCACTGTGAAGAAAAATTGGGGGTAGGGTTAGGCCACATTGAACCAAAGGGACATCTCCACCACCTGTTTCTGAGAGCCATCCCTATACAGCATTGCCTCTTAATTCCTGGATCCCGGAAGGATCCTAGATCATGGAAGAATAGCAACTCCTATTTTAATCATGGGGCAACATCCACCCCCCAAGTAGAGCTGAAATGAAATTGGGCTTCCTTCAGAAAATGGAAGTGGTGCCCTAATGAGGAGAACAAAAAGGAACCTGAACAGGCACAAAAGAAATGCCAGCAGACAATAAGGGATGCAAAAAACAAAACAAACGAAATAAGGATTTTGAGGTGCATATCAAGAATAACATAAAAGAAAAGCCCAATTTTTTTTAAAAAAATAATTAAATGCATTAGAAGCTAGGGGAGGCGGTTGGATGGGGCAGAGTTTCTCCAAGGAAAGCTATCATCTGTGATTGTCATGGGACTGGTATAGATACATACAAAAACACAGTGGGATCCTAAACACATGGTGGAAGACTGGCAAATATGTTTTTCTCTCTCACACACTCAAACACACACACACACACACACACACACACACGAGGTTTTATGCCAACCTGCATGTACAAAGCTCTGATGCATAGGTTCTTTCTCCGCGAGTGGAGGAGGCCAGCAAGCTTGGGGTAAGCCCCGCCTCCGGGGCTGGGAAGGCAGACTTTGATCTGAGCTTCCCGGAGGAGGTGGGGCCTCCCCCAGGAAACTCCAGTTTAGTTTCCTGCCTCACAAAGAGAGGCAGACATTTCGCGCTTCTCTAAGCGCGAGAAGAAAGAAGTAAGAAAATTCTTAGAAGAAAAGATCCTGAAGCGCCGGAATGGTAGCACTGGGTCCCAGAGCCTCACGCCACCACCATGGGTGGAAGGGCAGATGGCCTGACCCGGGGCCACACACCCCTCTCACAGGGGAGGGGTTCATTCCATCCGTCCCAGGAGGGCCTCGGCGGGGGAGGTTAAAGTCACTCAGACCCTGGGGGTTACAGCTCACCCAAGGGGGGAAAGGGATTCAACTCCTAGGCACCCCGGCCCTTTCCCCCCTCCCTCCCCCGGTGCTCAGTCTTGGGGAGGCTGGGTTCCTCCGAGCTTCCCCTTCCCCCCCCCCCCCCGGCCTGGCAGTGGCATCTGCCATCCCCACAAGCTGCGGACGCAAGGTCAATTCCCCATTCCACAGGTCGCAAGACCTGGTGGTTCCTTCCTTCTGCCCTCACCCCACCTCTCCTCTAGAGAAGGAGTGGCACACTCTGGACGCAATGAGAGCTGTCAAGTTCTATCTTCAGTGATGGCGAACCTATGGCACAGGTGTCACAGCTGGCACGCAGGGACCTCCCTGTGGGCACTCGAGCCATTGGTCACCAGATCGCGAAAAGACTGTCCCCTTCTGCAAAACACTAATGATCTTGTTCTTTCTCACAGTGTGGAACAGAATTGATTTTATTCTAGAATTCCTGTTACAGAATTCTTTTCTACATTGTTATCACATTTAAAAGATTTTGAAGAATGATGTACAAAGCATGGCTTGGATGTAAAGCCCTAACAGTTGACCTGAGTGCTGCATGTGTTGCTCTCAAACTAACGGAGTATGAGCCAAGGTGCGACAAATTATCAGCATGCATGCAATAGCAAAAAATCACATTAATTGTGCAAAAGCATGCCCAATGCAAACTTTTACCTAATGCAGTGTTTGCAGTCCAAGACATAAAGTGTTTAAAATGTGTTCAGCACGTTTAGTTTTCTTGTTTATCTTGCTCATCCTAGTACAGGTTGACTTTTACTAATCCGACACATGTAGAAGCAGGGAAAGGACCCGGGATAAAGCTTGCCCCATACAATTTCAGTCTGGCATATAATCATATTACAAGTTGAGAATCCCTTATCCAAAAATACATGTGCCTAATTATTTTAAAAGTTTGTATAAATTCCCTTCAGGCTATGTGTACAATGTAGTACCATAATAATTTTTTGAGTTGATTTTTTTCCCAACAAAAAACTGTTTGTATCATTGAAAGCTCTGTTATTGTGTTTTTCTTTAAAGACAAAAGATGTTAATTAGTTTGGACAACTGTATGAGTTGTTTTTCTAAAACTAAAACCTCGGTATTCAGGTTTAATTGCAGTGTCGGCACTTTGAAATAAATAAGTTGGTTTTGTGTTGCAGCTTGGGCACTTGGGCTCAAAAAGGTTCGCCATCACTGACTGATCTAGATAGAACGAAGCCCCTCTGGCAACACAGCTCCCTGTTTGTCTCTTGCAGAGACTCCTCCTATGAAAGAAAGTGTCAGTTGCCTCACTGTCACGATAGCTATGCGATTGCATCACAATGGCATACTCCGCCAGAGTCCAGCGGCCTCCAGGCCCCAGAGGGCAGCATCATGGCCCATTCAGTCAGGGGAATGGCCACTTCAGCAGCTTTCAGTGGGAGGGCACCTCTTGAAGAAACTGGGGGAGCAGCCACCTGGTCTTCTGTTCACACATTCACCAGACACCGCAAAATTGACCTCATAGCCTCGGTAGAGGGCGCCTTTGGAAGCCGCGTGCTGCAGAAGGTCATTTCGCCCCAGTAGGAGCCCGGCCGTGGGTGTTAGGCCCACCTGGGGGATGCACTGCCTTTTTACATCCCCAAGCTTGCTGGCCTCCAACACTTGTAGGAGAAATAGAAATTCTTTACTCACTGTGAATTTCAGTTCTCCGTAAGTGGAGGAGGTCAGCAAGGCCCGCCCTGAGCCAGCCTCCTCCTTGGCACATTTTCCGGGCCCGTGAGAGGGAGTCTCTCCTCTTATTTCCACAGGCCTGCAGTTGACGGACTGGACTGATCCTCTATCCAAGATGGCAAGGACATCTGCAAGTTATCGGTTCATTTGGGAAGTCTCAGCTGGAGTTTCCTGGGGGAGGCCCTGCCTCCTCTGCAAAGCTCAGATCAAAGTCTGCCTTCCCAGCCCCGGAGGCGGGGCTTACCCCGAGCTTGCTGGCCTCCTCCATTTACGGAGAACTGAAATTCATGGTGAGTAAAGAATTTCCATTTCCACATCAAAAATGGGGAGCTAGGGGGAAGCTAAAAGAGTAGCTAAGGGGGTTGTCACAAACTCCCTTAGGTTCCTTCCAAGCAGAACCCCCTTGGGTTCCTTGCAAGAGGAATAAAGGTGGGATATAAATGTAATAAAAGTAATAATAAAATAAATAAAAGGTACCTTCCTGTAATTTGAGCACTGGGTGTAGTTGTGGTTGGCTTTACTGCGACTGTATTTTGATTCTTGAAAAATAATTTTATGAAGCTAGAAGCCTCATGCAATTGGAGATGTGCAGTGGAAAAATCAATCTGTAAATTTGTTTTAAAATGGCTGCACCAACTGATGAGCACCAAGCCTTTGAGGCAGCACTGACCTCCAAAGATGGCAAAGAGTGTGAACATGACGGGGTAGAAGAAGCCAAAGCTCAAGGAGATGACATATTCATGGGCAACAATGGCTGACGCAATGAAGGTAGACAGCATAGCCACAGCCCGGGCTTTCCCTCGGAGCAGCTGGGAGGCAAAGATCACAGGTGAGTCACAGGCTTTGCGCAAGAAGAAGAATTACAGTCATGCATTGGATTGAGAGCATAATTAGTTCCAGAAGCGTGCTTGTAATCCAAAACACTCTTATATCAAAACGAAATCCCCCCCAAAAAATTTGTACAGAGATTTTTAATTTAAGCTGTACTTCGGTTCTTGTATTGCAAGACATCGCTTGTATATCAAGTAAAAAAAAATTAAATAAATATTTAAAAATTTGCTTGTCTTGCAAAGCGCTCTCAAACCAAGTTACTTGCAATCCAAGGTATTACTGTATTGTGTTGGGGCTGGGTGGGAAGCCTCTGGGTGTGGCGAGGGAGGAGCGTGGATTGTGTTCCCAGGTCCAAAGTAGCTTGTCTGTATCAGGGCTGGGCAACCTGTGGTTCTCTAGCTGTTGGATTACAGCTCCCATCATCTCTGACCATTGACCATGTTGGCTGGGGCTGATGGGAGTTGGAGTCCAACAACATCTGGAAGGCCACAGGTTTTCCATTTTTTAAAATTCATTCTATTTATATCCAGCCTTTTTTCCCTCTTGTAAGGAACCCAAGGCGGCTTACAGAATCCTCCTCTTCCTCTCTATTTTATTCTCACAACAACACTGTGAGGAAGGTTATGCTGAGAGTCAGGGACTGACCCAAAGTCACCCAGTGAGCTTCATGGCCCGAGTGGGGACTGGGGACTAGAACCCAGATCAACAGAGTCCCAGCCCAACATTCTAGCCACTACGCCACACTGGCTCTCTCTATAGCAGTGTTCTCCAACCTGGGGTCCCCAGATGTTTTTGGCCTACAACTCCCAGCATGCCCCAGCCAGCATAGGTTGGAGAACATTGCTCTATAGTGTGGTCATAACATTTCCTTATCTCATTCACCTTCTCAACAATTCAGTGAAGAAGGCTGCTACTTTTTTGGTGATGGTTCCCAAGATTGGGAACCTTCTTCCAGAAGAAGGAAAACTTCCTCTGTGTCATCCTTCCAGAGAGGTTGTAAGTCCTTTTTGTTTAACTAAGCCTTTTGAGTGAGGATTTAATTGCTCAGCGTGGTAGGGTTTTTGTTTTGTTTTTTTTAAATCTGAAGTTAGTTGTTGTTTGCTTGTACTTTTTTTAGTCGAGAAGGGTGGGGTTGGTTGTTTATCTTTTGAACTTTGAACTTTTGCGGTTTGGGAGGAAAGCAGCACATATATATTTCAAATAAAGAATATTTTAAAAATAAATAAGGTCTCCCCTTCTTTTTTTATTGGTCTTTCACAGCTACCTAAATACAGAAATGAAACAGATGAAGCTTTCCCCCATCACGTTATCTTCATGTGTGACATCCAATCCATTAGACCCCCCACCACTGCATTCTTGCCACTCCCCCAACCTGGCACCCTCCAGATGTTTTGGACTACAACTCCCATCAGCCCCAGCCAGCATGACATGGCTAAGCACTAGTGGTGATGGGAGCTGTGGTCCAAAACATCTGGAGGGCACCAGGTTGGGGAAGGCTGCCTTGGCCTCATCAGTTTCAGGAAGACTTGTTTGGCCTGTCCACCTCATGGAGATGATATAAGGGGCGGCTAAGGGGCGGCAGGAGGGCTGAGTGCTAAGAAGCCCTTTCACCTGCTCTGCTTCTTTCCTGGGCCCTTTTTCAAACACTGGAGGAAGGTGTGCGTTGCTTCTTCCAAAGCCTTGTCCAGGACCTTGCTGAGTTGTGTGTGCACCTGCTCCAGCACCTCTGACTTCATCGCCTGCCAACAAAACACAGGGAGGGAGCTGAGCAATCCACTGGCCTGGCCTGGCCTGGCCTACCCCTCATGCAGACCTTCCCAGAATCCATTTGGGTAAAAGACAAGTTCTTCCCATTTCAGTCTCTCTCTGATTGGGTGGACCTCTTTATATCAATGGTTGGCAACCTGGTGCCCTCTAGATGTTTGGACTATGACTCCCATAAGCTCCAGGCAGCATCTCCAATGATCAGGGATGATGGGAGTTGTAGAACACAGAACATCTGGAGAACACCAGATTCCCTACCCATGGTCTATATCTTTCAATTTTTTGGGGACTTCCTATCTAGAATTGTAGGGCACCAGGGACTTCCTGGTACCCTACAATTCCTGGGCTCTTGGCCCATTTCCCAGCTCTATTATGCCCTGGGAGTCCTTGCCCCATCTTCCGACAGAGCTTCTAGACACACCCACTGCTGCAAACACCAGCTGTTCAGTCTATCCCCAACTGCCACACCCTCCCTCTCCCATTGGCTTAAGGGCTGGAGTGGCAGGACCAAGGTACCTAAGAAGTGAGGCAGTCTACTCTCCGTTGGAGGCAGGCAATGATTTTTGTGAGTTGGAAGTGGCTGGAGAAAGGCATTGCTTCCCTCTGCTAATAGGTCTTGTTGATTTTTGAAACAATATAAGAACCTGCTAAACCTGTTTACCAGAGCCAAAAAGTGGGATGCATGTATACACCATGAGCAGCGATGCCTCCCTTGACTCAGGGGGAAAACCAGCCTTCCCCAGCCTGGTGCCCTCCAGATCTTTTGGACTACAGCTTCCAGGATTCCTGACCATTGGCCATGTTGGCTAGGGCTGATAGTGGTTGGAAGTCCAAAACATCTGGAGGGGACCAGGTTGGGGAAAGCTGCTATAACCTTCCTCTAGCCCAGGGGTGGGCAACTTGCAGCCCTCCAGATGTTTTGGCCTACAGCTCTTATCAGCCCTACCTAGCATAGCCAATGGTGAGGCGTGATGGGAGTTGTAGGCCAAAACATTTGGAGGGCACAAGTTGCCCTGCCCTGCCCCAGCCTCTGCACTCATCCCATTCCCTTAAGTCAGGGTGGTGTTGCTGGCCCACAAATTGCATAGGTCACAACCCCCGGCTCTTGGGGAAAGTCACACACCCTGAGGGCCTGGCCTCCGGTAAAGTCACCAGCAGCACTCCCTACAAGGGACTTAGTCCCTGGTGCTGAGCAACAGTGTTAATATCACTTCATAGTCTCCAAAGGTGACCGATTGCTCCCCTCTCTGTGTCTGTGCAAAATGGCAGGAAGATGACCTGCCCCATGGGGGCCCTTTCTTTCCCCTCCTAGACACAGATGTTCCCACCCATGTGAGCCCCTCATCTTATTCCCTTGCAGAGAAGGCCCAAAAAACCCTCCAGCCAGCACCTGTTTGTCTACTCACGGGGTGGGGGCGGGGAACTTGCAGTGGTGTAGTGGTACATTCTGAAGTGTGGGCACTCATCATGGCAGCCCCCCTCCCGCCCACACACCCCAAGCCACACCAAATTCAGGCAGCTGTGCGGATCCATCTCAACAAACCAGTTCTAGCAGTTTTCCTCTCCACCAGGAGCAGGTCTCTTGTAAGACTACTGGGTCTTTATTGCCCATTCCAGATCAAGACCAAGCCGGCTCAAAATACTTTGCATTACAACAGGGAACAATATAGAGGTTGCTGGGAAAATTCATTTCCCCTCCCAGCTACTACTGTGAGGATTGCAGCTCAGCGCAGCGGGGAACAGAGAAGTCTGAGGGGGTGGCAGATATCCTGCTTCGGCCCCGTGAGCCCTGGCTCCACTGCACCACTGGGAACCTGTAGCCTTCCAGATGTTCCTGGACTCCCAACTCCCATCAACCCAGACCATTTGCCATGCTGGCTGGGGCCAATGGGAGTTGGAATCCAACCACACCTGGAGGGCCACTGGTCCTACTGGCTTCTGTTGTTACCTCCACGTGCGTCTTCCACTCAGTGTGGGCAGTGATGTCGTCCAGTTCTTTGGCCTTCCCTAGAGAATTAGAGACAGCAAAGGCACATGTTCAAGAACGCCATTTAACATTGTGTGAATGAATGGACACTGGCAGCCCACTCACTGCTGGAATCCCAGCCACAGCCGTCACTCCCTGCTGCTATAAGGTTCGCAGGCGACCAGGGGCAGATGGGTTACTGCAGGAGGAGGATTCAGCAGTCATTCCTTTGCTATTTCCAAAGGAAGGTTTGGTGGTGGATGCAGCACGGATGGGAGAGCGTAACTATTTCTGCTTGCTGGGGGTGGGGGTGGGGGGAACAGTTGGACAGAAAGGAGGATTGCATGGCTCCCAGGGACTGGCAATTCCCATTTTTCACAGCTGTCAAAAGGAAAGATGTCTGACTGTCAGCATGATCCTGGGCATGTCTGTTCAGTCCAGGTAAATGTGTGCTGGATTGCAGCTGGGCAGAGCAATCCTAATATTATTTGGGTCGGGGGGACTGAAGCTGCAGATTGTCTGCCATTTCCAAAGTGCTTCTTGTTTGCACCAGCCAGGGCAGCTGCTGGGGGAGGCGATCTGAACTCCCCCCCCAGTGGTTCTGATTCCCCCAAGTTAGCACGTCATCAGATCATACAAACCATGTGACTAGCTCATATTGCTCCCACGGTCTAGCTTCCCGTGCGAAAAACACGGGAATCTAGAAAGACATAACAAACTTGTTTACAGCCATTCTGTTCCTTTCCATGTGTAAACAATGTGCTTCAGCTGGTGACGTGATACATATCACAACAAACACATGCAAGTCATCCCTTCCTATTGCAGTCATCATGGGAGGAACAAGCATGTGAAGCAGGCCTTTGCTCCCTATTGTATAGTAGTGCCAGTTGAATGATTAAGGATAGTTGGTTATCTGGTTAATGGGCAGAACAGAGCATTCCTACCTGTTGGGGCGGGGAGATCCGAAGGTTCAAATCGCCTTATTGAAAGCCCTGCCTGGCAGGGTAGAAGGGAGGAAGGAGCAGCATTTTCCTTTTCCAGTGCTTTTTCTTCTTCAACCAACAAGAGGGAAATGAACTACGACAGCTCCAGCGTTGGCACAGTTCTCCCCCTGTTCCACGGTCATCTTGGGGGCATGGGAGGGCTTTAGAACATTTGGATCCACAGCCTCTCCCAACATCTTAAGGGAATCCCCCTTCTTCCCTCCCCATTCCTTTTTCCTTGTGTGTCGTGTCTTTTTAGATTGTAAGCCTGCGGGCAGGGACTGTCTTGTTAATTGTTGTAAACCGCCCAGAGAGTTTCGGCTATTGGGCGGTATAAAAATGAAATAAATAAAATAAATAAATAAATGTTTTTGTTTGAGCTCTATAGGAGCTATCCATGGTGCTCCATGGGGGCGAACCTATTGTGGCGATGGAGTACAGCGCCATGGAGAGCTCCTGTAGAACTCGAACAAAAAGATGCAATGGATAAGGAGCCACCAGCCTCCCCTGCATCCTTGCGATTCCAGGCATTTGCAAAGCCACGCTTCCATCCTTTCTTTATGGCCCTGCACTCCAGATCTTTCCCCAGTGCCTCCTCACCATTGGGAAATTGCCATGGTTCCTCTTCCTCCTCAGCCTGCTCCTGGGATCTCCTTTGCTTCATGCCTTCGGTGCCTACCTCCCTTGGCTCCCTGTGGGGATTGAGTGTGAAGTGAGTTCCAGTTCGGCAGTCTTGTCCACTGCTCAGATGACTCATCCTTGACAAGAGGGGAGTAAAGTCCACACCTGGAATTGGAGCTTTGTGTACATTAGTGCAGTGATAAGATAACCCTTATCAGGCTAGAGGCCCTGAGGCCACAGAGGCGACCTCTGCTGCACTCTGATCGACAGTTATTCGCCTCCAACTTGGGGGGGGGGCTTCTTTGGTGAAGGGTTATAATGGATCAGTGTGTTTCCCAGACTTCTGACAGCTGAGACACTTCCCCCTGCCCGAAAAAAAATAATGGCATATTTACTCTTGAGAGCAGAAAAGATCCCATTCTGGAGTGTGCATGTGTAAGAGTAGGAACGACCCCTTTGTGGCAAACAAGGACAAGCCTTATTACTCAGGGCCTGAGCAAGGGAAATGTGGAAACCAAGAACTATGATACAACCTCCATTGTTCCAGCTCAATCGACAGAGGACATATACCGTATATATATATATATATATATATATATATACACACACACACACACACACACACACACACATATATATACACACACACACACACACACACACACACACAAATTAGCATAGAAAAGAGTTTTCACCTCAGAGGTATATATGAGATATCAATGTATGTGTGAGAATCCTCATATGCCTGCTGGAACGTATGGCCTGTGGCTCATGCTGGCTCAACTTGTCGGAGTGTGGAAAGCTAAGCAGGGTCAGGCCTGGTTATTACGGTACTTGGATGGGAGACCCCTCCTCTAGTTTCCTGCATTGAGCAGGGGGTTGGACTTGATGGCCTTGTAAGGCCCCTTCCAACTCTATGATCCTATGAAACCTATGAGATCATGCCGGAAATGCCAAGCAACAAGTAGGTTTTACTTTGTTCTGAGAGCACAGAGCCAGCATGGCATCTGACTGAGATCCAGGAGCGTGCTGGCCAAACTAATCTGCTGTTTGGCCACTAGATGGAAACAAAAACACAACATGTTTGGAATCTTGCATAGATACTATCCTTGATAGAGGATCAACGGTTTCATTATAAAAGGTACAAGACCCTCGTAGCTTTGGGGTGCAAATAAATGAGAATTCAGGCTTCCACGGTGGGGCACTACTTTAGTGTCCTGGAGAAGCTTCTTGGAGGGTGGGGGAAGGGTAGGGCATAAACATACAGAATTTGGTGCCCTCTTTCATTGGGAAGACAGCACCATACTAGTCCTAAGCATGGCTGGCGAGTCTCACGTAAGAACACTGCTGCATGGCTGCAGAGGAACATGGTTTTTGTGTTCTAGTGTTGGTGTTGTCCCAGCAGTGAGAGGACGTGGGGCTTATTAGGGTCTAGATCTTACCTTCTGACTGTTTGCCTGTGTTAAAAAGTATTTTCTCTCGATAAACAAGGAGCATTTTGACAACTTGACAATATTTTATTTATTCAATCAATTTACATCCCACCTTTCTGCTAAAAAATGGTGCTCGATGTAGCTAACAATAAAATCCAGATTAAAAACAACATCTTAATTAAAATATAACATGAAAACAACAAATAAATTAAAAACACAATTCAAAACTCAACAATAAATGAAATAAACAGTCCCAATTGGGGTTTTTCCCAATCTGAAAACCCTTTTCTGCAAGAAAACAAGAGGCCGGCCTAAATATAAGCATATTTGCCAGTCAGAGGAAGGACAACAGACAAGGGGCCAAACTAGCCTCCCCCTGCAGGGAGTTCCGGAATTTGGGAGTGGCCACTGAGAAGGCCCTCTCTTGCTTCCCCAGCAAATATGCCTCTGACTGCGGTGGGTCAGTCTTTTCCCCTTGAAGAGCCTTCCCAGAAGATCTTAACCTGGACAGGCTCATTTATTTATTTATTATATTTATACCCCACCATTTTTCCTGCAAGGAACCCAGGGCGGCTTACATAATCCTCCTCCTCTCCATTTTATCCTCACAACAACCCTGTGAGGTAGGTTAGGCTGAGAGTCAGTGACTGGCCCAAAGTCACCCAATGAGTTTCATGGCCGAGTGGGGAATAGAACCCGGATCTCCCGAGTCCCAGTCCAACACTCTCACCACTACGCCACACTGGAGAAGCAGTTTTTTCAAGTAGCCTGGTCCCAAGCCATACAGGGCAGGGGTCCCCAACACGGCACTTCCAATGATGCTCACGAAGGGGTCCCCAATATCATGCTCACAGGCACTCAATTTTTAGAATATATTTTCATTTATTTTTTCTGCTTTTTTAATATACAAACATGGATTTGTATGAAATGCATACAATTTTCTAACAATTATACATAGGCTTCAACAAAAGCGGACCAAATATCCAAATAGGTATCCATTTGAAGTTGGCATCTGTACACCATCTGTTTATATATCAAAAGCACTGTAAGGTCCTCAATCCATTGCATTATTGGAGGTGATTGTTTATCCTCCCAATTTTGTAATGTCAGTCTTTTAGCTGTCAAAGGGGCACTGAGAATCCATTTCCCCTTCCATTTGTTAATTTCTATGAAGCAGGTAAATAATTTAAAAGAGCATGTACATCAGTGAATATTAAAGACTCCAGTACAAAATTTATCTGAGTAATAACCTCCTCCCAAAAAGAAGCAACTGCTGGACATTGCCAAAACATACATTTAAAAGAAGCATTAGCTGTATTGCACTGCTAGCAATTGGCTGAATTAGACAATCACTTATTAAAGAGATGTTGCAGTGTCCAATAGACATGAAATAAAAGTTTTGCTGAATAAGACACAGCCTAAGAACCATAGACATGACATGACAGGTAGATCCCTGTGAAGAGAGACTGAAAGAACTGGGCATGTTTAGCCTTCAGAAGAGGAGACTGAGGGGAGATATGATCGCACTCTTCCAGTACTTGAAGGGTTGTCAGTCACACAGAAGAGGGCCAGGATCTCTTCTCGATCATCCCAGTTTGCAGGACATGGAATAATGGGCTCAAGTTAAAGGAACCTAGATTCCACCTAAACATCAGGAAAAATTTCCTGACTGTCAGAGCAATAAGACAATGGAACCAACTACCTAGGGAGGTGGTGGGCTCTCCCAGTCTGGAGGCATTCAAGGTGCAGCTGGACAGCCATCTGTCGGGGATGCTTTGACCTGGATTCCTGCATTGAGCAGGGGGTTGGACTCGATGGCCTTGTAGGCCCCTTCCAACTCTACTTTTCTATGATTCTATGATTCTAGATGCCAAAACGGTGATCCACTGATTAGGCATTTTGCGGTGGTGCCAACAGCAGTTTCTCAAATTCTGAAATCTGCCCACGGGTTCAAAAAGGTTGGGGATCCCTGATATAGGGTTTTATAGATCATAACCAGCATTTTGACTTGTGCCCAGGTAGAAACAGGCTGGCAGCCAGTGAAGATGCTGTCAGTTATGCGTTCCCTGTAACTGGCCCTGGTCAACAGTCAGGCCACAGCATTCTGTACCAGCTGAAGTTCATTTATTTATTTATTATATTTATACCCCGCCTTTTTTCCTGCAAGGAACCCAAGGCGGCTTACATAATCCTCCTCCTCCTCTCCATTTTATCCTCACAACAAGGATAAACAGGGTTGTTGTGAGGATAGAGTGGAGAGGAGGAGGAGGAGGATTATGTAAGCCGCCTTGGGTTCCTTGCAGGAAAAAAGGCGGGGTATAAATATAATAAAATAAATAAATAAATAAACAACCCTGTGAGGTAGGTTAGGCTGAGAGTCAGTGACTGGCCTAAAGTCACCCAGTGAGTTTCATGGCTGAGCAGGGACTAGCACCCAGATCTCCCGAGACCCAGTCCAACACTCTGACCACTACGCCACGCTGACTCTCAAAGTTACTGAAAGTTTTCAAAGGCAGCCTTACATAAAGCCTATTACAAGTAGTCCAAATGGACTGTAATTAAGGCATGTGTGACCGTGCTCAGATCAGTAGTAAGGATCCTCTTTGCAAAAGCATGGAAATTCAGCCAAAGATCAAAAAGAGTTAAGCTTTTGAGGAAAAATTGGGACCTGTGAGCTTTAGTTAAACTTACATTACAATGGATGCAGAAATATCAACATGGGGAAAAGGCGATTCTGTATTGTACATTATAGGGAAATTAGGAACCGTAATCTCCAGGTATATCTTCATGAATTTGTGTTGAAGCTAATTCCTTGTCAATACTATTTTTCATGGAATTGTTTTAGGATTGAAGTACCGTAAGTTTGTCATTTCCAGTTATGTATGTAGATGGATTTTTAGATTAGGAAAGTGGTTTGCTTTCTGCCTTCTGCTGGCTTTTAACAGGAGCATCTAAAGCAGCAGGAGCAGAATGTGAAAAAGGAAGAATGCTTCTTACCCTTTCTCCGTCTTGCTAAGTGGATTGCAGGATTCTTTCCTCTGGTGATGCTGGGAAGTGGAATGGGGAAAAGGTGGGTGGGTTGCAACAGCATTGGGAAGGGGGAACCCTGTCCCCCTTTAAAATGGATTTGGTCGAAAATTAGTGGATATGAGCAAAGCCATTGCTGCCAGGGATGAGAAGGGGAATTCAGTGAGGATAGTGGCAGCACATAGGAGGAAGTACTTCTTAGAATCATAGAATCATAGAAAAGTAGAGTTGGAAGGGGCCTACAAGGCCATCGAGTCCAACCCCCTGCTCAATGCAGGAATCCAGGTCAAAGCATCTCTGACAGAGTGCCTCCAGAGTGGGAGAGCCCACCACCTCCCTAGGTAGTTGATTCCATTGTCTTATTGCTCTGACAGTCAGGAAATTTTTCCTGATGTTTAGGTGGAATCTGGGTTCCTGTAACTTGAGCCCATTATTCCGTGTCCTGCAAACTGGGATGATCGAGAAGAGATCCTGGCCCTCCTCTGTGTGACATCCCTTCAAATACTGGAAGAGTGCGATCATATCTCCCCTCAGTCTCCTCTTCTGAAGGCTAAACATGCCCAGTTCTTTCAGTCTCTCCTCATAGGGCCTTGTTTCCAGTCCCTTTATCATCCTTGTTGCCCTCCTCTGAACCCTCTCCAGTTTGTCTATGTCCTTCTTAAAGTGAGGTGCCCAGAACTGGACGCAGTACTCAAGATGAGGCCTAACTAGTGCTGTGTAAAGGGGAATTATCACTTCCCGCGATTTGGAAGCTATACTTCTATTAATACAGCCCAAAATTGCATTTGCCTTCTTTGCAGCCACATCGCATTGCTGGCTCATATTCAGTTTGTGATCTACCACAATTCCAAGATCCTTCTCACTTGTAGTATTGTTGAGCCAAGTGTCCCCCATTCTGTAACTCTGCATTTGGTTTCCTCTCCCTAGGTGCAGCACTTGGCATTTATCCCTATTAAATTTCATTCTGTTGTTTTCGGCCCAGCGCTCCAGCCTATCGAGGTCACTTTGAATTTTGTTTCTGTCTTCCAGAGTATTAGCTGTTCCACCCAACTTTGTGTCATCTGCAAATTTGATAAGCATTCCCTGTACCTCCTGATCCAAGTCATTAATAAAAATGTTGAAGAGCACCGGGCCCAGGACCGAGCCCTGTGGTACCCCGCTTGTTACCTCTCCCCAGTTTGAGAAGGAACCATTGATAAGCACTCTTTGAGTCCAATTCTGTAGCCAATTCTTCACACAGCGCATAGTGGAACTATGTGAACTATGGGATGGTGACAGCCACCAATTTAGATAGCTTTAAAAGAGGATTAGACAAATTCATGGAGGATAAGACCATCAATGGCTACTAGTCATGTTAGTGATGGGTGAATTTGCCCCGGGTGAATTTGTTATTTCCTCGGATAATCGCGAACTCACCCATGTAAACTCAGATGAAAGTTTTCCATTAAAATGAACTCTCGTTCCATGTAAATGAGCTTTTTTGCATGCACAATATCAGGGTGCATCTTGGGAGGTGTAGTTTGGAAATGCATAGTGCGTCATGACGTTATACATCACCATGTTATGTACCCCCTTCCCGACTGGTTGTTTTCACATGGCCTCCCACAGAAACACTCCACCCACCAGCAGCAGTAGGTAAAGTACACATTTTCTTACCAAATAAAAGAGAAGAAAGTACTGTACGAACAACGATGACTCAAATAGGATCTGATGAGAGCAAGAGGGAGATGTGACACCATCACAGTTTACCATGAGGAAGAAAAGGGTTAATCCAACCAACTCGGCACTTGTGCAGAAATAGTGTTGTTTAGATACAGACTGGGCATGTTCAGAAGCTCATGATCAATTCAGAACTTAATAGCAAATTTGCAAAATGCTGGTCGAGGCTCGTTAAAAAAGGTCAGCATTACAAACAGGCAAAGTTCGACTAATGAGCTGAGCTGACTAATTATGAAACTTGGCAGCATCTAGTCATCATCATGACAGCTGTATATTACCTCCAGTATCAGAGGCAGTATGCCTTTAAGTACCGTTTGATGAGGAACATGTGCAGGAGGGTGCTGTTGCACTCAAGTCCTACTTGTTGTAGGCTTCCCACAGGCATCTGGTTCGCCACTGTGGGAAACAGGATGCTGGATTAGACCGGTCTTTGGTCTGATCCAGCATGGCTATTCCTATGGTCTTAAACCACCCTGCTTACTAGAAAAATGTATGGATGGGACGTTTGGACACCTGTCCCTCAAAATAGGGGACTCAAAGCTTCCTTTCATATGATATCTGCATGTAGGGGACTTCGCCTGTTGAAGAAGCAGTGGGGCTGAGCCACTGGTCCCACTGCCAAAACTGTGTGGTTCTCGGCCCCCAATGTCTACATAATAAGCATAGGTATCTGCATTGGGGAAACCTATGTGCATATATCTCTGTGTGACTAGGAACCCCGATTTTATGACTGTGTGGAAGCCTACATACCTAGGCTTCCCTGATGCAAACTTCCCTGACGTACTTGGACATTGGCAGACGTACATGGACATTGGCAGGGGCGTGTGTCAGGGAGCTATGCAGCCTTGGGGGCAGGGCTAGAGATGTGGCCCACTGTTTCTTCAATGCATAGAGGCCTCTTCATGAAGATAATGCCTGAAGGGGGCTAAGGTTTGCTCCAGAATGGTTCAGGTTCTTCCAGGCCACCCAAAAACCTGAAATTTGGTATCTCCAGCAACACCAAGTAGGCCGCTCAACGAGATCTGCCACAGACGGCCTTCTCCTTGTCCCTTCAGCCAGAGCAGCTAGACTGGTGGGGACTAGGAAGAGGGCCTTTTCTGTGGCGGCCCCCATACTGTGGAACTCCCTCCCTAGTGACATCCGCCATGCCCCCTCTCTGTTGAGCTTCCGCCGCTCACTAAAAACATGGTTATTCAGGCGGGAATATGGGGTGGGTTAAGATTTTAAAAGTTATACTGTTTTATACTGTTTTAAATATATTTTATATCATGTATTTTAAATGTATTTTATCATGTTGTATATTGCCCAGAGTGGCCGGTTTGCTGGCCAGATGGGCGATCCAGAAATACAACAAACAAACAAACAAACAAAATGCAAACACTGTCCAGATTTACACAGACCTCAAAGTCTGTTGGAGACTATGCATATTGACCAGAGAATGTGCATGATGCCTGAAGCATGTACGAAATGCAGTCAAGAAGATATGCACATTCCCCAAAGCTTGTTGAGGATTATGAACTGTGGCTGCAGAATGTGCAAAATTTCCTCTTCATACATAGATTTTATGCACATTCTTCATGAGGTATGGTGAATGTGCACAATGGCCAATTGGTGTGTGTGTGTGTGTGTGTGTGTGTGTGTGTGTAGGTAAATAGAAGTGACCATCTTATTAGATGGAAATTGAGGGGATATTTGCTAGTTTCTTACTTATGTGCTAAAGTAAAGTATACTAAAGACAACTGAGGCCGGTTGTTTGTTTGCTTTTTACTATTCCATGGCTGTTCTTCCACTCCTATTTACTGACTTGTTCAGTTGCTATGAAGATGTTACCGGTAGATAGGTTTGACTGATCTCTCTGTGCATTTTGTCACTATTTCCTGGTTCTTTGTTTACAGAGGTCAATGGCTTATTCTGAGCTCCCTTTGTTAAAAGTGAGCTCATACTTTATAATGGTGTTGTTGACATTGGTTTCCAAATATGTGTGCGTAATGTTTTTAGTAAAACTTTTTCCTGCCTTTGGCCTGCACATGTGCGTATATAATTCTTTTTAAATATAGTTTTGAAAAAGCTTCTGAGACATACACACACACACACACACACACACACTTATTTATTTATTTGTATGTATGTATGTTTAAATCAGGGTGACCATGGACCAGTTATTATCTCTCAGCCTACCCCACAGGGTTGTTGGTTGTGAGGATAAAATGTTGCCTTCAGATTCTTGGAGGAAAAGAGTGATATACATGATGAAGATGATGATAAATACAAGCCCCCATTGTGTATAATCATAATTCTCATGGAAGAAGTGGGTTTGTCTTATTTTTTGTTCTTTCTTTTAAAAAAATATTAATCTATTTTATCAGGGATTTACATAAATATTTTCCAAAAGTGAAGGTGAAGTACATACCATACTCTAGTGAGCTTCATAAGAGCAAGGTCCCATATATTTTTCAACCATTGAAACACAGGGAATTGTTGATTGTTTCCAGATCCAGACTGTTTCCATGCAATAAATGTCCCAGCAGCTGGCAAATACACATGAAAGTGATTTATGGTGTTTTTGTGAACAAAATATTTAATATTCCCAATCAAAATAACCTCTGTCTTCAAAGGTATCATGTACCGTATTTTCCCGTGTATAAGACGCCCCCGTGTATAAGACGCCCCCCCCCCCCACTGGGCAGTTTCACACAGTTCTCTCCTCGGCTTACTTCCATGTATAAGACGACACTCAATTTTTAGTCTAACAATTTTAGGAAAAAGTATAGTCTTATACATGGAAAAATACTGTAACTAGTCATTTTAGTAATTATACTTAATATCTCATATGAGAAAGATTTAAATTTAGGGCAACCCAACCACACTTCTGCTGCCATATAAAAGCAGAGTCTTAGGTTCTGTTCGTGATCCCACCCTTATGTGAAAACAAATGGGTAGGTACCCCTGACAGGGCCTTTTCAGTGGTGGTGCCAAGACTATGGAACTTCATCCCCTTGGCATTTAACATGTCACTGTTTGTTTTAGCATTCCGACATTCACTGAAAACTGTTTTGCTTCAGCAAGCCTTTGGTGTTCTTGTGCTTTCATCACTTACTGTGCCTGGCTTTTTAATACACTGGTTTGTGTTTTTTGTTTTTTTTTAAAAAAATCTGCTGCTCTCTCAAACTATTGTTATGACCATTTTTTTAAAAATATAAGTTTTATTGAGTTTTTCCAATCATACAACTAATAACAAATAAAACAGAAATACAACATAAACATTGTGCACCCCCCACCTTTTGGGACCAAGTTATATTCCCCCCCATATATGATATTATTCTATATTCCAAAAATGTAACAAATCTTGACAAGGTTCGTTCCCCTTCCCCTTCCCCAACACATAATCCAGAAATTTAACCCAAATGTTCACAAAAGTGTTTTTCTCCAATTGTCCTTTTTGGTACTTAATATTACAAGTTAATTTATCACTTAGCGCGATATCCCATACCTCTTTATACCACTAGGTAATTGAAAAGACATGTTGAACTTTCCATTTCCTAGCTATCATTAATTTAGCTGCTGTTAACAAATTCACAATCAATTATTTAGTATTTTTTAAATATACTACTTTTTCTGTTATTGTTAACAATGCTAATTTTGGGCAGACCTCTAATTCCATTCCAATTATTTCTGATATTTCTGCAAACACTTTCTGCCAGAATTCTGACATTTTTACAACTCCACCACATGTGGGCATATGTACCTTTTACATTACACCCTCCCCAGCACATTGCGGAACAGTTGTTATCTATCCGATTTAATCTTACTGGAGTTAGATACCATCTCCATACCACTTTATAGAAATTCTCTTTTATCCTAGTTGATATAACTCTTAAAATACGTCTATCCCAAATATTTTTCCAACTTTGTTTCGATATTTCCCCGTCAAATTCATTATCCCATCACAATTTAAGAGAATCTTTATGTTCTTCTTCTTTTTGTAACATTATATATAAAACCTTTGTTGTACCACTTGTTGAAACATTACCTTATATAGCTTCTCTAGTCATAACTATCTTTTCAAAATTGGTTAATTCTCTTTCGCTATCATATCTTGTCCTCCACTTTTTTAACCACAGTTCCAGTTGCATTAAATTTAACCATGAAATTCTTCCTCTTCCTACTGTTTCTATTATATGTTCTCTAGTCTTCAGTTTTTCCACCCAATCCATTAATTTAATCACCTTTCCTCCCCTTAGTATATCTTCTAAATGTCTTACATTTTCTGGAAAATCTTCCATTACCACTACCGGAGTTAACGGGGATACCTCTGGTATAAAAATTTTCCTCATGCTATTCCAACTCTCTAACGTACTCCTCAAAAAGGGATTTTCTAATCCTTTTATAATATTATTTATATTTTTCTTAAATAATATGTTCACCATCATGTTTCTTAATTCTTGTGATTCTAATTCCAACCACATTTTGTCTTTCCCTGCTATAATATCCAAAATATGTCTTACTTGGTTGGCTAAATAATACCACGTTATGTTAGGAAGACCTAAACCACCTATTTTTTTAGCTTTATACCAACTGAATGTATTAATCCTTGATTTCCCCCCCTTCCATTACATATTGCCTAAGATAAACTTTTTGTTTAGGATGTTACCAGTAAAGATTACAGAAAAAGAAATTAAAGATTGGCAATTAATTATTAATGAATATTGTAATTTTTCCCCAACATCAGCCCCAGCCTTGATGAGTAATTCTTTTCCTGTCGCTAAGGGCTGATATTCCATCTGGCAAGCAGCTTAAAACATGCCTCTGTCACAGTTACACACAAATAGGAAAACAGCGGATCTTCTTGCAAAACAAAATTATCATCTGATTTAACACTTCATTCCTTCTCCATCTGAGAAATGCAATTAACCTCTTTTGCCTTAATTTCCATTAAGATCTTGTATATTCTCTACATATAATGCCCATTGTTTGTTCTTTTCCCAAAAGCTGCAATTCAAACATTGCCAAGGATCTTAAACCATTGCTTTTTTGGAGTTTTGATAAAATATAGAGCCTTTATATTTTTCCCTTAAAAAAATAATAAATGAAACAGTGGTAGTCTCTCACCATGGTCATCTACTGCAGGTTTGGGCAGAAAGTAGATCTCCATACATTTTGGACTTCAGCTCCCAGCATTCCTGATCATTGGCCATGTTGGCAGGGGCTTCTGGGAGCTGAAGTTCCAAACATCTGGAGATCTACCTTCTGCCCACCCTGATCTAGAGATAGGTCTTCATATTTAGTACAATTGACCTTATTCCAGCAGAGAGTGAGCCGGGCTACAACCACACAAGGTTGGGAGGGAAACTTGGGCTGTAGGCTCTACGTTCCAGTGGTTCCCAACCTTGTGCTCCCAGATGTTGTTGGACTACAACTCCCATCATCCCCAGACAACACAGCCAATGGTCAGGGACAATGGCGGCTGTAGTCCAACAACCACCGGAGGGCCACACATTCCCTGTCCCTGAGTTCAAGGATCACAGGTAACAGGGCTGGGAAAGGTGTGGGAGGGGCCATGGCTCAGTGGCAGAGCATGTGTTTTGCACATGCACAACATCCATCACAACCATCCCCTAACTTGGTGCCCTCCAGATGCTTTGGACTACAGTTCCCAACATTCCTGACTTGACTGGGGCTGATGGGAGTTGCTGTATATCATAATTCTTGGCATCACTTAGCTGAAGTTGATTCACAGCAGGGATGGGGACTTGGACTTGAGGACTCGACTTGTGAGTCGCACTGAGTCCCCCCTCTGACTCGAGTCAGACTCGAGTCCCATTATTTTCAATGGGACTTGAGACTCGACTCGGGACTCGACATCAAGGACTCCGTCACCGCTGCCCGCACGCCTCACCACCACCACCACCGCTCACCTCACCACCACCGCCTCGCCATTGCGAGGCCCAAAATGGTGACTCGAGTCCCGAGTCCCAAGTCACTCCCAAAGCGGTGGCCCATGGAGGGAGCGGGAGGGTCTCCGCGAGAGGAAGAAGAGCTGCCCTTCCTCCCGCGGAGACCCTCCCACTCCCTTCATGGGCTGCCGCCGCCACCACTTACTGTCACGAGCCCTCCCTGGGCTCGTAGTTCTCCGCGGCGGCGCGGAGAACACTCCGCGCCGCTTGAGTCGCCACCGCTGCCTCGCCGCTGCCCGCGCCGCTGCTCACCTCACCACTGCCAACTTGCCATTGCACGCCGCCTCGCCACCCACCTCACCACCGCCGCCGCCTCCTCGCCATTGCACGCCGCCTCGCCACCGCCACCTGCACGCACGCCAGCCCGCACGCACGCACACCAGCCCGCACGCCGCCGCTCACTTCCACCGGAAGTGACACGACGGGACCAGCGCGGGAGGCGCAGCAGCGTGCAATGGCGAGGCGGCGTGCAATGGCGAGGCGGCGGCAACGGTGGTGGTGGTGAGGTGGGCGGCAAGGCGGCGAGGCGGCGAGCAATGGCGAGGCGGTGGCAGGCGAGGTGAGCGGTGGCAGGCGAGGCGGCGTGCAATGGCGAGGCGGCGGCGGTGGTGGTGAGGTGGGCGGCAAGGCAGCGAGGCGGCGTGCAATGGCGAGGCGGTGGTGGTGAGGTGAGCGGCGGTGGTGGCGAGGCGGGCGGGCGGTGGTGACGGAGTCCTTGATGTCAAGTCCCGAGTCGAGTCTCAAGTCCCATTGAAAATAATGGGACTTGAGTCTGACTCGAGTCAGAGGGGGGACTCAGTCCGACTCACGAGTCGAGTCCTCGAGTCTGAGTCCCCATCCCTGTGGGGAACCTTTTTCTTCTTCTTTCTTCCAAGGGCTGCATTCCCTTGGGGATAATCTGGGGGGCCAGATGCCGGTGGTGGGAGGGGATGAAGCCAGTGGTTGGCATGGCCACCCTCTCCTCTCCTCTCTCTCTCTCTCTCTCTGGCATGCCCCCTCTCTCTGACACCCCCTTCTCTCCCTCCCTCCCCACTGAGCAGACTGCCAGTGGAGGGACAGATAGCTCTTGCCAGAGGTCTGAAGACTGTTAACTTGCAGAGGGCTTTTGAAATTAAGCTAAGGGCCGCACGCTACGCACCCCTGCTCTAGACTGATCAACAAAGAGAACCAATAGCCAGTGTGGCGTAGTGGTGAGAGTGTTGGGCTGGGACTCAGGAGAACCTGTTTCTAGTCCCTACTCAGGCCATGAAGCTCACTGGGTGACTTGGGGCCAGTCACTGACTCTCAGCCTAACCTACCTCACAGGGTTGTTGTGAAGATAAAATGGAGATGAGAACCATGCTAGCTGTCTTGGATTCCTGGCAAGAGGGACAAGAAGTGGGATATAAATATAACAATAAATAAATAAATAAATAAGATGGGGCTATGTAAATAAAGGACTACTCAGATAAGAGCAAGCTCAGTAAGTTTTTAATTACTGGGATTGACAGGAGCAAGGAGCAAAGCAAAGCCCCAAGTTCCACATCTCCTAGTGCACCCTTTCACTTTCTTCCATATAAGTGACTGGCTGCCATTCTCTGAGGTGGAGAAAAGTAAAGCACGACGCTTGGCGATGCCATTATGGTGAGTCCAAAACCTGCTCTTGGCCACTAAACACTGGGTAGGCATCTTGGCAGGGTGAGTGTGCAATGTGTCTTTTGTGTGCAGTGCGCGCCCTGTACCCCCATGAGAGCCTTGCAATATACCAGCCCTCTTTTTACACACACACACACACACACACACACACAGAGACGTATACATCGCCTGTCATATTGCTGGGCACTTTGCTAGGATCTAATCATTAACCCTGTTGACTTTGAAGCCCTGTGTGCTCCGAGAGGAGGAGGAGGGGGAGGCCAGTGGTGGCAGGCAGTGCAGGGAGGAAGTAGGTGTGGCAGAAACGGCTGTGTGGAAGGCAGGACTCCTCAGAAGCCACAGACCATGGACAGCTCCTGCTGAGCAGGAGTGGGTGGCCTCCTTGCTCTCCTGGATCCTACCCAGGGCTAGATTTGGTGGAAAGCCTTTGGTACGGGACGGCTTCTTGCTCTGATTTGGTGGTGGTGAGTAAGAACCTGCCTTGGTATTTTTTTTCCTCCCAGTGCATGGCTCCCTCCTTGCCAGCTTCACTCTTGACCGCAAATCAGGCCACTTGAGGGCTCTCCCAAGGCTCAGCACAGCCGTGCCTGGTAACTCCTTTCCCCTCCTCTATCAAAAAGGAAATCTGCATCCTTGAAATGTTGTTTGTTTTCTGGGCAGGCATCCTCTCTGTGTTATTACAAAAAAAAAGCAAACAGTCCTCTCTCCCCTTCCGGGAGACAGCTTTTGTCTATAGGAAATCCCCATGTAAAGTCTGTCTTGTTTCTGTTTTTGAGGAGGTGGTTCAAAGCTTATCTTCCCCCTCCCCCCCACCCCAGATACTTCCTGGGAAGACGTCAAGAGCCTTGTATGGTGGGACATTGCTAATACGAAGACAAAATTTTCTATGTTTGAGGACATGGAAGTTTAAAAAAGAAACAAGCATTGGTGGGGAAAGGAGGAAGAGCGGGGGGAGGTATCTTTTAGGGGGGGCGAAGAACAGGTCAGCTCTTGGAATTAGACTGTGCTCACTTTTTCTTAAAAGTGACTTGTTGAGGCTCAAGCTTGCATGAATGCCATGCCACCTCCCCTGAATTTTAAGTGCACAAGTACAGGCTGTGGTGGCTCGGTGGTATGGGGAAAAGCACTTTGCATGTTCCCAGAGACACTTTTCTTTATTAGTACGGCTGCTTGTTGTTGGACTGCTTGTTGGACAGAAGACTGGTTAAGAGCCCAGAATGCTCAGTTGAGGGGTGATGAGTGAGTTATGAGCTGGTCTCCTGATAGCTGCAGAAATCTCTTGAGTGTTTGCAGGAAGCACCCATCAGATCTTGGAGAAGGTGATACTCCTCCAGCTGCGGGGTGAGTGTGTAAAGAAACAGCAGTTTGTAATATGGAAGCGAGAGACAGAGACTCCAATGTGCTGAGATTTGGCTGAAAGCACTTTGGGTTTCAGGGTACCTCTCTGTAGGGGTCTGATATGCTGGTTTACCTCTATGTATGCTCTACGTACTTGTATAATTGTAAATAATGCACATATTAGAAAAATGTCCCAAATCGTCAGCACTCTCTCATCACAAAACCAAAGTCACAGGACCCCCAGACCCTCTCACCTATGGGGGGGGGGTGGAGTTCCAGGACTTGACTTTGTTACTGAGAACAGATTCTAACGAATGCTGGAAAATCGTAAGCTCTCGTACTAGATGCTGCCAATTGTCATCAGTCATGCCATTTCTCTGAGCAGGAAGAGCTCCCCGCTGCCTCCCAGACTCTTGTTAAATATTTTAATTTCTTCTGTATCCATTGTCTGTCCACAACCTGACTAATCACCCACAAGGCTTCTGGGACTCAATATTCAGGAATCTGTGGTGACTGTGTGTTGTAAGAGTGTGGCCATATTGTTTAGTCTAAATCTGCTTTCTCAAAGTAGAAAGACTTCCCTTGAGTACTACGTACTGAGCACTTGCAAAGGAGACTTTGTATGCAGAGCACACACTGCACCCCTCATGAGATCCTTGAGATATGCAAGCCCTATTTTTACACACACACACACACACACACACACACACTTGCTGGAAGGGCCTGTTATAAGGGGAACTCCGAGACATTTCCTTCCTCTTCATCTACCCTCTTACTCCAAATCCACATCTTTCCCTTGGCTCCAACTTATGGCTACTCAGCTAGAGAAAAACCTCCACTCTACACGCCTTCCGCCCTTCCCCATACTGGGCAGTTGCAGTCTGGAAGCACCTGTAGTCTTTTAGGCTACGCTGGAATTCAGCTTGTGCAGCTACTACAAGGGTTTCCATTGCAAACGGGATCTTGACTTCCTCATCCCCCACCTCTGGCTGTTGTCACCTCCTCTTCTGAATCAACCCTAAATATCCAGGGAGTGAAAAGGTGCTCCTGTTTATTTATTATTTCTTTACAGCATTTTTATCCCACTTTTCAGTCCCGAAAGGCTCTCAGAGCACCTTACAGAGATTAATAATAAGGCTGTCCCTGCCCTCAGGCTCACAATCGAAAGGACATGACAGAAAAGAAAAAGGGATTGGGATTGGGAGGGAAAAGCAATGCCCGGTTCTTAGTTTCAAAGTTCTTATAGCTATTTTATTCAAGCAGGACTGATAAGGCGATTGGGATTTTATGGTGGTGGTACAGAGTTCATGGGCAGACTTACAAATCAAAGGTGAAGGTTGGCACTTTTATGAAGTGCTGTAAAGGTGGCAGGCTGATTTTTTAAAAGAGGCTGATGCTGTGTTGATCTCCTGACCTTAGCAACAGCGGGTGTTTGATTACAGATCCTGCTATTATTATATACAAATGCAGGATCTGGCACAAATCCAAAGGAGCAGATTTGTGTAAGCAAGATAATGTTGCTTCTGAACAATGACTTGTTTCTCAGGGCTGCTGAATACTCTACAGATTTTTCACACGGAAAGCACTACTGCTGTGTAGAAGTTAGCATGCAGCCTCTGTGTAGATGATCACACGCGACTATCACACGTGAGGGTAGTTTGCTGCTTTGGTTGTGCACAGCATGTCCAGACCAGTGCAGTTTTCATGTGTGGTGATCAACATAGGTGAGCTGCATGGGAAGTCTTGCCCAGAATTGCTTTGCACACAGGAATTCTGTGAAGTGGCCCTTCTACTTGTTTTAGTTATGCATTTTGCCTCTCATGCCAGTTGTGCTGCTCTTACGCGTTTTCCAATATACGCCTGCTTGCTTCTTCCTGTTGCTGTTGCAGGAGGGGACATAGAAGATCAGTGCTGGACCGCGTGTTTTCCGTGTTACAAATCCCAGGTTCATTCCCTGACATCTTCTCAAAGGATCTCAGGCTGCAGGAGTGGGAATGACCCCTGCCTAAGACCTTTGAGATCAGCTACCAGTCCAAGTAGACAGCGCTGGGCTACAGGGGCCAGTGGTCTGACTCAGTTTATAAGGCAGCTTCATATAGATTGAGACAGAGCTTTTCTGCACGAGGCTGTTAATCAGCTGTTAATCCACTGTATCTACCTTTGGTTTTGTCACAGAATTGAGATCTGAACACGACACAAGCATTAGAAACACAAAAGATCTTGCTGTTCATGACTCAGTTGGGTTCGAATTTGCAGTGGAGGGGGGAGAAGAGACTCAACATGCCCGAAGTGATTCGTGAGCCAGCTGCTGCAGGCTCGCTCACTAAACACCACATTTTCCTTGCTCTAAAAAAATTTGCTGAAAGTGTTAGTTAGACTCAGAAGCAAAACTGGAGGGTCTCCACGTTGTCTAAAGAACCGGTAAACAAGCGTGAGTAGGGAATGACAAGTGCACGATAAATGCCTCTAGCTTCTGGGCTAGAAATAACCCAGGCTCTAGGTTATTTTCTTCCATCACTTCCTCTAATAGCAAACTCAGGTGGTGAGGGCCAATGGTGATGGGGCGTTAATGGGGCCACTGAGAAACAAGAGGGAGATATCAACATGCCTGTACTTTTTGCAGAATTACAAAAAAATTAAACCAAACCAAACCTAAGGAAGCAACAACAACCTCCCCCCGCACGCACACACATACACAAAACAGCCCAATGTGGTCTGAGTATGCTTAATAGCCACAGAAGGCTGAGAGTTAGTTGGGAAAGAAAACCAGGAGCAATCGCTTTTCTGCTTTTCTGCTATGTAACCTCTAGGTGGCACTGTGGTATAGTGGAATAGCGCAAAAGGGATGTGCTAAAAAAATCGCGAGTTGCAGTTCGTCCCCCATTAACAGAGATATCTGCGAGCTCTGCGAGCCAGAGCTGTTAAACAGGTTTTACCTTTGAGATTAAAAAAACAGCAGTCTGGCTATGCATATTGAGATCATGCAACTGTTAAACAGGTGCTATGCATATGCAAAAAACACCAGCAGTCTGGCTGGAGCCTTGAAGGAAGAAACCATTAGCATATGACTGCAAGCTTTCCTCTCAGTCAGTCAGAGTTAGAAGAAAGGTTACCTTAAAATCAATTGGCACATGTCTATAAAACAAAATACTTTTTCTAAGTAGGAATGTAAGGACTATTGCCAGCCAGAACATGTCTATAAAACAAAATACTTTTTCTAAGTAGGAATGTAAGGACTATTGCCAGCCAGAACATGTCTATAAAACAAAATACTTTTTCTAAGTAGGAATGTAAGGACTATTGCCAGCCAGAGATGTTGTTGCTGTTCAAATCAGCATTACAATCATCCCTGGGGAATTTAGCAAGGAATTTAGCATATAAGTGTAGCAAGGGTTTTCCTCAGTCAGGTCAATTAAGACTTAAGTCAATTAAGAAACACAAACAGAAGCATTAGAAACACAAAAGATCTTGCTGTTCATGACTCAGTTGGGTTCGAATTTGCAGTGGAGGGGGGAGAAGAGACTCAACATGCCCGAAGTGATTCGTGAGCCAGCTGCTGCAGGCTCGCTCACTAAACACCACATTTTCCCTGCTCTAAAAAAATTTGCTGAAAGTGTTAGTTAGACTCAGAAGCAAAACTGGAGGGTCTCCACGTTGTCTAAAGAACCGGTAAACAAGCGTGAGTAGGGAATGACAAGTGCACGATAAATGCCTCTAGCTTCTGGGCTAGAAATAACCCAGGCTCTAGGTTATTTTCTTCCATCACTTCCTCTAATAGCAAACTCAGGTGGTGAGGGCCAATGGTGATGGGGCGTTAATGGGGCCACTGAGAAACAAGAGGGAGATATCAACATGCCTGTACTTTTTGCAGAATTACAAAAAAATTAAACCAAACCAAACCTAAGGAAGCAACAACAACCTCCCCCCGTACGCACACACATACACAAAACAGCCCAATGTGGTCTGAGTATGCTTAATAGCCACAGAAGGCTGAGAGTTAGTTGGGAAAGAAAACCAGAAAAATTGGGTGGGGACCTGCAACAAATGCAAATTTAGCAGTACACATGGGACCTGCCACAAAATGTTGCAGTGTATCTTCTTCACCCCCTAACAGGAGTGCTCTTGTTCAGGGTTCCAGCCAGCCAGCCATGCCCTCCTTCAGGATACTCCATCTCTCCTCCAGGTTGCAATTGTACTGCTAAATAAGTTGCAAATTACCTTCCAGCTGCAATCCTATGCACAGTTACTTTGGAATACGTCCCTCTGAACTCACTGGAGCTTACTTCTGAGTAAACCAGCACAAGATTGCACTGTGAGCATTTCATAGGAAAGATGACTCACAAATACTCTACATAATGAAATAAAATCCTCCATCTAGGTAGGCTCCACCACACACACATGTACCACCTCTCATTTTTACAAATTAAGCCGTGCGAGTCGAAATATGCAGCATCCACTTTGTCATCTCATGGGTTCAGAGGAGGACAACCAAGTCTGGAAATAGTTTGGCATGCAAAAGGCCTTGGAAAATGAAGAAGGAAATGAGGATGTTCCAGCTGGGGAAAGAGTTGACTTTTCTAATACAGGAGATGGGTTGCTACAGTCGGAACCACAATCACTCGTTGTTTTATGAAGGAAGAGGAAAGATCTAGGTTGCACAGTGGCAAGATTTCCTACCCATAACAATACCTGGGAAGTGGGACTAGTTACGGGAGGAAGTCCTGGCTTCCATCCTAGTATGATGAGTTATAAATGAGCTGAATGGAACAGCTGATAGGGATGCTTAGGGGAAAATCACATGTAAAGCACCACCACAACGCATAGTTAAACTATGGAATTCACTCCACAAAATATATTGATGGCCACCAATTTGGAGGGCTTTAAAAGGGGATCGGACAAATTCCTGAAGGAGAAGGCTATCAGTGGCTACTAGTCCTGATGGCTATATGCTACCTCTAGTATTGGAGGCAGTATGGCTATGTAAACCAGTTGCTGGAGAAGATGGGCAGGAGGATGCTATTGCACTCGTATCCTGCTTGTGGGATCCCGTGGGCAGCCGGTTGGCCACTGTGTGAACAGGATGTTGGACTAGATGGACCCTTGGTCTGATCCAGCATGGCTCTTCTGATGTTCTTATGTTCCCCTCCCTTCCCCCACATTCCTCAGGATTGTCCCCTCCTGATGTCTCTCTTTATTTAAATAGAATGGGTTGGATCCAGATTTAATCATACTTAGAGCAGACCCATGGAAATCAATGGGACTTAAGTTGATTTAAGTGGACCTGCTCTAAGTATGACTGCATTTGGAACCAACCGGAGGATGATGATGATGATGATGATGTGGTTCCCTTTCTTATACAAAATAGACTCTGCAAGTGGAAATACAAACATGGAGATAGATTTTGGTCAATTCTCCTCTATGACTAAAGCGATGTTATTTAGGTTTAGACTTGATTTTGCTTTTTTTTTTTTTAAGTACACCACAATGGCTATGCTGGATGGGGGTGATGGGAGTTGTAGTCTGACACATCTGGAAGACACAAGGTTGGGGAAGGCTGGTTTAGCTCTTTATCATTCCACACACGCCTTTCCCGTTTTGTTTATTTTTAGTTGCTTAGTTCATTATTCCATGTAAAGATCCCTTTTTGTCCACGATGGGACTCTGTATTGTTCTGCAGCATTGTTACATAAATGAAAGCAGGCTAGTTAGGGCATTCAAAATAAAACATGACTATTTAATGCTACCGCAAGTATTTCACCTAGTAAGTTGTGTTAGAACGCTGCATGCTGCATAGAACGTTTCAGGGTTCGGGGCCATAGCTCAGTGGTGGAGCACATCTTTGAATGAAGAGTGCCACTCTTTAGGGCTGTAATCCCATGCCCATTTACCCAGAAGTAAGATCCATTGAACTCAATGGGACTTACTTCTGAGGAGACATATATTGGATTGCGCTGTAGATCACTCTTTAGGGTGCAATCCTATGCATGTTTAGATGGGGGGGGGAGAAAGTCCTACAACTCCCAGCATGACCCAGCCAGCATGGTTCTGCCTTTTAAAATTTTTTGCTTTTATTGTTTTATGCTTGCTATGGGTGTTTTATATTGAGATTGTATTTTTATTGGTTATATTATACATAGGATTGCACCCTTAGTTAGTTAGGAAAGAGTGTCTGTCTAAGACGCTGCGAAGCTACTGCCTGTCAGCCAGACGTCCATGACCTGGGGCTCTCCAGATGTGCTGGACTATAACTCCTATTATCCCCAGCTAGCAGGCATATGATGTCTGGAGATGGTGGGAATTGTAGGCCAAGCACATCTGAAGGGCACCAGGTCGGAGAAGGCCATAAGGCAGCTGACAGTACAATCCTATAACATATCTACTCAGGAGTCAGTCCCAGTGAGTTCAATAGGGTTTACTCCCAAGTAAGGGGGTCCAGGATTTCAACCAGATTTTACATACACCTTAAGCTGATCTTTGACGTAGAGCTGAAGTGAAAACTTGCACAGATTTGACCCAATTCCCAAAAGTAATTCCCCCCAAAAAACATTTGCTTTGAAATTTGACTCTTGAGCCTCATTGATGAATTTTGAGGCAATATATAACATTAAGTATCAACTGGCTGAATTCAATACTATTGCATATTCAAGGGTATTTCATAAATGGGATTTTTTTTTGTTTTTTTTAAAGATGAGATTTAAGAAAAAAGAGATTGTAGAAACATACATTTGGGTTTTTTGCATGTTTGATTTGCTTGAGAATCCACCCCCGCAATTTGTTTCAGCTCCATGTTTCAGGCTCCCCTCCACTTTCACATTTAGGACTAAGGGGGAACTACATATTACATGTAGGTTTGCAATATCCCAGCCCCCCAAATCCGCACCCCCAATATAATGATATGCTACCTATATATTTTCCCTTGAAGCTAGGGTCTGTGTGTGCATGTGTATATGAGCATGCGTGTAATTCTCAGTGGGAAAATGGTGAGCGGGGAAAAGGTTAATATATATTTATGATTTTATTATTTATTAAGAATATATACCACTTAATATAAAATCCCCAAGCAGTTTACATGTAACAATATTAAAATCACTGCTTAAAATACACCACGAACAATTTCAGCTACAATAACAATAAAAGCAATACAAAAACAATAAAATGAAGTTAAGGAGCCCTTTTCTCCCTGCACTGGTCTTCCAATTCAAATTGCAGCTTCAGCAGCTGCTCAGTGTGTGAGCGCAAGAAGTACATGTAATGTTGTAGCAGAGTGTTATACCTCTGCTATTCCGGCTGTTGGCTGAGGCTGAAATGGAGAACAGTGAGGCAATGAAGACTCTTTTTCCTGGCACTGCCTGGCAATCCCCCATGCAAGTCTTGCTAATGGAAGCATTTAGCTGATGCTTGAGTAAGTAGAATGCTATTTACCCCAGAGAAGACTCAGCAAGAAATCCTGATAAAGCTACATCAGCAGCACTAATTGAGAGGTTCCTGCTAGCACGATCATTTGCCTGACTATAAAAGAGTTTTATGGCCGGAAAGGAGTTGAACCAATTGGATGCTGTGGGTTCTCATCTGTAGATTGTGTAACTCCCAGGCAAGAGGAGCAGGCCCAGTTGTGGCAGAATCCTATCCTAATACAGGCAGGTAAATAAGAAGAAGCATATAGCCAGTGGTTAAGTGCTGTGTGCATGGACTTCAAAAAGGCTTTTGACAAAGTCCCTCACCAAAGACTCCTGAGCAGTCATGGAATAAGAGGAGAGGTCCTCTTATGGATCAGTAACTGCTTAAAGAACAGAAAGCAGAGAGTAAATGCTAAATTCTCCCAATGGAGGGATGTAAACAGTGGGATTGGGATCCCACATGGATCTGTATTGGGACCAATGCTTTCCCACTTGTGCATAAATGATCTGGAATTAGCAGTGACCAGTGAAGTGGACAAGTTTTGCTGATGGCACCGAATTATTTAGGGTGGTTAAAACAAAAAGGGATTGTGAGGAGTTCCAAAAGGATCTCTGCAAACTGGGAGAATGGGAATCAAAATGGCAAATGTGGTTTAACATAAGCAAGCAAGTGTAAAGTGATGCACATTGGGGCAAAAAATCCAAACTGCACGTATACGCTGATGGGATCTGACTTAGTAGTGACTGACCAAGAAAGAGATCTTGGAGCTGTGGCGGACAGCTCGATGAAAATGTCAACCCAATGTTTGCTGTGAAAAAAAGCAAATTCCATGTTAGGCATAATTAGGAAAGGAATTAAAAATAGAACTTCCAAGATCATACTGCTCTTGTTCAAATCTATGGTGCGACCGACCACACTTGGAATACAGTGTACTGTTCTGGTCACTGCACCTAAAAAAGGACAATGTGGAGTTGGAAAGAGTACAGAAAAGGGCAACTCAAGGGGCTGGAGCAACGCCCCTATCAGGAAAGGTTACAAGATCTGGGATTGTTTAGCTTACAAAGAAGGCGAGTAAGGGGAGACATGTCATAGAGGTGTACAAAATTATGCATGGTGTGGAGAAAGTGGACAGGGAGACATTTCCCCCCTCTCTCATAATACTAGAACCCAGGGTCATCCCAATGAAGCTGATTGGTGGGAGATTCAGGATAGATCAAAGGAAGTACTTCTTCACACAGCACATAGCTAAAGTATGGAATTCACTATCACAAGATGTAATGATGGCCACCAACATGGATGGCTTTAAAAGGGGATTAGACAAATTCATGGAGGAGAAGGCTATCAATGGCTACAAATCCTGATGGCTGTATGCTACCTCCAGTATCAGAGGCACTGAGGCAGTATGTCTGTGTACACTAGTTGCTGGGGAACATGGGAAAGAGGGTGCTGTTGCACTCATGTCCTACTTGTGGGTTTCCCACAGGCTGCTGGTTGGCCACTGTGTGAACAGAATGCTGGACCAGATGGACCTTGGGTCTGATCCAGCACTGCTCTTCTTATGTTCTGGTGTTCTTTGACATTCCCACTGCACTGATTGCAGTGCTTTAAAGTGCTGAAGAGACAAGTTCCTGAGAACTGGGGGGGGGGGATGTTTGCCTCTTTAGCAAGTGGTAGAAAGGCTCTGGTACTCTAGCATTTTCTTTGATTATTTTCATTTAGGGCTGCCTAAATGAAGAGTTGGTTTGGTATAGTGGTTAGAGCACTGGATTAGGAGCAGGGAGATCTGGGGTTCAAATCCCCACTCACTCACGAAGCTTACCAGGTGACCCTGGGTCAGTCACAAACACTTAGCATACTCTTTGGGCCCTGCAAGCAGCACCACTGGGGGTGGTGTGGTAGACGAAGGTAGGGATTGGTGTCTGAATGGTGCAGAGAGACTTTTTAAAGTGTTGGCCCTAACAGCAGGGGAAGGGGGCAATTTGGGCTCCGCTAACAGGCAGCAAAATGTCTTGGACGAGCACTACCCACCCTACCTTACAGGATTGCTGTGAAAACAAAGTGGGGGAGAGCCACATACACTGCCCTGAGCACCTTGGAAGAAGGGTGGGATAAAAATAGCAACATGATAAACCTTTTTTTTAGGGGCAGGGTCTGTGCATTTGACAGCTGCAGGCTGGGCAGAATATGCCCTGTTGAACTTATTCCTGGCACAGAGATGCACGGGCAATGAGGAAAATGTCAGCTGCGCACCTCTGACTATCATGGAGCTTTGGCAGACACAGCAGCCTGCCAGAATTTTAACTGGTGCAATCAGGTGTATCCATACAACTCCAATCGTAAAAGAACCACACTGGTTGCCTATTCACTTCTGGGCCAATTCAAGGTGCTGCTGACACTTACCTTTAAAGCCCTAAATGGCCTGGGATCCAAATATCTGAAGGAGCACCTCTTCCCAGACTAGCCTGCCATTCTCTTAACTTAATCTTAACTGCTGATTTTAGCTTAACTTAATCTTCTACTGAAGCCCTGTTTCAGATGCCTTCCTCATTGGAAGTACACTATGTAATGATAAAGGAGCTGGCTTTGGGTGAGGGGGCACTCCAGTTCTGGAATACCCACCCTAAGGAGGTGTACCTGACACCTACTCTACAAGCTTTTAGATGCCAGATTAAGACATTCCTATTTACCCAGGCATTTATATAACACTAAGCCATGGTGTGGTATGTTGAAATCTGGCTTATCGTTGTGTCCAAACTGATCCCCGCAAATAAACCATGGTTTGTTGACCACAAACAGAACCCATGGTTTGCTGGAACGGGTACTGTGCGTGAGCTGCATTTCTGTAAAGTGTAAACATCCTCCAATTAGCCTGATCAGACTGAGGTTGTGAGCATGATGTGTGAACCCAGACTGCTGGGTTGTTTAGGGGTTTAACAATCTAGTGGTTAACCTAACAACCTCACAGGGTTGTTGTGAGGATAAAATGGAGAGGAGCAGGAGGATTATGTAAGCCGCCTTGGGTTTCCTTGCAAGAAAAAAAGGCGAGATATAAATAGAATGAATGAATGAATGAATGAATAAATAAATAAATAAATAAAACAAACCACAGGTTCTCACATCATGTTGAGAACCTCCGATCAGGCTGACTGAAGGTTGTTTACAGTAGACAGAAGCAGCTCTCAGGCGGTGCATATCCCCATGAATCGTGGGTTAAATAATCCACAATTTGCCATGGTGATGTGTGAAATTGTTGGCTCACAAAGTCTGGCTTGTTTAATCCATGGCTTGTCGTGATGTCTGCACCCAGAACCATGGCTTATCCTTGGCGTGTTTGCTCTGCTGATTGCCCTGAAACAAAGCTGCCCAGCAAGAGCACTCTGAAAATGAAAACGCTCTGAAGGCTGGCAAAATGGGCAGGACAGGAACCAACCAGAAATAGGGAAAACAATCCATAGTTTGTTTGTTTGCCTGCAAGATAATTCATGGCTAAAGCAACAAACCATAGTTAACGTAAACCATGGTTTAGCATTGTGTGCTAACACAGTCAATGTTTTCATGTTAATTTTGATTTTTTGACTTTTATTTGAAGCTTCTTTTATGATACTGGGACTATTGTTTTATGGTTTATATATGCTGTATATACTGCCTTGGAATCCTATTTGATAAAGGGTGGCATATAAACTTTTAAAATACTGAATAATATCCAGAAAAAAAGCTGGCAACCCTATTTTCATTGTAATCTTGGGGACCACCTGAAAGTGTACCACAGGTCTACTGTGCACTGGGTCATCATTTGAGAATCACTGGAGAGTGTGGTGGGTCAGGAATTGTGAAACTCAGGTTTAGATATCCACTCAGCTATGAATCAAGGGTGACACAAAGAAGGCACTGGGTGTCTAGCCCAGGGGTGGGCAACCTGTGGCCCTCCAGATGTTTCATCCTACAACTCCCATCAGCCCTAGCCAGCACAGCAAATGGTGAGGCATGATGGGAGTTGTAGGCTGAAACATCGGGAGGGCCACAAGTTGTCCACCTCTGGGCTAGACTTTCAAGAGTATTTATATTATTTATTCACCAATTTTATATCCCGGCCACCTTTCCATAGGAACATGGCCAAGGCACTAGTAGCAGTAATATAGTTTACTGTATGACCATAGACCATTACAGCAATGTTGTTATTCAAAACAAGTTACATTGAACAATAGTTGTGTGTACAAGAGGGAATTTACGGCAGGTGCAGATTATTTATTTATTTGTCACATTCCTATGCTGGCTGTCCTCCAAGTCGCTCAGGGCAGTGTACATGGGGGTCATTTCATTTTCTCCTCACAACAACCCTGTGAGGTAGTTTATGTTGCCAGTGTGCGACTGGCCTAAGACACCCAGTGAGCTATTTGAGATGCTATTTGAAAATGCTGCTGAGTGATTCAGTCCCGCTTACCTCTGAGTAGACATGTTTAAAATGGTAATAATCACATTTGATGCTGCCCACTCTGCCTTTGGCCGCACCCACAGATGAAATGTGGCCTCTTGAGACCGTTCCCATTTTGCAATTTAATCCTTGGGCTGAAAAAGGTCCCCCACTCCAGATATATAGGACTGCGGCCTTAGCCACTACCTGACACCAGTTCTTGTAGTTGTAAGTCACTTCCTCTCATAGGCAAAACTACGAGCTGCGCAAAGTTTGGACTCTGGAAATAAGTAGGACCTGTGCAGCTCCATCGGATTCATGTTTACTCAGGAAAAGTCCCACTGATTTTAACGGGGCTCGCGTCCAAGTCACCGGGCCTTAATTGCAGAGAAAGCTCTGCTTGAACCTATGCTGCACCTGCAGTTCATGTAATAATAATACAAATTCCTGAACACTAATGTGATTTCTAGTTTGACTCTGAGCCTGACGCTATAGCTGTGCAGCCCAGGAAGGTGTTCCATCCAGGATGCTCTCTGCAATGAACTAGGCTTCAGAATCAGCAGCAAAGAGGTTAATACCAGTGGGAAGAACCACCCTGGGCTTGCAGGGAGACCAGTGATTCAGAGCAGGAAGTTGGGCCGCCAACAGCTGTCAGCTGGCTTAGGAATCAATGGGAGTGGGGGGGGGTGGGAATCTGCAGCTTGGCAACTCCTAACAAACTAAACAAAGCACTTCTGAGCTGGCAACCTTTTGGTCTTCCCTGAGCCACTGCTTCCCCAGAGTGGAGAGGCAGCATTTCATAGATCATAGAGTTGGAAGGGGCCTACAAGGCTATCGAGTCCAACCCCCTGCTCAATGCAGGAAACTAGAGGAGGGGTCTCCCATCCAAGTAATAACCAGGCTTGACCCTGCTTAGCTTTCCATGCTCAGACAAGCTGAGCCTGTTTTTGTAATGATGCTAACTTGCTCTCATCCATCTTTCTTTATGGAACACCTATTACGGCTTTGTTTGGCTTTTGAATTAAAATAACATAGTCTTGCACACTGATGTGGCCAAATTTTGTAATTAGTCAGTTTGCTGGTCAAAACTCAGCCATTCATCATGCTCACCTCTGCAATATGCCTGGGTTGGGTTGGTGTTTTATGAATTTGCTATTAAGTTCAGAATTCATCGCAAGCTTTTGAGTGTGCTCAGTCTGCATCTAAACAATGCCATTTCTGTGCATGCACTGAGTTGGTTGGACTAAGCCCAAAAACAACCAATCAGGAAGGGGGATACATAATGTGGTGATGCATGATGTCATGCTGTGATATGCATTTCCAAACTACAGCTGCCAAGATGCACTCTGATATTGTGCATGCGCAAAAACTCATATACTGTACATGGAACAAGAATTCGTATTAAAGGAGAACACCATCATGCCCTCATTGAAAAATAGAGCCTTATTGCCATAAACTGCTTTTGCAGACTGCCATGATGCAAAAGTCACCACAGCACATGCATGCTAATAACCATAAAATATATACTATATATCTGTTAGATCATCCATATTAAGAGTTCCTGGAATTACTTTATCTGCTGCTGTAGAAAGTGGATTTTACAATGTGCCTGGGAAAGCATGCCTTTAGGTTTGGGGAAATTTAAAAAAACTAACCTTTGATGCCTTAACTAATTCCCATTTATTACCTATTGATTTTAATCCATCTTGTAAAATAGTTTGTTTCTTGAACTTGGGCCCTGAGCTAGTGCCTGCTCCTGCTAAGGGCATGTTGCCATGGGCCTTGTATTATATCTACAGAAGCCCCTGGATCAATTGATTCACTTGTAAACACAGGCAGCCGGGGATCACTTTGAGCTGTGGGCTTCAGAGCTATGCTGTTGTAACTCACATTTCTTACATTTTTGTTGGGATGATTTTGGAGAATCCAACTTGCATTTCTGTTGGGGAGATTTTGGAAGATCCAGCAATTTGAAGAGTTTATTAAAATTCATTTTCTTATAGTGTTGAGGCATTTTTTGACTTTTACTGCTTACTTTAATATTTTTACTGTTTTTTTGTTGGCCCTTCCTTTGTTTAATATATTTCTTGGGGGGTATGCTGTTTTCCTGACCCGAGATTACAATTAGCTCCTCATGGTTGACCTTGGTCATAGTATGGGGCGTTGTTCCCATAACCTCTTTGCATATTTCAGCCATTGTTAGCAACCCATGGCATTCTGCCAAGAATTGCTTAATTAGCTCCAATTCCTTGGCTATTAAAACAATATGATTCTCAAGTATTCTTTCTTTAGAAGCCAATAATTCCTGACAGAAAGACTTATCCCATTTATTTATGACTGGGGAGCAGACAGGATTTTTGACCTGCAATAACTCATCACCCTCCTGATCCCTTCGATTAGCCTGTATATTTTGGGGTCTCCTGGGGGCTATATCTGGAGTTTCAACAAACAAACTTCCTAAATTCTGATAGAACAGACCAAGTTCATTCTGGGACCCAGGGGTTAGACCTGCTAAACTTTCTGCTTCGGCAATTTCAATTGCTAGATTTGTTTCCCCTCTTTCAATTGGTGTTTCACGTTTGTTCCATGTATAATCCAGTGAGCAATCTAAAATGTTGGTAAAGGTACTAGCTCCTATTTCCTCCCCCTTCTTTTTCCGTTCTTTTTTTGAAGGAAAAAAGCACATTTTTTTTTTGGCCTTTTCTTTTGGGGTAAGCCAAGCACTAAGGGGGAAGAAATTCCCAACCACTTATACCCCTGCCTTGTAAGAACCATGCCTTTAGAGGTTAAAACCTTTAAAAAAAAATTTAATCTTTGAAAAGTTAAAAAAAACCCAAACAACAACACACACAAAAAAACCACACACCTAGGTGGAACCTCTGTCAAGCCTTCTTTTACATAGGTTTTATACCACTGTAGAATAGTTCATGCTGGTTTGTTTGGTAGGGGAGGGAACAACGGGCCAAACCCCAACCGGAGCACAAGCCACTTCTCCACCCCAGCAGACAGTTCTCCTACACAAGCCTTCTCTTATACAGCTGCAGGTGCTTTGGAGCAATTCAAGTAAGCTTGTTTGGCGGGCCAAAAAGCACCTTTGCACATGGAATCCCTCAGGTTCAGCCCCTGGTGTTGAGAGTGCAAAGGGCCAGATCTCAACAGGAGCACAAACCTCCTCACCAACCCTGCAGACAGTTCTCTTGCACAAGCAAGCCTTCTTTTATACAGCTGCAGAAAGTGAGAAGCAGTGCATGCAGGCTTGTTTGGTAGGAAAGGGAGCAAGGGGCCAGACCCAACAATGGCAACAATAACAACACACCTCTTCTCCAGCCCAACCGTCAAGGCTGCCACGGCCCACGCCACGAGCGAAAATCCTCCTCCAGTAGAGGCATGAGCGTATCCATATACAAGGGGCTTACAGATTTGTAGCCTTCACTTCCATTCAATCCACTGAGCTCTGTCCCAGCTGGCCTGGCTCCCACAGCAAATGCCGCTCAAACCAGATAATCTGCGTCTTTATTTTAGCAGCCACTCCTCTGCTTTAGTTCCTTGTTCTGGCCTTGGATGGAAGTTTGGAATTCCTCCAAACTTGAAGGAAACTAGTCTGACCGCTACTCAGCTGTTCAGTCGCTCTCTCTGACTGAATTCTCTAGTGCCATCTTCCAAGCCGCCATCCAAGAGGTTTTGCAAACTTTTGGCAACTCTAGCAACTCCCACACAAGTGCCCTGCTGAAGCAGCAAGAGCTGATAAGGCAGGTAAAACCCTGGCAGATTATTAAACTCCTAAAAGACAGGCCTGTGGCAGCTTGTCTGAGCATGGAAAGCTAAGCAGGGTCAGGCCTGGTTGTTACTTGGATGGGAGACCCCTCCTCTAGTTTCCTGCATTGAGCAGGGGGTTGGACTTGATAGCCTTCCAACTCTATTAAATCTATGAAAAGGTGAAGTTTTTCCATTCCCTTGATAAAACAGCCAGTTAAAAATAACACCAAGGAAGTTAAAACAATTAAAATAAGATAAAAATAAAAACAAAGACTTAAAAGTTAAAAAGATAAAAAGTTCAAAGGCAGGAGAGCTCGGGGAGATGCAGCCACCAGACTTTTCTTGCGACAGATTAACATAGCGACCCGTTGGGGAGATCTTTCTGCATTATTCTGGGTGACCGGCCAGATGGGCGATTAATAAATATAAGAAATAAATAAATTATTCTGGATTAATTTGGAATGAATACCGCTGGCCTGGTTTGGACGGGGGATTGGAATTCACATTCCCCCCAAGATGTGTTTTCAAGATCTCTCAACACACTTTAATTACCCTCTTGTTCATGTACAGTGCTATTTATTTGTATGTAACCATCCCATTCCTAAGGTTTGAGTGTGTTAACTTGCACAGTGAAATAACCAGAGACCTGCTTTACCCTTAACATTAAAAGCCTGAACTAAACATCTCACAATGGGGAAAGGCACAGCTTTGGATTTTGGCAAATCTCCGGAGGAAGGAACTCAACTCTATTGAGCATTGTGGGGCTGCTCACAGGAATGCCCCTCTCTCTACATGCCTTTGCTGCTGGAACATACTGCAGAGATGGCATCACTGCACACTCTCTCTGAGTGGGAAGAGGTTCCCATTAGGCAGAGTGAAGCAGATGCCTCAGGTGGCAAATATTGGGGGCCACGGATGCAGCCCCCTACCATTTCCCCTGAGTCCCCTAAGCTAGCCTGCTGACCCCAAGTGCAGTGGAGGAAGCTGTTTCATAACCAGTGTTGAAGTAAGGGTCAATTACATCGCGTCAGGGGAGCCTGGTGACTCCTGTGTCAGTGGGGCTCCTTATCCGTCGCAGCTTTTATACTGAGCTTTACTGGAGCTATCCATGGTGTTGTACTCCATCCCCAAAATAGGTTCACCACCATAGAGCACCATGGATAGCTCCTGTAAAGCTCAGAAGAAAAGCTGTAACGGATAAGGAGCCCCACTGGCATAGGAGTCACCTGCCTCGCCTGCTAGTGCACACCTGACCCCACTCCTTGTTTCTTACTCTAGAGCAGGGCTCTCCAACCTTGGGTCCTCAGATGTTGCTGGACTACAGCTCCCAGAATCCCTTGCCATTAGCCATGCTGGCTGGGCATGCTGGGAGCTGTAGGCCAGAAACATCTGGGAACCCAAGGTTGGAGAACACTGATCTGGACCATATGATCTGTCAAGCTGTAGTATGGATCATCTTCTCTGTCTATGTACAATTGCTAGTAAAGTTATATTTTCATATATATGCATGTGTGAGAGCCAGTGTGGCGTAGTGGTGAGAGTGTTGGACTGGGGACTCGGGAGATCCGGGTGCTAGTCCCCGCACAGCCATGAAACTCACTGGGTGACTTTGGGCCAGTCACGGACTCTCAGCCTAACCTACCTCACAGGGTTGTTGTGAGGATAAAATGGAGAGGCGGAGGAGAATTATGTAAGCCGCCTTGGGTTCCTTGCAGGAAAAAAGGCGGGGTATAAATAGAATGAATGAATAAATAAATAAATAATTTCATATGTATTCATTGCTATGGATATATACAAATTTATGTAGGTATGTATATCAAAAAAGGAAAAAAATTCTTACCTGTAGAGTTACTCTCTTATTTTAAAAACTCACACTAGGCTTTGTGTCTTGCGTAATATCCATTTATTGTCTCTGGCTCTGTATGCTTCAAGCGTCTGCAGCAGCTTTTCACCTTTTACTAAGGGCATGTCTCTGTTTCGGTGGCAGGATCAGCTGGATTTAACTTCGTTGTTCCATTGACTTCCAGGTTGGCCTTTGCTTTTGGAATTCCTGTCATCCCCATAGCCATGGAAACCATGGCAGTACTTGACACCATTGGGGTGGGAGACCTGGTGCTGTTGGACCCACTGACAGAAGATACATTGATGCAGAACCTGGAGAAACGCTTCCGACATAAGGAAATCTATGTAAGAGGGTTGGAGAGAGGGAACAACTGAGTTGATGATGTTTGTTTATTTAGCTATTTTTAATACTTTTCTATGGCTTCAATTTTTTAAAAAAATAATCCCTAAGCCCCAACCTTTTTTGGGGCTCGGTGGGCACATTTGGAATTTGGGGAGAGTGTCATGCGTAAGTGTGCTTGCACAAAATGGCTGCCAGTGGGGCTTGTCCATTCACAAAATGGATGCCACGGTGGGTGTGGCCTGTCACAAAACACCCATTTCCCAGAAGGCAAACTTTAGGTAAGACTAAAGGAAAAGTAACTTTCCCCAGAACCTAAGTGTTAAGCAGAGGTGGGGCCTGAGCTCCAGAACATAAAACTGCTCTCTTTTGCCCATAGTTTTCTGCTACAGCACCTATTTATTTGAAAGTAAACTGATAAGGCTTGCCCACCCCACCCCCACCACTAGAACACCCCCTGGGGCCCATGTGGAAATAAAGTAGGTGCTGGAGGCAGGCACTTAGCTTTGCTCTCAGTTTAAAAAATGTAATTTTAAAAATCTATACAATAAAATAAGACTCCGGAGGGGCAGGAGGCCTGGCTGGCAACAAGAGAGGAGTCTGTGAGCACAATGGCACTCACAGGCACCACGCTGGAGAACCCAGCCCCAAGTTCGCATTAAAATAATACAATAATAATTTAAAGCTATACAACAAGAATGACAATGGAACAGGGCAGTGACATTACAGTTCAGGGAAAGCCTACGTGAACAAGTATGTTTTCAAGAAGCGTTTGAAACTCTTGAATCACACATGGGAGAAACAACGAAGAGTCTTCGGGTACCTTAAAGACTAACACATTTACTCTGGCATCAGCATCTGATGAAGTGGACTACAGTCCAGGAAAGCTTATGCCAGAATAAATTTGTTAGCCTTTAAAGTGCCACAGGACTCTTCGGTTGTTTGTGCTGCGATAGGGGATTGGACAAATTCATGGAGGAGAAGGCTATCAATGTCTACTAGGCCTGATTAGCTATATGCTACCTCCACTATCAGAGGCAGGATGCCTATGTCCCCCAGTTGCTGGGGAACATGGGTGGGAGGGTGCTGTTGCACTCATGTCCTGCTTGTGGGTTTCCCGTGGGCAGCTGGTTGGCCACTGTGTGAACAGAATGCTGGCCTGGATGGACCCTTGGTCTGATCCAGCATGGCTCTTCTTATGTTCTTAGACTAACATGACTACCCCTCTGGAAATTGTCATGCATGGGAGAGTGTTCCAGAGGCTGGGTGCTTGCGGGTGGGAAACTGGAAGCTTGGAAGCAGGTGTGGTATGGTACCCCAAGTACAAGAGGGAGGCATTATAGGTTGCATCCAGTGTTGGTCTTACTTTGAGTACACCCATTGAAATGAATGGGACTTAAGTTAGACTGCAGTTGGCTACAACCCTATAATGGCTGAAATTGGGAGGGGAGTCAGGCAGTGGGGCTTGTGGATTTCATTAAGGGCCCGCTACTCCTACCCTTCCTCCCATAATCTGAGCATGGCCAGCAATTTATCTGCATCTTGTTCATAACGAGAATACCACTCCTGCCCCACAGACCTACATTGGGAACGTGGTGATCTCCGTGAACCCGTACGAGCCGCTGCCCATTTATTCGGAAGAGACCATCGAGCAGTATAAGAACTGTAACTTCTTCGCTGTCAAACCCCACATGTAAGTGAGATGCTGAGGAAGTGGGGGGAAACAACCCCAAATAACCCCTTTGGAAAGAGTGCAGTGAGTCAGTCCTAATGCTTCTCCGCTCTGGTTTGCATAGCTATGCCATAGCTGACGATGCGTATCGCTCACTGCGAGATCAGGACAAAGACCAGTGTGTTCTTATCACCGGAGAGAGTGGGGCTGGGAAAACAGGTGAGCAAGAATGGCTTGGGTTCTTCAAAGGGAGGGGGTGTTCTTTTTGGGGGGGTGTTGTGAATTTTTTAAATTTCATTTCATACAAACACAAAAACACATATATAACAAACAATATACACAATTAAAAAGGACTTCCAATCTTCTCCACAGCTTAAGCAACCACAGTTATTCTTACAACATTTTCTGTTAACAAAACCTCACATTCAGTTACAGCAAACCAAAAGCAAAACAACATTTTAATCCAATTTAAAATCCCATTATTAAGAATATTAAGAATCCCTCTCTAGTATAGTACATTTACTCCTTGTTTCTTTCTATCTATCCATAAACCACTTCACTTTTAATTTTAAAGATATCTTTTTTTTTTAAAGAAAAGTTTGAAAGTTAAAAAGTAAGTAACAGCTAACCAAACAACAGAAGCACATAAGTCATCATTCTACTTGTAAAAGACAAAAAAAAAAGAAAGAAAACCTCCAAAAAACAAAAACAAAGAACAACCTTCCCCTTCAATATGTCAAATATTCCACACAAGATTAAAAAGACATTTTTAAGTAAATATTTCCAAACAGACCTAATATGCTTATATCGTAATAATAATATTTTCTCTTACATCACCATTTATATTTGAAATCCAGACCAATCATATAAGCAATCCCTTTTCTTAAATGTTTAATGTCCATACAAATCATATAGGCAATCCCTTTATCTGAATAGTTCAATAAACAACAACCTTGCATCTTTTCCCAGTCAAAACAAAATCAGATTTTTTTTAAAAAAAAGCTCATATTTTCCTCTGTCAAATGGATAATCTTGCTCACCGGCTTCATAATTTTTTTCAGGCACATTCAGTCCAGTCCCGAGTTCAGAGCCTCTGTGAATCTCAGTATTCGCCATCTTGGGTTTTAAAAACTGCATCATAACTTTTCTCCGAACATTCTCCTTAAACAAATTCAGTCCAGTTAAAACTTCAGCGCCTCTGTGAATTTCTGGAAAGTCTCCAACATCCTTAATTACTTCTTTCTCCTCCTGTGTAGTATCCAATTCTAGTCTTTTTTTTTGTTAAGTCTACTTCAAAGTTTACATCCCAACCTTGGATTCTTCTTTCCTGTTTATTTAGAATATTGTTTTCCAACTTTTTCCAGAGCAACATAAATGCTGAGGTCATATTGCCCTTGTACTTCCAAAATTCCACTGCACATAAAAGAATTATAGCCCTCCTTCCAATTAGCACTTCTTATCTTCTTTGCCTCCCAGATATACCCACATTCAACTTACAGTTAATTATAATTCCTACTGTGCTGTAGAAAGATTCCAAATCGGCCAGTCCAGATATAATCCATCATTTTGGAAGTGGACACGTACATCTCTAATGATCGGTACAAGCCGATCTCCTGAATACGGCGCTGTGTCCCCCCCCCCAGGTTACAGCGACAATCTGTCCGTCGAAAGGCAAACAGAAAGTAAATTATAACCCTGCGAGGTATTTTGGGGGTAACATCAAATCTTAGCTTCTTATCAGAAGTAGATTCCCCAGTCAGAATTTCTCTGGCCAGGAACGCTGTATCAGTTGTCCCACAGAGATTCTGTGTGACTTCAAGACTCCACGTTCACCCGGAAGTCCCAAAGGGAGAGGGTGTTCTGAAAGGAAACACTGTGCGGGCCGGGGAGAAAATGGGAGGATGTGCCTAGGAGCTGCCTGTTAGTCATCAGAGGGAAAGACAGAGGGCGCAACTGAAGTGGGCAAAAAGAACTGGGGAAAGAGGCTGCGTCGGATTCTTCCATAGCATCATGGAGCTGAAATGGCATGGATTTGGTGTGGGGCAAAGTTTTTGTAGGTGGCTGCTTAAATCAGAGGTGGGCAGACTGCAGGTTTGCGAGAACTACTGTGTTTTTGAATAGAAGCTTGAGATCCAGGAACTGGAGCCAGGTTCAAATAGTGACTTGGGCAGGCAGAACAGCTAAGAACTGAGGAACAGGGTGCCTCTCTGAGCACATTTGCAATTAGTACCAGAACCAAGTACAGAAGTCCTTTCACACAAAAATCAACTTCTGGTTCCACCCCCCCTCCCTCCATGCATTCTTTTTTGGCAAGCTAATTTAGGGCTGCAAAACCTTTTTAATTTTTGCAATTGTCAGACAATTGCAACTTAGGAACCCTTGCCGATCTACTGTGTATCATTACTAGATCCTGATCTATCTTTTGCCCATCTCAGCTTAAATAAAAAGATGTGGACTTCTCAAATGCATTAAGCTGGCTTGGTGAAGCAGCAGAGGTGAAGGGTGGTGGTGGCGGTGAAGGGGCTGAAACGGAAAGAGTGGCAGGTTTTATTTGTTTAGTGGCGCTGGCTGGTTTCAAAATAGTTACTACTTCATTTGCATCCAGTGGCGGCTGGTGCTCATTGGGGCTTGTGGGGCAGAGGGCAGGGCAGGGCAGGGCAGATACTCATTTTCTGCTGAGATTGTTGGAAGAGGGCAGGAAAAGATCATGTATGGCAATCGGCAGCTGCATGCTGTGCATTGGAGCATATGTACCAGGTTGTGTGTGGGGGATTTCTCTGCCACAAGTGGGTGGGGGAGAAGCAGAGGGTCACCGCCTCATTTCCCTCAAATATAGAGTCGCCTCTGTCTACAGCAGCAACTTGGTGCCCTCCAGATGTTTTGGCCTACTACAACTTCTGTCAGCCCCAGCTAGGATGGCCAACGGTCAGGGATGATGGGAATCATAAGTCAAAACATCTGGAGAGTGCCAGGTTGGGGAAAGCTGATCTAGAGATCAATCCTGCTTCTGTGCAGACCACCAGAGACTGTATTCCACTCTTCTCTCCCTGTCCCCTTCACAGTTCTCTTCCACATAGAGTAGTATAGAAGGATTGCTCCGAGCTGAATTTGCCCCGCCCCACCTGAAATCACACAAGATGCTCATGAACCATTGTGCACACATCTTCCAACAAAAGTGGACATCCATGGTGTGTAGCAGTAGCACAAGCACTGGAAATGTCAGGCATGGTCAGCCTCACCTCACCTCAGTTCTAAATGCATAACCCAGTCATTGCTCCTGGCACTTTTTCTCCACCAGAGGCTAGCAAGCTAATCATGTCATACGTGGCAGCTGTTTGTGGAAAAGGGGAGCAAGTGAATCGTGTCAAGGAACAGCTGCTGCAGTCAAACCCTGTGCTGGAAGGTATGTACCTGCTGCCTCCTACTTCTTCTTAGGGAATGGGATAGGGAAGGAGCAGGATCAAGGCTCTTCAGGGCAGGATCAAGGTTTTTTTTGTATTGTATACTTAGGGTACGAACTGAGCAGTTATTACTCATTACTTGTGTAGGATCCAGCTGTCTTTATTCAAGCCAAACCTCCTGCTGCAAAGGTTACGCTGGGAAAATGCATTCTTTCCCCTCAGCTAGTCCATTCATTCCTCTTTCAATTGCTGGGTAGAATGCAGTTGTGTGAATTTCACAGGCATGTATGGGACAGTGCCTGTGACATTACCAGTTACGAATGACACAGTCTCTCTCCCAGCTGCCCCCACATGTCTGCAACCTTAAAAAAAGTTTTTTTTAAATTTTGTTTGCTTCTTTAGGGGCTAAGCACTCCTACAGAGCTTCAGAGCACCCATATGGCCCTTTTTAAACTTTTGCTTAATTTTACGCAAAATTTTATTTTAGTCATAGGAAAATACGAGGGGGGGGGGACACACTGACCGAAAATGCACATTTCCCCCCATAGACTAAAGCGTGAAAATGCATATTTTGGGGGAATTTGCATATTTTCAGAAGTGTGAATTTGCACAAGTGCAAATCTGCGCAAATGCATATGAACGCATTTGCGCAAAATCAGATTCCGTCAATGAGCAGGTGATGGAATCAACAATCTGCAAAATGCAGACAGAACGGCTTTAACAAAGTCCCTACATCCCTGCCCTCAAGTACATAGCTGAAGCATCTCCCCATTAAACAACAACAACAACACATAAAGTTAGAGTCATACATGGAAGGAGCATTGGGAAGGAGGTACCCACTACAAAATGCTGAGTCATAGTAATAATCCCAAATCCACCCAGTCCTTGAATGTTATACTTTAATTCACAGATAGACAACCTGGTGCCCTCCAGATGTTTCAGACTATAACTCCCATAAGCCCCAGCTAGCATGGGCAATGGTCAGGGATGATGGGAGTTGTAGCCCCAAACATTTGGAGTGTCCCAGGTTGCCTACTCCTGCTTTAATTAATTCCATTAATTTAATTCCATTAATTAAATTCCATAAGCAGGACCCCTTTGGCCCTACTTACAGTGCCTCCACTGTATATGCTGCCTCCATAATCTAGCCCAGGGGACCTGTGATGAAATGCTGGGCTAGGCTCACTTGGCCAAGGCATTCCTGGGAAAATGCGCAACTTTTTAACCATCTTCCTTTCCCCCTCTTGCAGCCTTTGGGAATGCCAAAACCATCCGCAATGACAACTCCTCTCGATTTGTAAGTAATTGCTGGGGAATGAAAGATTTGTCGGACAGCTTGTAGGATCTTTTGGAAGACACGGACGTGTTACTGTAAAACCCTGGCTGGGGGTGGGAAGGGGCACAAAGCTTCTATGCTCAACCCTGCCTCAGCGTCAACATTCTGCAAATCAAATTGTGTGCCAAGGAAAAGCTGAATGAAGAAAAGCCCAGTGCCTGCCAGCATAGCATTATCTGGATTATGAATCAGTAACTGGTTAAAGAACAGAAAGCAGGAAGGAATGGTCTGTTCTCACAATCGAGGGATGTAAACACTCCCCCCCCCCCCCAGTTCTGTATTGGCACTGCTGCTTTTTATCTTGTTCATAAAAGATCTGGAGTTAAGGGTGAGCACTGAGGTGGCCAAGTTTGTTGACAACGTGGCGGAATGGCGGAATTTATTTATTTTTTTTAAAAAGAGGCAGTGAAGAACTCCAAAAGGACTGGGGGAATGGGCTTCAAAATGGCAAATGCATTTCAGTGTAAGAAAGAGTAAAGTGATGCACACTGGGGTAAAAAATCCTAACCACATATACACTGATGGGGTCTGAGTTGGCGGTGACTGATCGCGAAAAAGATATTGGGGTCATGGGGGTTAGTTCTAAGAAAGCGTCAACCCAGTGAGTGTCAGCTATGAAAAAAGACAAATTCCATGCTAGGGATCATTAGGAAATGGATCGAAAATAAAACTGCTGATGATATGATGCCTTTATACAAATCTATGGCACGATCAACCACATTTGGAATGCTGTGTACAGTTCTAGCCACTGCACTTCACAAAGAATATTTCAAAGTTGGGAAAGGTGCAGAAAACAGTGTAGAAAAAAGGGTGTAAGGGGAACATGATTGAGGTGTATAAAATTATGCATGGTATGGAAAAAGTGGTCAGGGAAATGTTTTTCACCCTCTCTCATGATACTAGAACCTGGAGTCATCTTGTGAAGCTGAATGTGGGAGATTCAGGAAAGATAAAAGGAAGTACAGTCATGCCTTGGATTGAGAGCATAATTCATTCCGGAAACGTGCTTGTAATCCAAAACACTCTTATATCAAAACGAAATCCCCCCGAAAAAAATTGTACAGAGATTTTTAATTTAAGCCGTACTACAGTACTTGTATTGCAAGATGTCGCTTGTATATCAAGTAAAAAAAATTTTAAATAAATATTTAAAAATGTGCTTGTCTTGCAAAATGCTCTCAAACCAAGTTACTTGAAATCCAAGGTATTACTGTACTTCTTCACACAGTGCAGTTAAACTGTGGAATTCACTTTCACAGGATGTAGTGATGGCCATCAACTTTATTTATTTATTTACAATATTTGTATACCGCTCCATATCTAGGCAGATTCTGGAGTGGTGAGCATTAAAAAGATAAAACAGATAAAAGAATAAAAACAATGCATTAAAAACAGAGTAACATTAAAATCATGGCTGGTCAGTAAAGAAGGCTTCCTAGAACAAAGACGTCTTCAGCAGGTGCCGAAAACAACACAGTGTCGGAGCCTGCCTGACCTCCAGAGGCAGAGAGTTCCATAGAAAGGGAACCACCACACTGAAGGCTCTTTTCCAAGTGGACTCCAATCGGGCCATGGGTCCATGTGGAACCACAAGGAGAATGTCCCCCAATGACCTCAGAGAATGGGCAGGTTGGTAGGGGAGAAGGCTCTCTCAGTATCCCGGTCCCAAGTTGTTTAGGGCTTTGTTCACTAGTACCAAAACCTTAAACTTGGCCTGGTAGTGAATAGGCAGCCAGTGCAGTTCCTTCAGCAAAGCAGTTGCGTGCTGAAAAGGGGCAACTTTAAACAAAGATAAATTTAAAAATAGGAATGAAACTCCCAAGAATAGGTGTACCCAGTCAAATCTTTCAGGGATTATGAGCACCTCATTTTGTTCCATCTGCTTCATGCTTTCCCTTTGATTCTCCTTTTCTCCCTAGGGCAAATACATGGATATTGAGTTTGACTTCAAGGGCGATCCTTTGGGCGGTGTCATCAGCAACTGTGAGTAAGACATACCAGACTCCCTCCCCACTCAGCCACAAAAGGGGGCACAGGCAGAAATTCCTCCTGGCCAATTGCTAGAACTGGAGGTTGTAAAGCAAAGCCAGAAAAATAATGTATGTGCTGATATATTTAGCATGGAACAGAAGCCCTTCACTAGGCCATCCCTAACCTGGTGCCTTTCACATGTGTTGGATTGCAACTCCCATCCTCCACAGCCTGGGAGGTGATAGAAGCTGTAGTCCAGCACATCTGCGGGGTTCCAGGTTGGGGACAGCTGTTTTCAAGAATTGCATGGGATGGGGCATTGGGTTGTACTTTCTAAATTCTCTTTTATGAGAGCAAACCCACACATTACAGTCAAATGTATGGAACTATGGAACTCCCTGTCTCAGGAGGCTTCCATGATTTGCTTCTTCTCTCTGTGCCTTTATTGTTTTTAACTGATGAATAATGTTATGACATGCTTTTCAGTGTGGTGTTCTTGGGGAATTTGTTATGTTATTGATTCACTATTAGCTTCTGCTGTTTGTTTATTTTGGGGAGGGTATTGCTTATTTATTTATTTTTTTACTTACTTACGGTACTTACTATGTTTGTCAGCTGCCCAATAACTATTGTTCTCTAGGAGGAGGAGGAGACATATTTGTTCTTTTATTGATTATGCATTCATGATGGTTGTTAGCCGTCTTGCGGGTCCCTTTTTGGGGACGGACAGGTGGAAGGTTCGGGTAAAGAAAGGTCCAACTCCCACCTCCCGGCCTGCCTGTCTGCTGTCACTTGCACTCTGTCAAAGTGGTTTTTAAAACAAAAAAAGGGGGTGGCTTAGAACAAAAGGAAAGGTGGTCATATAGCATGCAGGTTGGCTCCATGGTGGTGCTTCGAGGGTGGGGGACTGGTCTGAAGAAGACACTTGCTAGCAGATTTGGATTACTACCCAATCCAGGTCATCACCAAACAGCAGAAAAGTGAAGTGGCAACAGGGGTGACTGGAGGGGAGATGTGGCAGGTGGGGAGGGGGTGCTTAGGCCTTCCCTTAGTTGCCACTGCTGCTTCTCCCCCCTTGTTGGGTTTGTTATTGGTTTGTATGTTAGCTAATTAAATGAAGCTTTGGCTTTTTATATACAGTCATGCCTTGGATTGAGAACATAATTCATTCCAGAAACGTGCTTGTAATCCAAAACACTCTTATATCAAAACGAAATCCCCCCCCCCAAAAATTGTACAGAGATTTTTAATTTAAGCCATACTACAGTACTTGTATTGCAAGACGTCGCTTGTATATCAAGTAAAAAATAAAAAAATAAAAATTTAAAAATTTGCTTGTCTTGCAAAACACTCTCAAACCAAGTTACTTGCAATCCAAGGTATTACTGTGTAGTAGAGGGTTTTTTTTATTTTTTATGTAGCAGCACTTTAGCATTTTTAGCTGCAATTTAGTTTAGGATTTAGGAATTATGCTGTAGTAGTTAAAATAGTTTTATTTTAACTGTTTTATTAACTTATTAAAAAGTTATTAGAGGAAACACAAAACTGCAGTATTTTAAGCACAGAAATCTTTGAATTTATTATAATTTAGACATCTCTGAGTGTGCAAAGTGGTTCACAGGCCCACCCTGCAAGCTCCTATTTTCTTCACTCAGAAAAAAACATGTGGGCTCTATTGTACTTTATTAAAAAAAACAAGAACAACACTGTGATTGAACAATAATGCCAAAATGGAATGATGATGTTTGTTGCTGCTATTTGAGGTAGTTGGGATTTTTTTCTTTCTTTCTCTGGAGGAGGGTGAGTTTTCTGCTAACTCCCTTCTAATGCATTAAAAACAAACAAACCCAAAATCCCTGCAGAATAATCCTAATCATTACTGTAGAGAGCTTTCTCCATTGTACTTCAGCATGTAGACTTTCATATGGGGTACACAGGTAGAGCCAAGTAAAATTTACCACTGCTCTGAAAACAGAATAACAGTGCAATCCTATGCATGTGTACTCAGAAGTAAGTCCCATTACATTCAGCGGGACTTACTCATAGGAAAGTGTGTATATGATTACATCCTAAAGTACAGAAGTCCTTTCCATAAAACTCAAACCAGAACAACACAACACAATCAAAGCAGTTACTGCCACTTAGTTTCAGTGTCACCAGGGAGCCTGTTTCATGTTTTATACCAAAGGAAAGCACTCTGCAACATTTAGAAACAAAAGTCAAAGTGCATCAGTTGTGGATTTGGAAAGAGCAGGAAAAAGCCTCAAAGCAAACTCATACCTTTTATGGCAGGGGTGAGAATTGTGCAGCCCTCCAGATGTTGTTGGAGGGGGACTGCAACTCCCAGCTGCCCTCGCCAGCAGAGCCAATGGTGAGGAATGCTGGGAGTTGCAGTCCAACAACATTTAGAGGGCTACACAATTCCCACCCCTGTTTTATGTAAACCAAATATTGACCACATTTGGCACAGAGAAAAGTGCATGGGCAAACAGAACTGCTGTCAGGATTGGCACAAATTCAGCAGGTGAAGCTTACCCATCCACCCCACACCCCCAAACATGGCGCTTCAGAGAGAAGGGGGTTTCTTGCATTTCTTTCTGACACTGTAATCTCACTTGTTACAGGCACAGAGTCAGCTCTGTTAGGAAATAAAATCTTTGGCAATATAAAGATAGGAATCATGTGATAAATTCCCTCATTCACCTCTCTAACAGTCCAGGCCAATAGGTGTAGCCTCTACCTCCTCTTCTTTTCACCTAACTAATCCCTTTCCCACAGCAACGTGCAGCAGAGGCAGCAGGTAGAGCATGTACGTGCATGCGTGCACACACACACACACACACCCTTGCCTGGGCCTCACATTTTAACAGTGTCTGTTCCCTCCCTGCTTACTGTGGCCGTTTGAGCCTAAGCAGAGAGCTACTCTTAAAGTGGCCATGGGCAAAATTGCAGCTAAGCTAAAACTACAAGCTTAGCTGCAATTTTAAGAGCACTTTAAAATAGCTTGCAGTTGCAGGAGGCAGGGGGATTTGTCCAGGGCCCCCTCAAGGCTGGAGCTCACTGTGACTTGAGGCCTACCAGAATCTTTCATGCCAGCCTAACCTGGCTTTAAGAGCACCTTAGTTTGCAGTTGCGGGAGGCAGGGGAATTTGGGACTCTGCAAGACAAAGTGAGAAGCCATGATGGCTTAAGGGTTTTCAGGACTGTCCTGACATGGCATTTTTGGGGCAATCAGAGACTATGGGAAATGGCACCCTATACATCTTTAGGAGCATACTGCCAGAATTTTGGAAATCAAATATTGGTGACTGTAAGGTTTTTCAGAGATCCAGGACAATGCAGAGAAGTGGTCTAAGCAAAGTATGGTTTTCCTGCATTGAGCATGGGGTTGGAATCGATGGCCTTGTAGGCCCCTTCCAACTCTATGATCCTATCCTACTTAAGTTGAAGCAGGCTTAGTGTCATACCTGGAATGCTAGGGCAGTTGCCAGGGCCCCAGGGCACTGATGTGTGCCCTGAGCTCCCCACACCAGGTGAATGGGTCTGTGAGCCACCATTTAAATTTCCCAGAATGCCCTAGAGTGACACTACATTGGGCACTCCAAGGCATAGTGAGAAATTAAAAGGCCAGCTCTCTCTCACCCACCCTTGGAGCATGGCTGCTGCCGCCACTGCCAGGTATGCTTAAGGGGGGGCCACCAGAGAGCACTTTGTCCAGGGCCCCTCAAGGCTGGAGCTCACTGTGACTTGAGGCCTACCAGAATCTTTCATGCAAGCCTAACCAGGCCTAGGCTGTGTAGAGAGGAAGAGTTTGAAAACTGAGTCAGAATTCCTCCAGATTCTAGTATGCTAGAACTGATAGAAAAAACACAGAGTGGACAGCTAAACATTACACTGACTCTACCCTAGTGATAAAGTCAGGCTCAATGCTGCCTGAGGTGAATGCCAATATGGTACCCTCCTCTCATTCCATGTACAAATGTACAAAAGTCAACTGGGCTGGCAGTTGAATCTTTCTTCAATACTGGAAAGGGGACAGCATCCTCCACCAAAACTGAATGGTGCAGGCTAGCTTAGGGGAAGCAAGGCAGGCAGTGTGGCCCACAGCTCTCTCCTGCAACACTTTGCTGCCACCTCCCAGCATCTGCTGCCTGAGGTGACTGTCTCACTCTGCCTAATGATTTACAACAGTTATGATTTTAACTGTTGTAAACTGCCCAGAGAGCTTCGGCTATTGGGCGGTATAAAAATGTATTAAATAAATAAAATAAATAAAAAAATAATGGTAGGGCCAGCCCTGGACAGAGTTAATTACAGAAGGGGCTGCCTGAACAGGAGAATGAACTTGAGTGTTCAATGTTTTTCCATGGCTTGGAGAAGGAGAAGGAGAAACCACCAACAGGCATTTCCCCCCAGTTACATATAGCAGCCTAATCTTGCCTTATGTCCTTCCAATCTTTATCTCTTCATTCTCTCTCCCCCACACCCTTCATTTACTCTCAGATCTGCTAGAGAAATCCCGGGTGGTGCATCATGTGAAAGGCGAGAGGAACTTCCACATCTTCTATCAGCTCCTGTCCGGAGGCTCTGACCAGCTGCTCAGTACGTCCTTCATATGTGGGATCTGGTGCTTACATAGGATTGTCCCAGGGAAGGGGAGAGGGAGACCCATTGGAAACTGTTTGAACTGGGAGGAAATGCAGGGGAATGGAATTTGGAAGACTAATTTTAGGGGATGTCAGCCAGATGGGCCGACAAATAAATGTAAATAAATAAATGTCAGTCCTTGGTGTCAGCCCACTGAGGTGTGGCTAGCCAAGGGTGGTGGGCAGAATTGGAGGGTTAAATGGATTGGGAGCTTGCAGAGGGCTGGACCCAGGACCTTCTTGAAGGTCTTTTAGCAGACACCTTTCCAAAAATCTTTGTTCAAGGAGAATGGCAATAGATAACACAATCAGATCATATTAAATTAAGGGGCGGCCATCTGCAAAAGAGGACAGGGCTCCTGCACCTTAATAGTTGTGCAAGAGAGGGGATTTCAGCTGCCCTTGCTTGAATGACAAAGGGCACTTGCTGAAATCCCCTTTTACACAGCTACTAAATGGTACGAGAACACTGTCCTCTTTTACATCTATAAAAAAGTATCCACCCTATAAAAGCAAAAGTATCTTTAAAAAACAACTCCTCCTTAAGGCTGCAATCCTATATCCACTTTCCTGGGAGTAAGTTCCATTGAACTCAGTGGGACTTCCTTCTGAGTAGACCTAAATAAGACTGCACTGTAATTTCAGCAAAGAAGAAAGATTACATTTCAAAAAAGAGAGAAAACCATCACCTACTGCCTAAAACATGCAATGGCAGGGCATAGACCAGGCGTGCATGTCACGTGCCCCACCCCTCATAGGGCCTCAAGCTTGCCCTCCTTTTTCGGATCTATGGGTGCGCTTACGTAAGGTTGGGGGTTTCTTGTCCTCTAACCCTTACCCTTATACCTCTCACACTGACTTTGGGATGTCTGTTGTTATCCCTACCTTATACCTCTTTGACCAGTATGTAAAGCACAGCTTCCCACACGGGCTGTTTCAAATAACAAAGTAAAGTTTATTTTGAAATACCGTCATGGCTTGGACTGAGAGCATAATTTGTTCCGGAAACGTGCTTGTAATCCAAAACACTCTTATATCAAAACGAAATCCCCCCCCCCAAAAAAATGTGTACAGAGATTTTTAATTTAAGCCGTACTACAGTACTTGTGTTGCAAGACGTCGCTTGTATATCAAGTCAAATTTTTTAAAATAAATATTTAAAAATTTGCTTGTCTTGCAAAACGCTCTCAAACGAAGTTACTTGCAATCCAAGGTATTACTGTACAATGGTTTCTGGAAATAAGTTTCATATGTAAGTTTCAGTCAAATGTTAAGTAATTTACTATATGATCCTGTTACTAATCCGTCCTCACCAACCGTTCCCAAAGTATCAATCCCTGTAGCTAATCTCCGTAACAATCCTAATATAATCTCTTAACTCAGTTTCACAGACTCCCAAGCAGCACTTCTCACACACTCCTGCCTAAACAGCACCGCCCACAGTTTATATAGCACAGGCTTTATTTACCTCCTTCTCATTCTTTCACCCAGTCATGTCACATATGCAAATAGATCTGTATCAGGATTGCTAGAGGAGGGGAGGAGAGAGAGAAGGCTCTCCACTCCCTCCCCCAGAGATACTTATACGAATCACTTTTTCTCTGCTGCTAGCAAAAAGAAAGGAACAAACTGTATCAGGATCACTGGTGTGTGTGTGTTGCTTTCCACCACAAAAAGCATCCTTGAGGCAACTTACACACACAAATACAGAAATCCATAATTAATATTGAGAGCCAGTGTGACTTGGACTCAGGAGTCAGGAGATCTGGGTTCTAGTCCCCACTCGGCCATGAAGCTCACTGGGTGACTTTTTGGGCCAGTTGCTGACTCTCAGCCTAACCTACCTCACAAGGTTGTTGTGAGGATAAAATGGAGAGGAGGAGGAGGGTTATGTAAGCCGCCTTGGGTTCCTTGCAGGAAAAAAGGCAGGGTATAAATATAATAAATAAAATAAATAAAACAGAAAAAACCCAAAATCAATATAAACCATAATCAGCACAAAACAAATAAAAATAAACACCATAAAAAACACAAGCTAAAACAATACAATATGAAACGCTGGCTCAGCATGTCTGAGCATGGAAAGCTAAGCCGGGTCAGGCCTGGTTATTACTTGGATGGGAGACCCCTCCTCTAGTTTCCTGCATTGAGCAGGGGGTTGGGCTCGATAGCCTTGTAGGCTCCTTCCAACTCTATGATCTATGAAATCTATGAAAATTGTTCCAGTACAATACACAAGAGCTCCGCCCACTCCTCATGAACACTGCAAAAGCAGCCCAAAATGTGTGTGGCTCCCGATCCAGCATCACATGCAGCCCTCAGGGCCGAAAAGCATATGCACCCCTGACACAGAGGGCTGTGTTCTAGGCCAAAGGGGTCTGGCTATGTTAGGGGCAGGGAGTTGGGACATTTTACTTTTGGATGGGGGTGGTTGGGACCTGGGAATGTGAAAAACATCACAGGGTCAGAAAATGAGCCCCTTGTTCTGCAAAGGCGCATCAGCGATAAAAGCTGGAGGGCAGGGGGATGAGAACGAAGCAGGCCACGACACAACACTTCTTTCTCGTCAACAGAACAACTGAGGCTGGAGCGAGACTGCAGCCATTATGCCTACCTCAACAAGGAGACCTCAAGCCTGCAAGGTGTGGATGACGCAGCCAACTTCAGAGCCATTCAGGTATGGGCTGTGCTATGGGTGGGTGGGTCTGGGATGAGGTGAATCATGCCGGCCTGGGAGAGGCAAAAGGCAACCTATATATACTAACGGAGAACTCATTCTCCAACTCCAAATAACTCATTTGGTTATGTGACCAAAACAGCACCATCCATGTATGAGGAGGAGGTGGCAGCAGTCTCAGGGGAAACCGAAGGGTTGCAAAAGTACAAAAATAACCTTCAGAGAAAAAATCCTAAGGGGGGGGGACCTTGCCAAACTGTCCAATGGGGACTGAGTATGCTTGCTGATCATGGACTGCTGACTGACTGTTGGTGGGTGGGGAAAACAGAAAAACAGTGGGGCGGAGGAATGGAATGGAATAGAATACAGTAATACCTTGGATTGCAAGTAACTTGGTTTGATAGGAGGTGAATGAAACACGAACAGAGCTGGCTTGAGGCTTACAAAAGTCGTCGACTTTTTTCCATACATCCCTGAGAGCGTTTTGCAAGACAAGCAAATTTTTAAATATTTATTTAATATTTTTGACTTGATATACAAGCGACGTCTTGCAATACAAGTACTGTAGTACAGCTTAAATTAAAGATCTCTGTACAAATTTTTTTTGGGGGAGTTTCGTTTTGATATAAGAGTGTTTTGGATTACAAGCACATTTCCGGAACAAATTATGCTCTTAATCCAAGGCATGACTGTATCCTGGAAAGGGGTGTGACAGGCTGGCACCTTGAATAGGAGCACTCTTGCTAGGGATGGAGGGAGATACACTGCAACATTTACTTGCAGGTCCCCCTTTTAAAGGTAGATTTCTATGAGTTCACGGACCAGCCCCATGACACATTAGAGCCTGTACAATTGTGCATCCCAGATCTGTATTTCGTGTGACCCAGATGCTTTTCACCACACCCGGCTATTGCCATAGGAGCATCATAGGATTTTGCCTCAGATCCCAATATGCATGTAGCAATGCAGGGCAGAAATGGACATTCTTCCAGTGCTTAAATGTTCCATAGAAAATTTTCTATTCCATAGGTTCATTAGTAACAATGAATAGATGCCAGTTGCAAATACAATATTAGGCAAGCTTGGCAGTTTCAAAGTTGTAATTAATGTTTTTCAGATGATTCAGTATTCCAGTAAAAACATGTACACAATATAAAATGTAAATCACATTAAGCGTGCTTTAACTTTCCCCCCTCAAATATTTCAGGTCAAATACTTCTGGTGCACTGAGACAAGAAATTAACATTTGGTACCTTTTTTAGCTTGGTTGTTTACTAATACAAGTAAACATGCTAAACTACGTAGATCACTCTCTAGGGTAGCAGTGGGCATCTTGTGACCCTCCAGAAGTTTGGCCTACAACTCCCATTATGCCTCATCATTGGCTATGCTGGCTAGGGCCGGTGGGAGTTGTAGGCTGAAACATCTGGAGGGCCACAAGTTGCCTACCCCTGGTCTAATGCGAATGAACATTTTCCAGTTCAACATTTTCTGGGAAACCCATATCACTATATATGCACGTACAGCATTGCTTAGCTCTGGGGAGAGGTGCGCTGAGGGCTTTCCCATGTTTAATGCTGTTCCCTGTTAACTGTTTTCCTGAAGGACGCCATGCGAGCCATCGGCTTTTCCTCGTCAGAGGTGACAGCAGTGCTGGAGGTGACCGCTGTGGTCCTCAAACTGGGCAACGTGCAGCTGGGGGAGCAATTTCAGGCCAGCGGGGCAGAATCTTGTGGAATCAAGGATGACAAAGGTCAGCGGGGGGGGGGTCATCTCCAGGGTGACAGTGGGGAGCTCAGGCCAAGTTTGGTTGCACCACAGATCAAGTTTTTGAGAACCTGATTTTTCCATTCTTTTTGTGGACGCCCACAGCCTGTTTAATGTTCTCATTTCCATGGCACCGACCCTCAGTCTGGAAGCACCTTTCAACTCTTGGGGCTGTTTCCCACATTACTTTTACAACAATGAAAATGAAATGTCACATAACTGGGGGGGAAAAACAAAAACCTTCCCAATTTTTGGCATGTACTTAACTTCATAGTTCCCCCGGCTGCAATCCACTAGGCACTGTTATTCAAAATGGATGATGATGATGATGATGATGATGATGATGATTTGTTGTTGTTGTTGTTGTTATTTCATTTCTATACTGCCAATAGCCAAAGCTCTCTGGGCGGTATACAATGCAATGAAATACAAAACAAAATACAAATACAAAAAGCATAAAATTTCAATACAAAATTTAAAACAGAATTTAAAATAATTTAAACTAAAACAGTGCTTCTCAAATAGTGGGGCGGGCCCCCCTGGGGGGGCGCGAGGCTCCGTAAAGGGGGGCTCGCCTGATTGGCCAAACCCGCCCGTGTGACTTTTAGACCCTTTAAATCTTTTCTGCTACAGTTAATAAAGCTATTCCTTGTTGTAAATTGATCCACATTTCTTTCTTTTTTAATTCTCTTATACGTTAATAAGGATACAGTGTTATGCAGAGGTGTACTTATAACAATTTTATAGACAAATGATACTATTTACAGTCGCGCGGGGGGCGCGGAATGTTTTCTTCTTCCTAGGGGGGGCATGACAGAAAATAATTGAGAAGCACTGAACTAAAACAAGTTCAATACAACTAGACCTATTAAAATAAAAAACAGCTGACATAAGCCCCCCATATAGCATTAAAAGCCATTAAATGCCACGGCATAGAGGGCAGTCTTAACCCGGCACCGAAAGGATAACAGAGTTGGCGCCAGGCAGGACTCAATGGGGAGATTGTTCCATAATCAGGGGGCTGCCACTGAGAAGGCCCTCTTCCCTGTTGCCACCATCTCAGCCTCCCTCAGAGGTTCCACTCGGAGAAAGGCCTCAGATGTTTAGTGTAGGGAATGGTGTTCGCTCAAAAGCAGCACTTGGTAGATTGCATATGTCAACTTGAGGTGGTAAAACACATGCGAGCAACCCATGCTCTCCTCTCACTGTCACCAAATTGAAACCCACCCAACAGCTCTTTCACAGGGTAGAGGAAGCACAATTGACATGGGCAGGATGGTGCACGGGGAGGGTTCACCCTCTCTGCCCAGCACACCAGTCTTCCCCATGAGTTTGTGTGTGGATGTGGCGGGGGGAAGGGGAGGCTGCGTGTGTGTGTGACTGTATGTGAGGAGGCAATGGAGATGCCAGTCCTGGCCCCAACCAGCACCAGCTCCAGCCATGCCTCTGGGGCACAAAGGTTGTCCACCCCTGTTGTAAAACCTTGCCTTAGTCCCGAACTCTGGTTCTTTGAATTGCAATGTGCTGCCAATGTCAGGGAGAAGAACTCACAGAGATTCTGCTGTCTTTGCCACCCACCCACCCCCGCTCCATGCTTTACTTTTGCAGTGTTACGGGAGATTTGTCAGCTGATCCAGCTGAATGAAACTGTACTGGAGCAGGCCTTGTGCTCTCGCACGGTGGAGGCCCATCAGGAGAAGGTGGTGACAACCTTGACAGTCTCACAAGTGAGTGTGTGTCAGAGGGTGCGTGCACACAAACTTTCCGGTGTGTTGCCTACTCATGTACAAATGTTTATTGTACGTTTGCATTCCAATTTTTTAAAAAAAACATCCTTCCACAGAGGCATTAGCCTATCCTCTCAAATAGTTGAGTGTGTGTGGGGCCCTCAAGAAAAGGCTTGCTCATGTTGGCTCCCTGCCATTTCATCCTGTCTGGACCATGGTGGGCCATTCATGTGCATATTCTGATTCATGCTGGAATCTGCATTTGGCACTCAACTGCAAACATTTCATCAATGGTGCAAACTCATTTTTTGCCAGTATAGAAGATGGGCCACCCAAGTGCAGGCATTTGAAGTTAGCATAATGGTTACAAGGAGCAGGGCCTTTGTGCTGGTGAAAGTAGTTTTATTTTGCATTCCCTCGTTAGGTAGTTGTGTGCTGCTGTTTTCTGTGCAGTTTTCTAAAATCTGCTTCCACTATTTTAGTTTTAATGTCATTTTATTGTGGGTATTTCGTTGTTTTAATTGATTTCAGTTGTTTTACAAGAAGAGTTATAAGATGCCTTGTGGACCCTGCTTGGCCAGATATGTGGATGGATGGATGGATGGATGGATGGATGGATGGATGGATGGATGGATTAATTAATTAATTGATAAGGTGCTGGGCAAAGAAAATGTAAAGACTATGAATGAGAGACCTGGGTCAGAAATGGGACCAATAAATAGGTCTTCAACATGGATATACTTTCATTGGTAGGTCCCCACAACAGAAAGTTGGAAACTACTGGGTTACGGTAACTGCTTTTCCTGCTCAACAGATGTAAACAGTCCAGGCTTTTGTGGGGCATTCTCTGTACTATCTACAAATGTAGTATGTTTCTGTCATACCATCTCCCTTCAAAGAATTCTGGGAATTGTAGTTCTGCACAGTAACAGATTATTATGAGCATTCTACAAGTCCCATAAGTACATGGGGGATAAGTGATGATACAAAAACTGGTTTCAAACCAGTTTAAGTATGCAGAGCAGACATATCCTATTGGAGATATTATTCAGAATTTTCTTACCAGAGTTCTAGGGCTGAGTCCTTCCCAAAGTAATGACTACTACTCGATCCCAGGGCATTCAGTCTTAGCTTTCCGAATTGGCTGTATCCCACGGTCTAACCACCTCTGCTTTGGTTCCTAGGGTTACAATGTGCGGGATGCCCTAGCAAAGAACATGTATAACCGGCTGTTTAACTGGCTTATTAAGAGGATCAACGAGAGCATCAAAGTGAGTGTGCATGGTGGATGCATCGATCTGATGAAAAGTGTTCTGCAGACCCCCTTCCTAGACTGCGTTTGCACAAATACGGGCAAACAGGGCTAGGTGCCCCTGAGGGGGTGATTCAGGAAGATGTCTGCCTTGTTTCTACCACACTTAATATCCAGGAATATACCCGTGACGTTATGAGAGGGCATATCTGCATTCTTCTCAGTTCTTTTTTCTAGAAAGAACATAGAGCCTTTCTTCTCTCAGTGACAGGGGTGGGCAACCTGCAGCCCTTGGCCTAATTCCCAAAGCCCTCTGCAAGTAGTCAGTTGAGGCCTCTGCAAGAGCGATCTGTCCCTCTTCTGGCACCCAGCCGGGTGGGAAGGAAGAGCCAGAAAGAGGGTGACAAAAAGAGAGTGAGAGAGGAAGAAAAGGGTGTGGCAGAAAGAGAGAGAGTGAAGGACTGGCCCCACGCAGGGCTGTTGTCAAGGGTAGGCATGGTTGGGCACCTGCTGAAGGCCCACACTCCAGCACGGGCCTCTGGAGTTCCTCCTCTTCATCCTTGCAAACTGCTTGTTCACCTGCCTCTCGCTCTGGCCCAGACAATGGAAGTGGTGAGGAGGAAGAGTAGATGCCATGGCCTCCTTGCCCACTGGCTCTCTATCTTCCTAGCATGCAAGTGGATAGCAATGACAAGAAAGAGGATGAGGAGCAAGCAAGAGCAGCTGGTGACAATGGTGGTGAGAAGGGAGACTCACTGAGGGAGGGGGCCCATGGAGGGTGTCTTGCCCAAGGGGCCCTCAAGAACCTGGAGCCAGCATTGGCCCCACCCACTTTTCGCCCTTGCTCCACCCACTGCCAGCACAGATCACCTGTAGGAGAATGCAGCCCTTGACAGGAAAAGGTTCCGTACGCTGCTCCATGATATGAAGAGAGAGTGAGAGATCCTAGGAACATGTAGTGTGGGCCCTACTTTGGCAACATTCATGTGAAAAACAAATAGTTTAGGATAATAGGTTGCTTCCAGTTTTAGTCATCCTTGGATTAGGCCCATAGAAATAAATGGGCCTTAGTCATGGCTAACTTAAACCCCACTGGTTTCAGTGGGTCTACTCCAAGTATAACTAAATCTGGAACCAATCCCAAGTGTGCAGATACTGCACTTAAGAGGAAGCATGCACCTGTTCCCTCCTTGGTTAAAGTCTTTTAAAAGAAGTTAAAAAGCACTGAGGGGTGGAACATGAGAATGGCCATGGTGGGAATATGGGGTGCGTTAGGATTTTTAAGTTTTGTACTGTTTGTTTGTTTTTAAATTGTGTTTTACACTCTGTTTTTTCTTGTATTTTATTGCACTGTACATCGCTCAGAGTGGCTGGATGACTGGCCAGATGGGCGATTCAAAAATATAATAAATACATAAATGTTGCTGGATCAGGCCAAGGTCCATCTAGGCCAGCAAACAGTAGCCTTTGGGCATCCTACCCCTATGGATTGCCCCTAGCAGCTGGTATTCAGAGGTATGCTGAGTCTGTTCATGGTACATGGAAGTTGCATTTAACTTTCATAGCTAATACCTATTACGAGGACCTATCTTTCATGAAATTTGTCTATTTTCAAGCTAGTAGCCATTACTACTTCTTTTTGTAGTGGATTCCATAAGCTAATCACACATTTTCCATTCTAGACTTCAACTCCCATCGGCCCCAGCCAGCATGGCCAATGGTTAGGAATTCTGGGAGTTGTAGTCCAGAACCTCAGGAGGGCAGCAGGTTGGGGAAGGCTGCACTGCTTGGGAATTTGGGATTGGGCAGTATTCCTTAGTTTGACAATTCCTGTCAGAGGCTCACTTAGGGCAGAACATTGGGGTAGACATCCAGGGCCCCACTAAGGAGAATAAGCAGGAGGGCCCCCAAATGCAACAGATCCTACATTTTGAAGGTAGTGAAGTAATACACATTACTGTGTAAGGATCCCCCTTCCAATACGGTCATTAAGTCTAGAGTCCAAAATTACCTAATGGCACCAATGATTGGAGTGTCATTACAAACATGCCCTTATTTTCATGTTTGGAATGTCAGAAGCTTAATGAGAACCCACATATCAACTTTCCCCAACCTGGGTCCCTTCAGATGTTGTTGCCTCCAACTCCTACCATCCCTGACCATTGACCATGCTGGCTGGGGATGATGGGAGATGTAGGCAACAACACCTGGAGGGGCACAGGTTGGGGAACAGTGCCATATAGGCTGCTTGGAGTCAGAGCTTTTCCTCATGAGATATTTGTTGTGCACGTGTGATTCCTTACTCACAGTTCTTTACAGGCTCTTTAAGCAATGTCATGATCCTCCAGTTTCACTTCTGTATTTTATTTATTTATTTATTTATTTATTATATTTATACCCCGCCTTTTTTCCTGAAAGGAACCCAAGGCAGCTTACATAATAATCCTCCTCCTCCTCTCCATTTTATCCTCACAACAACCCTGTGAGGTAGGTTAGGCTGAGAGTCAGTGACTGGCCCAAAGTCACCCAGTGAGTTTCATGGCTGAGCGGGGACTAGAACCCGGATCTCTGTACTATTTTAAGAGCACTTTCCCGGGGGACGGGGTTTAGAGTGGGGGAAATGGGATACTATTTCTGAAAGCGAAAGAAAAGGTAGTTTGCTACTTGTGTATTTGCACTATTGTGTCATAGCACTGCACCATCTAGAGGTTATGTAGTGGAAAAGCAGGAAAAGAAAAGCTCTTTCTGTAGAGCTCGGATCTCAACTCTGTGAGCAAACCGAAAGTAGATACAACAATTAACAGCCTTGTGTAGAAAAACTCTAAGGGTGGGATGGATGGAATGATTATCATTTTTTTATATGGGAAGTGGTGTTTTTAATCTGTGTCCATGATTAGGAAAACAAAAACAGGGTGGTAGCTATTCCCAGTTAAATAACTGAGAAAATTGGGAAGTGTGAGAGCCTTCAGAACATTGTGATCTAGTGAAACTGATCATCACCAGCTCTCTGTTTTCTTAGGTGGAAACTACTGAGCACAAGAAAGTGATGGGTGTTCTGGATATTTATGGCTTTGAGATTTTTCAGGTGAGTAGTGGAGATTCTCGGAATTCTCTTTCTTAAAGCAGAGATTTGGTAAAGATCTTGGGAAGTGGGCCTGGAATTGACTGGGGCATGTTGGAACTTTAAAATGTGATGTGTTGTATGCGTGTGTGTGTGTGTGTGTGTGTGTGTGTGTGTGTGTGTGTGTGCGTAGCTACGTGTGTGCTTGCATGTATTAAATAGAAGAGTACCAGCAAGAACTGAATGTATGTTGTGGCCTGGCTTGGAGGACATGTCAGAGCTTTATATATGGGGCGTGTCAGAGCTTTATATATGAGATGCAGATATATGCATCCTTTTCCCAGTCCTCTTTGGCTTTCAAAGTTTCTCCCTATCTCTCTCCTCTTCGTAGAACAACAGCTTCGAGCAGTTCATTATCAATTACTGTAATGAGAAGCTCCAGCAGATTTTCATCCTGCTGACCCTGAAGGAGGAACAAGAGGAGTACATTCGGGAGGTAGACATCCCCCCCCCCCCCCAGAGCTAGGCCTGCTTCATAGGCAGCAATGTTGATATTCTGTGCAAAAGAACAAATAAAGATAAAATGGTGTGTGTACAAATAACTTCAAATGTGCAGCTGCCAATACCCTCTAGGGTTTAACATGAGGCTGGGGAGGAAATGGCATACTGTATGTATTTTACAGGATTATATAAACATGGTACAGTACATTAAAATGTTTTTTTAAAGCAGTGGGGAAACAGATATCTTGATGAGGATCACTGAGGGTGGGGGGCAAGGTTAAATCCTCTTCCTCTGCCCCCAGCAGGGGGGCTCCTTAGAAGTTAGTGTTTTCTCATGTATTGTAGTAATAAATAACCCTGTTGTGAAGGTACCTGAATCTATTGTGTATTGCCTACAGAGCAGAGGCCGGCCCAGGAGTGGACTGCAAGTTGACCAGGTCACCACCCCACTGGCAGTATTAACCATGCCCTTCACCCAAGGGCCATTATAGAGTCAGGAAAAGAATAGAGGGTTTCAGCCACTGTGTTTGTATATTTGGGTTCCCCCCCCCTCATGTTCCTAGGTTTGTATTTGTTTTATCCCTCACTCCAAATAAAGTTTTGTTGGAGTCCATGATGCTTCTTGAATATAACACTATCCGCATTAGTGGTGTTTAATTCCCAGGACCTTGTACTACTCTGTGTAGGCTTCCAAATGTCATGGAATGTGATGCTAAGCAACAAAGTGCACACAGAAGGAAAGTGCGCAGGTGTGTTGTAGTGGCACGCACTATGTGCGCAAATTACAACCACAATCTGCTGTGCACTGCAGCTTTGCCCCCCACCCCCTGGAAAAATTCCTGCAAACACCCAGGGTGAGTGGTGGGTGTTGGTTGTCGGTCAGGCAGCATGGGAATGATTCAAAGTGCAGTGGGGGTAAGCCACATTGTGAATTTCCCTTCTCCTGCTGTTATAACATTTTTTTCCTCCCCCTCAGGGCATTACTTGGACCCCTGTGGACTTTTTTGATAACAGCATCATCTGCAGCTTGATAGAGGATGTAAGTTGTTTTCAAAATGGTGGTGGATGAATGCAGGGAGTGATTTCAGTCCAGAAGGCACCCCTCTGCTTGTAATAGCCATTATGTTCTTCTAGTACTTGTAGTAGGGTGTCAGAAGTCCATGGTACGTGTGGTTAGAGTGTTGTGCTTTAACCTGGAAAGCCTGGGTTTAAATCTCTACAAATTAATATGAACATATTGGGTTGGATCCAAAGATAAATTCGCTTTAGGAAGTTCATGAAAGTTTCCAGCTACATGTGATGCCCGAAAAGTCTCTTCTGAGGATTGTAGGCTGGTCCTCTTATGAAAAAACGGGATGAGGTATGGGAGGAGGGGACAGGAAATTTCCCATGAACTTCCTTCACTTACCTTAGGATCCAGGCCTTATTTTGAGCGATTCCTTGTAGCTGGGTGAGAGAGGCTGGGAGTAGAAGGGCACCAGGTTGGGGAAGGATGGGCTGACACAGGAGCAGCAGAAGAGGGATAGGAACTTTTATTTTGTTATTCTTGGGAAATGGGTGAGAGGAGAGAGAAAAGCCAATGGGCAGAGGCTGCTTTTTAACCACAGCTGCAAGGACAAGGCTGGGGAGAGGGGAGAGGAAGAACAAGGGTTGGGGGAACTGGGACTCGGGAGATCCGGGTTCAAGTCCCCACGGCCATGAAGCTCACTGGGTGACTTGGGGCCAGTCACTGACTCTCAGCCTAACCTGCCTCACAGGGTTATTGTGAGGATAAAGTGGAAAGGAGGAGGAGGATCATGTAAGCCGCCTTTGGTTCCTTGCAGGAGGAGAACAGGCAGGATATAAATGTAATAATAAGTGCAAGAGTAGAAGAGACTGGCAGCAGCTCCTCCTTGCTGGAGGATGCAATTCTGATAGGCAAAAGTAATGTCCTGGTGGTGGAGTTGGAGAAGTGAAGGTCATAGGACTAGGGATGTGCTTGTTAGAATAGGAGAACAGAAAAAGCCAGTGTGGCGTAGTGGTGAGAGTGTTGGACTGGGACTTGGGAGATCCGGGTTCTAGTCCTCACTCAGCCATGAAGCTCACTGGGTGACTTGGGGCCAGTCACTGACTCTCAGCCTAACCTACCTCACAGGGTTGTTGTGAGGATAAAATGGAGAGGAGGAGGAGGAGGATTATGTAAGCCGCCTTGGGTTGCTTGCAGGAAAAACGGCGGGGTATAAATATAATAAATAAATAAATGAGAGGTTTAAAGGCATAGTCATTAGTCAAGGTGTCTGCTCTCGATACAGAATGGACTGGGAAATGATTTGATGAGGGGCATCACCAAGGTCTGAATGACAAAGGAAGTGGGTGAGTGTTGGTGGATGTGGGTGAAACAACCAAAGTATGGCAAAGAAAGAAAGACCAGAGAAAAATCTGCACAAATCAAGATGGCTGACGCCAGAAAGTTTAGCTGAGAGCACGGAGAGTCTTCCCAGTATTTTGGCCTATTACATATGATATGGGCAAAAGCTGCCAAAAGCGGCTTGCTTGGCACAGCTGAAGTAGAAACAGCAGTGTGGGGTGACAGGTCAGGATCTGTGCTGCCAGTCAGGACTTGGGCCGCATGGAGAAGGGCTTGTACCTGCATCCCCCCTTTCTCTTCAGGACCTCTTCCAGGATAATAGTAATAATACTTGTTCTAAGTGCCCAAACTACTTCCTGTGAATGATCTCAGTAACCTTTACCACTACTTTGTAAGGCTGGCTAGCATGATTATGCCCCATATTACAGATGGAAGGGCTGACCTGGTCATAGGGATTGGGGGGGGGGGGGAATTGTTCAGTTTGCATTTTAATGCAATCCTACCTAATTTCACACTTTTAAACCACTATGCAAACCGAAACTCAGTTATCCTTCAAAATTTGCATTTCTCTGAATTTTGCAATGGAGTTCTCCTCTCCAAAAATGTGTACAAAAATACATGAGTTAGGGGTAATAATGTTAAAAATGCTAGGATAATTGCATACAAACACTCGTTTATTAGGCAAGAATGCATATGAAAATGCATTGCATTAGGAGAAATGTGCTAAAAATGCTTATGAATTTTCATGCAAACTTTTAATGAAAAACATTCTCAAAATTTGGGATGAACCGATTTGAAGACTGCAGACATTCTCAAAGCTCGAGACGAACTAAACTGAAGATGAGAAACTGAGAGAAACGTCCATCCCAAGCTAACAGAGTTGCTTGCCTAAAGGCAACCAGTGAGTTCACTGGTGAGATCAGTTGGAACTGACACATTACCAGCTCATCGCTCATTTCATCTCCTGGGGCTTTCACCCTCCTTTCTCTCCCACTTGTCAGAGCAAGCATGCCGCCTTCGCCCTCTCCTTCTGTGCCAGCTGGGACAGATGCCCAATCTGTCCAAGGTCAGAGAAGGGTGGGAAGTACTGTATAGTAACTGGTTCTCCTTTACCTAGAGCAAAGGTGGGGTCCTGGCCATGTTGGATGAAGAGTGCCTTCGCCCAGGGGCAGTGAATGAAGCCACATTCCTGAACAAGCTCAACCATGTGTTTGCGAAACACGAACGCTACGAGAGCAGAGTCACCCAGAATGCTCAGCGTATCATGGATGCCACCATGTCTGCCAACTGCTTTCGTATTAACCATTATGCTGGCAAGGTCAGTGGTGCTAGAGGTCTTTTTCAGCTCTTGGTAACAGGGATGTGGGAAATAGGGGGGCTCCATCCTGGAAGTGTAGTGGGCTTAGTGCAAGGGTGCGGAACCTCCAGCTTGCAACCCTAATCTAGCGCATGGTGGCTTCTGCTCCTTCCACAGGTCCTGCCCCTACCAGGGGCTGGTGGAGGAGGCGGGGAGAAGACTTTCCAACCTGTGATCCAAGATAATGGTGGGGACTCTGCTCCCCGCTGTTATCTCCAATCACAGGTCAGTGATAACAGAAGGGAGCTTCCTACACAGCTGCTCCCCGTGCAATTGGCAGGGAAGGAGCATGTGGGGATTTCCCAGTCAAGGTGCCAGGTGGAGGAGCAATCTCTCATTGGCACATAGGCCAGGGAGGCTTCGCTCTACCTGGGCTTTCCCTAGCCAGGGAAAGCCTGTGCAGAGCAAATCTGAGCTGTCCCAGTCAATGTGATCTGAGCTGGAATGTTGCAAGTCCGTGTAAGAAGATTTTACAGTATTCTTATTTACAGCATTTTTATCCCACTCTTCAGCCTGAAAAGGCTCCCAGAGTGGCTTATAAAGATTAATATTAGACAGTCCCTGCCCTCTGTCTTACAATCTAAAAGACACGACACAAAAGGAAAAGGGATTGGGAGGGAGGAGGAAGAAAGCAAAACTCAGGCACAAATTTTATTATTTATTTATTTATTATATTTATACCCTGCCTTTCTTAGCTACAAGGTTCTTAAAGATCCCCCCCTTTTCTTTTCTTTTCTTTTTTTCTGGCAGGGAAGGGCAAAACAAGCTCCCTGCAGCTGCTCCTTCTCTGGCCAATGTATGGGGCTAGGCTGGTCTCCCCCTTGCTGTGATGTTAATCCTGGGAGGCATGGGGTGCAGCCTCCCAGTGGCCCTTGGTTCTCTGGCCAATGGATCTCCCTCTTTGGTTGATGTATGGGGTCAGGCTGGTCTCTCCCTTGCCGTGATGTTAATCCTGGGAGGCTTGGGGTGCAGCCTCCCAGTGGCACTTGGTTCTTTGGCCGATGGATGAGGCCAGAGTCTACCGCCCCAGGGAACTGTCAAGATGTATGGTATAACCTAAGAACTTGCAGTTGCTAAGAACTGGTGAGACTATAAAATGCCTGTTAACCCAGGGGTCCCCAACACAATGCCTGTGGGCACCGCCAATGGCACCTGCACAGCTCTTCTCTCCCTGGCCCCTTCAAAAAAAATTTTTTTAAAAAAAATTGAATAAAGTTAGGACACCAGGTTCTCTTTTCTTTTCCTGAACCTGCCACTGATCAGGTGTTCAGCAGGCAGGAAGAGAAAGCAAGGTAAAGGGGTAGAGGGAAGAGAAAATGCAAGGCTAGGGGCTACGAGGGGGGAGAAGCAGCAAGGCAAAGGTGGCGGGGAGAGAAATAGCGAGGCTAGAGGCTGGGAGTGGAGAGAGAGAGAGAGAGAGAGAGAGAGAGTACGCAAAGGGGAAAGGTCTGTGTGGACAGAAGAAGATTGGGTGGGCCAGAAACCAACTCTTTCCATTTCCCCCTCCCTCCCAGCCTCTAGCCTTGCTATTTCTCTACCCCCGCCCCCACCCGGACAGATACACACACACACCTCTTGACTAGCCAGGCCAACACGGTAGCCATTATGTGACTAGCCACATCCTCCATGGGAGCCATTTTGTGGTGGCGGCCACCGTGGTTTCTCAAACTGCCAAATGTGCCCACAGGTCCAAAAAGGTTGGGGCCCCCTGTGTATTCAGTAGTACCTTCTTCCTTGCATTATATGCATATGTTCCCAGTTCCATTAAGATAGTACAGAAGAGGCAGGAATAACCTGGGCATGGATGACAAACGTCCTAGCTCAGGGGTGGGCAACACACAGCCCGCGGACCACATGCCCCTGCCCCCTTTTTGTGGCCCTCACTGGCCTCCCGCTGCTGCTGCCGAATTTGCCATGGCAGCAGCAGCAGCAGCAGCAGCAGCAAGAAAGTGACTGTTTGCCACTGGAATTCAGTGGCACCACAGTGGCAAACAGGTGTGCAGAGAGCACAGTTTTCCTTCAAAACAAGGCATGCGCTCACCACGTGCCTTGTTTGAAAGAAAAATTGCTGTATGTTTGCTGCAACAAATTTGGTGGTGGGGGCAGGAGTGTGGCCCCCAGTGGTTTCTGGGGGGTGGGGGTGGGAAGTGGCCCTGTAAGTTGCCCACCCCTGTCCTAACTGAAACAACAAACCTGTGTCTGGGCTGAACCACTTCAGACTGCAAGTGGGGGCTGACATGACTGAATGTTCCTCCATGCAAAAAGTGTAGCTCCAGATATAAAACTAGATACTGGGAAGAATCAGGGTTCTCTGTGCGGAGGGAATTATTTTGTATGTAGAAACATGCCATTATGTAAGCTGCCTTGGGTTCCTTGAAGGAAAAAAGGCGGGGTATAAATATAATAAATAAATAAAAAATTATGGGAACTCCCACCTGTAGTCTGAAGTGGTACATCCCAGACAGAGGTTTGACACCTCAGGGAGAACTAGGCCTGGCTGGGCTAAATATACCATGAGATGTGGTGGTGGGTTTCCAGCCACCCCTTGAGTAAAAGGAAGGTTGGGCAGTCCTAAGGGATCTTGAACTACTAAAAAGTATTTTGGCAAAGAAAAAGCTGTCTCTTGGGAGCAATGAGGGAGCTGGGCTGTGAGCCAGAGCCTTTGGCATCCATCTGAAGCCACCCCCTCTCTCCCCTTCTCCTCGAGCCTTCTCCTCTGTGTGCCGCCTCTCCACAACATATCAGTGGATGATGCTCTGTGTTCACTACAAAATGTGTCAGTCTGAGGCCTACTTTGCCACTGACTCTCTTCCACTTCAGGTGATTTACAATGTGGCTGGATTCTTAGAAAAGAACAATGACCTGCTCTTTAGAGACCTGTCTCAAGCCATGTGGAAGGCCAAGCATGAGCTACTGCGCAGCCTCTTCCCTGAAGGGGACCCCCAAAAAGCCTCACTCAAGCGTCCACCCACTGCTGGTTTCCAGTTCAAAGCCTCTGTGATCACCCTCATGAAGAACCTCTATTCCAAGAACCCCAATTATATCAGGTAGTGTGTGTGTGTGTGTGTGTGTGTGTGTGTGTATAACTCTCTTCACTCCTGCAATGTCCCTTCGGGCCAAAAGCCATTGCAGGAGTGAAGGGCATGGTTAATGTGGGGGGGAGGGTGTGACCTGGGCTATATTCATGGGCATCCACAGGAATTTTTCCGGGTGCGGGGGGGCAAAGCTGCACAACAGTTTGCAGTTGTAATTCACATGCATACCATGCACCGCTACAGCAACACACCTGTGCACTTTCCTTCTGTGTGCTCTTTGTTGCTTCACATTCCATGACATTTAGAAAACTACACAGAGTAGTACAAGATCCTGGGAACTGAACAGCACTAATGCAGAAGAGTGTTATTTACAAGAAGCATCATGAACTCCAACAAAACTTTATTTGGAGTGAGGGATAAAAACACACACACACACCTAGGAACAAGAGAGAGAGAAAAAAAACCCAAATGCACAACACAGTACAGCTGTCTTAAGAATATTATATCAGGTATTTTGTTGTGATATGTATCACATTCACAAGCTGGAGCACATTGTTTACACATGGAAGGGACAGAATGGCGGGTAAACAGGTTTATTATGTCTCTCTAGAATCTTGTGTTTTCGCAGGGGTTACTAAAGTGTGAGAACAATATGAGCTGGTCACATGGTTTGTATGTTCTGTGGTGACATATTAACTTGTTGTCTGTCTGGAGCCATTTTAGAGAGGAGCAGGACTGTTCTCTCTCTTCACTCTTTTCTTCTGACTATTGCTTGCTGGACTTATGCAACAATGTAGCGTCTTTGCTGAGGTGGGGTAAAGCTCAACTTGCTCCACTGGAATAAATGCTTGCTATGCATTGTACTCTGCACATGGACTGTAACTAGGAAATGTATACTCTGTAGAATATTACTTTGCTAAGTAAATAAACAGGTAGAATAGACCTGTAGAGTTACAGAGTTTATTTCCTTGCTATCTGCAAACGGGGGAGCTGGCTGCTGGAGTCGGATTACAGGCTGGAAAGCTGGCTGGCTGATTGCAACCGAAATGCTGCACGCTGCGCAGAGAGAGGGGGAGAAAGATCTGGATTTCTGTGTGTGGATAAATGGGCCTCTACACTCGAACAGGATTTTTAATCTCCCATCTCGCACACACGGGGCTCTGCTGTCACTCACGCGCCATCAATTTTATGGCATCACTGCCCTTATCATAACATTGACAGCTTCACATGATTTGTCCTACTATGATTTCCTTCATCTTGGAAACATTGCAGGGTTGCCACTTTCTGGAAAGTCAGGGAAATTAAAATCGGTCAGGGAAAGTCAGAGAAACTGTGATTAAGTTATACTCGCGAAATGGATTTTTGAGATGCTGCTGCAAGAGGTCAGTCTGCACTTGAGGCGGTTGGAATAGAAAAGTAGCAGAATACAAGTGTAATGTAATGATACACACATATTCCATAATATGATCATATGATTTTGAAAATGTTTATTGGCTGATGGCTGTTAACAGTAAGTACAGAATAAAATGAACCTGCACGTGATAGCATTATTTTATTCCGGAGAAGCTGCCTGGCTTCTTGCAACTGGATAATTTGTGCATTCAAACAAACTGGAATCAGTTTCAGTTGATTTGAAGATGGGAATATTTTGACAGGTTTCGGAGCATAATTCAGAGTGCTGATTATGACCTATAAAGCTCTATATGGCTTGGGACCAGGCTATGTGAAAGACCGCCTTCTCCCATAGGAGCCTGCCTATATTTTCAGATCCTCAGCGGAGGGCCCTCTCTTGGTCCTGCCACCACCAGAGACACATTTTGTGGGGATGCTAGAGAGGGCCTTCCCTGTGGCCGTTCTCCTGCTCTGGAACTCCCTGCTAAGGGAGGCTAGTAGGTTGGCTTTCTCTCTGCTGTTCTTCTGCCAGCCGGTAAAGACATTTTTTATTTAACCAGGCCTTTGGCTTTTAGGCTGATTTGTGGCTTGAAGGGGTTTCACATTAGTTGGTGCTGTTTATTCCCCCCCCCCATTGTGTTTTTAAACTACTTTATGTTAAGATTCTGTTTTTAATCTGGATTTTATTATTAGCTGCCTTGAGTGCCATTTTTTTGGCAGAAAGGTAGGACATAAATAAAATAAATAAAATGTTAGAACTGTACAACCCCACTGAAGATCTCAAGAGTTTCACTGTAGACCAGAAAAGAAGGATAAGATAATGGAATTGTGTCAGTCTTGTTAAACATGACCAAAGAGGCATTTCTCTAAAAGGAGATGTTAGTGTGTGTGTGTGTGTGTGTGTGTGTGTGTGTGTGTGTAACAATGTATACAACTCTGTGGCTGCTGCCTGTTTGCCTTATGAGGAGGCACTCCCACAGTTAATTAAACTTGAGGGCATCCCCCCTCCCACATTTAATTTACTGAGCACCTGTCCTGTCCTGAGCCTTGTCCCTGTAGCTGGAAACAGAAACTGAAAGCAGAGATAGACGGGGGCAGAAGCAGTTCAGCAGTTCCTGTTGCTGCTCTCAGAATGACGTCATCATGATTGGAATCTGGCCCTATGAGTGGATGTCCGTGGCTATATTAGAAACTGGCCAGTCTACTGACAGAAACAGGAGACTAACAATTTATCTCACTCATTAACGGTGTTCTTATGTTCCCTTTGCTGCCAGGTGCATCAAGCCCAATGACACCAAAAAGCATGGTGTGTTCACAGATGCGCTGGTTCGGATGCAGGTGCGCTACCTCGGCCTGTTGGAGAATGTGCGGGTTCGGCGGGCTGGCTATGCCTATCGGCAGGTTTATGGCCCGTGCCTGGAGCGTTACAAGATGCTCTGCAAGAAGACCTGGCCACAGTGGAAAGGAAGCGCTAGGTAAGATGGAGAAGCTGTGGCATGCTAGTAGAGATGATGCTGCTGTCAGAGGCTGATGTCAACAGAATGCCTGGAGGGGTGGGGGAAGTATCCAACAGTTTAGTAATGCTGTGTTTGGCAGATGGATTGGGATTTTTAATTTTTATTTATTTATTAAAGTATTTTTAGCCGGCTCCTCAGCCAAAAAAAGTCTCCCAGAGTGGCTTACTAGCATTCATATAAAAAAGATGGTTCCTGACTGCAGGCTTGCAGTCTGAAAAGACATGACACACAAGGAAAAGGGGGTGGGGAGGGAAGAGGAAAAAATGAAGTAGTCTTTCTGCAGGACTGGTGGAATGGCCCTCAGCACATCCTACTGGAATGGCTGGTGACGGCTGAGGGAGGAAGAGCCTTCCTGGGTGTTTGAATGTGAAATTGCTTGAAAGGCATATTGCAAATGTTGGGGTGCATGCACATGCTGACAGGAATGTGACAGGGAGCATTGCGGGTATCCCACAAACACTCTGGAGGCAGGCTTTCCTGTCCATAAGGTTGAGGTGCCAGCTGGGAGACCTGGTCTGCAGTGGAGAACCACAGCGCTGCCTGACTTTGGGCACATGGACAAGTCACCACCCGGTTTATCTCTGATCTCTTTCCCATCATCCCCTTCCTGGTGCAGGGATGGTGTTGAGGCCCTCTTGAGCAATCTGCCCATTGACTCCAAGGAGCTGGCATACGGGTACACCAAGATCTTCATCCGAACCCCACGCACGGTGAGCTGCTGCTGTTATGGGGGTGGGGGATGGGAAACGGGGTATGGACCAAGAGGAGAGGGCTAGAGTTACACTCTCCAAGAGTGAAAGGAAGGAAAGACTCTTGTTTTTAGCTCTGTGTCAAACATTCTCCATTTTGGATTTCCTAGCAATTTGGAAGCTTCCCCTGAAAAATACTAAGACTGTGCAGATATTCCCACACGCCCCCCATTTTCTTTTGTTATGAGATGTTTATTTCCCAGGCTCCCACTTATGTCATGCCATAACTTCCCCGAATGCTGCTGCTTCCTTCCTATTCTGGTGATTCCACTCAATGGGCATATTCACACGTCATGACAACCCACCCTGGGAATAAGCCACGGTGGGTTGGTGGTTGTGTGAACAACCTACAGTGCGCCCGACATACAATCAGGCTTACCGTGGGTTGTTGGCTCCCTCCTCCCCATCCTTCTCCCTTGGTTCTGCCACAGGTATCCCAAGGGACCCCATGGCAGGACCAACTTGTCTCCCCCCTCCCAGCTGTGTTCACGAGCCATTTTCAGCTCGTCGTGGCTTTTTGTCCCTTTACCCTTCCCGCCCCCCCGGAGATTGCGAAATCCAACTTGACAGATGGCTTTCGTGATCTCTGTTTTTTGACAGCCACTGACACCCCCTCAAAGTACCCAAGCAGCACATTGGAGCGGCTGTCAGTGGTTGGCAAACATTTTTTATTATTACTTTTGCAAACACAATGTGCGCAAAACTTTTCAGGTTTTTTTTTAAAAAAACACAGTTATGTGAGTGCGGAAATGGGGACCCTCAGTTGGGCAATGTCGAGGGGGGTCCAAATAGACTTTTTCTTCCCTTTGCTTTCTCTTGACCATTGTCAAAAGGCAGGCTGTCAAGGGAAAGCAAAGTCACAAGTGATCTTTGCTTGCTAAAAGGGGTGGTGGGATTTACACCCCCTTCACGGCAAGATCCACTTTTTTTTTTTGCCCTGATAGTCTTCAGGGTGATGCACATTTGGCATCCCCCCCCCCCCCCGAGACTGTAGCTGTTCAGGAAAGTGCATCCCAACCCCAACTTCTGGGGAAAAGGAGTTTTGACAGCTAACTGTCAAAACTCTGGGTCCCCTTTAAAAGGGGTATTTGACAGGGCAATAGGTGGTTTTAGACTGGGACATATCAGAGATAAGGGGAGAATTCCCTCGCTAGTGCTAGCAAGGGAATCCCTGGGGGTTTTCTTGCTAGTGCCAGGGAGAGAATCCCTTCCTTATCTTTGATCTCTCATCAGAAGGGATAGGCAGTGCTGTCATAGCAGCAGATGCAGTGTGTGTGTGTGTGTGTCTACCAGGCCACCAGAAATGGCTAGGTGGGCCACCCGTTTTACACCTCTGTCCTAAACAAAGATGAAAGTGGTTTGTCTCTGAGTGCTTCAGCACAAGGTCTATATATCCCCAGGGGAATAGTCCAGGATGCTGTGGTGGGAAGCATCCATTTTCCCCAAATCTCACAACCCCAACATCTCTCCATGACTGTAATTGAAGGCCCTTCTGTAAAGCAACTATTGGAGCCAGTTGACAACAGTGTCACGTGTTCAGACTGTTTTTTTTTTTTTAACAGGAGATACCCAAGAGCAAATTAGAGCTCATTCCTGGTCACAATTTGTGCCAAGCGTATCTACTGGGAAAGCAGGACAGATTGCAGTAGAGAAATTGAATGTGTGGCCACTGTAACTTTTATACTCACATTTATAAACTGATTTAAGCACCAGCCACGTTGCAACGTGCAAAAATGTCCTTGGTCCACAGGATCCAGCATAGGAGGGCCAGGGACAGGAAATCCAAGCGGCTCAGAAACCAGTTATGCTCAGCCTCTTAGGTCCTGTGGGTATACCCCTTTACAACAGAAACTTGAAGAACCATCAAAGCGACCGTTAATACTGGGCAGGATGCATGCCCTGCGTGCTTGCATCTGACCCCACACTGGCGGTTTCTAACCCTCCCTCTCCTCACAGCTTTTTGAATTGGAGGCCAGACGCCAGCAGCGACTAGAGGAGCTGGCTGCCCTGATCCAAGCAACCTTCCGGGCATGGAAATACCGCAGACACTATCAACAGATGCGCCAGAGCCAGATTCTTATCTCTGCCTGGTTCCGAGGCCATGCGGTAAGAAGCAGATAGATAGATAGATAGATAGATAGATAGAGTTATAGAGAGAGAGAGAGAGAGAGACACACACGTATACATGTGGATGATTCTACATGCTTGAGTCCTTTTTTGACTTGGCAAGCCTTGTTGCTCTTTATGGTTCATAAGACTGCCGGTGGTAGAGCAGTTTTAAATCTTTCCTTGCATGCACCCACAAGGAGTAGAGCTGGACCCATCTTTTAGGGCTTAACATTAAATACAGAGAGTGCAGCTGATCTGCACCATTTTGGCACTAATTGAGGAGGGAGTTTAACCCTGCAGCGGTGGAGGGGCAAATTTTGGAGAAAAACATGGCTGGGTGGGTTTAACCCTCCACTACCCATGCACAGTGGTCCCAATCCAGATCAGTGGCCCCACATGATACACTAAAGCAGGGGTAGGCAGGCAATGTGGTGCCCACGGGCACTAATGCGCCCCTGGATACTTTTCTTGGCACCCACCAAGGTGCCCTACCCCTCCCATTTAAAAAAAAATTACCACATTTTCTTACCGGAAGCTGGGATTGTTATGAAATAGGTTTCTGCTGGTGCTGAAAACTGGGGGTTCAAAGGAGTTGTTTAGTGCGTTGGAGCTCAGACCCCACCTCAGCCTGGTACTCAGTCTTTTGGGCAGAATACTTGTCCTTTGGCAGAATACTTGTCCTATGGCAGCCATTTTGTTGTGGTGCCCTCAACAGTTTCTCAAATTGCCCAATGTGCCCATGGCCCAAGAAGGTTGCCTACCCCTGTGCTAAATAAAATGCTGGGGATCAGCTGCATGTTACATATTTAATGCAGCATGTAGTTTAGCCCTCCATTGTACAGTGCTTGGTTGGGTTGTGCATCTGTAATGATTTACCCCTCAGTTGCTGTACTAAAGGCATATCTACACCACAGATGTCAACTGGTTTAACAGTTATTTCTCTATTCTCAGGGATCTCTGGGAAATGTAGTGCTGGAACTACAATTCCCAGGATTCTTTAGAGCAGTGGTTCCCAACGTTGGGTCCCCAGATGTTGCTGGCCTACAACTCCCAGCATACCCAGCCAGCATGGCTAATGGCAAGGGATGCTGGGAGCTGTAGTCCAGCAATATCTGGGGACCCACGGTTGGGAACCACTGCTTTAGGTGAAGCCATAACAGTTAAACCAGTATAAAACCAAGACAGGTTTGTAGTGCAGATTGCCCCTAAGTGTTAACTGCTTCTATGAATTTGCAAGGCTTTGTTGGTTAGTGGCAGTCCTTTAGAAGGAAGATTCCCTGAGGGAAACTGCACCTTACTCCTAGCGTAATGTGGGATTAGATGGAACTTACACCAGGATAAAACTAAGCAAATGCTGCAAAACTGTAGCGTGTGCACAAGGCTCTTCTGCCTGCTCTTTTCTGGTGATCAAATGAGGGCTCGTGTGCCCGAACCAAAATGAACATTTTATTTTTCAGCAAAAGAAGAAATACACAAAGATGAAATCCTCAGCTGTTCTTATCCAATCCAATGTCCGAGGTTGGAAGGTGAGAGGGGTGATACCAGAAAGCTGGATATAATAAACTATGTCTATATGCATTCTAGAGATCAGATCAGGGATGGAGTACCTCTGTCTGTGGGGGTTCCCCACTCCCCCCCCCCACAAAGCCCTGCCCCACTGGGGTTTCCCCAGCACAGAGCTACAGACAGGCAGCCCTTTCTGTGGGACTGAGCTGTGGGAACACTCTAATGGATGGGGGGAAACCTAGCAGAGTTTCCCAGTTCAGCACTACAGAAATGCAGCTCTTCTCTCTCATCATGTGGAAATGTGGTGGAGTTTCCCAGCTCAGCGCTACAGAAAGGATTGCCTTTCTGTAGCGCTAAACTGGGAAACTGATTATGTCAGGGGGCATGGCTTTGGGGAAGCAGGCGGGCTTTGGAAGCAGGGCCGGTGCTACCATTAGGCCAACTAGGCAGCTGCCGAAGGCGCAGGGCTAAAGGGGGTGCCAGAAACGCCTTGAAAAAAAAATACAGCACTCTCAAGTGGGAAGGGGGGGCGCTAAATATCTGATCTTGCCTAGGGCACCAAACTGCCTTGCACCGGTCCTGTTTGGAAGGGAGGCGCCCCACCACCTGACACCTTCTGCCGCCACCACTCCGGGGTGTGTCCGTGTCCCAGGAGCCAATCTGGGCCCCTGGGACTGAAACAATCCTCCCCATTAGATAGTTGAAGCAAAGAAAAGAACATTTAAGATGTGTGTCTTTTCATGACTTAGTCTTAGGCTGACTTGGTGTATTCTTGGGGATCCCAGTGTGGTTTCCATAGACACCCCCCTTGGCACGGCCAGGCTCCCTGCTCCTCCTGATATTTTAAGATTTTTTAAATTAAAAAAAAGAACCCTGAGAGCTAGATGTGCTGCTACAAAAGGAAGAACGGGTTCCATCTGAGAAGCATTCTTAGAATATAAAAATGATGAGAGTGGGTGCTGTCCAGCACTTCATTTTGAAGTGTGCCCGGATGCCAAAAAAAGGGGAGGGGGAAGCTGGGAGGTGGTTGTAGGGAGAATCTTGGGGGGGGCTAGAGGGGGTGGTGAGGAGTATGGGGAGATGCTTTGCCTATGGGGTGTGTGTGTGTGTGCGTGCGTGCGTGCGTGGGGGTGGGGGTGCATTTTGCCTTTTGGGGGGGGGGCTTGTTAGCTTGTTCATTGGTTTCCAGTGTTGTGTTTTGGCCGGGTGTGTGTTTGGCCAGAGGCGGGTGGGGGAGGTTGGTGTGGTGTGTGCTTTTTTGTGCGTGGTATGTGTGTTTTGCCTGTTTTGGGGTAGGGGCTTGGTGGGACTATGTGGTTTGTGTATACGTATTTCTTTGCACATCACTAGTTTGCCTTCTGTGGCATGAGTGTTGGATGGAGCAGCAAACTGTGGGTACAAAAGGGTCATTTTGTGTTCTGGAGTTCAGATCCCACTTTTGCCTTGAACTTTGGTTTTTGAACAAGTTACTTTTCTTTTAGCCTCACCAGTTTGCCTTCTGGGAAATGGGTGTTTTGTGGCTGACCATGCCCACTACGGCAGCCATTTTGTGAGAGCGCCCAGGATATCCCCTCAAATTTCCAAATGTGCCCACCCAGCCCAAAAAGGTTGGGACCCCAGGTATATTCAATCGCCAATTTATGCAACAAAATCTTCTAAGATATGCACTCTTCAAAAGTTTGGAATATTTGTGCCAGTTGCAATCAGCTTAGATGTTGCTAACCGGGGCTAAGATGCTAAGTAGCCAGGTAAGGGCGAACAGATGACTGTTGCCTGGATTTGCCACATCCGTGCATCAAACTCTGCAACATTTCAGGGCAGAACTCAATGTGATGCTCAGTGTTATCTGTGGTAGTGTTAGTAATGAGTGAACAACAAAATGATTGTCCCTCAGCAAGGCTGCCCCATCTTCTATCCATTACATGGGGAATGGATGCTGCACTGCTGGTACTGGATTGAGGCTAATGGGATTATATTGTGCTAAATATAAAATGTAGTGGGAACCTTCCCCCCCCCCCAACTGTGCAGAAAATCTCCCCAGGAAGTGGGTCACTCCTGAACTTACAGTGAAATTCTATTGTCCTTTGGATCCTGACAAAGTCCCTCTGCACCAGTATTGTTGTGCTGGCATAACCTCAACACTGGCGCAACATTGCAAAAATGGGCAGTATGGGGTGGGGGTGGGCGAGGTGAGGCGAGGAACAGGGCTTCGCTTGCAGCCTAAACTTTTTAAGACCTTGGATTTACCCCTGACGACAGAGTCGCATTGCGCTAGCAAAAGAGGCAGTGTATGTGAAAACACAGGATAGAGCCTAGTACTCCGTTGACACCACCCAGATGTTACTGAACTGCCAGTGCTAAGGGGGTGTAGCTTGTACCACCCACCTCTTTGTGAAAAGACCCTAGTGGAGTTCTCCCCCCTCCCTTTTTTTTTTCTTTTTCTGGGACCTGCTCTCTGCTTCTTTGCTCCTGTACGCATGCATTTCTGGGTGAATTCCGATGACTATTTAATAAGCATCACATCCCAAGATATTATTTATACATGCAAATGTCCCTTTCCTGTTGGAGGATGCAAGAGGGAAAAGACTCCTGCCTGTTGCCACTATGGCATGCCATGATTGCAGCGCACATGTATAACAACAACAATAACAATGGGCTGTCAACTAATTAATTTTTTTTAGTGAATTAATCACCGGCCTTTTAGCTTGGCAAATTGTATTCACGTAAAATTGCATATTGCAAAAACACCCTCAGCACAGGTGTATTTTTGAGATAGCAAAGGGTGCATAAAGTCACAGAATTTAAATAAAGAAAAGCTTCCACATGGTTGGAAGGGGAGGCCATCTCTAATCATTTATTTTTTCCATTCCCTATTAGAGTAACACCCCAGAACCAAAATGACCTCCAAAATAAAATAAAGGTGTGCCCTTCTCAGCCTCACAGGTGACAATTTGCCGTTGCTGATTAAAATTGCCTCTCTGCTTAATCAATTTAAAACCTTGATAGATTGATCTGCTTCAAAGCTTGTCATTCTATGGCTGGGGTGGGCAACTCGTGGCTTTCTAGATGTTTTGGCTTAAAACTCCCATGGTCCCTCACCATTGGCTATGATGGCTAGGGCTGATGGGAATTAATTACAGCCAACACATCTGGAGGACCACGATTGGCGCACCCCTGTTTAAGAGGAAGCAATACCGTTCTGTGGTTTTGCTCTGCTTCTCTTTTTCTCTGGGCTCCTGTGGGGTTCTTATCTATTCCCTCCCTTTCTCTACAGTCTCGTAGGCTCCTACGGGAGCTGAAGGAACAGAGACGCCACACTCAGGCTGCCACTGTCATTTCTGCTTACTGGAAAGGTTATCAGGTAACAAATACACTTTTGAGACACCCCGGCTATCACTACCACTGGTGCTCCCTCATTTGTCTGCTCTCCACAGCTTGGATCGGCCTTCCTAGTAGGGTTGCCACAAGATCAGAGGCAGCTCTATATTTGGGGCGAATTGGGGTGGTGACCCGTCGCCTCTTCCCCCACCCACTTGAGGCAGAGAAATCCCCCCACAACCAGGTACATTGGCTCCAATGCACAGCGTGCAGCTGCCGATTGCCACGCATGATCTTCTCCTGCCCTCCTCCAACAATCTCAGTAGAATATTGAGTATCTGTCCTGCCCTCCGCCCCATCAGGCCCGATGAGCATCAGCCGCCACTGCCCAAAGGTGATTAATTGTATAAGTTGTAGTTGATGGGTTGATTGATTTCTGCATACATTTGCATTTGAGGAAAAAAAGAAATTCCAAGCACGGGGAAGAAGCCTGTTTTCTTTGTTTTTTTCGATGATTCACACCAATAGATGATGCACAACATCATCTGTTGCGCTAGCAAAAGAGGCAGTGTATGTGAAAACACAGGGTGGCCGGGTGACCGGCTAGATGGGTGATTCACAAATGTAATAAACAAGCAAACAAACAAACAAACAAACAGGCATCATCGTACCCTTCCTCAACCTGGTGCCCTCCGGATGTGTTGGACTACAGCTCCCACATCACTACGAGCATGGTCATTGGCTGTGCTGATTGGGGATGATGGGAGCTGTAGTCCAACACATCTGGAGGGCACCAGGTTGAGGAAGATTGCTCCCTTCTCCCTCACACAGGAGGGAGTGCCTCTTCTAAGATGGCATTGTACCATTCCCAGTTAATTTTTTAAAAAAAGTTCTTGCATTTAAAATAATTTTTAAATGCCATCTGATAATTTAGGTATACTTTTTTAGTTGATTAACATATTTTAATGGATTAATCTCATCCATTAAAGGCGCAATCCTATGCACATTTAGACAGGGAAAAATGTCCTACAACTCCCAGCATGCCCCAGCAAACCATGATAGATAATTTAAAAAATAATAATATAAGCAATAAAAGATACAATCTCAATATAAAACACACATAGCAAGTATAAAACAATAAAAGCAAAAAATTTTAAAAGCCAAAAACCACACTGGCTGGGGAATGCTGGGAGTTGTAGGACCTTTTTCTGTCTAAATGTGCCCTAACTCAGTGGGCAGAGTGATCCTATGGCCCCTAGACAGTATCTAACGGGCCACAGGATCGTTCAGATTCCCAGCTCCGAGGTTGGAAAAGGGCTCTGACCTCGGAGCTGGGGATCTGCACGCAGATCCCCCTCCCCTCTCTCACAGCCAGCACAAAAAGAACCATGTGGGCTACATCTCCGAGGTCGCAAGAGCGAACTTGGAGAAGGGGTAAAGAGGGCGTTCTGGGGGGCGGGGAGGGGAGGAGACCAGGTCCACTAGGATACGGCATATCCTAGCTGTGCTCCAGCCTCTTTCCCTCCCTGTCTGAAGCGCCTGTTAGGTGGCTGAAATCGGCCATCTAGCTGATTTGCATGGTGGGAGGAGCGCAGAGGTGAAGATCACCTCCGCGCTCCTCCCGCCCTGCACAGGATGGCCGTAATCCCCCCTCCCCGAGTTCAGAGGCATATGGGCATCCCCATTGGATTGCACCCTAAACATTCCAAGCCCCCTTTTAACAATCTTATCCACATTCATGCATGTATAAATATGTGCATAAATAAGCCAGCAACACAGCAATATGATTTTTTTTTTAGGTTTGGGAGAACGTTTTCTGGGTTGAGGCAGAAGGGGGATCTTGCAGTGGCACCTGCCTCTGAATCTGGAATGTCCACTTGCTCGATCAAGCCGAGGCTGTTCTGCTTTTACAGGGACTGTAGGAATGGAAACTACAGTCATGCCTTGGATTGAGAGCATAATTCATTCCGGAAACGTGCTTGTAATCCAAAACACTCTTATATCAAAATGAAATCCCCCAAAAAAATTTGTACAGAGATTTTTAATTTAAGCCGTACTACAGTACTTGTATTGCAAGACGTCGCTTGTATATCAAGTAATAAATAAATAAATAAATATTTAAAAATTTGCTTGTCTTGCAAAACGCTCTCAAACCAAGTTACTTGCAATCCAAGGTATTACTGTAATATGTCCTGTTTCCACAAACCAACAATCTCCCAGGACATAACAATCTCCCCTTGTGCTGTTGTGAAAAAACTTTACAGGCTGATAAAATTTTGAGTGTACTGAGGGATGATAGAACTTCCCCTGAACTTACACACACACACACCTTTCATCTTATCTGTCCCTTGAGTTTAAATGGTTCCTCAGCCTTCCCCAACCTAGTGCCCTCCAGCACTAGGACTACAGCTCCCAGTATCCCCAAACAACATAACTGGCTTGGGGGATGCTGGGAGTTGTAGTCCAACACATCTGGTTGCGGACGGCTGCAGTGCCTAATCATTCTGGCATCTATTACGATCCTACCTGCTGTGCAAAACCAGCTGGGTGTGTGTCTTGCCTGTCTCTTCCTGCTTTCGCACCCTGCCACAGCCTAGATCTCCCCCACCTCCTCCTCCGGAGTCCAAACCCTGTGGCTCACGCTGGCTCAGCTTGTCTGAGCGTGGAAAGCTAAGCCGGGTCAGGCCTGGTTGTTACTTGGATAGAGTATTTAGTTTACAGGTTTATTTTGATGAACTCCATAGATTTCATAGAGTTGGAAGGGGCCTACAAGGCCATCGAGTCTAACCCCCTGCTCAATGCAGGAAACTAGAGGAGGGGTCTCCCATCCAAGTAATAACCAGGCCTGACCCTGCTTAGCTTTCCACGCTCAGACAAGGTTGTTATCAAACTGCTTACACATTGACTGTATGATCAATGGTTAACAAACCATTTTTGTGAGTGTGCAGGTGTAGCAAGCGTGCTGATTCCCACCCGTTTTCCCTCTTCCACTTTCCAGAAATGGAAAAAGACAGGCCCCTGCTCTAAGGAGCTTGCAGTCTAAACCATGTGCGTGTATACAGGCCTGTGGGGAGACCCCTCCTCTAGTTTCCTGCATTGAGCAGGGGGTTGGACTCGATAGCCTTGCCTTGTAGGCTCCTTCCGACTCTATGATCTATGACATCTATGAAAATTAAATAGTGTGGAGGGGAAGAGAGCTAACACCAATTTTCTCCAAATGCTTTCCTGAGTAATAGACACACTTGCGTACAATTTGAATATGCTCATTTATATGTATAGATGCAAATTTGGATAGGTTGACTAGAAGTGGAACAGAAATAGGATATGTCTCACCGTAGTGGAGAAGGCTGTGACCAGGTGACCTGTGTACCTGCCCTCAGTCTGCTGTCCAGCTGCTGACCTAGGCCCCTGAGAACGGGCAGCCCTTCACAGGATGCCTTTGAATAGGACACGTGACCACCCCAATGTGGGAAGGACTGCTAACAACATTCATTTCAGTTTGTGGCATAGATTCATCCAAGGGGCAGTCCAGAAGCAGCATCTTCCCTTCAGAGGATTAGGCTGCTTCAACTCCAAGCCCCATGGCTCATGTCAAGATTCCTTTAATATCTTATTTTTTTAATTAAGGGTAATTACACCAAAGACTTCACTGCCTGTAGCACCCAGAATTATAGTTCAGTGGTCTTTTGTTTAGGCCTATGCTACCAGGCTCCAGAATTAGGGTTACAATGCGCCATGAGAGGGGGGCCCTTAATTGATCCCGTTTTCCAAAGTGTTTTTACATTGACTGGATTTGCGCAAGATTAAGGGCTACTGCGGTTTAGCGTGTGTCGTCTGAGCCCTGCAGGGTGCCTTAGAAGCGACCTGGGGGTGGCTTCTAAACCACCCTGCTATGCCATGGCTTGCGGTGGGGTTAAGGAAACCCTTGTAGGTTTAGTGCTTCATCCAAACCCAGACAACAAGCTAACCTACCCACTAGCCAAAAAGGCACAGAGCCAGCCAAGCAGCACCTGGCTGGCTGTCGTCGGCTTCCCCGCATGCTCCTGCCGATGTCCTGCAGGGACCACTGCAGCCTCGGCATTGGCGGCTGCGTCGGGGCCTTGGTGTGTGTGCACCAAGGTCCCGACACAGCCACCAAGGCAGCCAGGACAGGCGGCTACGCAGTGCAGAGCTAGAGGAACCAGCTTCTGGCTGGCTTCTCTATCCCTGCACCATGTGGCCACCTGTCTTTTTGCCCAGCATTGGAGAGGAAAGAACTTAAGAAGGAACGCCAGCAGCAGGCAAAAGGACAGGTGGCTGCACAGCGCAGGGGTGGCTCCTCTGGCCCTGTGCCATAGCCACCTGTCCAAGGTCCCGCTGTGCTGGCGTTCCTCTTCAGGAAGGCCCGCACAGCGGGTCCGTCCGGTGCCTCCTTTCCCTCCTGCCTGCCTGCCGCGCTGATAGACCCACTGGGGTATCGGTGCAGCAGGGGGGAGGGAAAGGAAGCGCCCCCTCCCACTGGGTGGTGGTGCCCGCGGGCACCGTGACCCAGCCGGAGCAGGGCGGTGGGAGGGGGGATTCTCTCTGCCAGGGCCACGCATGCGCGCGAGCCTGGCAGAGAGAGTAAGGCCCCGACGCAGGCCCCTTTGTGGACCGCTGTGGCATTGTTCGCTCCCCCTCCCCGGTTTGCCCCCCACTTTTCTCGTAGGAGAAGGAGGGTGAACCCGGGAGGGGGAGCTGCCACGGCTCCTCCTCGCCCAGCCCCAGCGAGGAGGATGAGGCACGCAGCAGCGACGGACGGTGATGGTGGATGGCGGCGACAGTGAGTGGGGACCTGGGGGGAGGGGCAGCTGGGGGTGTTCGTTTCCCTTGCCCGGTGGGGCACACAACCTTGCCAAGCAAGGGCAAGGAGCCTCTGACAGCTGGTGAAAAGTGTCGATTGGCACTTCTTCTCGCCGGCTGTCATCCCCACTCGTCTCCCTTCAGTGCTCCCGCTGTGTCCCCTGGGATACCAACCGACCAAAGGATTTGAGGGGAGAGGCGGCTTCATCCAAACCCAGACAACAAGCTAACCTACCCACTAGCCAAAAAGGCACAGAGTCCCTTGGCCAGAGCGGCTAAGAAAGGATGCCACTCTGGGCAAGGGGCTCTGGCCGATGACAGCCGGCCAAGCACCATTGTTGGTGTTGGGCGCAGCTGGGGCCTGGAGCAACTTTAAACCCACAGAGGTTTCAGAATCTATGTGGGTTTAAAGTGACGTGCAAACCTGGCCATTGTGTAAGGAGCGTCTGGTGGAAATGGGAGCCATACAGGCCTTTTTTTGGGGAGGGGGGGCATATCTCAGTGGTAGACCACATGCTTTACATTAGCCTTCCCCCAACCTGGCTCCCTCCAGATGTGTTGGACTACAGCTCCCTCCAGATGTGTTGGACTACAGCTCCCATCATTCCCAACCAACATGGACCGTTGTGACTGGGGATAATGGGAGCTGCAGTCGAACACAGCTGGAGGGAGCCAGGTTGGGCTGAGGTACAAGGCAGGGAAAGCAGGCCCCTGCCTGAAGCTCTGGAGCTCACTGCCAATCAGACCAGACGATACTGGACAAAATGGACCAATGGACTGACTCGGTATATGGCAGTTCCCTATGTCCATATATAACACTCAGGCTATGGGATATTGCTAAGCAGGATTTTTGTCCCCTTACAGGCACGAAAGGAATACCAGAAGTGTTTCCGCTCTGGAGCCTCAAAGTGCATCACCGGTTTTATCTACCGGAGCCTGGTAAGTTCCTCCTTGCACAGTTTTGAGGTGGAAAAGGTATAGCGAGAAGAAGGAAAGAGCTTTTAAACCTTTGAATGAGGGGGCTGAATGTCAGGAGTGATAACTTATCCCCTTCTAAGGGGGCACTGGTCCTAACCCACATGGCTCATGGAGACTGTGGAGCTCAATAAACGTATAAAATAAATATAAATGTATAAAATAAATAAAAATAAGTATTATTGTTAACATCAGTATGGCAGGGCAATGTGTGTATTGGCTTTCTAGATGTAAGGAAGAGTTTACTTCAGTGCTTATTCATGGGAAGGGTCGTGGCTCAGTGGCAGAGCAGCTGCTCTGCATGCAAAAGGCCCCAGGTTCAATCTCTGGCACCCCCCAGGTAGGGCTGGGAAAGAGCCCTGCCTGAAACTCTAGGGAACCACTGGCACTCAACATGGGGTGGGCAACTTGTGGTCCTCCAGATGGTTTGTCCTACAACTCCCATCAGCCTTAGCTAGCATTGTACAGGTGCTTCCAGATGAAGCTTTTACTGTGCAATCACCCTGCCTCATTCACAGAATTTTACAAGTGGTCCAGACGACAGTCATCTAACACTTGTAACCCTCCCTGTGTTTTCCACCATTTTTTTTTCTATCCATAAAAAAAAAAAAAACAATGGAGGAGGAAAAGAAGGAATAATGGATTTTGATTGGTAACGCTAGGAGCTCTCTGTCTGGAAAACCCCAAAGTCTTTTGCTCCAAGCTCCCACTGGTGGATCTTGGGGTTCTAGTTAAAAACAAAGTCGATCCCGCGAGTCTGTCCCCTGCCCTCACACCTATGGAACAGGGAGTGGGCCTTTTGCCACTGGCGTGGTCACTGTTAATACTGTGATTGCCACCGTCAGTACTTTCTGCATTTAATTTCCTTCCCACCTAACTGTTTACAATTCTCCCCAACCCCAACACTTGTTCTATCTATCTATCTATCTATCTATCTATCCTTATCGTTTTATTGTTGTTAATATATTGTGGTAGTGTATGGCTCTAAGCAATAAAGTTGGATTCAATATCAATATATATTAAGCTTGAAACTTTCAATATCATTCCGGGCATCTGATGAAGCGCGCTATAGTCCCCGAAACCTGATGCCAGAATAAAAATCTGCTAGTTTTTAAGGTGCCACAAAACTCTTTGTTGTTTTTGCCACTAGAGGGCACCCTTTGCAAACCACGACTGGCTAACTGGGATGGGATTGCAATTATTCAGGTATTCTCAGTTTTTATTTGATTGATTGATTGATTATATTTATATCCCGCCTTTTTTCCTGCAAGGAACCCAAGGCGCATACATATTCCTCCTGTGTTTTCAGGGTACTGCAGGAAGTAAGGAGAAACTAAATTGCAATCTGACTTTCTGGAAACCCCATTCCCTGAAACAGTGCCTGCAATTAAGGATGGGGTGAATTTTTGAAAGTAGCATTGGTCAAAATGTGATCTCTCCCCTCTCTCAAATAGGGTGGCTTCAATCGTGAATTTAAGTTAATTCATTTATGACATTTCTATCCTGCCCAATAGCCAAAGCTCTCTGGGCGGTTCACAAAAGTTAAAGAATCTTTACCTGAGAGCGGGGAATGTTGGAGTAAAGCAACAAGGCTTGTGATATGTTATCTGAACCAGTGGAGGGTGACAGAAAAAAAAGGAACTTGTTTTCTTCCTCCACTAGTTTCTTGTAGCTACCAGCAGTGGCTGGTGGCTCTAATGTCAGTGGGGTGGTGTATCCACTCCGGGCTTCAATCTGAACTTTTAAGGAGCTATCCACAGTGCTGAACCTATTTTGAGGGTCGGGGTCGGCACCATGGACAGCCTCTTAAAAGTTCAGACTAAAACCCCGAGTGCATACACCACCCCATTGACACTGGAGCCACCAGCCTCCACGGGCGACTACTCTTTGATGTAGTTTGCAACTCTCCCGTTTTATTCCTGCCTTCTTCCTCCTCCTTCACTGGTAGTGAGTGTTCTTTCACCTGAAGAGTGCAACCATAATGGCTGCACTCAGACTTTATTTCAGGAACTATTTGTTTTCCCAGGATTTATGAACTCCCAGTATATGCTGTTTGCTTTTGAAATAGCAGTGTCTGTCTGTCTGTCTGTCTGTCTTTCTTTCTTTCTATAGCACTTGCCTTGCACCAGTTACACACTGAAACTGTGCAGCTATAACTTACCAAACAAATACAGCTCTTAACAGGGAAGGGGTAACAAACACTCCTGTCCCGACAAAGGCATCCCGTGGGGCCTCTTTTTCATGGCAAAGGATGCACAGAGTATCATGTGCAGTTGGGGATCATGGGGCTTGTAGTGGAGCCTCAGGATCCCCAGCCGTACGTGTCACTCTGCACGCTTTTGGCTTGGAGAAGGTGGTGTGAAGACTGAAATGGGTTTGCTGAGAAACCCCTTGAGGTTTTTTGAGTGTTTGAGGGGAGCACTGAAAAAGTCATGTCCATTTTTGCAGGCATAGCAGCTGCCACTCTCCTCACCTGTTTGTGGTTTTTCTGCATCTTTCCCACCAGGCTCTAACACAGTGTTCTCCAACCTTGGGTCCCCAGATGTTTTTGGCCTACAACTCCCAGCATGCCCCAGCCAGCGTAGCTTTTGATTTTAGAACAGGGATGGCCAACTTTTGCATTCTTGGGAGCCATGCAATTTTTCAGACTGGACTGTGGGATGTAGAGTGGCCTGCACATCATTAAAAAAAGGGGGGGGATGACACATACCAATTTGCATAATATTTACATGTGCTAATTTATTTATAGAGATGCAAATGTGGAAATAATTACTACAATTTAAATAGAAGTACTGTACCGTATATCTCACCCTAGTGGGGAAGACTGTGACCAGGTGACCTGTGCTGTCTGTGTGGCTTGCTTAGTCTGAGGTCCAGGTGCTCAGTGTTGATGGGCTACTTCAAGCCCAATCCCTACTCTCTGTTCTCGTGGTCCTTTATCTTTAAACCAGACTTGGACTGGACAGCCCTTCACATAGAGGATGCCTTCAACTAGAGAACTGTCCTCTGTAAAGTAGGAAACATGGTCACCCTTGTGCCAGGACAGAAATGTATTTTGTCACACAGCCTAATTCTCCCATGTGTCGTCAGGCTCTGTAATAAAGTTGACAACACTTAGGCTTCCAGGTTTGGGGGCATATCATCTCTAGAATCATTTGTACGCTATAACGCAAGATGCTAGAAAGAATCCACTATAGATCTTTCAGTCTAGAGGGAGCAGCAGTTGTTTGTTTATTGTAAATGCAATATGCACAGTATAATCTATTGGTGACCCCCTTGGATGTCTGAGGATTTCTGCTTTCTGTTTCCTGTCTTGTAGTTGCAAAAATTTTTCCTGGGCCTGAAAAACAACCTCCCTTCTATGAGAGTGACTGACCAAGCCTGGCCTCCTGCCCCATACAAGTTTCTTGCGGACACCAATAAAGAGCTGAAGAAGATTTTCCACCATTGGAGGGTTAGAGACGGATCCTTGCTCATTCTACTCATTCTCCTTTCAGAGTAAAACTGAATCTAAAGGCCTGACTCATTTGAGAGTCTTAGAGGCAGGGCTGCTTATGTATATTGGGCCACCACATACTGTGGCTTTGGATATATGCTGCAAATTCAATGTGTTTGAATACATGGGGGGGGGGGCTGCAATAAATTGTGATAGGATGGAGGAGAGGAACTGAAGCGAAGGAAGGGAGGGAGGAGACTCTCCACTCTTCCATTTGCCTATTCACTTCCCTCCCTCTCAACATGCCTCTACCACGTTCCTCTGTGGGCTGCTCCCATTGCGGAGGTGCATCACGGCCACACTCAGTGTCGTGGCTGCTGTCCCCACTGCCACCAGCACACCCTGGATGGCATACGGGCTGCTGCAGCAGAGTTGCCCTGCAAGTCCAAACAAGATTCAAAGAGGCCGTGCCCGTGTGAGTGTGGAGCATGATTCCAGCTTAAAAGAGTATAGCTTTGGCAGGTGGCTTCCCCTAATTAAAGCTGGGGGTGGGGCTGTGTGTGTGGGATCGTTAAGAGTGCAATCTTAGGGGCTAGATGCCCAAAGGATGGAGGCCTCCAAGACTGGAGGCCTCCATTCATCTTTTGCCTTGCCAGGCTCTTGCCGGCAGGGAGGGAAAAGCAATGGAGGCTTTTTTTTTTTTTGCCTCTCCATCCTCCTTCGAAACATTTTGCATCAGACAGGCCTCTGGGTCCATTTAGTATGCTGTTGGTGCTGGGGGCGGAGGCTGAGAGGCCAGTGGATCCAGCAGATCCATGGTCTCTCCCTTCCTCACCCATTTCCTCCCTCCCAGAGGCTGGAGTCCCAGCCTCAAGAGGGGGAGGGATACACCGCAGAGCTTTCTGCAGGGGTTCAGGGTGGGTGGGGAGATCTCCAGTCAGATTTCCTCCTCCGAGTTTGGAGCTCTGTCTCCAGCCTTGAAGGGGGAGATCCTATGGCCCCTGGCACACTGTTTCCGGGCTGTAGGATTGCTCCTTCAGATTTGAAATTTTAAATTAATCTTTTCTTAAAACTACACTCAGATATATGGAAGACAGAAACAAAATTCAAAGCGATCTCGATAGGCTGGAGCGCTGGGCCGAAAACAACAGAAATTTAATAGGGATAAATGCCAAGTGCTGCACCTAGGGAGAGGAAACCAAATGCACAGTTACAGAATGGGGGACACTTGGCTCAACAATACTACAAGGGAGAAGGATCTTGGAATTGTGGTAGATCTCAAACTGAATATGAGCCAGCAATGCGATGTGGCTGCAAAGAAGGCAAATGCTATTTTGGGCTGCATTAATAGAAGTATAACTTCCAAATCGTGGGAAGTGATAATTCCCCTTTACTCGTTAGGCCTCATCTTGAGTACTGCGTCCAGTTCTGGGCATCACACTTTAAGAAGGATGTAGACAAACTGGAGAGGGCTCAGAGGAGGGCAACAAAGATAATAAAGGGACTGGAAACAAGGCCCTATGAGGAGAGACTGAAAGAACTGGGCATGTTTAGCCTTCAGAAGAGGAGACTGAGGGGAGATATGATAGCACTCTTCCAGTACTTGAAGGGTTGTCACAAAGAGGAGGGCCAGCCAGGATCTCTTCTCGATCATCCCAGTTTGCAGGACACAGAATAATGGGCTCAAGTTACAGGAAACCAGATTCCACCTAAATATCAGGAAAAATTTCCAGACTGTTACAGCAATACGACAATGGAACCAATTACCTAAGGAGGTGGTAGGCTCTCCCACACTGGAGGCATTCAAGGTGCAGCTGGACGGTCACCTGTCAGGGGTGCTTTGACTTGGATTCCTGCATTGAGCAGGGGGTTGGACTCGATGGCCTTATAGGCCCTTTCCAGCTCTACTTTTCTATGATTCTATGATTCTATATTTGTTATGGAAGTTTGTTTTGCTGATAAATTTCCAGGCAACAATGTTAAGTTTTACAGGCTGAGATGCATGGAGGGCATGGCAAGGTGTAAAAACTCTGCACACGGACCGGCATGCCACAGGCCAGATAAGCCTAGTCAGGGGCACAGCTCCTGAGAGCAGCATACATGTGGAGTCACCGACGTTACCTCTGCTGCCATGTCGTTGCTTTCCCAAGGCCGGTTGTGCCATGTCACAGCTGTATTACACAGCAGGTCACAGCCACTACCCCCACCCCATAAAAGAGTGCAGTGTGGCTACCCACCCACCGTCCAGCAGTCTCCATGTTGGGTAGGGCACTGCAAGGCACCTGTCACCATTTCGTGACCAAGGTGAGCCCAGCGCAACTCGTATTTCAGATGTCATGGAGTGATACATGCCAGAGGTGTTTGAAGGCCCCCCAGCAACCAACTTGGGCTAGACCTGGCTGCCCTGCTTGCTGGGGCCACTGAAGACCCACCTGAATATCTTCCAAATGAAGACCAACCTGCACCTTCTAAATGTGGACAGGCCTCTCTGGCCCTCCTCACTTGTTGCTCAGCAGGGCCTGGCTGCAAAAATCAGGGCCAGTCCTACCATTAGGCAGAGTGAGGCGACCACATCAGGCAGCTGATTCTGGGTGTCATAAAAGGGCAACAAATCATTATTTAATGCATTGTTGTATTTTTTACTGCCGGGGAGGGGCATTTGTTGACTTTTTGCTGCCTCAGGTGCCAAAATATCTTGGCCAGCCTTCGGTACTCTGCACCTGACTGAGCTGGGCGAGCACTATTAGCTGTTCCTCCCCAGACACCAAAATGTCTTGGGTAGGCCTTGGGACCGCAATGGACCTGGACCCAAGACTGGCTGCTCTTCATGCTGCCCTCCAAGCAAGAGGAAAGGATCATGACAATTGCCAGACCCTGCTTTTTTTTAAAGCCCTACATCCAATAGCATCCATAATTAGCAATCAAGCTAGAAGAACATCGACATAGACTCGAAACCAATGTGACTGCGGCAAACTTGCCTGTGCTTTCAAGCTCCCCTCAAGTGTTCTTCCCCTGGACTGTAACAAGGTATGTCTAATTTTGTTTTGTCTCTCTCTCTCCTTGCCCCGCCCCACACACCCACCGGCCTCTTTCCTGGTGCAGTGCAAGAAATATCGGGATCAGCTGCCACCACAGAAGAAGGAAGCCTTACAGGACAAGCTCTGCGCCAGTGAAATTTTCAAGGGCAAGAAAAGTTTGTACCCCAAGAGGTGAGTGCAGAGGCTGGAGCCAACACGCTCCCAGCCAAGATGAGATCAACCCGTCAGCACGGGTGCAGATCGCAATCCATGTTTTGTGCCTTCCAGCATCCCACAGCCTTTCCAAGCAGACTACCTGGGTCTGAAGGAGAACTCCAAATATCGGAAGCTCCAGCAAGCCACAGCCAATGGCAAGCTGGTGATGGCTGACCGAGTGAAGAAAGTGAACCGAGGTAATGGAAAGGTAAGATGCGTCTAGCCACCATCCCCATTGGCTCCTAAAAGGAAGAGGCCTGAAACAAGAGTAGGGCTGGGTGACTTTTCACTCTTCACTCCTATGGGGAATAGTAAATGGCTGCTCTTGGGGACAATATTTCAATGGAGGCAAAACCTGCCCATCTCCCAGATGCAGGCCCTGGCCCTCACTAGCAACGATCCTGCAAAGAGGTGCAGTGCATTTCTGTGTGCACAGTGCAGATATATCCACATTAACTTAATTTTTGCATAATTTATTCTGGAATCCTTTTTTTATTTTTTTTAAGTATTCTATTATATACTAATAGTGAACTCATTCTCTGAGTGTGGATGCTAAACTAGAAAGAAAACCTTCAGCAAAAATTCCTGGGGTGGGGGAGGGGGAGAAACTGACAAGAGTCCAGTGAGCATGCTCGGTGGACATGGAATGCTGGCTGTGGGCCGAGGCGGCAGGGCGGAGAGACCGGAATGACTAGAACCCCGAGCAGGAGCACTCCAGGCTGCAACGTTTTGTTGCAGATCCCACTTTTGCAAAACATTTCCAGAAACAAGTGCATATGAGATTTAAGAGTGCCCAGAGATGCATGACATCTTACAATCTATAGGGCCTTCCTCCTCGTGGTTATTCGCCCATGCCATCATGATGGGCATTTTGCTAGTAGAGTCCTATTTGGCACAGCCAGACTGCAATCCATGTCCTCCTCCTGCATCATGCAGAATCTGCTCCGTCACATTTATTCATCTCTGAGCACCAGATATTTATTTGTTTATTTATTATATTTATACCCCACCCTTTTTTCCTGCAAGGAACCCAAAAACAGTAAGGAAGTGGCATGCATCAGGCCACCCGCCTCAGCCTCCCCCCCCCACTGCATCTGCAATATAGGGATAACACTTGCCTACCATAGAGGGCTGTTGCAAGGGTTACTCAGCTGATGTATGTGAAGAGCTTTGAATACTCTTTCTAGAGCAGTGTTCTCCAACCCTGGGTCCCCAGATGTTTTTGGCCTACAACTCCCAGCATGCCCCAGCCAGCATAGCTGGCTGGGGCATGCTGGGAGTTGTAGGCCAAAAACATCTGGGGACCCAAGGTTGGAGAACACTGCTCTAGAGCACTATCTAAATGCTGCTTTTATGGTTACCTTCATGCCCTGATTCTAACTTCCAGACATATCTGACTGGCTCTGTTAGAAACTGTGCTGGACTATATGGTCTGATGATCCGGCCTTCCCCACCAACCTGGTGTTCTCTAGATATTGGAGTCACAGTTCCCATCAGTCCCAGCCAACATGGCCAATGGTCAGGAATGCTGGGAATTGTAGTCCAAAACATCTGGGGTTGGATCCAGATTTAGTCATGCTCCAAGTAGACCTAATTAAATCAACGGGACTTATGTCCCATTGATTTCAATGGGTCTACTCAAAGCATGACCAAAATCTGGATCCAACCTCTGGAGGGCACCAGGTTGGGGAAGGCCAGATGATCCAACAAAGCAGTTCTTAAGTTTAAAAGAAAACAGTGCCTTGCCTCTAGCTTTGTTGTGTCCTGAATAAAACGTTACTAGCCACGGTAGCCAAAAAGAAAACTTCCTGTTCAGAGGCAGTGCGCTTCCAAATTCCACGTGCTGCGTGGGGACAGCACCAATCCTTTCATGCCCTGCTGCTTGGAAGCAGCAACAAGATGGCCACAGTGGAAACAGGGCACAGCACTAAGGGGCCCTATCAGCAAGAGGGCTCTTCTAATGTTTTTATTATGTCCCTGTGTCAAGACTAGACTACCCAGAGGTAGTCAAGATGGCAACTTTCCCCATTCTCTCTATTCCAGATGCATTCTCAAATTTTCTTTCTCACCAAGAGCCACATCATCCTGGCGGATACCAATGCCGATCAGCCCAAAAAAGTGATCACCTTGAATGACATCGACAGTGTCTCCGTTAGCCGCTATTCAGATGGGTTTTTTGTCCTGCATCTCAGAGAGGTACTGGAAAAGCGGGGAGGACGAGGGCAGGGCAGGGCAGGGCAGGGCAGGGGGCCACCACCAACCACGAGACTGGGTGGGGAAGGGTGAGGTGCAAGAAGCATCCTGGAAGAAGCCAGTTTGCTATCCTGTGATTCTCCCTGCAACCCCCTGGCACAGAGGCAGGGCTAGAGAGAACAGAAGAACGCAGCATGCTTGTTTTTTCAGTGTGTTACTTCATCATGCCAAAATTGAAATAACATTAGAGTTGGAAATAGGACGTCTGATTTTGTTGTTGGAAATTTCAAGTTTAGTTGTTGTTTTCTTAATTAGCTTTGGGAAACACTTTATGAGAGATTGAGAGAGAGAGAGAGAGAGAGAGAGAGAGAGAGAAGCCTAGTTGGGGTGCAGGCCATCATCTTGTCCTTTGCCTCAGCCAGAAAAATGTTTTGGGTCAGTCCTGAATTGCAGAGAATCCTTGCATTGCCTGCCCCACCCCTCTTAACAGGGCTTGTTTCCAGTGTCAGAACTCGAAATGTAGGGGAGGAAAGCAGTCAGCAGAAGAAAGAGTTAGCGCCCAACTTCCACCCACCCACATACTCTCTCACACACAGTGACGCACACTCTACAGCTGTTTGGGCAATCACATATAGTACCTCTTTCCTTCCCTCATACTGTGGATGGGTGGGCTGGTTTTCAGCTCTGTGGGGAGAGTAACAGACCTTATCAGGCAGCATAAGCGTGAGGTCCATTGGCTAGCTCAGCCTTCCCAATCTGGTGCCCTCTAGGGGCTTCTCTACACGAGGCATTTATTGTGTGCGGTAGTTTGCAAGTGCTCTATATGAGATTATCATCCTTCAGTGCCTTTCCCATGCTTTCCAAACCTTTCCACACTTTTTTTTTAGAACAAGGAAAGTGAGGTATTATCTCACTAAAACGCTAAATCCTGCTAGAACAAACCCATGTAATTTCACAATTCCGCTATACCACAGTGCCACCTTGTGGTTGCGTAATGTAACATATAGGAAGGCAGAGAAAGCAAAACCCCGGAAAACAAATACGTGTAGAGGAATCTTAATCCCACAAAGAATCCAGAAGCAGACGCCTTATTTGTTTATTTTTATTTATTATATTTATACCCCGCCTTTTTTCCTGCAAGGAACCCAAGGTGGCTTACATAATCCTCCTTCTCCTCTCCATTTTATCCTCACAACAACCCTGTGAGGTAGGTTAGGCTGAGAGTCAGTGACTGGCCCAAAATCACCCAGTGAGTTTCATGGCCTAGCGGGGACTAGAACCCGGATCTCCCAAGTCCCAGTCCAACACTCTCACCACTATGCCACACTGGTCTTGCTAATGTGGTGGGTTAAAAGCCTCATGCAGAGAAGCCCTAAATGTTTTAGACCCACTCCCATCAGCCCCAGCCAGCGTGGTCAGGAGTCCTGGGAGTTGTAGTCCAAAACATCTAGCAGGCACCAGGTTGAGAAAGGCTGGGCAAGCTAATAAGATGTTCAGTGGTTAGGTAAGACTGACAGAAGGAAGCTCTGAAGCTTGTAAGTCAGAAAAAGTATCACATGAGTGCCTGAAACAGGTTGCTACTTCTCTCCCTTTTGCAGTCTTCCACAGCGGGCACCAAAGGGGACATCCTGCTTATCAGCGACCACCTGATTGAACTGGTCACTCGGCTCCACCAGGCTGTGCTGGAGGTTACACAGCAAAAACTGAAACTCCAAGTGACTGATGAGTAAGGGCAACGTTGGCAAAGGGTGGAGGGAAGGGGAAGGGAAGGATCTGGGATCAAATACTGGAGCCTTTGTTTGGGTGTTTCTCTTTCTCTCTACCATTATCTTCCTTTCCTTTTGTTATGCAACCTAAGGAGAATGATTTAGGCAGGGAAGGAGAGGAATGCAAAGAAGGCTAAAGCTGTGTACACACCAACACAAATCTACCAGTGGGTTTAACTGCCATAGACTGTGTGCTGGTTATATACAGCTGGGGCGGATTGAAGCATTTAGATAGTCTCTAGTCTCTGCATCTAATGTCTGGGTGATTTTCAGTGTATCGGCAAGGAATTCTCTGACTCCCAATTATTTAACAATAACAACAACAAAATTATTCCCCGTGCAAATTATACACCTGAAATAAAGAAAGCTTGAGGTAACCAGGAATGAATTTGGAAGGACTGTGAGCTCCATCCAATTCTGGTACTCAAAGCAAACTCCTGGCCTCAAAATTCTTTGATTCTAAGGGTATGTCTTTTATTACACTAGACTCTGGTTAATGGATCTCAGGGATTCTAGTGACAAACAAAGTAGGTCTCACAACACTCAAGTCTGCCCACTCAATCGTTTTCCTGTGTAATCTATTATGTCGCCTGGTGTGTGCATTAGACATTGGCTGCATTTAAGTTGCAGTACTTATTTTGACATTTTACATCTAGCGTTTCTCCACTTATAATAACTAAACTAAACACTTTAGCTGAAACAGCTTACAAAAATCACAGCCATTTGACTGTTCTCCACCAATGACTGATGTAGCATGTGTAGCATGTTTAATACCAAAATAGTACAGCTCAACCCCCCCACCCCACCCCAGCTCCCTCCGTAACTGGACCACAAGCTGGCTTCACTAATTGACCAGCAACGACCCACAATGAAACTAAACAAGATTGCAAAATCAATCACAAAGTTCAACCCCAAGCACTGACTGCTGTAGGCTCTCAGCAAAACTTGCAGAGAGGTTGCCACATCACGGACAAGTTGTTGCAACATTTTGGGACTTTCCCCAGCCACTGTAATGTATTACTGTTCGACTGAAGCGGAGTTCAAAAGTCTGGATAACACAGGCTTGAGTGCTAACACCCTCTCTGGGCAAGTTGTTACAACTAGGATGGATCTTTTTTTAGCCCGCAATTTGTTTGGTCTCCCGCAGGTTTTTGGTGAAGTTTAAGCAAAGCAGCATAACGGTCAAGGTGACGGCGATTGCTGAGAAGCCGGGCGCGGTGCCCACCTGCAAGAAGAAAGGCAGTCAGAGAATGGAGGTGTTGGTCCACTGAGGCGAAGCTGGACAGGAAGATATTGCTTGTTCAGAGGCAGCTGCCTTGGACTCCCGGGGACCCTGGAGCTGGGAAGCCATGACTTTGACTTGGCCCACCTCTAGCTCCAGTCCCTCTCCGTCTCTCACCCCGCCAGAATCTTTACCTCAGGGACGACCCGCCGAAATGCATACGTTCAGAAACCAATCAACACCTGTCCGTTTTCCCTTCTGCTGAAGACACAGATGACAAAGTGCGCCAGCATGAATACTGACATGACATCTTCAGAAATGGCTTCTCTGCTATAGAAGCCTTAAGTGGAGAATATGGTGAGAGAGAGTCAATAAAACAGCCCAAGTGAAATGACATGCTGTGTCTGCTTCATTTATTGCCTCTTAGGCCAACAGAATCTTCTGGAATGCTAAACCATCTCAAGTTTGTCCTCTCTTGGTGGGTGTGGTCATCAGGGGCTCCACATAGAGTGGGGAGGAGGAGGAGCAGAGACCCTGACCTGGTTTGCATGCCACAACAGTTCACTGTGGCTTAATTTACCCATGGGGGCTGTCATGTCATGCCGGGCACCTGTGGGCGCCATTTTTGCATGGCACCTGGCTTGCCGTGTCATGCAGGCTCAGGTAGCAAGGGTTGTTTGAGGGTTAGACAATCCTCAAATAACCCATGGCTTACCTTAGGGTTATTTGAAGGTTGTCTAACCCTCAAACCACCTCCGCTGCCTGGGCCCACATGACACGAGAAGCTACAGCAAGCCGGGCACCCATGGGCGCTCAGCTCGACACAACACCAGCCCCCTTGGGTAAATTAACCCGCGGTGGGCTGTTGTGATGTGCAAACAGGCCCACTCTCTCTCCCGCTCCCTCTCTCTCACACTTTCTCACACAGATTTTCTTCAAACTACAAGGGATTCATCTTTAGGAGCACCTATGACTGTGATTATTGAGAGATATAGAAAGTTATTGCAACAAATGCCTGAATAAAAGAGAACTGCTCTGTGAATTTTTCTCCCCCACCAAAATAACATGCATGGGTGTAGTGTCCCATTGATTTTGTCCCTTGTGCTGCTTGATCCATGAATATCCTTTGCCTTGAGGAAAGGATTGGATGGATCTCAGTGTTAAGAGTTGAAATAGTAAAACCTCAAAAGGCTAATAAGATACACAGGACACATTATTCACATAGTCATTTTGAAAGGGTGCAGTGTGCCTGATACATTTACAAACCCTGAAGGACATCTGCAGAGGTGCTCCGGTAAGGTGCTGCATATCTCCCTTTTTATGTCAGGCAGCTGTTACCATCTGTCCTCTCCAGATGCATGTACAATTGTACACATACTCAGAGATACACCCATCTAAGGGACCTTTGAACTTTGCTTGTAGCATGCCTGGGCAGAGGTAACCCAATGATGCAGAGGTCTCTTTGAAAACAAGGGGATTTTATGTAACACACAAAAATAAAAAAAAAAAACATACGCAGTGATTACTCATGGGAATTAGCTGGTTAGCAAAGGACACTATATGAGGTCTAGAATGGACTCAATCAGTTTGTAAATTACAAACAAACCTAGACAGATTAAGCAAATGTAGCAAAAGGCAATGTGAATAATAGAGGCATCCATGCACCAGGTTCAAGTGGTGGGGAAATATGCTAAAAAATCCACTCAGTCTAAACCAGGGCTCTCCAACTTTGAGTCCCCAGATGTTGCTGGCCTACAGCTCCCAGCATACCCAGCCAGCATGGCTAATGGCAAGGGATTCTGGGAGCTGTAGTCCAGCAACATCTAGGGACCCAAGGTTGGAGACCCCTGGTCTAAACCAAGAGTTGTGGTGCACAGAAGACTATGCCGTGGACATGCGTGGAGCGTCTGGCTAAACAGGGCTAGTGTATGACCTTAAGGGTGCAATCCTTTGAATGTTTAGACAGAAAAAAAAGTCCTACTACTCCAAGTATTCCCAGCCAGCCATGCTTTTTTCTGGTTATACATGCACAGGATTGCATCCTTAAGGGAGTTGTAGGGGTCGGAGATGAGCAAATTGGGGCCCCTAACGCTGATGAGGGAACAGAGTTGGGGGGAATGAGACTGCAGGAGTGGGGAGGAGAAAAGAGCTCACAGAGGCGTCTCTAGCAGCGTGTGGTGCATCAAAGCTAGTCCTTGAGCAAGGCCACTGTGATGAGAGTGGAGGGCAGGAGTCAGGACATGCGCTGCCTGTATCCAACTTGTGCACACACTCCAATTTCCAGCACCTCATCTGCAGCCCACGTCCACGTCTTCTTGTTTCCACTTTTGCTGCTTAATGTGAAAAAGCAAGCTCCAGGACACACTGGGGAATTTAGCGAGATGACCAGGGCAAGGCTGCACTAAGGTAGCCACTCCAGGCTTACAACCAAAATCTGGTCAAAAAATATACCAAATTGCTACAAGCTCATACAAGCACACAATAGGAAAGTGGGTACAGGGGTGGAGGCTATAATTTGTAGATGGGGCTTACCTCCAGAAGATAGGGGAAGGCTTGAAAGGCATCTTTCCTGAAATCTCATTCCATCCTTCCTACAGATGATGGTGGGGTGCAGTGAAACTCCTGAGGTTTCAGCGAAAGGAAGTCTCTAAAGAGGCTGCAGCTGGGTCACTGCTTCAGGTAGAGCAAAGACCTGGGGTGGTCAAAGCAGGTGCTCGGGGTGGGGTGGTCAGACAAGGCTTGGGAAGAACCTCGAGCTCTGTGGCTTAGAGTGATTTCAGTGGGGCGAGAGCCAACAGACACAACCAGGAGTCCAGGACTAACTGGGCTTGTCATGCAACCAAGTGATTTCAGCAGGGAAGCAGTACCTTGCTTTGGGCTGGCCAGGAACCAAATTAATGATTTCAGCAAAGTGGGATCAGCTGGAGGCACGGGAACACTTGACTTGGCAGCTTGAGGCCCAGGCTTTTTATAGGGGTTAAACAAAGACTACAAAGGGACAAAAGACTCTGGGTCTAATGAAGACAATAAGAGAAAAGATGGGAGAAGACTCTTCGGCAGAGTCAAGATTGGTTTCTGGACAACCGTACAAAAGATCGAGAATATGAAAGATTGAGATGACTCGTTGTGAAGGCCATCAGGTTCAGGTGTACTGAACGGGCTACCTCGGGATGGGCAGGACTGTGGCAAAAGTTGTGGTGCTTAAGATTGGGAAATTTCCTATCAGTGATTATTTGAAATTACCAGTGTTATCAATCCCCAGATTTCTAGATCCAGATATTTTGGAACTATCTTCAGGGTGGATAAGGCAGGTTGTAGCTCTGAATGCATTTACTGGAGGCATTCAATGTGCAGCTGGACAGCCATCTGTCAGGGATGCTTTGACTTGGATTCCTGCATTGAGCAGGGGGTTGGACTCGATGGCCTTATAGGCCCCTTCCAACTCTATTTTTCTATGATTCTGTCACACCTGGAGGAAAAAATCACTTCGTTGATTGCTGTGCTCAGTCTAATTATGGGGCATGTAATCTATTGCTGCCTGATTAGATAGTGTTGCTAAACTTGAACCTGGGTCCTTGACTTAATGTCATTGCCCTCATGGTAAAGATACTGTAGCTTGCTAAATCACCCTGTAATGTGATCACCCTGTAATGTGATCACCCTGTAAAGAGCTCACAGAGGCTTGTCTCTAGCAGTGTGTGGTGCATCAAAGCTAGTCCTTGAGCAAGGCCACTGTGATGAGAGTGGAGGGCCGTACTTGCTCCGTTCGAGACCGTTTCTTAGAAGTGAATGCACCATGTTCTGCCAAATACCACAGGGTCTGTTTGTGTATGCCCTGTTCCAAGTAGCACAATTCAGAGAAGGAGAATCAATCCACTCCCCAAAATAAGCACTTCCTAATTTAAAAGTGGGTGGGGGTGGTAGTATGAGTTTGTTAAATGGAGGCATAATTCCCATGCACTAAGTTTCTGTGCTTCTCATTAATTGCTATCATGCTCAATCAATAGTGTAGAGAGGGATACTACCTATCCTTACAGCAGTGATGGAATAGGGTATAGATGCAAAAAAAAAAAAATAGCTCAAGTGGGACTATGTTGCAAATGCTGGAAGTTCCATTTGCATTAACATAGGAAGAGTGGTGCTGGATCAGACCAAAGGCCCATCTAGTCCAGCAGTCTGTTGCCACAGTGGCCAACCAGCTGCCTCAATGGGAAGCCCACAAGCAGGGCATGAGCGCAACAGCACCCTCCTGCTCGTGTGTTTCCTAGGAGGGGTGTATGTGATTATCTTCCAGCTGGACACAACCATGTTCTCAGGGAAGGTATGCTTATGTGTGATTAGGTGGATTACCTTCTTTGTGAAACGTATTGCCTGGTTTGACAGCTTTCGAACTTTGCCCTCTCTGTATATGTTTGGGCAATTTCACACGTGTTTTTTTAAAGGTGTATAGCTAATAATATAATGTGTAACTGCAACAATTATCATTTATCATACAGGTACACATCTCAAGAAGTTCAGGTGGGCTGTGTGGCTTCCAATCAAGTGTACACAGTCCCACTCCTGGCTACCATGTAATGTGTGGAAATGGCCTTTTAACACTTGGGATCTGTTTAGGGCTGTGCACGGCCCCTCCGATCTGATTCCAATTACGATCTGTGTAATCGGGATTGGGCCCGATTATGATTCCATCCAATCTGTATCTATCCCGATCTGATTACGATTACGTGGAATCGATTACGGTAACTGAATCGATTCCGTCTAGTTTTTTACATAGACTTGCATTGGAGGGGGAAACGTCTTTCACTTCTTCATTTTAAAAGATAGAAACATGAAACCTGGTGAGATTGCAGATGTCCTTGAGCTGCTTATGCCCCCCAAATTTCAGACACATGGGTCTTGTGGTTCCCCTGCAGCCCTCTCCCCCAAAACAGGAGATCTTCCACAGGGAACTTTTTTGGACTCTCTCTGTGGGCCCTATACTAAGCCACTGCACTAATCCTTTCTTTTGGCATGCAAATTTCCCCAGCCACCTGGAGAACGCATCCCTATCGGGCAGTCCGGTTAGCAGCAACAGGGGCACAGCGTGAAGCCATGAACAGCAAGGATGCCGGAAAGCTGACAAGCACCATAAAGAAAACAAGGTGGGACATAGACTAACTTGGGGCAGGCATTCTCATTCACCCAAGCCCCCAGCGGGGACTCCGGACCAGCAGACAGGTAGGCAGGTAGCCTAGACAAAGTGGGCAGTCAACCTAGCCCCCCAGCGGGGACTACAGAACAGCAGGCAGGCAGGTAGCCTAGACCACTGGCAGGACTTTGTGTCAGATATATGTATAATAATAATAATAATAATAACAACAACAACAACCTGTTCCTAATATTTCTCAATGTGGCCAGATCACGACTTAAGAGAGCACTTTTGGGCCCCCAAAAGCCACTGGTGCTGAGCTCGGAGTCCCAGTTCCAACCGCAGAGCGAGTTCCCGAGCTTGGACTCTGAAATATCCTACGGCCATTTCAGAGATTCTAGATGCTGTCTAGCAGCCATAGGATCGCGCTGTTAATTGTTGATTTTTATGTTTATGGGGTTACTGTTTTATTTTTATTTGCTGTACACTGCCTTGGTGACTTTTGTGGAAAGGCAGCATAAAAATAAATACATATTTCCCCACCATAGCAGATTTTTTGTGGAAAGCAAAAAAAAAAAAAAGTAAAAAAAGTAAAAAAAGAAAAACACAAAAGAAGTGATGGGAAAACACGGGAAGGTCACACATTTGCCCGAGGGCCGAATCCCATTTCAGAGGAGCACTTGGGGGCTGCATTCCAGTGGTGGGTGGGGCCAAAGACAAAAGGGGCGGGCCAGGAATTTCAGCAAAACTTACAAGCTGTTACTGCCAGTAACTAAGCCTTAGGAGAGGCATGTCAACCATTTAAAATGGAAGGGAAAAGCTGCACAAAAGCCTAAAAACCACCAAACATGGTTTGGGACCACAATACTTGATGGAACGCCTCTCCCAACCGCAATCTACCCGGACACGGTGCTCAACATCTGGGGCCCTCCTTCGACTGCCACCTCTGAGGGAGGCTTGGTTGGTGGCAACAAGGAGGAGGGCCTTCTCAGTGGTGGCCCCCCCAATTCTGGAATACGCTCCCCACTGAGGCCCACCTGGTGCCAACTCTACTATATTTTCAGCGCCAGGTTAAGACTGCCCTCTATGCCAAGGCATTTAACAGCATTTAACAGCACGGTGTGTGTGTGTGTTATGTCATCTGCAAACTTCGTTTATTAACTTGTTCAGTTATTTGCCATTTTAAACTTGGTTTTTAAATTTGGTTTTTAAACTTTTGTAATGAAATTGTATGATTTTATTGTTATCTGTATTTTATAATGTGTATTATTGTTTTTATGAATTGTTGTAAACTGCCCAGAGAGCTTTGGCTATTATCATCGTTGTTGTTGTTGTTGTTGTTGTAGTATAGTAGGCGATCATTCGTGCCTGAGTGAGATTGTCTTCCAGGATAAAATTACAAAAAGAAAATTATAAAAAGAGGAAATTCTAAAAAATTGTGTAGACTCTAGCGGTGGGTCTGTAAGTGACTGTGGAGGCCAATTCTAGATCCACACAGCTTCCCACAGTCTAGAGTCTAGACCATTTGTACCTTATAACAAAAGCATTTTGACACAGGCATAGAGAAGGGTGAAGTCAGACATAACGTTTTAAAAGCTGTGGTTAGATCTAGTTTTGAAAGTGCCCTCAATGTGGTCAATACAAAATGTAGCTTTTGGGGGTCCTAGGGTGAGCTGTGAAAGAACAGCTCTGCAAGTGTCCATCATGATTCAGTCAGAATCAGAGAAAAGCCAACTATGAAGACCACCCATTAGCTAGCACTTGTGACATCAACGTTGTTAGGTTTTGCATAGGCAGAACGAGATTACCACCTGACATCGAGATTATCACCTGACCTGGTGGGTGTTACTTGAGTTCAAGTATACAAGGCCTTTGGTCAGGAGACATGGTCTCGAGGTGACATGACTCAGCAGCCTTGAACAGGTTTGAAGCAGTAAACATGTTGATGAATAAGTTGTACAACTGGGGTGAGTAATATCCTATTTATAGGTGCAGGGTCTGGGGTATACAAGCTGGCACACTTGTTGATAGCTTCACTCTTCCTTCCGTCATTCCTCTTCATCTCTCTCTGCTGCTTGTTCGTCTCGACATGTATTGTCTTGGACTTCACTTCATCTAGCCTTACCACTGGGGTATAGGTTTTGAGTCTGCTATGATGTAGTGAGTAGAGATGCATTGATTGCCTTAATCCCATGTAATTGGGTCTTACAAATAAACTCTTTAATCTTTATTAACTGCTGTTATCTCCTCCTTCCGCTTGCGTGACTGGGACTGAGGGTCATTGGCTAGGGGAGCTTTTGAACCCGGGTCAGTCCAGCTCTCACATCGGTTATGGGCCCAGATAACGATCTGATGGTTATCTTAGATGGGAAGATAAGCCACAGAGACGCAGTTTGGAAAAATTCAGCAGTTATAGAGTTAAAGGAATTTGTTTACTATTTGTAAGAACGGTTTGTAAACAAACCGGAAAGGCGATGCAGTGTTGCTAAAGCTGGGAGCTGATAACAGCGGCTTGGAATGCAGCACAACTGAAAAATGCGAGACTGAGAGACGGAGGATTTTTCGTTTTGAAAGCAGCTGGAATGGAGATGCCAGGCTTGGCAAAATCCAAGGCTACAGACTGTGAAGCCGGTTCGGGCAGCTACTAGGCTGAAAAGTGAACAACGCTGGACACAAGGATATCGTTTCCACAGCTTGCTGAAGTGATTGTCAAGGAGCTGTATCGGGCAAGGAAATAATCTCCAGGAGGCTCTGTGTCTAGTACTCGTTTGAGTCAAGGCTACAGGCAGGAGGATCATATTTCATTTACAGTTTTTCTTCTTCACACAGCAGCGGATCAGCTATCTTTTGCATTGTATCAACAAGTGGCTTGGATTACAAATGCGTGGATTACGTCTGACGTGGGCAAAGCGTCTGAAGCGTCATGTCGCAGCAAAGCAAAGTCACGTGTGACAAACGTATTATGGGAAACCTGATACTACAGCGGAGGCTGTATCAAACCAGCGGAGGCGTGGTTTAAAAACAGCGCGGCAGCTTTGAACAGAGAAAGCTGTGCTTAAAATGTGAAGCTGTTCTTCATTTTCTTCATGTGGAATCACAGAAGAAAGGAGCTTGAAATCAGCAGGGGTGCTACTGAAGAGAAAAACTTTATGTTTCAACCCAGGACATAACAAAATGGACATTATTTTGTTTGGACAGAAAACAGTGGATTGTTTAAACAAAGCTTTCTGTGTTGGACATAAATAAGCAGAAGGAGGACTATGCAAATGGTCAGAGGTTTAACAGTCACATGTTTTTGAAAATGTATTTCTTGAAAGTTTGGATAACTTGGAATCAAGAAAGTGTGATATATGCTTTGAAATGTCAGGAAATGTACTGAATGTATATATGACTTGAGTATATTGTGGATTTTTCTGTAGCAAAATGTAAACTACTGAATAATTAGTAGGTATGTTTATATGGCAAAGCTAAGAGATGGATTATTTCTTTTATACTGTAATGGTGTAATAAAGAAATGGAGAGTTGTACTGATGCAACTATAAAAAGGTTAAATGCTTATATGTATGACATGTACATGCATGCATATCACATGATTGTTTGATCATTTAGATTCACAGGCTTGTGAAAGAAAATGCAAACTGGTGGGGAAAGCATTTGGAAATTGTAATTTTCACATGAAAGGTAATTTTGTGCACATAAACAAGGGATGCTAGCTTCAACAGGTAAACTGGAAGGCAAGCTGAAAAACCAGTTCATTTCATTCAATTTGTTCTTGGTGATCTTGTGGATACTCTGATGGTCTTTAGAGGAGAAGGCACGTTATTTCATGATGTCAATTGATCAATACACGAGGTACAGGTTGTGTACATGTTAGATAGAAAGCTGGAGTATTGAACAAAGTCAAGGTGTTTTGTGCTTGGATGGGAAACAAGCATATTACCCATGTTACCTATTTCTTTTCAGATATGGGAAGTTCAATTCAGTGCATGTTTTGATGACTTTCTAACAGGATGTGATATTGAACACATGGATTGTGTGGAAGAGTAAACAAACACTCAGAAGAGGTGATACTAATTTGGATAATGAGGTTTGGGTAGAAGCTCTTAAATGTTTTGATTATGTACATGATAGAAGTTTTAGTTCTGTGTATTGAACTGTACACCTTATAGAAAGTAGTGTAGAAGGAAGAATCTTCTGGAGAAACATTTCAGGATCTTAGATCTGATATGTAGGTACATACACCTCAAAGTTAGAAGAAATCTGTAAGGGAGCTTACATGAGATTTTTCTAGAAATGAGAATATTGTGTTTCACATGAACAACACTTAGGTAGTGAGATTATCTAGAAGTGTTGATTATAATGCTGAATGAAAATGTGAGATCATTTTTCAAAATTAATTCTGTTAATGCAGGGGATGCATCAAGCTCAGAGTCAGAATAGAAAAGCATTTGCTGAAAGACAGTCAGGTAAATTTGACAAACTTTGATACACATTTGGTTTAGTGGAGGCTAAGCAAATGATTGTTCATCATTGGTGCAAATTTATTGGAACAGGAACCTGATAACTGATGAGGTAAGGAACAGGTGAGTCAAACAACCTGTGAGATATCAGGATGAATTTGCAGGAAAAGCCATTTGAAACTTCAAAATTTCAAAGAGGTGAAAAAATTGTCTGTTAAGGAAGCTGAACCATAGCTTCAGGCTATGCAAGCTGAGTTGAATTCTTTGGATAAAGAACAAAACATGGAAGCTGGTGAAACAAACAGCAGTCCATGGAACTCATTGTTACCAGATAGATTTTTAAAGTGAAAACTAACCAGATTGGAAAAGGTTATATGACAAATAGCAAGATTGGTTGCTTGTGATTTTTTGCTCAAGTTAAAAGGAGCAGGATAATCATAAGATGAGTGCAACAACAATTTGCTTTGGAAACAGTTAGACTGATGTTTAAGATTGTGGAAATGTAAGGATATTTCACAAGTTGAAATATTGGAACATAAGCATTTTAAATGAGAGGAAGTCTTTGGAAAACTGTCTGAGATTTTCTTTAGGAAAAGCTAGAATCAGCTGGAGGCTGGAATTCTGTTTTGAACTCAAACATTGCTGAATTGAGATCTGCACAGAGAGGCAGATCAATGTTTGTTTGTTAAACAGGAGAAACAGGGACATAGACTGTATGTACTTTGTTTAAGTTGGATGATCTATTGTTTTTTCTGGACAGATAAAAGCAATATGATATAATTGATCCAGGGTTTGGAATTTCATTGAATTGAAACTGCTTGGTGGTGGATCAACTGTTTATTTGTAAATAGAAGTTGAGGGAGAACCAAGAGGGCAGTATCTTACTGCAACAAACCAGAGAAATATCATGGATGTGATTGAGAATTTTGGAGATAGTTAACTCAGTGAGAGACTCCAAATAATTGAGGATTTTCAAGCACATGCTGATGGAAAAGCAGTTTGAATGCTACACAGAAGCATTGGGCTGTTGAGCTTTACTGTACAAGCAACAAGGCCAGGTATTGCTGTCAGTGTGATAGGCAGACTGTTAGACCAACAGGACATGCTTGGAGAGCTCTGAAAAGAAGTTGAGTGTTATCTGGAAGGAACATCACACTTCAGACTAAGAGTTACAAGTCAGAGCACAGGTGGCTTACAGATTCACAGAAATGCCAGTTGTGGTTGTGATAGTAAGAACAACAAGAACACACCTGAAGTTTGTTATTTTTATAACCATACTTTGTTTGATTGATTTTGTAGAAACAATCATTTAGAGGTTAGAGTTCAACTGAAGCTGAACTGAATACATTGTATTATGTATTGTGCTATTATGCTATTGTAAAGCTTGAATAGTGAATGCATTTGTTTAAATAGTTTAAATTGTAAAAAAATGTTTAAATGATGCTGGAATTGATGTGAAAAACCTATTACAGTTTTTTCAGGAAACCAAGGCAGGATTGCTATGCTGCAGGCAGATAGCAATACACAACATTTTGGGTTTGCAAATAAAACTGTGTCATAAGGAGGGATACATCAGAAGTGATTTGATGGTGGTTCAAATTTCTAACAGGTAAAGTCATTCCTGCAGAAGTTTTTTTTATCAAAGTCCATAGATGAAGGAACAGCATCAGATGTCAACAAAGCTGTTGCTGTTGTATGAGGGAAATAACCACGTTCTGTGCAAATGCAAAAGCAGGGGGATGTTAGGTTTTGCATAGGCAGAACGAGATTACCACCTGACATCGAGATTATCACCTGACCTGGTGGGTGTTACTTGAGTTCAAGTATACAAGGCCTTTGGTCAGGAGACATGGTCTCGAGGTGACATGACTCAGCAGCCTTGAACAGGTTTGAAGCAGTAAACATGTTGATGAATAAGTTGTACAACTGGGGTGAGTAATATCCTATTTATAGGTGCAGGGTCTGGGGTATATAAGCTGGCACACTTGTTGATAGCTTCACTCTTCCTTCCATCATTCCTCTTCATCTCTCTCTGCTGCTTGTTCGTCTCGACATGTATTGTCTTGGACTTCACTTCATCTAGCCTTACCACTGGGGTATAGGTTTTGAGTCTGCTATGATGTAGTGAGTAGAGATGCATTGATTGCCTTAATCCCATGTAATTGGGTCTTACAAATAAACTCTTTAATCTTTATTAACTGCTGTTATCTCCTCCTTCCGCTTGCGTGACTGGGACTGAGGGTCATTGGCTAGGGGAGCTTTTGAACCCGGGTCAGTCCAGCTCTCACAAACGTACCTCCTCTCTTCCAATCCATTTGCATGGTTGCAATTGTTTTTGTGATTTAAAAAATAAACGTGAGGATGAACATATACGCTAGGTATGGGGAACTTCTGACCGACAGAGCCTCCCCATCCAGCCTAGCAACCTCTTCTCCCGACCCATTTCCCCCGCTTCCTTTCTGCTAATCAGAGATAACAGCTTTTCAGTGCTGCACACTGTAAGAATTTATTGATTCATTGATTTTATTATTACATTTATACCTCACTTTTTTTCCTTTTTGCAAGGAACCCAAGGCAGCTTACATAATCTTCCTCCTCCCCTCGCTTTTATCCTCACAACAACCCTGTGAGGTAGGTTAGGCTAAGAGGCAGTGACTGGCTCAAAGCCACCCAGTGAGCTTCATGGCTGAGCGGGGACCTGGATCTCCCGAGTCCCAGTCTGACACTCTCACCTCTACGCCACCGCTGGATCTCACCAAACAGCATAGAAAGGCAGTGCGGTGCAGTGCAAAAGGAACCTGTCACCTTGCAGCATGAAAAGGCCCTTATTTCCTTTTCGTGCTGCAGAATGACAAAGAGGCCCCCTTTCTATCTGGGGTGTGTGGGATGAAAGGAAAGAGGGGCAGGGAGAGTGTATGAGCATGTGCATAAATGGAAGTGAATGGAGTATGTGTTTGTGTGTGCCTGGAGAAGCTGCTAGGGCAGCATGCTGGCAATGACACCGTGGCCCCGCCCACTTTCCTGGTGCCAATTCGGCTCTCAGGACAAAAAATAAAAGGTTCCCCACCCCTGGTATATATTGCTTTAAAGGGGCCTCCTGTGACCATAAATTTAAAGGTGGCTTCATTCTTCGCCTCGAGAGAACCAGCCAAGAAGCCAAGCAACAACGCATGTAGAGGCAGCCTTAAAATGAGGCTGCCGCCACAAGTATTTGGGACAGAATGAGAGACAGACATGCCCTTGCAAAGCTCCTGTACCACACAAGCCGCACTTGAAGCCAACAAAAACCGCGCCAAAGCATAGCCATGCACAGATCCTGTTTGTTTCAGTGATGCTAGTACAGGAGGATTTGCTGGTGGATTGGGGCCTAGGTTAATAAGGTGGAGGCATGAGCATTTGCCATCTGGATGATCTTGCTGGAGCACCAGCCATGCCTTAAGCCAGCCCTGAGCAAGTGGCCTTGTGGTCAATAATTGCACAGCACAGGAGCTACTCCCACACGGAGGGAGGCCACAGCTCAATGGGAGAAGATGGCAGGTTCAGTACCCACCATCTCCAGCTACAAGGACCTGGGGGGGACGGGGACACACACCTCTGCCTGGGACCTTGGGCAGCCAAGTCAACAATACTCGGCTAGAGAGATCAATGGTCTGACAAGGCAGCTTCAGATGTCCTTGCCCTGAAGTTGCTTGAGAGGTAGGGCCGGGGAAGGCATCACCTCCCTCTGTACCCGAGGGAAAGGGAAAACAGTTACAGCCAAATGACAAGGAAACTCTGGGAGGGAGAGCAAAACATTGGGCCAACACCCCCTCCTGCCAACAGAGGTGGGAAGTTAGGTATATAAGCCAGCTTGGGATATAGTTTGGAAACAAGCCGCCATGTAGCAAGAGAAGAGATATCTCACCAAAACCCATATGAGAATTAAAAAGGTTTTAAACGAAAGGTTCCTCTTGCAGGCAAGATCTCCAGCCCAGGCCATTATTGACTGGGCTCAGACAACACGATAACCCACACTCAAGGGTTGTGTATGGGTTGAGTGTGGGTTGTCGTTGTTGCTGAAATGTGGGTTATCATGTTGTCTGAATCCAGCCGCACTAACAAACCATGATTTGTTAAACATGTACAACCCATGTAGAGGATCCATGGCTTGTTGTTGGGTTGTGAACCATGGTTGGGTTGTGAATTGTAAGAAAAACCCCTCTGCTCTTTACATCTTATGATTCCACAATCCTAGCAGCACTGCTCTGGCTTGAGGTGAGACATGCTGAATATTCGATCAGTCAGCCTTGTTGGCATATAGCTCAGAGGAAGGAAAAAGAGCTTGGCATCCCAGCCAGCTGTGTAGCGGATGCGAGGGTGTACAGCAGTCAGGGCATGCTCCATGCAGCTGGTCACCAGAGAGAGATTGTGGTTGCAGCGAGCTTGCATCTTAGTGGTTTCCTCAAGTACTACATGGGAAGACAAGAATGGGGTGGAGAGAGACATGACAGATGAGCCTTGGATACAAGTGCCTTTGCGCAAAGTGTGAATTCATTTGACCGCAGCCCCGTTCTTCAGGTATACAAATTGCCCAGGCCATATGCATTTCCATGTGTCTGCAGGCAGCTGTAATAGGCAAGGGGAGACCTTGGCCTCTGACTAAAAATATTAGGTAATTGACAGAAGAAGAACATGCACAGACAAATCCTCCTCCTCCCACTGAAGCAAACAGGCTAATTTGCACAGGCACACTTGCTGCACAGTTTGCTCTGGCTTAGAGAGCATATCTTACCCAGCACAGCTGACCTGGGAGCTGCCAACTGTCTCCTGTCCAGGCACTGATTAGGTGCATACCTGCTCAGCTTCAACCTCACTGAAATGTTGCTCAGTCCCTTCACTGGCCCTGGTGCAGCCTTTCCGAACCGGGTGCCTGTCAGATGCCTTTGGACGACAACACCCAGCCAGCATGGGGATGTTGGGAGTTGCAGCCCCAACACATCTTGAGGGCACCAGGTTGGGGAAGGCTGGGCAAGTAAAAGAAAGCCACAACAACTCAAATCTACTGGAGCGCCTTGCCTTGTTCCTTAAAGCCCACTTTCTGAGGGCTTATCCAGAGTGGATTTTTCAAGAGGGAAGAGTGCACATGCCGGGCACCTCTGTTGCCTACAATCCATGCACACTGGCAACTCCATCCTGCATGGATTCTCCACTAGTCATTAAGAGCACATTGATTTGATATTCTTATTATGGGTCGCAGTATTTTTTGTCGTGTGGTTGTTACTGTGATTTGCTGCCTTGGACACTTTTAGTGGAAAGACAGGATAAAATATTTAGAATAAATAAATAAAAATCACCCTGCTGGATCAGACCACGCCTGTGCGAACAACAGCAAGTGCAGGCCCAGCAAGAGCTATGCAATCCACAGTGGGAGTTGCGTGTTGCGACAGGTACCTATACTCCTTCCACTTGCATTCAGTGCTTGTGCGCTGGGAGCACGAGACATTCAAGCCTGGAATTTTGCCCTAGCCAGAGAGATGTGGCACTGCTTCTCCATCTCCACTCAGCTGGCAGCCACACTCTCCCCTCCTGCTCCCCCATGTAGGCCACAGGTATACCAGGAATATACAGGCAGGGGGGAGGAGCCTGCGCTGGCTATGGAGCAGTAGCTTTTCTGCCGAGCTCCCGGAATGATTTGAAAACATCTGCAAATACACAGGAGAGACAAAGCGTGAGTTTAAATTCCTTTGCTGTTTGCTTTCTGGAAAGTATGCAGATATAGAGCTAACAAAGAAATAACAAGAATAGCTTTCTTTTGATGTGCTTCGCTCTGGATTGTTTATGAGCTCCAGACGGGTGAAAAAGTCCCTACCCCCTCTTTGGAAACGCGATCGGGCGCATCCCTCGGATAACAGTTTGAAAAGGCTAATTAGGATCCTTGACACTAAAGATATTGAATGTTCTTATCAAACTGTGCAACTGGATCCTGATAAGAAGCCACGAGGTAGTGAAAGTTTCGAGACAGCGAGGGGGAAGGGCGGAAAAATGGCGGATTCAGCTGGCAAATTCCCTGCTGGTGCCAAGCCAAAGTCAATATCTCCAGCCAAGCTTAAAGGGGCAGCACCAGATTGGGAGAAAATTCTATCACAGTTTCAAAGCTCTATGGAAGCAGGCCAGCAGAAACAAATAGAAGCAATTGAGAAATTTCAAAATCTGCATCAAGAGGATATGAAGCAAATGCGAAAGTCCATAGATCATTTAGGGGTTCAAGTTAAAGAGCTGCAAGTTAGAGTGGATAAGGTGGAAAAACTCCAGGTGAAGGATGAAAAAAGTTTTGAAAAGTATGAAATGAAATTTAATGAGATGGAAATACAGATGATTAACATGCAAGACAGGCAACGTCGTTCCAACATTCGGATCAGAGGCTTCCCCATGGAGATGGGGGAGACTGGATATAAGTTAAGAGGCAGTATTTTGGAATGGATGAATGAAGCTGTCTCTGGAGAAACAATTTTTTGGGATGATATGGACATTGAGATTGTGCATAGAGTGGGAGCATTAAGGCGTGGTATGACATCCAGAGATGTTGTACTGAAATTTGCAAATTTATACAAGAAGGATGTCTTCATGAAAGAGATTAGAAAGAAAGGTCAAGTAGCTTTCAAGGGGGCTACTTTGCAAATCTACAATGATCTTTGTCAGCAAACAATAAAGTGGAGGCGAAGTGTTAAACCGTGTACAGCAGTCTTGATCAGAAAGGGATTACAATACAATTGGGGTTACCCAGTTTTTCTTACTTTTGTGTGGAACAGTAAGAGATACAAGATCTCATCATGTGATCAAGGCATGGGCCTGCTGGGAGAGTTGGGGCTTCATGATGATGCGGAGGGTCCAGAATCGATGGGTCAACTGGAAGAAGAAGGAGCCAGTGGAGAAATTGTATAAGAGGTCGTTTCAACACGAGAAGAAAAAAGAAATAGAAAATGTTTTATAAAGAAGTTATCCGGGAGGGAATGAGGGGCTGCTGTTCGGGCTGGTGATGGGTCCTTCCCCCCCCCCCCTGGGATAGGTGGGTAGGTTTAGGGTGGGGCAAGTTGCCCTGGCTAAGCAGGGGGGATAGTTTAGATGAATGTGGGGGTGGGTTAAGGGGTATGTTATTGTGTATTATTTTCACCTTTGGGGACCAAAAAAGAAAAAATGTTGTTAATAGATGGATTATAAGTTAAGAATTTCAACTTTAAATGTTAAGGGGCTAGGTTCAGTTACTAAGAGAAGGCGAATAGAAGCACTTCTTAAAAAGGATAAGGCAGATATTATATTCTTGCAAGAAACGCACCAGGCAAGGAAAGGAGTCAATGAATTGAAATTGAGGTGGTCTAGAATATATGAGATAGCATGTGGATCATCTAAATCGCGAGGAGTAGCAATTATAATTTCAAAGAATTGTGGTTTTAATGTTCTAAAGGTGAAAAAGGATGATACAGGTAGATATATTATAATGTATGGGACCTTGGGAGGGGAAGAATATGTTATTGTTAATGTTTATGCTCCCAATCAAAATCAAGGAGAATTTTATCAACATGTGTTTAAAGAAATGGGTAATTTTCAAAATCAAAGGGTTATTATGGCTGGGGACTTTAACATGGTATTGGATAGAAGAAAAGACAAATCCAATCCGACGAGAGAAGATCAGAGAAATAATCTAACGATCTTGAATAAGTTAATTAGTAAGGAAGGGTTGCTAGATGTTTGGAGAGGGGTCAAGGGGAATGAGGAAAGATATACATTTTACTCATCAGCAAATAAGAATTATTCTAGGATAGATTTTATTTTTGTGTCCAGGACACTGTTTTCAAGGGTCCTGGGCACAGAGATAGGAGTGATAAAAGTTACAGATCATGCTTTGGTTAACATGGATTTGAAGATACATAAGGATTATAGAGAAGCGAAAAGATGGAGATTGAATTGTAATATTTTTCGTTATAAACATTTAACAGAGAAAATAGAGAAGGAATTGAGGGAAATTTGGGAATTTAATCAAACAGAAGAATGTACTGAAGCGATAATATGGGATACAATGAAGAGTGTAATGAGAGGAATAGGATTGAGAGAGGCAATAAATTTGAGGAAACAACAAGAAGTTTTTTATCAAAAGCTAGAGGGGGAGATTAGGGATTTGGAAAAGAAGTATTTAGAGAAGAGGGATAAAATATTTTTGCAGAATTACAGGGTAAAAGGAAAGAATTGGAGAATAAAGAACTGGACAGGGTACAAAGGAATTTGATTTACACAAAAAGGGAGTATTTTGAGAATAGTAATAAAAACTCTAAAATGTTGGCTAGATTAGCACAAAAAAAAAAAGAAAAAAGCTTAGTGGGGATGATTAAAGATAAGAGGGGTAAAGAATATAATCTAGTAAAGGATAAATTGAAAATTTTTCATGAATATTACACGGAGTTATATAAGGCAGGAAAATGGTCGGAAGCTGAGAGTAGAAGATATATCGAGAAAAATTTAAAAATAAAAATCCAGGATGAAGATAGAGAGAAAATGGAGCAACCATTCACAGAAATTGAAATAGAAAGTGCTATAAATAAATTAAAACAGGGGAAAACGCCAGGACTGGATGGTCTGGGGGCGGAATATTATAAAGTCTTTAAAAAAATGTTAATTCCGAAGTTAAAACGGTTGTTTAATGATATTTTACAGGGGGGAGAGATCCCCCCGTCATGGAAACAGTCCTTGACCATTTTAATCCCGAAACCAAGAAAGGATTTAGCAGAACCAGGTTCTTATAGACCAATATCATTAATTAATCAAGATGCTAAACTATTGACAGCAATTTTAGCTAGAAGAATGAATAGTTTTCTAAATAAGTATATAGGGATAGATCAATGTGGGTTTATTCAAGGAAGACAAATGGCAGATTTAACAAGAAGGGTTCTGAATATAATTTATTTAATAAAGAAAAATAATTTGAAAGCGGGGGTTCTTGCATTGGATATTTTTAAAGCCTTTGATTGTGTGGAATGGCCTGCATTAAAGATGTTAATAAAAACTATGGGGTTTGGAGAAAAATTTATAGGTATTACTAACCAATTATATACTCATAATGTCACGCCGGTAATTGTAAACGATGGAATAACAGAAACTATTAGCCTAGGCCGGGGAACTAGACAGGGTTGTCCCCTTTCCCCAGTATTATTTGTGTTAGTTATGGAATTGTTAGCGAATTCGATAAGACAGGAGAAGAAATTATTGGGGATAGGAATAGAGACCAAATGTAAGATAAACCTTTTTGCAGATGATATCTTGTTAACATTAGAACGGCCTATAGAAAATTGGGATTGGATAGAGAAACATTTAGATGAATTTAGAGAAGTAACAGGGTTAAAAGTTAATTGGGATAAATCGGAGATAATGACATTTAATTATAGTAAACTGGAGGAAAGGGGATTTAAACAAAGGGGAGTGGATATAAAGATAAAAAATATAATTAAATATTTAGGTATTGATATATTAAAAGATTTGGATAAAATAGGGGAATGTAATTTTAAAAAATTAAAAGATGAAGTTAAAAATCAAATAGAGGATTATAAAAAATTGGGATTATCGTGGTTTGGTAGGATAGCTTTGATTAAAATGAAGATTTTACCGAAGTTTAATTTTTTATTTAGAATGATACCATATAAGATATCAGAGAAAGAAATTAAAGAGTGGCAAGTAATGTTAAATAGCTATTGTAATGGGGGGAAAAAATCAAGGATTACTAAGAATAGATGGTATAAAGCTCAAAAAATAGGGGGACTTGGTCTCCCTAATTTAAAATGGTATTATATAGCTAATCAACTTAGATATATCATGGATATTATTGTTAGAAAAGATTTTATGTGGTGGGAAATAGAAGCATTTGAATTGGGTAATAGGGTGGATAAATTCTTATTTACAAAACAAGGACATATTATGACAAAAAGATTAGAAAATCCCTTTTTAAAAAATATGTTAGAAATTTGGGGTAGAAATAAGGAAATATTTTTACCAGGTATATCCCCGCTTACTCCAGTGGTGGTTATGGAAGATTTTCCCGAGAATGTTAGACATTTAGAACGAATTTTTAGAGAGAAAAAGGTGATAACTTTAATGGATTGGCTGGAAAAAATGGAGACAAGACAGCAAATAATTGATAGGGTTGGGGCAGGAAGAATTTCTTGGTTAAATTTAATTCAATTAGTACAATGGGGTAAGAAATGGAAGAGGAGACATGAGCATGAAAGGGATTTCACTGCATTTGAGCAGGTGGTTATGTCTAGAGAACTTGTAGAAGGAAATGCATCAGCTAGGGGTCTTACAAAGATGTTATATAAAATGTTGCAGAAATCAGAAGAGCAAGCAGAAAATCTTAAAATAGTTTGGGATACAGAGTTTGAAGAGGAAATATCAAAGGATGAGTGGAATAAGATTTGGGATAGGCGAATATTGAAAAATATGTCTATAAGAATTAAAGAGAATTTTTATAAGCTAATTTGGAGATGGTATTTGACCCCAGTGAGATTAAATAGAATAGATAATAAATGTTCTCCAATGTGTTGGCGAGGATGTCAGGAATTGGGTACATATGCTCATATGTGGTGGAGTTGTAAAAATGTAATGGATTTTTGGAAAATGATTTTTGAGGAAATATCAGAAATTGTTGGAGTTGATTTAGAGGTATGCCCTAAACTAGCTTTGCTAACAATAACGGAAAGGTGATCGGTTCACAAAATGTTAAAGAATTAATCATAAATTTGTTAACGGCAGGTAGACTAATGATAGCAAGGAAATGGAAAATCCAGCAAGTTTTCACTATTACTGAATGGTATAAGGAAGTATGGGATATGGCTTTGAATGATATGTTGACTTGTAATATTAAATGCAAAAGGGGTCAATTAAAGAAAAATAATTTTAAGGATATTTGGGGTTTATTTTTGGAATATGTGTTTAAAAGGGGGAAAGGGAGTTTACCCTGTCAAGATATATTGTATTTTTGGAATAATGAACAATTATAGAGTTATTGGATTGTTTGGTCCCATGGTGATGGGAGCACAATATTAGTTATGTGTGTATGTTATTTTCTTTGTATTGTTTTAAAATTTAATAAAATATTGAAAAGAAAAAAAAAAAAAGGAATATACAGGCAGGACTGTGTGCATGTGCTGTTGTGACATGTATCACATTCACCAGCTGTGGCACATTGTTTACACATGGAAGGAACAGAATGGCTGGTAAACAAGTTTGTTATGTCTTTCTATGAATCTCGTGCTTTCGCAGGGGTTACTAGAGTGTATGGGAAACAGTATGAGCCTGTCACATGGTTTGTATGTTCTGGTGACGTACTGACTTGTTTTTCAGTCTGAAGCCATTTTAGAGAGATGCTGAACTTCTCTCTTTCTCTCTTGTCTTCTGACTAGTGCTTGCTGGACTAATGCAATCATGTAACGTCTTTGTTGAGTGGAGTAAACCTCAACTTGCTCCACTGGATTAAATGCTTGCTATGCATTGTACTCTGCACATGGACTGTAACTAGGAAATGTATACTCTGTAGCATATACTTTGCTATTCAAATAAACAGGTAGCTAAATAGACCTGTGGAGTTTACAGAGTTATTTCCTTGCTACTTAAAGTAATCTGCAAATGGAGCAAGCTGGGCTGGTGTCAGATTACAGGGAGCTGGCTGACAACCGAAATGCTGGAAAGCTGCGCAGGGAGAGGGGGAGAAGGATCTGAACTTCTGTGTGTGGATTTATGGGCGTCTGCACACAGGAATAGAATTTTAAATCTTCCATCTCACACACGCGAGGCACTCTGCTTTTCCTCACGCCCTTTCAGGGCCATGGGCCCAGAATTCGGAACCAGCGGGACCAGTGCCAGAACCGAACGGAACCAGTTCGGGACCAGGCTGAGGGTCAGCGCCAGCAGCAGCAGCGGGACCTGTTTTCCAACAGCTGTGTCAACAACTTCAACTCCGGGACTGCAGTGATTTATGGCAGAGGAGGACACGGACATCAAGGCAGAAATCTCCTGGGCCGTCGTCCGGTAAGGAAGGGGAAGAGTGGGAGGTGTTCGCTGGGAGCTTGCAGGCTCTGTTCAAAGCCGAAAGCTCAGAGAGCGAGGCCGAGAGTTCTGGCGGGGAAGAGGTGGAAATTCCCCCTGTTCCCGGAATGGCGGCAGCACCAGCTCTAAACCCACAGATAGTGGAAAAGCTATCTGGCTCGAACTATGCATTATGGAGCTTCCAGATACAGCATTATTTAACTCATGCAGGGCTCTGGAATGTTGTAATACAGGATGCAGTTGCCGTGGGAGACCAAGCTTATAATGAATGGAAAGAACGAGACAAAAAAGCAAAAGCAATTCTTTGCTTATTTGTTGAAAATTCGCAGGTGCCATTTATTCAGTTTTTGGAAACAGCAAAGCAGATCTGGGAAACCCTACAAAATATGTACCAGATGCAAACAGCAGGTAGTAGGATCATACTTGCACGTAAGCTGTACAAGTTGAGCTTGCAGCCAGGTGGATCTATGCCAGAACATCTAAGCATAATTCGGGACATGTTTAACAGGCTTAGAGCACAGGGGATGCAAATTGAACCCCTTCATCAAGTCTCTATTCTGTTATCCAGTCTGGACTCTTCATATGATACAATTGTAACATTGATGGAGGGGCAACCAGATCAGAACCTGACGATGGAGTATGTGTCAGGCAAGCTTCTCTCTGAGTGGGAGAAACAGCAAGGGAAGAAAAACAATGCTCGACGTAAATCAGCAGACAGCTCGGCTGACGCGGGGCACAGCCAAGCTGGGAATTACTATAAGCTGGGAGTTACCCAGGCTACAGCTTTGAAAGTAAAGAAATGTTTTTCTTGTGGATCTACTTCGCATCTTAAAAAAGACTGTAAGGGCAAGAAGAAGAAAAAACCCAAACAGGAAGCTACCAGTACACCTGAGGAGGCATTTAAAACGGGCAAAAGTTTAATTGCTAGGGTGGGAGTTTCTGATTGCAACCTTTGGATTTTGGTGATTTGCAGAATTCTCTGTATGTTATAAATCCATTTGTAACACATGATGAGAGGGCAAAGTATGTGAATTGTAAACCCCATGACAATTGTGTGCATATTTTCCATAAACGTTTCGGGCATGCCAACTACAGAAGCATAGAGAAAATGCCAGGTCTGTGTGAGGGTATGAAAATGAAACCTTGTTCCAAGTATGTGGAATGTGAAGTATGCAGTACAGCAAAGTCACACAGATCTAACATTCAGAAACACAGTGATAGAGTTAGCACAAGAATATTTGAGCTGATACACTCTGATGTTGCTGGACCATTTGAAGATAGCTATGGGGGAAATAGGTACTATATGACACTTGTGGATGATTTTTCTCGATTTGGTTTTGTTTATCTTCTGCAGCATAAGTCTCAGGTTCAAGAGAGATTTGCATCATTTGTTAAATGGGTTGGGAACAGATATAAACAATATCCAAAGTGAGGGCATTGGGCACAGAGTCACGGCCCAAAACTCACATGGTGTAGCTGACAATCACAACAGAACACTCCAGGAAATGATGAGGGCTCAATTAGCTGACTCACAGGTGGGAAACCGTTTCTGGGGGGATGCACCGTCAAATGCCAATTACCTGCTGAACAGGTTACCCAATACCACAACTGGGAAAACTCCATATGAAATGTTTCATAGGAGGAAACCGAAGATAGCACACGTGCGCATTTTTGGGTGTAAATGTTTTGTTCATATACAGGCTCAAAACAGAACAAAGCTATCTCCAAGAAGCTTTGAATGTTTTCTGCTGGGGTGTGATGCACAAACAAAAGGGTACAGGTTGTGGTCACCACACCACAACAAGGTAATTCTGAGCAGGGATGTGATTTTTCAAGAGCAAACAAATGACCAGAAACAGCTGGTGGAATTGCCAATGCATGCAATGTCTGAAACACAGCAGGAAGCTTCTGGGACAGAACAAGCCACTGGGCAGATATCTGGGGAGCAGGAGGGAGGTGAACAATCTCTTAGGCGTTCAACCCGAGAACGCAAAACACCTGTTAGATATCAGGATGAATTCCAAAGTGGGAAAACTGTTGTACATAAAGCTCTCAAAATAGCTTTAGAACCACAAAGTTTTGAGGAAATTCAAAGCATGGAACCAAGTGAAGAATGATTGGTTTGAGGCCATGCAGGATGAAATCAATGCAATGCATGATAACAAAACATGGAGTCTAGTATCTTTGCCTGTGGGGCGCAAAGCCATCACCTGTAAATGGGTGTACAAGGTGAAGACAAATCACCAGGGGTAGGTGGAGAGATACAGAGCAAGGCTCGTTGCCAGAGGGTTTGCACAAAAACATGGGGTAGATTTTGATTCCGTGTTTGCACCAACAACAAGGTATGCTACTGTCAGACTGTTGTTGAAATTGGCAGCACAAAGAAAAATGATGGCATTTCATTTTGATGTAAAAATTGCTTTTCTGTATGGTGAATTACAAGAGGAAATCTACATGCAGCAACCAAAAGGTTTTGTAGAAAATCCCAGTCTTGTATGTCGTCTGAACAAGTCCATATATGGGTTAAAACAAGCAGCTCGATGCTGGAACCAAAAACTGGACAGAGTTTTGATTAGTTTGGGATTCAAACAAAGCAAGGCTGATCACTGTCTGTATACAAATCACACAGAACAGGGAAACTGGGTGTATTTGTTGGTCTTTGTTGATGATATATTGCTGGTAACACAATCAGTAAGTCAAAAAGACAAAATTGCAAGCACACTTTGAACTGAAAGATCTAGGTTTGGTACAACACTATCTTGGAATGCAATTATCTCAAGATGAAGAAGGTTCTTTCATGGTTGAACAAAGTGGAAAAATTCAGAAATTGCTGGAAATTCATGGGTTGGAGAATTGTAACCCAGTTACCACTCCAATGACTCTTGAATACCAGAAACACACAGATAACACTGAATTTGAAGATATTGGAAAATATCAGAGTGTTATTGGAAGCCTGCTAGATTTGGCAAATGTGAGTAGGCCAGACATCAGCAATGCTGTAAACATACTTAGCAGGAAATGCTGGAAATGCTGGAAAGCTGCGCAGGGAGAGGGGGAGAAGGATCTGAACTTCTGTGTGTGGATTTATGGGCGTCTGCACACAGGAATAGGATTTTAAATCTTCCACCTCACACACGCGAAGCACTCTGCTTTTCCTCACGCCCTTTCATGTGCTCCTGAAAAAGTTACGTTTCCGTACACGTGCAGGCCAAATTCTGCACACAGGAAAGAGAAATAACTGCAACCTGTTATGAAGTGGGAAAAGTTAAACATGTTGACACCACCTCCCTTATTAAGCACAACTTCAACATGGCATTTTTACTACCACTCTGCATAAATTTATTTTGCTTTTTTTTTTTGGAATTTTTTTTATTGCAGCCACTTCTCTAGCTTCCAGGAATTCAGAAGGCATTGCCCATGTACTTTCTTTGCTGCCATAAGGGCTAGAACCTTGCTTAATTAAAATTAGAATGATAAAACGTGGATGTAGATATTAAAAAGAACATAATGAGAAATGCATGCAGCTGTTGATGAAAACAGCAGGCATATGTAACACAGCTTACTTTGGGTCTCTGGCATCATTGCGCTGGGCATTCCCCAGCCTCTTCTGCACAGCATTGGTTGCTGCTGGCCAGGGTCAAGAAAGACACTCAGCATAGTGACCCCAGGACACAAGGTAAGTTTTACTAGATGTGACAGAGGAGGAGAAGGACATGTGGCTGCCCTTTTCAGTGGCAGTTGCATCTTTTTTATTATTATTATTGTAAGACCTAGATCCACCCTTAGGAAACTGACTTTGGCACTCAATACCACATTCTTTGCTTTTCCTCCATGTTCCCAGAGCATCCACAGCATAGACACAGCCCTATATATAGACCTCTACTATTATCAGAAAATAAAGCTCAAACATTCTGCACCCAAGGTGGCTCAAATTCTGCACAAGTGACAGGAGCCAAGTACAGAGGGCAAATAGATCAAGACATTTACAACAGGGAAATCCAGATTCTGCAGCCTCATGAGAGATAACGAAAGGGAGGAGATTAAAAGAGAGGCTTTCACAAGGATGTGGGGGTGGGTGGGGGTGGCAGAGAGGGAACCCTTCTCATTAAAGAGAAAGGATTCACTGGTTGCACTCTGCTTATTATTTTGCAACGTTTTATAAATGGAGCCTCATTTCCCAAAGCCTGAGAAAGCTTTGTAAACCCCACCTTTAATTAATGCAATTGTGATTGTTGTTCCTACTACTACTACTTCTTCTTCTTATATAAAGTTTGTGGGGTTTTTTAAATGGCATTGTGTATATTCATGGCTATGGGCTTCTTCTGGAATCCTGAGGTTCCAGATGGTCTACAATTCAACAGACATTTTCGAACCCACCAACAAGCGGCATCAAAATCTAAGACAACAGCTGGGTGGCACTCACATTTCTGCAAGAAAGACTCCCCGTAGAGTTGCTTGGTCTCTTTTGGGAGCCGCTCCCAGATGCTACTGAAGTTGTCACGCAAAATTCTGTCATTTGTGATGTTAGTTTGGAAGTAGCCTGGTTCTATTATACACACCTTCACTCCAAAGTGGTAGGTTTCAATCCTGAAAGGACAATGAATGAAGAGCAGGATCATGTACCACAGCCCTTGAGATACAGAGATGTTCTCAATGGCTGGCTTCACACGACACAACAAGCAACGGTTGGTTCTGTCGTTTGTTCACCGTGTCGTGTGAACCCAGTCATGATGACCAACCATTGTGACTTATCGTGTTTGTCAACCACAATAAGACACAGTGGTCTGTTCTAGGGTTTGCTTGTACCACGATGGCTTGTCGTGTCATCCGAACCCGAACGACATGACCCCATCATGGTACAAGCTCTAGAACAAGTGAGCTGCTTGGCCAAGAATGGCCGTTGCTACTCTTGCAAAGCAGGCAGCCACAGAGCATGGCTGACAGCTGCCCCCAAAGTGCCCAAACGGCACGAGGAGGCAGCTGTCAGAGGCTTCTCTGGCCTCTGCGCTGCACCACCCCTGAGCGGATCGAGCACCCCTGCCTCCTGCCTGAGAGTAGACCTCTCAGGCAGGAGTCTGTGATCCACTCAGCGCCGCTGCCCTGTCCTTGGGGCAGTGGCTCCGAGTGGATCAGGTACCCCCACAACCTCCTGCCTCCTCCTTGAGAGTAGACCTCTAGAGGAGGAGGAGGAGGAGATCTGCTCAGGGGCGGCAAGGATGAGCCAGTGGGGCAGCCAGGGTGCTTCTCTCTGTCATCAGCACAGGCATGCCGATGACAGAGAAGGGCTTCCCCCTCCGCTCTGTGAGCCTCCTGCCTGAGAGGTTTACTCTCTGAGTAAACCTCTCAGGCAGGAAGCAGTGATCTGCTCTCCACTGCTGCTCTGTTCACAGAGCAGTGGCAGAGAGTGGAACTGGCAACCCTGACTCCTGCCTGAGCGTAGATCTCTTGAGGAGGTGGTGAGAGGCTCCCCCTCCCGCCTCCCCACTGTGCTTCAGGGCATGAGCCCTGTTTGCGCAACAAGGAGTCCTTGACAGTGCGGCGAGCTGAAATAGAACAGGCTCGTGATCGGGGCTGTCAAAAAGAGGAGCCTCGTTCCTCCCCGTGGGGTCCCCTGGGACACCATGGGGAGGAATGAGGGGGAAAGAGGGGGAGGGAGGGAAGTAACCATGGTAAGACTGATTGTCTGTTGGACTCATTGTGCTTGCTTCATGGGTTCCGGCAAACAATCGTGGTAACTTACAATTGTTGCCGTGTCATGCAAACCTGCCCAGTGTCTTGAAACACAAGATAAGAATAGGCCGACTAGGGGCTATTTAGTCCAGCAACCAATTATTACCCAGAGGTTCCCTCTCTCAATCTGGAGGTGCTACTGAGCCAATGACCATTGATTGGCCATATCCTCCATGCTCCCCCAAGTAATATACCTTAAGAGCACGCAATCTCTCATCCAGTTACACTGGAGTGGGTAGAAGCAGCATAATGCTTCAAGATTATTTTTTAATTTATTTATCACATTTGTTAATCACCCTTCTGGCCGATTTTTTATTCATTTATTACATTTGTTAATCGCCCATCTCGTACTAGTACGAGATTTGCTAATACAAATTAGTGCAAGTAGAGCAAAATTCTGGTTAAAAATAAAAAATAAAAATCCAACTCTGTCAATGGGTGGATGACGGAACAAAAGACACTTGACAATCGGTGAAACCCAGATAGAACGGATGTAACAAAATCTGTACATCCCTACCTGGGAGTAAGTCTAAATGAAGTCAATCTGACTTACTCCTGAGGAGACATGCATAGGGTTGCACTGTAAGATGCCTACAGCAGTATTTTAAAGGAATAAAAATTATTGTAATAATAATTGTAATTATTATTATAAATAATTGTAACAACAACAACAACAACAACAATGTCATAGTAATAAAATTGTTCTGTTAGTCCACATTACTCAAACCAAGGTAACTGCAACCACAGTAACTATTTAGAATTCCCAAACCATGCCATTTCGCCCCTATCCAGCTGTCCATAAACCCACTCGCCAGCTCTCCGAGGACAAGCACTCTTGGCCCTCTGCAGAGCAGCATACATATCTCCTCTACAGTATTCACATTCACACAAAAAAGCCCATCTAGTAAAAAATGCAGGGTGGGCTCCTCCCACCCTCCACTTCATGATTGGAAGCCTCAGAGTTCAGGGGTTTCGGATCATCGAGGGCGCAATCAATAGGATTGCACCCTAAAAGACTAAACATTATGTGTAGCAGAACTACAATTCTATGCATACTTGCTGGCGAGTAAACTCCATTGAACTCAGTGCTGCTTACTTCTGAGTAAACATGCATAGCCTGAAGAGCATTTGTTTAATAAAGACTTTTCTTGAAGCAGCTGAAATTAAGTTTTTAGTTATGCATGTCTCCTCAGGAGTAAGTCAGATTGACTTCATTTAGACTTACTCCCAGGTAGGGATGTACAGATTTTGTTACATCCGTTCTATCTGGGTTTCACCGATTGTCAAGTGTCTTTTGTTCCGTCATCCACCCATTGACAGAGTTGGATTTTTATTTTTTATTTTTTTAATTAAAAATGCAGACAAAGAAGATTTACCATTTAAACTGCTACTCTAAAGCAGGAACCCCGGAACACAAAAATATCCATCCTGATTGATTCTTTTCCTCTTTTATTCCTATTTATTTTCCTCACACCCTCCTTTATTTCTATTTCTTTATTCTTGGTGTTTATTCCCTCACAGTTCGGGCCAGTAGTTTTGAAATGTTAGGACTGGAGATGTTTCCTGCTGCCCCCCCTTAGCAACTGCAAAGGTTGCAGAGCGAGAAAGAGGATCAAGTTCCACCCTCCATCTTCAAATCTTTTATAGTTTTTCTAATCCACCCAGAGAATGTCTGTCATTGGGCAGATTAAAAAGATAGTATGTGGAGAAAGCCTGAGCACACACACAGTGACATAAACCCTGACACAGTTTTCCCTTGGTAACCACACATAGTTTCCCCTTGGCAACCCCTGTCTGCATAATCCTCACCCGGGGGACAGGAGATGCAGGTCTGGCCAGACAGGTAATATGTGACTCCATCTACATATCCTCAATGGGGCACATCCGCCCTAATCCACAAGAAGCAGCATGGACCATCAGGAAGTGAAGGGCAGTCTCAAAGAGCTGCGGAAGTATTCGCACCAGTAAATCCAAGCCGCCACCTCCCCCCCCCCCGCAGGAATAAGCCCACCTGATCAGAAGGGGGCAAGAATAAGCCAACCTGATCAGCAGGGGGCGGGAAGGGGGAGGACGGGGTAGAAAACCCCTCTGCCAACCCGAAAAGGGTTGTTGGGAACACGGGACGGGTCGTCATCCACCAACCCTAGCTCAGGCTAGATCAAGCAGCTTCTTTCCGCGAGTGCGAACGGGCTCGGAGTCAGGCTAGGCAGACTGCTACGTAAACTCCGTAAGTGTAAAGTCTCTGATGCGAGGATACTGTTACTGAAATACGCTAAGCCTGTAAAGTGAAAGCTTCCGCTTTCCCAGGTCACGACCTGGTTTTGTTTATGTTGTAGTATTCCTGGAAGTCTACTAGTTCCGCTCCATTAATAAAAGTCTATTCTTTGATCTAATATGGTTGCCAGTGATATTTTAGGTCGCGGTTTGGGGTTAAATCGCTCGATATCCCTTTGAAGGGCAATATCTCAGTGCCGGTTAACTCGTTAAGTGCCGAACCCGCGCAGGAGACCCGGTTGCTGGTCTTCCACATAATAAATAAATAAAGCCTTGCTTTTAATCCGTTTACTCAGGTTGTTTGTCTTAGCTAAGGTAACTGAACATTCCCCATGAGAGTTCAGCTTACTGGATCTTCGCCACACCTTTTGAATTTGAGTGAATCTCTCACAATCAACAGTGGCACAACTTTAAAACCGGGATGGGGAACCTGTTGTTGTTGTTGTTGTCAAGGGCCATATTCCCTCAGGCAGAGAGAGTAGGGAATCTGTTGGAGGCTGCATTCCCCTCTCTTCCTGAGATGCCTTTTCCCTCTCCTCTTTCCTTCCCTGCCCATAGATTTCATAGATCATAGAGTTAGAAGGAGCCTACAAGGCTATCGAGTCCAACCCGCTGCTCAATGCAGGAAACTGGAGGAGGGGTCTCCCAAAACTGCCTGAAATGAGACCGAGGGCCACAAGTTGCCCAACCCTGCTTTTAGAGCCTCTGCAGGTCATTATTGCCTTAAGGCACAATCCTATGCTGGGAGTTGCCTTAATCCTATAATAATAGCAAGCCAGGAGAATAATTTTGTGGCACTGCTATCTACTCTTAACCTGGTTAAGAGTATGAATGGGTACTTTAAGGTGAAAACCACGCACAAAAGGAGGACCCGATTCTGAAGTTGTAAACCTGCTTGATACAGAAAAGTTACAGTACTCTGGCCAGCAATCCTTTTTTAAATTAGGACTGCAAGTTCTAAGGCAGGAGTGGGGAACCTCTGGCCCTCCAGATGTTGTTAGACTCCCAACTCCCATCAGCCTCAGCCAGCATGGCCAATACTGAGGGATGTATTTTATATTTTCTGTTGTTCCCCGCCTCGATCTAGATGGAGAGGCGGGTAATAAATAAAATATGATGATGATGATGATGATGATGATGATGATGATGATGATGATGATGGGGGTTGTAGGCCAACAACATCTGGAGGGCCACAAGTTGTCCCCTGTTCTAAGGAGGAGGCAGAACTGCTGCTGCTATGGGCAGTCCAAGATAAAAGATCTCAGTCCAAGCTGAAAGAAGCTCAGCATCGACACAAAACAACCACCACAACAATTTGGGTTGGATCCAGATTCAGTGGGTCTCCTCTAAATATGACTAAATCCAGTAAGAGCTACTTCTCCTGCATGGAGGAATTTATTGGGAAAGCACAGCATCAACAGTGTCCTGCAGGTAAAAGGCCCAAGTTATCACAGCATTTAAGCTATACATGTGACACTAGACATCCAATTCATTTGTTTCCCAGAAATGCATTAGCCCCCAAACCTGTTTCCAGTGCTAAGGCTGAAGCAGTACAGCAGGGGAGGCAATCTGGTGCCCTCCAGATGTTTTTGGACTACAACTCCCTATATGAGTGCTATACAAACATGATTAAAAGCACGGCAGTCACCCTGGAGCTGGCTTTTATAGCATTTCCTGGCATGCTTGTTTTTATACCATTTTGTGGTATTTGTACAAAGACTCCCTTCCCCTCAGGCAAAAAGGGGTTGCCACCAATACTACGAGGAAGGCAGGCACTCACAGCCATTACCTGAGACTGTCGGAGAAGGCCTCTACCCCATATTTTGAAGGGCAGTAGCCGCCACCAAATAGGGATATTCGTCCCATTATGCTGGCAGTGTTGACAATCCTCCCCTTGGCTTTTCTCACCAAAGGCAGCATGTGTATGGTCACATCAACCAGACCAAGAAGGTTGATGTCTATGATCTTCTTGAAATCCTCCTTGGTCAGCCACTCACTGGGGGCCACTGGGACCGAAATGCCGGCATTGTTCACCAATCCCCACAGCCCTGTCGGAAAAAGGACAGGAGAGATCAGGGGTACAATAAGAGCCCCATCACTGCACACAACCTTCTTGAGCACACCCTCATTAGTCAAAGCACAGATGATCTAGAAACACTGAAGAATACAAACTGTCCAAAATGTTTTGGTGCCCGAGGTAAAAAAAAAATTCCAAATGGCACCCCACATGGAGGTAAAAATATGATGACTAGACTACGTAGCTGCTAGTATCCTGCCGCCTTGTAATAGTACCCCCCACCTTTTTTTGTACCTCAACCTTGCAGTTCCCTGGAACTTTGCAAAGTAATGAGGGGAAGGTAGGTCAGCTTTGACCAACACAAGAACAAAATGTAGCATATTCCCTCAGAATAAGAGACAGTGTGGCGGCTAGAGCAGGGGTCTCCAACCTTTTTGGGCCCATGGTCACATTCAGCAATTCGAGAAAATGCCCTGGACACCACCACAACATGGCTGCCATTGGAGGCATGGCTAGTCATAAAGGAAAAGTAACCTGCCCAAAACTGAGTACAAGGCAGAGGTGGGGTCTGAGCCCCAACACACAAAACAGTTTTCTAAACTAACAGAAACTTATGTCATAGGGGGAAAAAAACTCTTTTTCTCCCCCACCCCATGCTGCCCAACTCATTCCCCCCACATCTCTTTCACCCGGCTCTCCACACACATACACATGTTCTCTCTCTCTCACGCACGCGCACACACCCTCCCTTCCCCTCACCCCAAGTACACGAAAAACCACACTCACTCTCTTTCAGGAGCCCTCCATTCTCTTTCAGGAACCACCACTGGATCACCCTTAAATGCTCTCTCCCCCCCCTCACACACATGCAGCCCCCTTCCATTCAGACATACAGTGGCAGAACCCTCCCCAACCCGCTGCAGCTGGCTTCCTCAGCCCCCCAATGGCTTCCTGTTGCTCCCCCCCCGCTGGCTTCCATGAATCCCCCCCACTGGCTTACTGCTGCCCTTCCCAGCCCCCACCACAGGGGTCCCTTTCACTCGCCCCTTCTTTTTCTTGGTGGCTGGGCATGCTGCAGAGGAAAGCATCGGCCTGTGGCCACCCGCCCTCTTCACTTCTTAGGAATCTCTCAGGGCTCCATCATGTAGCCCAGAGGCATTCCGGGGAAATGAAGAGGGCAGCAGCTGGAGGCCCTCACTTTGCCTGGAAGCAACCCCACCGGCCAGTAAGCTTTAAAAAAAATTAAAAATTAAAAAAAGATAAAAGGGCTAAGGTACCTCGGCAGACACCAAGAAAGGCGTCTGGGGGTGCATTGGTGTCTGCAGGCACCATCTTGCCTAAACCCAGGTTCGAGTGTCAGGCTAGCCTAGGACTGGGGAGACTCAGATTCAATTCTCCTCTCAGTCATGAAGCTGACTGGATGACCTTGGGGCTGTCACGATCTCTCAGCATACCTCACAGGGTTGCTGTGAGGATAAAATGGGGGTGGGGGAGCAGAGACATGCACACTGCCTTGAGCTCCTTGGAGAAGAGGCAAGGTATAAATATAATTGTCCCTTCTAATAGTGAACTTGGGTGGTCAAGTTCCTATCACTTTGAAATTGGAACAGGGCCACTCAAAAATAGGTTTCTACACACTCGGGGGGGGGGGGACTCATGAACTCAGCCTTCTCCAACCTGGTGCCCTCCAGGTACGAAACAAACGACTCTCTAGGGTGCTTGGCCAGGCAGAATCTGGTCCCCATGGCTCAAGAAGTTAGCCATCCCTCTGCAACTCTTCCTTGGCCTGGTTCATACATACAGTGGGTCTTTCGGGGCCATGTGAAAGCTGCCACCACCACTGTGCAGTGCTGCAGTGCTGTGTAGAGCTTTGAACTACAATTCCTATCAGCCCCAGCCATGCTGGGCGATGTAGCTTAAAACATTGTAAAAATGCCTAGAGAAATATATTTTATGAGGCATTTAATAAACAAACATCTGGACAGCAGCAGGTTGGATAAGACTGCCTTAAGTGTATTCATTTATTTCATTTCATTCATCACATTTCTATATCACCCAAGAGCCAAAGCTCTCTCTATAACAGTGTTCTCCAACCTTGGATCATGGTTGGGACACTGGCTGGGGCATGCTGGGAGTTGTAGGCCAAAAACATCTGGGGACCCAAGGTTGGAGAACACTGCTCTATAAAGTTGCTAATTAAAAGGAAAAAAGGGCACAATCCTACTCATGCTGGCTGAGGAATGCTGGGAGTTGTAGGACTTTCTGTCTAAACATGCATAGGATTGTAGCCTAAATGTAAGGACCCCACCCCACCCCCAAATGGGGGAATTCATTTTCAGAGAAGCTCTCAGGGGGGCTGCTTTCCAATGGTGGGTGGGGGCCAAAAATACCAGCATATTTTAGTTTAAAGCTCAAGTAACTAAGCCTCAGGAGAGGCATCTCAATCTTTTAGAATGGGGGGAAATGTGCAAAAGCCAGGAAATCACCAACCAATCATTGGTCAGGGGGAAAGGGACGTGGCCATTGGGGGAACCCCGCAGGGCTGGATTTGGCCCACGGGTCTGAGGTTTGAACACCCCTGCTCTAAATTCTGCCCTGACCTTTGTCTCCCACGCGGCCTTTCACCCATTCCATTGCTCTGGCCACACTTTCAGTGCTGGTGACATCCAAGAGGGTGGTCTGCAGCCGTGCTGATGTAGCCGCTTTCAGCTTCTCTGCCCCCTGCTCCGTAAGACAGGCTGCCAGTACCCGAAGACCTCGAACATCCAGCTGCCTGGCCAGCAGATTCCCGAACCCAGAGTCACAGCCAGTGATGAAGACATATTTCTCTGTCAGGTTGCTCAAGATCTGTTTCTCACGGTACCATCGGAACAGGAAAAGGAGGCCTAGCAAGGCTGCCAGGTAGAACCACATAGTCAAAGGTTGCTACAGCTGGAAGAGAAAAAGGAAGTTTCAAGAAGACTGAACCTGGCAAAGCTGACATTTTAGCTTTCCATATAGCAGCTGGAATAACAGCCCCCATTGGTGCAAATAGTCCAGTGACAATCCATTCGGCTACCCCTTCATATACACAAAACAACCTGGCAAAAAATGATTAGCCCTCTTCCTTGCCACTGGTAAACTCCAATGCCAATCGCCCTTTTCCTTGGGCACATTCTGCATGCATGACCCTGTGTCCATTGTGTGGCGGGCTTGTCACTCTCAGTCAAGATCACCCCGATCAAAGTGCAGTAAACATGGCACATGGCATGGCATTTGGAGTTGTTGCCTCATCATCCATCTTGACCAACATGAGACGCTCCACTGAATGCTGACAAGGGACCCTGATGCAAGTCTCTCTTGCTCTGATAGAGGGTGAAGAAATGCCTGTATATAATTATTGCGGTTCTGTAATATGTACTTTGTGTAATGTGTACTATTGTGTACTATTACACATGTAATAGCCAGTGTGGCATAGATAGCCAGTGTGATGAGAGCCAGTGTGGCGTAGTGGTTAGAGTGTTAGACTGGGACTCAGGAGATCCAGGTTCTTGTCCCTACTTGGGCAATAAAGCACACTAGGTGACATTGGGCCAGTCACTGACTCTCAGCCTAACCTACCTCACAGGGTTGTTGTGAGGATAAAATGGAGAGGAAAGGAATGAATGGAGAGGAGGAGGATTATGTAAGCTGCCTTGGGTTCCTTGCAGGAAAAGGTGGGATATAAATATAATAAATAAATAACTATTGTGGCTCTGTGACATGTCCTTTATGTAGCCTCTGTGAGGCAATAATGTATCTGAGTGGCCTTGAGCCTTGTTTTGTTGCAGACAAAGGCCTCTGTAGTAGCTGCTGGGTGACATTCTGAAGGGGGAGAAACAATTGCTTTGAATATTGTTAGATGGGGCCCGGATCAGGTAAATTCAATTCTGATTGGCTGGGGATTCTAAAGGTAGAAAAGAGTGGTTAAGAAATTACAGTTAAGGTATGACAGCTAGGAGTTAGTCAGAGTTACTCTGTGGAGAGAGAGGGAGAAAGTCTGCTGGTGGGTGTGTGATATTTGAAAAGGATTAGGAGAAAACTGAGGAGAAAGGTAGGGAGCAGGTGGCTGTGTTATGCCAAGAGGCTGGCCTAAGATCTTGCCAAAAGAAGTTAATAAGGGACAACTGGAGGGCACCAGGTTGGGGAAGGGTGGTTTAACTGAAGCCATCATGCATTCTTCCCGTTTGTCCCTGCAGCAGCCTCCACTTCCCACCACACCTCCATAGTTTCCCCTGGTGTCAACATTTAGATTGCAAGCCTCTCAGGGCAGGAGCCTCTTCTAGTGCCATGCATGCCAATGACATTATATAAACAGTAATATAAATTAATAACACTGAGCATTGTGCAAACCTCCACAAGAAATGTGTTTCCCCCCCTCTTCCCCTACCCCACCCTCAGCCAACGAATCCAAATAGTGCACAAATGGTTTCTGAGGGTGTAACTAACTTGGTTTGCAGAGCAGAAATTGAACAACAAACGGAAATGTGAGTATATGAGATGGACTTGAACCCAGCCCAAGAGGAGCCTTGGTACATTTCACACAAGGGTCCATTAGGGCAGAATACCAATGCATGGTGGGAAAGTAGGATTACATACACATGCCCCTCACACAGACCTGCTGGTCCTGTCCACGTGCCAAACAATGTTTGAACAGGAAAATAGATAGTTTTTTCTTACATTTAAACAGGATTTAAAAAAAATAAGTTATGTGAAGTGTCTTTTTGGACAAATAAAAAAAAACTTGATCTAAAATGAAAAATCTGAATTTAATTGCTTAAAACCAAATCCACCACCCTCTAGATCAAACACACTGAGGTAAAGCTCATGTTTTCTATGTAAAAGAAGAGCCACGGGGGGGGGGGGGTAGCCCTCTTAGTCTGCTGCAGCAAAAACAAGGACGACTCTGTTGTTTTTCCTTGGATATAATGCACCTTGAGGGGTGGTGGAAAGGCATTTGCTGCTCTGTCTTGGGCAATGAAATTCACAGTCATGTGCTTTCCCCCACTGTGACAAAGATCACATGTAATTTGGTTTGCTTTTAAATGGAGAGACAGTGTGGTATAGTGGCTAGAGAATCTGATGGCCCATGTTCAAATCCCCACTCAGCCACAAAATTCACTGGATGATTGTAAAAAAAAAAAAAACCGGGGGGGGGGGGCGGGAAACACGTTTAAAGGAGCCCATCTTAATCCCGAAAAGAAAATCCGGAAGCAGAAGCCTCGGTCAAATGGAGGGTTTTTAAAAGCTGCAGGTAGAGAAGTCCCCCGTCCCCCCCGCTCTGCCTATCCTCTACCTCACAGGATAGCTGTTGCGAAAAAATAGGAAAATTCACATATGCCTACTTGAGCTCCTTGGAGAAAAAAATAAGATATAAAACCAGGAGCAACAAATCACAATTCATATACTGTAAGTATAAAAAAAACGCATCAATCACCTTTCAGCCTTCCGAAAGAATTTCAAGCACCTACCAAGAAAAGCCAGTCCGAGTTAGAGCAGAACGGCAGCACTGACGCTGTAATCCTAAACCCACTTACCTGGGAGTAAGCCCCATGGAACTCAGCCGGACTTACTTCCGAGTAGACATGGCTCAGATCGCACTTGTTAGTCGATTAAGGCTGCAATCCCTATGTAACCCACTTATCTGGGAGTATGCCCCATGGAACTCAATGGAGCTTACTTCAGAGCAGACAGGCAAAGAATTGCGCCGCAAGCCGTTCGACGGGGATTGAAAGAGACCACCCACCCAATATGTTCAGGGCCTTACAAGTCTCCGCGACTGCACTGCACGGGTTCGCCTGCCAGCTCTTGTTATTTAACGCCACCTTGGAAACAACGGAGACGCCTGCGGCACTCCCTCCCGTCCCAGCACTCCGTGTCCTTCCTCAACAGATGATTGATAGAGTCATACTGCTACTAGCCGTCCAACGCAGCCCCTCCCCTTTTCTCTTCCCTTTCACACAAAAAGTGGCACCCTCTTGGCAACACTTTTACAACCGACTCTGTGAAAACGCAAAGGGTACCTCCAACCAAGTCTTTCCTTGTTGCAACAGTGCAACCTCCAACACTTCGCCAGCCTCACTCTCTGCCTGCTCCCTTTTGGGATTCGCTTAGATATTGTTAACGTTTTCAAACAAGGAGGGATTTCTGTGCGCGCGCGCGCGCGCGCACTCACACGCACAAGTCCCGCCCATTCACAGCCTGGAATAAAACAGTAGAGGCGGAAAATAGAGTTGCCGTCTTGGAAGGCTGTAAAAAATGAAAGCGTAAAGCCCAGTTGAAATTAGTGAACTTTCTTCTCTCGCTGCGATTCGTGTGCGGTTGGACGGATTTCTTCCAAAGAAACATGGAAAAGTTTGAGCTAGAATATTGGTTTAAAATACCGTACTCACAAGGAAGCACCAAGCGGGTTTTATTTGGATCGAGCCCCCACCCGCTTAGCATTGAACCCGCGCAGAAGACCAGGTTGTCGGTCTTCCACTGAGTTACTCTGTGGAGAGAGAGGGAGAAAGTCTGCTGGTTGGTGTGTGATATTTGAAAAGGATTAGGAGAAAACTGAGGAGAAAGGTAGGGAGCAGGTGGCTGTGTTATGCCAAGAGGCTGGCCTAAGATCTTGCCAAAAGAAGGTTAATAAGGGACAACTGGAGGGCACCAGTTTGATGGGGCTTGACAGGGGAATCCCCTGTCAAGCCCCATTATACTGGGGGGGGGGGGGAAGAAGAAAAAAACGCACAACCCCCAAAACATTTTTTTAAAAAAACAACTTTTGCAGCCCCTTGATAATTTTGGATGGCTCTTCTTTCCACACGTTCTTTTCCAGGATTGCAGTGATAGAAAATGTAAACAAGGAGAACCCTTATTTTGGGGAAAGTTGGGTCAGTTATATTTTCTGTGGCTGAGCAAAAACAATGTCTTTCACACATTGGACTGTTTCCTACGACCCACTATTGCACTGTGGGCCACAGTGATTGACACACACTCCTCAGGATAAGATTCTGACTGAAGGGGTTTAGATCCAAGCCTAAAAAAATTAAAAATAAACTCTGAAACCTCTTTAAAGTGAAGCTGATTCTTATTGGTTTTAAGGTTGTTGTTAGCATTGGCAGTGCTGGGAACTGGATTGCCAACTAACCAGGAAAAAGAATGGGCCTGCTGTTGTGCCTTTAACAGCAGCTTGACATACAGAAATCAGCAGGCAAAATTTTTCATACTGTAGGGACAATTATCATCACACAGACACACACATATACCACTGGTAAATGAGAGGGAGGTATCCGCGTCCAAGATTTGCAGAAGTAGAAAAACTCTTTGGGAGGGAGTGAAGAAATTTGTTTTTCTTTGGAGATTTTTGCTGCTAACGAGGCCATATTTCATGAGAAGGGGCTGGCATGCACTTATTGCAACCACCGGCGTGCCTTATCATAGATTTTTGCTGGTCTTCAGGCTTTCAGGGTCAGAGCAGCAGCCAACAATTAGGCTGACTGATTTCAGCTGGATGGCAGTAAGGGGTTTTCAATCCCTCCTCTCCTCCTGGAAGCCAAGGAAGTCATCCAGCTGACTGTGATTGGCTATGGAGGTTCACTTCATACTCGTCAAAGGCGGGGGGGGGGGATAAACTTAGGAGGGTTAGGGCTGCTAGGTGTTCTTCATCCGACCTTCACAAGGAAGGCATCCAGATCTTTGGATTGCATTTGTGAGCCTGGAATCTTGATTAAGACTTGTCCCATTGGAAGAACCTTACCTGAGGGTGACGTATGGGAGAGACTATTTTTATTTATTTTATTTATTTTATTACATTTGTTAATTGCCCATCTGGCTGGTCACTCAGCCACCCTAGATAGGGTTTATTGTTTTAGCCTGCAGCACGGTTTCAAAGGATTTCTTCATTGTTTAATACTGAAGAATCAGGCAGTACTGGCGGGGCCTGGCTGCCGCTGCCACCAGAGCAGAGCACAAACTGCATGACAGGGGCATCAGAGGGAACCAAGATAAGAACACGACCTAGCTGAAAAGTGGACCAAGCAGGAAAAAAGCTGCCAACGTAGCAGTGATGGACCAATGGGGGGAAAAGCTGGTGACGCAGCTGTGAGGCAACCAACCACAGGATTCGATTCTGCTGCAGAGACACCTGGGGTACATGCCACTGCCTGATGAAGGTATGAGGGGGAAGTGGGGGAGGTGGGAAAGTTAAAGCCCAGGGAAAGCAGATTGTCTGTTGGATGCCCACTGAAAAGAAGCCACAGCGCATGGCTTAGAAGCCCAAAGGGCAAATCTGATGGAGTCTATGCAACTGCAACTATCATTCCACATTACAAGTATTTTTGTCCTGGTGACTGCAAGCCCCAGGAGAGAAAGTCCAGGGCAGGTTTGGGGCTTAAGAACAGGAAGAGTGTGGGAGAAAGTTTTTTCCTTTCCTCTTCAATCAATAACAAGGTAGGCACTCAGACCATAAGAGATAAGAGTCCCACCCAGCCACACCCAGCCTCAGTAGCTGCTGCAACTGGCACAAACTGAGTCATGGGGCGGGGGAGGGCAGCTGCAATTGCGGAGCAGAGCATGGCTGCTACATGTTCAGCCCTGCTGCTGGTCTTACAAGGTACCAGTTCTCACAACCTCTGTGCAAGAGCACTACACAGTGGTGGTGGCAGCTTTCACATGGCCCCGAAAGACCCACTGTATGTATGAACCAGGCCAAGGAAGAGTTGCAGAGGGATGGCTAACTTCTTGAGCCATGGGGACCAGATTCTGCCTGGCCAAGCACCCTAGAGAGTCGTTTGTTTTGTACCCTGCCTTTCTACCAAGAAAATGGCACTCAAGTCAGCAGCTCACAATCACAGCTAAATAAAAACTTGATTAAAACACTAATAAAAACAAATACATTCCTGTGCCAAATAATTGTTAATGTGTCATTCTTAATATTTACGGTAACTGGCTCAAGCAGGAAACAAGCTCCCTGCTTGACTGTCTCAACACAGCTCAGACATCTTTTTCACAACACACAAGTCTGGCTATTATATTAAATTAGCCTTCCCCAGCCTTCCAGATGTGTTGGACTGCAACACCCATCATTCCCAGCCACGCTGGCTTTGAATGATGCGAGTTGCAGCTCAACACACCTGAAGGGCACCAGGCTGGGGGAGGCTGGCATGAATGGTGTAAAATGTCCCCTGCAGGAGAATAGCAGATGTTCAAAGCCTAGGCATTAAGCTGGTGAGCCTTTCCCTATCACTCTGGGGAACGCTTCAGCAGCAAATGGCGCCAAGGCAGCGGTGATACAAAAGTTCTACTTCATATTGCAAAATGCTCTCTGCACAGGCTCAGTGATGCTTTCATGCTATTAATGACTGTGTTCCAGGACTGGGACCGTGATTGGAAAACAGGAATGAGGAACCTACTCACACCCATGTCTCATATATATGCATAGGCACGCGTGTGCACGCACGCACACACACACTTATGGCCTTGCTCCTATTTTGTATGTAGGGACTGGGAAATTGTTTTTATTGATTCATTTAGACACTTACATCCTGCCTTTCTGTGATTAAAATAAAACTCAAGGTTGGTTACAATAAAGCTGTAGATCATAATAGTATTAAAACCGAACCTAACATGCTAGGGAACCTGCACCTGGCGAACAATGTGTTGTTAACCGATGGAATTCACTACCACAAGATGTGGTGATGGTGGCCACAAACGGAAGATGGCTTTACAAGGGGATTAGACCTCCTCCTCCTCCTCATCCACCACCTCCACCACCACCACCACCACCACCACCACTATTATTACACTTATATCCCATCTTTTTTCCTGCAAGGAACCCAAGCTGGCTTATATGATCCTCCTCCTCCTCCATTTTATCCTCACAACAACCCTGTGATGTAGGTTAGGCTGAAAGTCAATGACTGGCCCAAAGTCACCCAGTGAGCTTCATGGCTGAGTCAGGACGAGCACCCAGATCTCCCGAGTCCCAGTCCAGCACTCTAACCACAACACCACACTTGCTTACCATGGAGGATAAGACCATGGCTATTAGTTATGGCTAGAGATTACCACCAAGATCAGAAGCAGTATGCCTCTGAACACTAGATTACCTTTGCATCAACTCTTCATTTGATCTCCTCCTCCTCCTCCTCCCACTCCCACCAAAGGTTGGACATCATCATGGCTAAACAGTCTTTAGATATGTCCACTCTAAACAATGATATTGTATTGCCCCCAACACATTCTTTAAGGTTTTTCAGCCAAGATGTTATTCTTCTTCCTACACTTCTCTTTCCCCATTTATTTCCCCTTGCATAATCACCTGCAGCAGTCTATATTTTTCATTATTATATGACCAAAATATTCTAGTTTTCTGCGTTTTATAATTTCTTGCTCTTTATACATTCTCTTTCATACTTCTTCGTTGGTCACCTTCTTGGTCCATGAAATTTGTAACATCCTGTGATAAATCCACATTTCAAATGCTACTATCTTTCTTATGGTAGTCTTCCTTTATTATTAATTAACATTTCCAATATATATTTATTTCCCAGTAGATTTATCCTTAAAATCATCATGTTCTTGAGTATGTCTTTCTAAAAGTCCTAAAACACCCAACGTCCCCCGGGCAGCCATGCATATAATTGGGCCCCCAAGTAATTTAAATTCTCATGTAGTTTTTCTAGTATAAATGTGTGCATGTGGGTGGGTATTTTTACTACTCCCCTATTTTGTCTGTGCCCCTTGTGCCTTGTGCTATTTTGCTTTCCCTTGCTTTGTTTGCTCATGTAGTTTCATAGATTTAATAGATCATAGAGTTGGAAGGAGCCTACAAGGCCATCGAGTCCAACCCCCTGCTCAATGCAGGACACTAGAGGAGGGGTCTCCCATCCAAGTAATAACCAGGCTTGACCCTGCTTAGCTTTCCACATTCAGACAAGCTGAGCCAGCGTGAGCCACAGGCCTGTATTCAACAACCCCTTACTGTTTTTTCTCCCTACTGAACTTTCAACTTTTGTTGTTGGATTACATTTGCATCCACTCTTACTTTGATCACCCACCATTCCTTTATTATAGATTTCATAGATCATAGAGTTGGAAGGAGCCTACAAGGCTATCGAGTCCAACCCCCTGCTCAATGCAGGACACTAGAGGAGGGGTCTCCCATCCAAGTAATAACCAGGCTTGACCCTGCTTAGCTTTCCACATTCAGACAAGCTGAGCCAGCGTGAGCCACAGGCCTGTATTCAACAACCCCTTACTGTTTTTTCTCCCTACTGAACTTTCAACTTTTGTTGTTGTTGGATTACATTTGCATCCACTCTTACTTTGATCACCCACCATTCCTTTATTATAGATTTCATAGATCATAGAGTTGGAAGGAGCCTACAAGGCTATCGAGTCCAACCCCCTGCTCAATGCAGGAAACTAGAGGAGGGGTCTCCCATCCAAGTAATAACCAGGCTTGACCCTGCTTAGCTTTCCACGCTCAGACAAGCCGAGCCAGCATAAGCCACAGGCCTGTATATTATTACAATTTCCAATATATATTATTTTTCTAGTAGCTTTATCCTTAAAATCATGTTCTTGAGTTTGTCTTTCTGAAACTCCCCCAGGCATAAATTTTGCAGTGCTTCAGCTCATTCATTAAATTGATTTAGAGCACCATTGCTTTAAAGTAATCATTAAAAAAAATATTATTAACTTTTCTCCTTAAAATCCTGTTCTCTTGGGTGTGTCTTTCCAAAATTCCCAGCTATAACTTATGAATTTTGAAATGGAAGTGTTTTTAAAAAGCTGAAGAATAAGATGACCATCTAAAGACAGTGGGATACTGAATTTGAGGAGGAGACTTCAAAGGTGGGTTGGAACAATATATGGGATAGACGTATTTTGAAAGTCGATAAGGATGAAGGAGAATTTCTATAAACTAATTTGGAGATGGTACTTAACTCCAGTAAGATTATATAGAATAGATAATAATTGCTCCACACTTTGTTGGAGAGGATGTCAGAAAAAAGGGACATATGCTCATATGTGGTGGAGTTGTAAATATGTACTGGTTTTTTGGCAAGAGGTTTTTACAGAAATAGCTAGGTTCAGGCTTGTAACACTTGTACATTTTTTTCTGCATTTAAAAATACTGAGAAATGTAAATTAATGTTTTTAACTGCAGTGTTTGATGTGGTATGTAATTGGGTGAACTGTGTTCTGTGGTAAGTGTATGTATGCTCTATTGATCTTTTCCTGCTGGTGTGTAAAGACAGAATTTGGGGGAGGTGGACTGGCTGGCTGGCTGGCTGGCTGTGATATTTATGTTTCAACTGTATCATGAGGTGATCTTTTGATCAAAATATCTCTTTTGTTCTTTTTCTGCTGGTGTGTAAACCAGTCTGTGAAGAAAAGATGTGGGGTGGCTAGATATTATATTTATGGGTCATGTTTCCATTACATGTAAAAAGTTTACTATTTTTAATTTAGGCTGCAATCCCATGTACTCTTACCAGGAGGTAATTCCATTGTAATTATAATCAGTCCTTCCTCTCTTCCCGCCCCCCTTCTTTCTTTCTTTTTTGGGGGTGGGGGTGGCTATTACAATTGAGGCTGCAAGCATATACTCACTTGCCTGGGAATAGGCTTCCGAGTAGACATGTATAGAATTTGCCAAAGATGCCTTTTTTTCTGCCTAAACTTGCATAGGATTGTGCCCTAGGACACTGTAGTACTTTCCACCCTGAACTTGTTTCTGCCAGTTAATTTGCAGTCACTTTTTTCCACCTTGGAAAATTGATTTGTGTCTCCCAATTTCTTCAAAGTTGTTCTGCGTATCATGGATAAAGGTGAGGTGGGAAGAAAGCCCCTTCCCCCCCCGACACAACATCACGGCCTGGGGTTTGTAGGATTTTGTTGACACTGTCAAATCCATGCGGTACTTTATGTCAGAATACTGCCATAAAAGAGATTTCAAATGTTTTCAGGTTTTCTTTACCAAAGAGTTTGCTTCTCACTTAACCACTACTTTCCCTTTGGAATCATTGGCAATCTTTATTAAGGCTTCCAAAATACAGTCATACTAGATGACAAGAGTTTGTGTGGCATCATCTCTCCAGGACCAATTTGTTCGTGACAGCTTTTCAAGGCGATTCTTTTTTGGGGGGACGACGACGATCAGTGATCAATATTGTCTTGAAGTATTTTCCATTCTGAAAAGAAAGCATATCCTGAAATGTAGATTCTGAAAAGAAAGCATATAAAGAGTCTAGAAACTTGAACAGCTTCACTGCCTAAAGGCTATCACCCCTACTGTTTTGCTCAGTCAGCTAGGTTCAAGGCACAAGGCACAAACACAGCGTGGTTGTTCATACTTTTAATGTGAGCTTGCATTTCCTGGCACTGACCCCTCATATTCCTTGCGTTATCATATGTTTGTCTCCTGCTAGTCTTGATGTCAATATTATACTACTGAAGAATGCTGATGACAGCTTCACATAAGTTTTCTCCAGTGTGGCTGGCCATTGGCACTAAGCACAAAAATTGCTCCTTCACTTCTCTATTCAAGCAGTACCAAAAAACAATGCCTAGCTGATCTGTATGAGAAGTATCCGATGTAGAGTCAACAATAAGAGAAAAGTACTTTACCTCCTTACTCTCCTGAATGATTTTCATACGATCTTGATTACCCATTAGCTCAACCCGTTCATCACATACCTGTGAAGCAAATGTATGAAACGTGACCTTTATTTCCACGATTTCTCCAACTGCTGCTCAAGAAAAGGATCAAACTTGGTAATAAGTTCCTATGTTCCAAGGTAATTTCCACTGTGAGGTGATCCCAAAGTCTGGTTGCCACCATAGAATGGAAGTCCCCTTTCTGCAAGAAAGATAATACCAGCAATGATGCACTTCAGTAATTCTTTCCAGTATTTGATTTCTTTACACACCTGTCTGTGAAAATGTTCCTCCACTGTGTTCTTCCTTAAAATCCAGGCAATAATACAGTTTTGGTGTGGAATGCTGTTTTTTCATGGTCCTTGATTTTTTTCCCTTCACATTTTTCCAGTTTGAGAATCCTCCTTCCACAAAGGCAGTTTTCATCACTCTAGTTTGCAGGCAAAACAGAAAAGGTTTCCTTTTCTACAGAATATAACAGCCACTTCCGATAATGTTTCTCTCCATTTTCTAAATGTGGAGAATGACAGATAAAGCACTGATTTTTGAATACATTCATGCTGAAGCTTCAAATTTTGCATTAATATTCTGAAAATATTCAGGCCCTCTACTGCCGCAGACATTTTGGGCTTCTCTGCATGAGGCTTTTAACCTGCCACTTTATCAAGGCTTCTATATTCTTTGCGGGATTAAGATCAGCTCCTTTACACGTGTTCCTTCCCGTTTTTTCTTTCTCTGCCTTTCTATATGTTCCATTATGCAACCACAAGGTGGCACTGTGGTATAGCAGAATTGCAAAAATACATGAGCTTTTCATTCTGATTCATTCTGCCATTTTTAGATAATACTGCACTCACTTCGCTCTAAAATAGCCGCGGAAATGCTTGGGAAGGACGGGAGAGGCCCTGGAGGAGGAGGATGTCGTGTAAAGCAGCCACAAACTACCGTGAATGAGGAATCATGAGCACACAGTAAATACCTCATGTAGTATTGTATTTCTTCAGTAATTTCTGGAGGCCATTTAGCAGGAGGTCTGTCCACATAGGGAAGGGTGACAGGGGTGAGATGTTCTGCTGCTATATTAGACCCAGGGATACTCTCTTCATTGGTTTTGGAATTTGTGAGTTCTGGGCCACTATAACTGATTTTGAAAGGAGGAGGATCCCTGAGGAGATACAGAAGCCTGTATCTCCAAAGCCTGTTGGTATGCTTTCTGAGACAGGAGACACTGAAAAAAAATTGAGTACAGTTTGGGTGTTTCTTCACTGCTTCTTCTTTAAGCCTCTTTGCCTTTCTTTTGACAGATCCACTTTCAAAATGTCATAAAGACATGGTGGGGGCAATCAGTGGCAGCACCAGACAAACTTTCTGAGGGTGGCACAGAAGGGGCAAAGTGCATTTATCAGTGGGCAAGCTGTGTCCCACGTTAGATTTCTGAAAGAGAAATACAGTAACAGAAAGTTTCACATTAATGCTCCCATGTCCCATCCTAAACATATTTTCTCTGAAATAAGCCCTATGGATTTTGATGAAGTAAATTTAGATGATAAAATTTATATTTTACACAGCAAGTATTAATCAAACCATCTCTCTTAAAGGCACACATTTACAGAAGGATGACTTACTCACAAGGTGGGTGGGTAATTGAATTCTATGCACGCCTTTAAAACAGTAAAAGCAATCATTAAAGGTACAATCCTATGGGGATGTCCATAACCCTCTGAACTCGGAGGATTCTGGGCATCCCTTGCAGAGTGGGAGGAGCGCGGAGGCGAAGGTCACTTCCACGCTCCTCTTGCTCTGCAAAGCACTTCGGCAGCCGATTTTGGCCGTCTAAGTGCGGCGCTTCAGAGCAGGAGGGAAGGAGGCTGAGCTGTTGCCAGGATACATCATGTCTTGACGGCACCAGTCTCTCTCCTCCCCACCCCCTGGAACGCCCCCCAAAGCCCTTATTCAACGTCTTACGACCTCAGAGAAGCATCTAGCACGGTTCTTTCCACACCGGCTGTGAGGGGTGCGGGAAGGCGCAGATCCCCAGCTACGAGGTCGGAGCAATTTTCCGACCTCATAGCTGCGAATCCAAAAAAATCCTATGGCTGCCTTGATGCTGTCTAGTGGCCATAGGATTGCTCTGTAAGTTACTTGCTACGCTCTCCGCCTTTTGGGGGCCCATGAGCACATGTGGAATTATGAGAAAGTGCCGTGTGGGCGGTGCCACAGAAGGGCTGCCATGGGCAGGGCAGGGCCAGTCACAAAATGGCTGCCGTGGGGGTGTGAACACTCCCAATATTTACTACTGCAACAAAACAATCCATTTCACAGAAGGCTAAAAGACAAGTAACTTGCCCAAGGACCTTAATAAAATGCAGAGATGGGGTAGATATTCATATGAGCCCCAAACCATAAAGCCACTCCTTTGAAATCCCAGTCTCCTGCGCCAACATATCCATTTCACGGAAGGCAAGTCATTTCCCCCAATCGCCTCTAAATAAAATGCACCACCCATAGCCACACGTACACCCGTTCCCTCCCACATAGGCCCTGAGTCCTCCATTTTTCCTTCCTCCTGCAGCCCCTGGCTGGCTTAGATTCTCTCTGCTTTTCTTCCCCCACAGTTCCTGCCTTTCTTCCTTCCACACTGAGGCACCCCTACGGCTGCTCTGCTCGCTTGCTAGCTCCTCTCCTCTCCTCGGAATCCACAGTTAGAACTGTTCTCTCTCTTCTCCTCTGCTGGTCCCATCCAATTTGAGTGGTTCTCCCAGTTTTAATTAGCATTCTCACTGGAGAAGAGCGGGAACAATTCTAAGTGCTCTCCCTTTCTTCTCTCTGCTGGTAGCATCCCTTAGAACGGTTCTTTTTCTTTCCTCGTCTCCTTTTTTCTGATTCTGCTGGCCAATCAGAACGGTAGAAGAGGGCCTGAGAAAGCTGTGTCAGTGAGCGTGAAGAAAAACTGGTGTCCGTTATAATTTATACTTGTACAATCAATGAAGAGAGCAGCGAGGTAAGGTAGGTCTCCTGGGAGGTCTCTGTGAGCACATTGGTGCCTGTGGGCACTGCGTTGAGGATCCCGCAGTTGTGTACGTCTGACTGTGGTTGGGCTGCTATCTTGCTCCTGCTGTCATGACAAAAGGACACGGCTGCCAGCAGAGCTTGTTTTGTGATTTCCTCCACCCCATTATTTAATTTATGTATTTATTATATTAATATCTTGCCTTTTTTCCTGCAAGGAACCCAAGGCAGCTTACATAATCCTCCTCCTCTCCATTTTCTCCTCACAACAACCACCCTGTGAGGTAGGTTAGGCCGAGAGTCAGTGACAGGCCCAAAGCCACCCAGTGAGCTTCATGGCTGAGCAGGGACTAGAACCCGGATCTCCTGGGTCCCAGTCCAACACTCTAACCACCACACCACACTGGCTCTCATTAGGTTTATGGAGCTCAAGTTAGTGGGATTCTGAAAGAAAAGACTTGGCAACTATGCAGCAATGCCAATGTCGCCCTTTCCATGTGTGAGGCTCGGGCAATTGTCCCTTGTCGGGCAATTGTCCCTTTAAAAAGGCTCTGGTTGCCTATAATTTTCAGAGCAATGGTCTTCAAGGAACACAAGAGTCATAAAGTACATCCTCGTTGGCAGATCCTCAGAGGACTTCTATACATGAGGCGTTTATTATGTGCTTGTGATTCCTCACTCACTTGTAGTCTGCGTGTGCTTTACACGACATCGTCACCCTCCAGGGCCTCTCCCATGTTTCACAGCCATTTTCACGGCTTTTTTTAGAGCGAGGAAAGTCAGGTATTCTTTCCTAATCTTGGGATAAGACGCTATGAGAAGCTGTTGTATTTTCGCAGTTCCGCTATATCACCACTATACCACGGCACCACCTTGTGGTTTTGTAATGGAATATATAGAAAGGTGCAGAAAGAAAAACCCAGGGGGGAAAATGTGTAAAGGACCCGCAAAGAAAATGGAAGCAGAAGCCTCGGTAAAGTGGCGGATTAAAAGCCTCATGTAGAGAAGCCCAGAATGTCAAGGCTGCTCTTGCACCCAAACCCCTGAGGCTTTCATTCTGAAATTTGGCAGGCTTGATCCCCTCAGAAGGGGCAATAAGTCCTGCCCTTTAAATCCAGTTCTGCCAAGAAATAAAGTTACAGTATTGGCCATTTCATAAAAGGAGCTGGCAGCTGCTATGCCTGCATCAATCATCCAATTCTGGTCAAGAGGGGGAAAGTTATAGCTGTTTTTGGATTTCTTATCTAAGTCAATGGGAAGCACAAAGCCTTGTTTTCCCGAACCTTGGCTTGGGGTCAGAACTGAGTCAAAGTAGACCATTCCAAACTGGTCTGAGCAGAAGCAGGCCATTTTACGAAGTGCTGAATCGGGGTTGAAGTGGGAGAGTTCAGTGACAAAATGATTTCGACCTGCTTGTCAAAAAGGACTCGTGTGCCTACAGAAACTTTGGACTGCAACAGACTTCAAGGCACTTGCTCCTCTCCAAAGCTGGCAAGGGAATTAATTCCCTCCACTTATCATTTTTGCATTAAGCTCATTTTCTTGTGCTTGGCTAAAGTGTCTCTCTTAGAAGGGTTATCAAATCTTAATTGCAGGATTGTAAGTGAAGGGAAATCCATCTTCTTCCCTAGGTAGCCTGCCCAAGCTTTTCTGCTTAAAGATCTTTGGTGCCTTGCTTTTTTTTTTTAAAAGGAAAGAAACGGGGGGGGGGGGGGAATCCATCCAGCTTTAGCTCCCAAATATTGATTCTTGTTCTGACTTTCTCTAATGCAGCCTTCCCCAACCTGATGCTCTCCAGATGTTTTGGACTACAACTCCCAGGATGCCTGACCATTGGCCTGACTGGGGTTGATGGGAGTTTTAGGGCTTCTCTACGTGAGGCATTTAACCTGACGCTTTACTGGGGCTTCTTCCATTTTCTTTGCAGGAGGAGGAAGAGCATCCTTTTACGCAACATTTTTTCTCTGGGGATTTTCCTTGCTGCCTTTCTATATGTTCCATTACACAACACAAGGTGGTGCTGTGCTATAGAGCAGAATTGTGACATTACACCAAGTTTCTGTGGAAAATCATGGCGGCATCCAGGACATACCTGGCTTTCCTTGCTCTAAAAAAAGCCGTGGAAAATGGCTGGAAAACATGGGAAAGGCCCTTGGAGGATAACAACGTCGTGTAAAGGACCCGCAAACGTCCGTGAGTGAGGGACCATGAGCACACAATAAATGCCTCGTGTAGAGAAGCCCTTAGTCCCAAACATCTGGAAAGGAAATCTGTTTTTTGCCCACCTCTGCTCTAGGCCCAAAGGAAAGGCCATCCACCCCTTTGGCTAAACAGCTTCCCCACTTGAGGCTGTCCTGCAAGCATACAGCTGGTGCCACAGAGATAGAAAAAGGTCAAAAGTGACAAACAGTCTGAACTGCTGCTAAAAATTGAAAGGCTTCTTGCATCATAGACATGGATTTTCTTTCCCAGCATAGAATTATACTCATGGTGAAGCTCTGCCTGCTGGATTTCTGCCTGTTATGCAGCAGTTAAAGGCAGAGAACCTATCTCTCCCTCCTTTTCTCTCTGAAAACAAAAACAAACACCCAGCAACCAGAGAATGACCTGAGAAAACAGGATGCAGGCTTCATTGCTGAACCTAAGTAAGTTCAGGTGGATTGAACCATAACTAAGCATCACTGTATCTTCCTAGAATAGCCCCGTTGTAATGAATGAGACTTAAGTTAGGCTAACATTGGATACAACTCACCATGAGCAACTTGGAAGAAGAGGGAGGTAGAAGTGTGATAAATAAGTAAAGCAAACCAACCATGTCCTCAGCAAAGTTCATCTATCAGTAGGAATATCCTCTTTTTTGTGTGTACCAGGGGCTCTGTGCCTTCAACAGCTGTGTGGCAGATGTTACACTACCCCCCCCCCATCATATCATATCATTTCAGTACACAACACAGTTTTACTTGTTGATTTTTGCCTGCTATGCAGACAGCAATCCTGTTTAGGTCATCCCTCTGTAGGAGAAATAATGGCTTATGCTGGCTCAGCTTGTCTGAGCGTGGAAAGCTAAGCAGGGTCAGGCCTGGATAGGAGACCCCTCCTCTAGTTTCCTGCATTGAGCAGGGGGTTGGACTCAATGGCCTTGTAGGCTCCTTCCAACTCTATCTGTGAAAGCTATAAATCTAATTAAACAGACCTCTTATTATCTTGACAGGCTCCATGGACATTGACCCAGAGAGGTTGCAAATACGGTTATCTTTTACTTTGCTTTCCCCTGACAGCTATCAAAAGGTGAGCTGTCAAGGCCATGAGTGATCTTTGCTCGTGAAAGGGGATCGCCAGTAGATCACCCCATTTGCAACGAGATCCTCTACTTTTTTCGGTTGGACCTGATTCTTCTCAGTGCATAAGCACAGTTGCAGAGGCTGAGCCATGGCAAACTCTGGCTCAGATTAAGATTTGCTCCAGCCAGATCTGCTTCCAGAGCACAAACACTTGCCTAGCCTTGGTGCAATAGCAAAGGATAGCCACAAGAGGGCAATGTCCCGTTAAAAATTCAACTTGTAAATCCAGCTAAGATATTTTAAAGCATTGCTGTGTTAAGCAAGGGCCCCTGTTCTGCTTTGCTTGTTCTTTTTGGACCACTTTTTTTTCTTTTCTTTGCTGCATGATGCAGGTTTTCTAATTAAAACTTAATTGCTGCATTTGTGGTCATGATCCAGCAATATCACATACCCATAGCTATATACACCCACAGGTATGTGTGTTTGTGTGTTTAAAGATTAATGTTTATTTCATTTTATTTATTATATTTATACCCCGCCTTTTTTCCTGCAAGGAACCCAAGGCAGCTTACATAATCCTCCCCCTCCCCTCCATTTTATCCTCACAACAACCCTGTGAGGTAGGTTAGGCTGAGAGTCAGTGACTGGCCCAAAGTCACCCAGTGAGCTTCATGGCTGAGCGGGGACTAGAACCCGGATCTCCCGAGTCCCAGTCCAACACTCTCACCACTACGCCACACTGGTTTGTCCTCCAGCAGCTAGTATCTAGATGTATGCTAGCTCTGAAGACGGAGGCTCCATTTCACTATCACAGGTGTCACACAGGGATGTCACACAGAGGAGGGCCAGGATCTCTTCTCGATCATCCCAGTTTGCAGGACACGGAACAATGGGCTCAAGTTACAGGAACCTAGATTCCACCTAAACATCAGGAAATATTTCCTGTCTGTCAGAGCAATAAGACAATGGAATCAACTACCTAGGGAGGTGGTGGGCTCTCCCACTCTGGAGGCATTCAAGGTGCAGCTGGACGGCCGTCTGTCAGGGATGCTTTGACCTGGATTCCTGCATTGAGCAGGATGGCCTTGTAGGCCCCTTCCAACTCTACTTTTCTATGATTCTATGAGGTAATGCCTGCTGATTCCCCTGCATAGCTGAAGAGGCAAGCTGAATTTAAAAATTCAAGCTGAAATCTGAATTATGTCTTCATCAGTGCAGTGGAAATGCCAAAGAAACCTCTGGCTGCTTTTTCTTCACTGTGGCCTTAAGGAGCACCTGGAAGTGAATTAGGGACCACAGTTCCCCAGCAGTCAAGGGTGGCTCACTCACGGAGGAAGGGAACAGGGGACAAGGCAATTTGCTTTTAAAGTGACCGAAGGGCCGCTTCTGATGTGACTATTTTCTGTCCAGATATAAGTTCTGTGTAAGAAAAAGGCAGAATAAAACCCCCTAAATTAGGGGTGAGGAACCATAGGCCTGGGGGCCAAATCCAGCCCTCTGGGTTCCGCAAATGGCCATGCCCCTCCCCACAACCACCAATCATTGGCTGGTTTCCTGGCTTTTGTGCATCCCCCCCCCCCCCCAATTCTAAAAGGTGAAATGCCTCTCCTAAGGATTAGGAAAAGCTTCATGCTAACACATGCTGGTATTTTGGCCCCACCCCTTTTGCCTTTGGCCCCGCCCCACCCACCACTGGAATGCAGCCCCCCCCCCACCAGAGAGCTTCTCTGAAATGCAGCTGGGTCCTTGGACTGAAAGAAGTTCAACACACACCCTCAAATAAAATGATAGTGCAGTCTAATACCTAACTACTTAGAAGTTGCACATAAGAAGCATTTGTAGGAGTGGAGCCTGAATGCATGCAGTGAAGTAGAAAAGGAAGTGCTCTCTGACCACCTGGTTTGCACAAAACCACAAGCCAGAGTACAGGGGATGGGTTGTTGAATCATGGGCTGTCGTTATGTGCAAACCCTGCAGTATGGTTTGTGGGTTGTTAACCATGAACAACCCAGGAAGAGAACTCATGGTGTGTTGTTGGGTTGTAAACTCTGGGTTGTTGGTAGTTCACAACCCATAGTTAAACCATAGCGCAGGTTAACGACAGCCTATACTCAAGCCATACTCTGGGTTGTTATGTGTGACGCAGGCCTCTCTCTTTCATGCCAGTGGGGGTTATGCAAGGGTTATTTGAACATGGCCTGTTCTAGGGTTATGCAAGGGTTGTTTAACCCTCACATAACCCCCGCTGGCCAGGTTCACACGACATGACAATGCACAGTTGAATATCGAGGACAGCGCCTGCGGGTGCTGCAGCTCATTGTGGCTTAAGTAAGCCGTAATGAGCCATGATGGCGTGCCGTGTGAACTCTCTGCCTGTCAAGCAAGAAAGTGGTAGCAATGATGAGCCTTTGTGTCTGTCTGCTGCTCCTAAAGGCACAGGTGCAAGGCCAGTAAAACCGTGGTTCTTTTTTGGACCACGACGGGTTTGTTTTGTGTTTAAAGTCCACGGTTTCCCAGGGCTCTTTCCGTGCTGCATAAGACCCACTGCCCCCCTGTTGCTTTTCAGAAGGGCCCACCTCTTCTTTTCACCTCTCCCGAGGCTGAAAGCCAACACCACCTCCCAGCTGTGCAAACTGTCCTGCCCCCTCAGCGGACCGGCTCCTGGAACTTCCTGGCTCAGCAAGGAGAGGCATTCCCAGTATAATTCCATTGGCAGCGTCAGCTGCTCCCAGCCAAAGGGAGAGCAGGCGGAGGCTAAGCTGGGCCGGGAGACCCCCCAGGCTCCCCGTCTCCAGAGTCCCAGCTCTCTCCGTGGGGCTCCCGGGCTCCGCCTTGCGGTCGCCTGCTTTAGGCCCGCGCCGTGCCTCCTGCCTTCTCCCTCCCTGCGCAAAGGGGTTGACGAAGCGAAGCGCTGACGGCCGCGCGCCGCCTTTCAAGTCCCTGCCGTCGTCTCCGCATTGGGAGCCTCCTTAGTTGCTCTGCCTTTGACGAGCGACGGAGCGAGACAGAGCGGCCCCATTGTGTCAGGCTTGCTGCGGCGGCTCCGGCAAGCAAACTGGGACGAGGCTCCCCGGTGGGATCAGCGGTCTCCCACGTGACTCCATCTCCTTGCGACCTCCGGTGCCTTCCACGGCGGGCTTCCACGTGGCCCACGTGGTCCCTGTGGCTGGGTCTCCTCGTGGCATCCGACCAGCCCCAGGAGTAGTGGACCTCCGACTACATGACTTCCGAACTTTGCTGTAGTTTTGCCTTCATTCCTCCCTTTGGCATCTGGATCTTCCTGCGCGCCGTCGCCGCCTTCCTCCTGTTGGGACCTCCGACCTTTCCTGGGGCGGCGGCTGCATCTTCACTCTCCGCTCTGCGGATTTCAGCTTCATGTTGGGCTCAGGTAAGGGAGATGATGATGGTACCCCCCCCCCCCCGTCGGCGTGCTGTCGTTACTGGATTGACTAGGGTAGGACACCTTCCCTTAGACTTAGAGCAGCCTTCCCCAACTTGGTGCTCGCCAGATGTTTTGGACTGCAGGCCCCAGCATTCCTGGCCATGCTGGCTGGGGCTGATGGGAGTTGAAGTCTAAAACAGCTGTAGGGCACCAGGGTAGGGAAGGCTGCCCTGAAGCATGAAGTATCTGCAAACCAACTTTTAGTGTTATTTTAAGTACAAATTCGTTGGGGAGTTTTACAGAGGAGCAGCCGCTGCTGCCTTGCGCTCTGAGTCACACCAGCACTGGTCCATCTTGCTCAGTCACGCCTGTGCGTTGACTGACTGGCAGCATCTCTCCAGGGCTTCAGGGAGGAGTTTTCCCCAGCCCTTCTTGGAGATGCCGGAGATTGAACCCGGGACCTTCTGCATGCAAAGTTGGTGCTCTTCCACCGAGCCACGGCCCTTCCCCTTTGTATCTGTTTTTTATATCTGCAAGCCATCTAGTGATATTGGGTGATCATAAACAGCTGCCTTAGACGGAGTCAGATCATTGGTCCATTTGTCCTAATCTAGCCTGTCTAGCAGCTCTCCGGAGTTTCAGGCAGGGGTCTCTCCCAGAGCTGCTTCTGCCCACAGCCTCTCTCTTCCCGGGAAATGTTTTTTTTACGGCTAGTAGTGCTCTTCTTCCCATTATTTCCCTTGCTACCCCAAAACAAGTGCCGGCTCCAGGTTTCGGAGGGCCCTTGGGCAAGATGGCCTCCGTGGTGGGCCCCCTCCCTCCGTGAGTCGACCTTCTCACCGCCATCGTCACCAGCCGCTCTTGCTCCTCGTCCTCTTTCTCATCCTCTTTGCTACCACTTGCTTGATAGGCAGGCAGGGAGCCAGTGAGCAAGCAGGCCGTGGCATCTCCTGCTCCTCCTTCCCACCACCGCCACTGCCTGGGCCAGAGCAAGAGGCCGGAGAACAAGCGGGTTGCAAGGGTGAGGAGGAGGAGCAACTCCAGGGCAGTCTTGTCAGTGGGGCCCCGCTGGGGTATGTGCCCTGGGCAGGTGCCCGGCCATGCCTACCCTTGACGCTGGCCCTGCCCCAAACCACACACGGTTCCGTTCTCCCTTCCCCAACCCTGTGCTGTCTCAGTTGCAAACAGAGTGGTTGCTCCTCTCCTGCCCCTGCCCCGGGGTAACACTGTTAGATGTGTGTGTATCTTGACCTTTTGACCCCCACCCCAGGGCAAGTCACCAACTCCAGGACTTATTTCCAGTGGATCAGCCAAGGAACACGTGAAGACATAACAAAATGCCTTGATGCATGTGTAGAGTGTTTTTTCTTCATACCGGAATAAACACACCTGCATTTGTGGGATAAGGGAAGGGCAGAGCCTCCAAATCACACTCAACAATTAATACACGCTCTGGACTGTCCCTTCCTTTCTTTTGTAACTCAGGGTGCTTCCAGATGAGGCTTGCAGTTGCCCTGCAGGCTCAGCCCTACCATTAGGCAAAGTGAGGCAGTCGCCTCAGGCTGCAGATCCTGGGAGGCGGCAGCAAAGTGTTGGAGGAGGGAGCTGCGGGCCACATGGCCTGTCTTGCACCCGCTAAGGTAGCCTGCTGCCTTCCGGTGCGGTGGAGGATGCTGTGTGTCCCATCACCAGTGTCGAAGTAAGATTCATCTGCGAGCGCAGTCAGTTTCTGTGCATGGAACGGGGAGGGAGCACCATCTTGCCCTTCGCTTCAGGCAGCAAAATGTCTTGGGCTGGGCCTGTTGCCTCGTTCACGAAATGTTATGGGGGATCCAGACGTCATCGCCTTCCACTCGTAACCCTCCCATGTTTGCCCTCCGCTTCCCCCACGTCTTTTTCCTTACGTCAGAAAATCTATTAAGGAAGAAAAGACTGAATAGTTGCACGAACGATGCCTTTCGATCGCCAGTGCTAGGACCCCTCCTCTAGAAGCAGCCCCAGAGAGAAGACAGCAAGATTATGGACTGAAAGGGGTTGTGCAAATTTAGGGCTGCCAACACCCTCCCCCACCCACCCCCGGGTAGCTCTCCTGTGCGGTATTGGAGGAAATTCAGCCTGGGAAAAGTTTCATGTACTGCATTTCTGTTGAGCCCTGTGTATAGCATTATGATAGGGGAGGAAGTGAGGAGAGAGGTGAGGTGGGGGGTGCATTGGTTACTTTCTCCTGGAAGGCTCTGTCTTTTCTTGTAAGAAGCTTGCCTCTAACAGCCATCTGATGTGCAGAAATTTAGGAAATGATGTTCTCCTCTCCACATACCTCCATCCTGGGTAGGAGTGTACGTATGTACGTTGTGAAATCCGTTCTGTCCACATCTCATGTATTGTGAAAAGTTTTTGTTCCGTCGTCCGCTCATTGATAGAATTGGATTTTTTGCAAATCCATTCATAAGCAAATTCATAAATTCCTGAAAATGCGCATTTTCACGCTTTAGCCTATGGGGGAAATGCACATTTTTGGTTGGTGTTTTTTATTTGTCATATTTCTCTACAACTAAATTTGCATTAAAATTATATATGCATATATTATATATATATATATATATATATATATATATACACACACATACCTAAGTCAGGCACTGTTTCATTTGTGATATAGATAGATAGATATCTCAGTTCATCAAGCTGCTGTTAAAAGCACAGGAGCAGGGCCAGCAAAAAAACCCCGAGGAATTGGCACCCCTAAATTCACACAGATATGTTTCTGTTGGTTCATTGCTGGAACTACTGCTACTGGTTGATTGTGGGAGCACTCCTTACTTCAGGGTTCTTAGCTGGCCAATAATTAGGGATGTAGATCCTGGCATTAATTTCCTGGAAGTGCACATGTGCTGCACTACTCACTTGAACTGGTTTAATCCTCGTTCCCTCTCAACAGGGCATGCTGGGAACTGTAGTTCTGTGAGAGGGACCTTAGGATCTCTAGCAGAGAATTCTCAGTTCAGCCTCCCCAAAATACAGCTCCCAGTTTATTTGGTAGGAAGCCTACAGTTTATTTGGTAGGTGATAAATAGGTGATAAACCTACCGTTTATTTTGTAGGTGATAAATTGGTATCAAACCAATACAAGTTTATAGTGGGGGTATGCCTGAAAAGTTATCATCTTTTAAATTATTGCCTGTGGTGGGACAAATGTCACCTGCTAAAGGTGCAGTCCTATGCATGTTTAGAAAGGAAAAAAAAGTCCTACAACTCCCAGCATCCCCAGCCAGTTGTAGGACTTTTTTTCTTTCTAAACATGCATAGGACTGCACCCAAAAATCTCTGCACTGCTGTTAAAAGCAGAAGTATAAGCCCAGTGACTGCTTCCTTAAAAAAAAAAAAAAAAAAAAAGGCAGATGAAGAAGACTGTAACTCAGGAGTGGGCAAATTGTGGGCTAGATTTTTTGGGCTATAATTCCCATGATCCCTCAGCATTGGCTATGCTGGCTAGGGCTGATGGGAGTTGTAGGCCAAAGCACCTGCAGGGCCACAAGCTGCCCACTCCTACGACATGTGCTCTCCCGTGCAGCATTTGTTGAGCAGAGCACCCTTTTTAAAAAGGCATTTTCCTCCTCCTGTAGCTTTAACAACTGTGCAAGAGGCAGGTAATCCACAAGTGAAGCTATTCCAAGCATGGAGATACAGGGAACGAGACATCTCACCTGTTGAATTTTGCTCTATTATGCCACTATTCAAACCCTACCTGAAGCAAAAAGGAGGGGTATCCATAATCTTCCATTGACCCCTTTACTCAATGCAAAGGTAGCCCAGCTGCCGGTGCTATTTTATCCTCAGTTTAGGGACAGTGTGGAGAGAGAAACCAACTGACTGCTTACTATCCACCAAAGTGCTGCAAATGGTTCAGAGGTGGAGCAGTTGACTACTGGAACTAATGTTGGCCATTTGGAAAGATCGCTGTGAACGCATCCTCTCTCTCCTCTCACTCGCTCTCTCTCGCGCACACACACACACACACACACGCACTCCCAACAGGACTGTGAATCTTCCGCTCAGCATGTCTGGAACCCCTCAACACTCGAAATGCCTCCTTTGAAGTCAAAATGAGAAAATCTTGCACTTGCTGTTTGCCTGACAGCGGGAGACGTTCTCTTCATCGCCGGCAATGACGGGGAAAGACATGTTTACAGCAAGTTTGCCTGTTGGGGCTGGCGAGTGTGCTACCCAGCCGGCATGCTAAGCAAGGCTGCTTCGATGGACTCCCTGCTTCACCAGGGCTCAGGCTGGCTGGAACATGTGGAAATGATGACTAGGGTACCTCTGACCATGTGCAGAATGCCTTTCATGGAACTATTCCAAGGGAAGCCTCCCCCCCCCCTTTTTTTAACAGGGTCAGTTATTGTGAGGACAGTACTACTGGAGACTTATAATGTTTGTTGGTGTCTATTTATATACAGATGTACAAGCTCAGCAGCAGATATAAAAGCTCAGCAAACATACAAGCTTGGCAGGCCCTCAGCATTTACAGCAGCGTCAATTCCCCCTTAGCAGCTTCTCTCTGATTCTTGCCAACCGGAAGCAAGATCCACACGGCCGTCTCTCTTGCTGGCTACATTCAAGCTGTTTCCTGAAGTCCCCACCACAGCAGGTGGAATGGACCCCGTGCCAGTACCTGGTAGTCACCACCAGCTGTATTCTAGGCTATTAAATGAGCATCTTGAGATAGCAAACTCTGCAAAAGCCTTGGGGGTTGCCTTGACCTGACCTGACAGGAATTTTGTTCTATTTGACTTTTGAAGGTCAGGCTGCAGATGCTGGGGTGGGGAGTGGGGGAGCTACCCCCTCCCCAGCTGTTCCTCCTGAGCCCCCCAGCCATTCCCCACTGTTGGAGAATAGAGCTGTGTATGCCCCATGGCCTGTCCTAGACCTAAACCAGTGTGGCGTAGTGGTTAGAGTGTTGGACTGGGACTCAGGAGATCCGGGTTCTAGTCCCCGCTCAGCCATGAAACTCACTGGGTGACTTTGGGCCAGTCACTCTCTCAGCCTAACCTACCTCACAGGGTTGTTGTGAGGATAAAATGGAGAGGAGGAGGACTATGTAAGCCGCCTTGGGTTCCAAGGAAAAAAGGCGGGGTATAAATATAATAAATAAAAAATAAATAAATAAACTAGCCTGCTGCTTCAGGTATGGTGGAGGATGCTGTCCTATCACCACAGTGTTGAAGTAAGATTCATCTGCCAGCAACAGGGGAGGGCACCATCTTATCCTTCGCTTCAGGCAGCAAAATGTGGGCATCCTCCAGCGAGGGGGTGCACCACCAAAAAGGGGACAGCCGTTTCCATAAAATGTGGACAACAATTTGCATAAATTTTGCATATGCTAATTGACACGTATAGGTACATATTATAAAAGAATTACTATAGCTTCAATAGAAACACAACATTTCTCTCACCATAATGGGAGAGGCTGTGACTAGGTCACCTGTGTGCCTGCCCGCTCAACCTGCTGTCCAGGTGGCAGGTGCTGACTGTGGATGGGCAGCTTCACGCACGGCCCCTGCTCTCCTGGCTTCTTATGGTTTGTTTTTTAAAAAATCTTTATACTGGACTTGGATCGGACAGCACTTCAGATAGAGGACACCTTGAAACAGAGGACTGTCCTCTGACAGCACTTCAGATAGAGGACTGACCTCTGTAATATAATGTGGAATGTAGGGAGTGCGCAAAGAAATTCATTCGTTAACTTCACATTCATTTTGTTAAGTCATTTCCGTCTTCTTTCTTTCTCGTTATTGCTTGATGCGGTGGCGGCAAGAGAGTTGATTTCTGTGGCTGCCATTTTATTTTCCCAGAGTGCCCTGGATGTTTCATCCTTCTAGGTAATTTTTTGGGAGGGGGCAGGGAATGGCAGCTACGACCCCCCCCCCCAAAGTCGCTCCCACTGATGGCACCATTTCCCCCCCAAATGCCCCAGAACGATGCAATGTTCAAGGTATTCTGGGGGAAATGAAATGGCAGCCAATAGGAGCAGATGCCAACATCAGCTCTGCCACCAACAAGAGGTAGGCTCCACACCCCTGAATGCGTGATGAATGGGCATAAAAGGGGAAACCAAACCCATTCGGGCTCATTCCTTACATAAGGCATTTGCTCTGGAACAAATGAAAATTGAACCAGATGGTCCCCTTTCAGTTCAATTTCTCATTCGTTCCAAAACGCATGCACACCCCTTATTGGGAGTGGGGCTTCCAAGATGGAGCTTGTGACGAATGGGTAGGTTAGAGCCTCGCTACCTTTCATTCCAGAACATTAAATTAACCCCTAAATGAAGGGAAACAGACAAATATTGTTTCCTGCTTGCAAGCGAGACTGCTGCTGGTTCAGGGGCCAAAATGCAGCCCCTGTTCTCCAGCTAATCATCCCAAGCAAAGGGAGCTTGGGATGAACCATACTGGCAACAGCCTCAGCCCACTCGCCTTCCATACAACTTGGTTGACTCTCAGGCTCTGCAGCTTGGCTTTGCCTCTCTCAGAGTAGCTCAAGTATCCCAAATGCTGCAGCTTGTAAATAGTGCTGTGAGATCGGTATGTGGGGCAGAGAGCCCTGGCTCTACCCCATCCCAAGCAAGAAAGGAATCTTCCTGAAACTATCCCATTGAGAAAGGAGCCAGCCCTGGGTCTAATCCAGGGAAGTTTCTTTTCCCCTGCCAGGGCCATAGAATGGCCAGATGCAGTAGAGCAGTGGGGTGGGGGTGCTGTCTCCACTTCATGTTTTACCTTAGTGTTAAACTAGAATCCACCCCACAAGTACACCAATGTATTTTTTTAATTTTTTTTGCATTTGCAAAAGATTACATGTCTAGGATTTAATCTCTGTGATGTGACCTTGAGCACTTTCGCATAAGAACGCTGAAAGTGCCTTGCCAGAGCAGAACAAGACCCACTTAGTCTTTCTTTGCAGTAATCCCAGCAACCAGATGTAGGGTGGCCATGTGTCCTCTTTTACAAAGGACAGTCCTCTATTGGAAAGGCTGCCAGAGGGTCATCCTCTCTTTGAAGACATCCTTTCTTCGATCATCCCAGTTTGCAGGACATGGAATAATGGGTTCAAGTTGCAGGAACCCAGATTCTACCTGAACATCAGGAAAAATTTCCTGACTGTTAGAGCAATAAGACAATGAAACCAATTACCTAGGGAGGTGGTGGGCTCCCCCACTCTGGAGGCATTAAGGTGCAGCTGGACAGCCATCTGTCAGGGATGCTTTGACCTGGATTCCTGCATTGAGCAGGGGGTTGGACTCGATGGCCTTGTAGGCCCCTTCCAACTCTACTTTTCTATGATTCTATGACTGTTTGGAGCTGGCACCAGGGTAATTAATCACTAATCCCCCAGCCACACTGAACAGGAAGCAATAAAACAGGCAGAACCTGCAGAGAGGAATTGTTTAGAGGTGCAGGAGCCCTGAAAAGCCTCAATAGCTTTTTGCCTGTTCCACACTAGTGTTGCAATGGTGTTTTATTGCATGCACACACAAACTAGCCATGAATCAAGTCTAGAAAAGACATGGGAGGGCAATACAGAAAACACTGGGATGCAATTTTTTTTGTCAAGAATCTCATCTGGACTCTCTGTAAAAGGTAAGTGAACAGAGGATGACAATTCCAGAGAAATGGGCTAGGGCTGAATCCAGATTTAGTCATGCTTAGATCCATTGAAGTCAGTGGGATTTCAGTTACTCATGACCAAAGTCCCATTTATTTCAGTGGGTCCACTCTAAGCAGTAGTAAAATTTGAAGTTCAGGCACTCATCCCCATAGCCACATTGCCAAGGAGAGCCCAAAAATTCAGGCAGCTGTGTTGATCCATATCAGCAAACCAGTTCTAGGAGTTCTCATCATCTAGGGGCAGGCTTTTTGTCAAGCTAATGGGTCTTAATTGCCAAAATATTTTACATTACAACAAGGACCAATATATTGTTGATGGGAAAATTCATTTCTCCCCCAGCTGTTGTGAAGATTGCAACTAAGCCCTGAGGGAACAGGGAATTCTGACTGAGGGGGGTGGCAGATGATGTCAGCATCCCTGCTAATCAAAAAGTGCTGCTGCTGCTGCTGCGACCCTGTGAGTCCTGGCTCCCCTACACTGACTACATCTGGATCCAACCCCTAGTGTGGAAGCAGCCATTGTCTCCTGACCCATTCTTGCTTTCTTGCCCTTTTGCATAGCTACTGGGACCAGGATTTGGGCTGAATTGGCACTGGTAAGAGCGAGATACAGGAAATGCCCAAGAGGGAGTGGTGCTGAGCTGCTGGAGCAGCAACTGCGCTAGATAGACACCCCCACCCCAGCATCATTTGCACCTCCTTGCAGGTGACTTGTGTCCCACCAGGAGGGCTATATATTCTCTCAGTAATCCTGCTAAGAGTTTGTGCATAGCACTGGAACCTTCTCTGCGCTTTCCATTTCCCCATTGGCTCCCATTCCTGGTGAGGTCACAATGCTGTGCCAGTGACATCATATCCAGCTGCTGTGTTAAGCCTGCCCGCGATGTCATTGCGATCGATGATGAGTAGATGGCGGGCGGTAAACAAAAGAGCTGCTTTGACGGCAGGCTCCCAGGGGGGAGATTAACCAAGGCTGAGAGAGGCTGGGAATGTGTCCGGCATCCACGAAGCTAAATATAGACAAGTTGGTGAGGGAGGTATGAAGTATTCACGGCTCTTTAATGAGGGAGTTGGAACTGCAACCTGGGACTCTGCCTGGATACTCAGCCAAGCTGCACCTGGGCCGTGTAGATCATGTTTCGGCTCCAGCTGAAGGACCCCCCTGGTGCCTTCTTCCCCAATAAAAGTGGTCTCTGAAACGTGATGCACATTCCTCCCTGGAACAGTGTGCAGTTTGATGGAATCTCCTCAATGAGGGCCTGTCACAATGATGTTCCTTGTTGAGCAGGCTTCCCGTTTTGCCATGTGGAAACCCTCCTAGTGAAAATAAGCACCGCTGGTTTGTTTATATGTCTTTAAAGATTTTGGTTCTGTCTTTCTGCCACACGTGTTCTCAAGAAGGCGTTGCAAATTCAATTTAAAACCATTAAAAAACAAACAAACCAATAATAAACAGCATGGGATAAAACAGTGCTTAAACTCAGACCCATATTAATTTGGAACAGTCTTACAGCACTAATGGCACTGTGTACGTATTGGGGTAGGTGTTCAAATCCTTTAAGTCAGGGTTTCACTGACAATTACCCAGGGTTAACGAGTGTGTGTGTTTCTTTGAGGAATAATGGAAACTGAGGGCAGGAAACTGACTCCTGGGATGAATGCGATTGAGGCTAGTCATTTCCTAAATCCATTCCCACAGCTATTTTATTTTATTTAAAAGATTTATAAGCCACATTTCAGGGAAACTCCTCTCAAGGCAGTGTACAAAATTTAAAACCACAAAACACAATAAAACGATGATAAAGCCTGCAACAAAGCAATAATAAAACTATTATTCATCAAATCTTCAAAATAGCAGGGAAAGCTCTGAAGCCCTCTCGCCCAAGGGCTCAAGGCCTTCTTGGTCAGCCCCTGCCCCCCACCCCCCACCCCCCAATGGCCCGTTCCCTGGGGACACCCAGCTCAGGTGGCTCCAGATCATCCCCTGAAGAGGCTTCTGCTGGAGGGTGTGGCGGGGGGGATGACGGGCAGTATGGGAAAGTGGTGCTCTGAGGCGGGGGGGGGGAGAAGGGGAGTTGAATCTTCCCACTTCATCTTTTTTTTCTTTTTCAAAATTCAAATTTCCCCCAATGAAGAAAAAGAACGTCTCCAATGGAATTGACAGATTTGTCCATCCCTGGCTGAGATGCACACTTTTCTTCGATGTTACTCCTGCAACTAAAAGATGCAATATCAGAGAGAGTTCTGCGGTCCTCCTGCTGGCTTGCTTTCCATAGTGTGCATGGGGTATACTGGGGGAAATAATTTATTTATTCATTCATTCTCTATACCGCCCAATAGCCGAAGCTCTCTGGGTGGTGTACAACAATTAAAAAGTACAATAAAATACAATTAAATATAAACAATAAAAACATTATAAAAATTTAAAACCAATTTTAAAAATATCACAAAACTAAAAGCAAGTTAATAAAACATGACCGCTAAAACAATTTATCACCCCACCATATACCATTTAGTTATTAAAAGTCTCAACGTAGAGGGCAGTCTTAACCTGGCACCAAAAAGATAGAGTTGGCGCCAGGCAGGCCTCGGGGGGAGCTTGTTCCACAGTTGGGGGACTACCACAGAAAAGGCCCTCCCTCTTGTTGCTGCCCTCCAATTCTCCCTCGGAGGTGGCAGTCGGAGGAAGGCCCCAGATATTGAATGTAGTGTATGGGTAGATTGTGGTTGGGAGGGACGTTCCATCAAGTATTGTGTTCCCAAAACGTGTAGGGCTTTATAGGTTAAAACCAGCACCTTGAATTGGGCTTGGAAGCATATAGGCAGCTAGTGCAAGCGGGCCAGAACAGGTGTTATATGTTCAGACCTTTTGGTCCCAGTTATTAGTCTGGCCGCTGCGTTTTGCACAAGCTGCAGCTTCTGAACAGTCTTCAAGGGCAGCCCCACATAGAGTGCATTACAGTAATCTAACTTTGAGATTACTAGAGCGTGCATTACTGAAACCAGGCTATCCCTGTCCAGATAGGGGCATAGCTGGGCCACCAGCCAAAGCTGGTAGAATGCTGGCCCAGCTTATCTGAGCGTGGAAAGCTAAGCAGGGTCAGGCCTGGTTATGACTTGGATGGGAGACCCCTCCTCTAGTTTCCTGCATTGAGCAGGGGGTTGGACTCGATAGCCTTGTAGGCTCCTTCCAACTCTTATGATCTATGAATTATCTATGAAAGGAATTCCATGCCACTGAGGCAACCTGAGCCTCAAGTGACAAAGATGGCTCAAGGAGAACCCCCAAGCTATGAACCTGCTCCTTCAAGGGGAGTGCAACCCCATCCAGAACAGGTTGAACACCCTCCATCCGGTCAAAAGAACCACCTACTAACAGCATCTCAGTCTTGTCTGGATTGAGCCTCAGTTTGTTAGCCCACATCCAATCCATTGTTGCAGCCAGGCACCGGTTCAGCACATCCACAGCCTCACCTGCTGAGCATGAAAAGGAGAAATAGAGCTGCGTGTCATCAGCGGGAGATCCAGGAGTATCAACAGGGTCACACTCCCGCTGTCTCTCTCCCAACATACTAGGTCATCATACAGGGCGACCAGAGCTGTTTCCATGCCAAAACCAGGCCTGAACCCCGACTGAAATGGATCCAGATAATCAGTTTAATCCAAAAGCGCCTGGAGCTGGCTGGCCACCACCTGCTCAAGGGCCTTGCTTAGGAAAGGAACATTTGCCACCGGCCTAAAGTTGTTTAGATCTTCCGGGTTCAGGGAGGGTTTCTTCAGGAGTGGCCTCACCACCGCCTCTTTCAAGTGGCCTGGGACCACTACCTCTCACAAAGAGGCATTGATCACCTCCCTGGCCCAGCCAGCTGCTCCTTCCCTGCTGGTTTTTAAGAGCCAAGAGGGGCAAGGATCTAGTACGGATGTGGTTGCACGAACTTGTCCAAGCACCTTGTCAACATCCTCGAGCTGTACCAACTGAAACTCATCGAAGAAAATTTGACCAGACTGTGCTCTAGGAACCTCACCTGATTCCACTGCCCTAACATTGGAGTCCAAGTCCCGGTGGATGCAAGAGATTTTTTTCCCCTGGAAGTGTTGGATTATGAATCAAGCATGAGCTTGCTTAAAGGTTTTTTCTTTCAGTAAAACTTAGCAGCCGGCAATTCAGCATTGCAATACTGAAGGTCTTTGGAACAGGTGTTCCTCGTTCCCATATCTAGATGTCCTTGGCCATCTAGCAGGAGAAAGTGGGTGTTACAATATGACAGTTGCTATACTGTCATATGCCTGTCTTGATTCCCATTAGCTCTCAAGCACAGCTGGGTGTGTATGTTTGCTGTGCTTGCTTCTTCGTTTTTTTTTCTTCTTCTAATTTGGATGTATATGTTATGTAATGTTCTCAGAACTGACTCTGTCTTTATTTTGTAGTGTATAATTGTTTTATGGAAATAATAAAACAATTAGAATAGGAAAGCTTCTGTTTCCTGATTGCTGCAACAGAGCAGGAGAACTAAAAGTCGGACTGTGGTGGAATTTGCTCTGTGTTTGCTGGAAGCTAAAGCAAGGTTGCAGTTAGCAGGCACACAGGTGAACCACAGGACTTTGGGCAGGCATGTAAATGCCAACAGTGGGTTTTGGGCCCAGGATTTGCCGGGACTGCCACTTTTGCCAGTTTTGCCAGGATTTGCCAGGACTGCCAGTTTTGCCAGGATTTGCCAGGACTGCCAGTTTTCCCAGGATTTGCCAGGAGCCAGGACTGGACCAGGTCAGAAGAGCCAGGCTGGACTCTGTTTCGTGAGACAGCTGAACGGTTCTATCTGCTGCTGTGTTTTTGGCTGCTGTTCTCAAAGGCTGTAATCTGAGAAGCTGGCTGATAAGGAGAAAGGCGAACCGAACCGTCCGAAGTAACAGAAGAAGTGGGTGAGTTACTGGACTTCAGACCTGGACTTTTCATTATGGTCATTTAAAATGGAAATGTATTTGACACAAGCCCAATTATGGACTACAATATCTGAGCCCTCACTGCAATATGGGGATGAAGGATATGATCTCTGGCTAGAAAGAAATTCTAGAGCGAAGGCTGCAATTGTCTTATCTGTGGAAGATTCTCAGATTAGTTATCTGAGAAACTTGGAAACAGCCCGTGACTATTGGAAAGCTCTTGAAAGGATTCATCAAAGAGCCACAGCCGGTAGCCGTGTACTCCTCCTACGGCAATTGTATAACACAAAGCTGCAACCAGGAGGGAATCTGCCTGACCGTATTAAAACCATGCTGGATCTCTTTGAGAAGTTAAGAGTCCGGGGAATGGAGATTGATCCCATAAACAGGATATACACTTTGCTTTCATCTTTGGATAATTCTTTTGATGTTATAATCCAGATTTTGGAAAGTCAAGATGAACAATTATTGACTATGGATTATGTGACTGGATCCTTACTACAGGAATATCACAGGAGACAATTTGGAATGTCTAACACCAATTCTACTGCTGAGGGGGTTGCTAAAGTCAGTCAGCCTAAGTCTCAGCAAAAGGCTGGAAATAATGGTGGTGTTGTATCTGCTTTGAAAGTTAAGAGATGCTATAATTGTGGATCTCCCTCACACTTGCAGAAGGATTGTACCCAGAAGAACAAGAAGAAGAAACCATCTGGACACTTTAAGAGTAAACAGAGTTCTTCTTCTGGGGGAGGGGATGTAAAACTTGTGCAAGGTTTTGTTGCTAGAGTTGAAAAGAATATGGCTTCTTGGTATCTTGACTCAGGGGCCAGTCGTCATATGTCTTATCAAAAGTCTTTATTTGATGGTGTGTCACTGAAATCTGTAAAGTACTCTGTATCTCTTGCAAATGGTGAATCCATAGAGATTGCAGGGGAAGGTGAGGTGTGTTTTCCAAGTCTTGGAAGTGAACCACAAAAGGTTTATTTTGTCCCTGATTTAGATTCAAATCTCTTGAGTGTTTCACAATTAACAAAAACTGGTTTTCAAGTGTCTTTCACAGATTCCATGTGCTATATCAAACGTGCAGGGAAAGTGTGTGCACAAGGGGAATTACAAAATTCATTGTACATACTAGATCCATTTGAAAAAGATTGTGCAATTGCTGCTAAAGCTGAGGCTGAAGCAAAAGTGTTTAACTGCAAGAAACATGACAATTGTGTACACTTATTCCATAGGAGGATGGGACATGCTAGTTTTAGCTCAATTGCAAAACTACCTGAGTTATCTGAGGGTGTAACTTTGAAACCATGTTCTGAATATGTAGAATGCACTGTTTGCAGTCAAACCAAATCACACAGAGCTGAAATCCCAAAGCATAGTGATAGAGTATCAAAAAGAATTTTTGAACTCTTACATGCAGATTTATGTGGACCATTTGAACCCAGTCATGGGGGGAATAGATATTTTCTATCAATAGTGGATGATTTCAGTCGTTTTGGATTTATTTTTCTTTTAAAAAGAAAGAGTGATACATTTGAACAGTTTAAAAATTTTGTACAATGGGCTGAAAATAGGTACAACAAACCCATAGCCACCCTAAGAACAGACAGGGGAGGTGAGTTCCTCAGTACTCAATTTAAAGGGTTTCTGGAAAGAAAGGTATTCAGCATGAGCTGACAGCACCTTCTTCTCCTTTTCAAAATGGAGTAGCAGAAAGAAGAAACCGTACACTTCAAAACATGTTACGTGCTCAAATGAAAGAATCTAGTTTTAGTTCTTCTTTTTGGGGTGAATCTCTAGTAACATCCAATTATTTGGTAAACAGATTGCATTGTTCTGTGTCTGGAAAAACGCCTTATGAGTTATTTCATGGAAGAAAGCCAAAATTGGCTCACATCAGAGTTTTTGGGTGTAAGTGTTTTGTCCATGTGCAGAGTGAAAAGCAAACAAAGCTGTCTCAAAGAAGCTTTGAATGCAAATTCCTTGGCTATGATGCACATTCAAAAGCTTACAGGTGTTGGTCTCCAAGTCACAATGGTGTTGTTGTGAGCAGAGATGTTATATTCCATGAACATACACAGGAAGAAAACAAACAATTTGGTGATTTGCCATTTCAGGAGGAGTCTGATACACAGAACCAGGCTTCTGTGTCAGATTCAGATAAAAATGAACCTAAGATAGAGGGACAGTCAGAGGCTGCTGGTGAACAACCTCTAAGACGTTCAGGAAGGGAAAGAAAAATCCCAATCAGGTATCAGGATGAATTTCAAAGCAAACATGTGGTTCATAGAGCATTAAAAATGGCGTTTGAACCAGAAAGTTTTCAAGAAATTAGGAACATGGAACCAGAAATGCAAAAACATTGGCTTGATGCTATGGAGGAAGAAATAGAATCAATGCACACAAATGACACGTGGGAACTTGTTCCTTTACCCACAGATAGAAAACCCATAACATGTAGATGGGTATTTAAACGAAAACAAAATGAAAATGGTCAAATAGAAAGATACAAAGCTAGATTAGTAGCAAGAGGTTTTTCACAAAGACACAACATTGACTATGACACAGTGTATGCTCCCACAACCAAATATTCTAGTGTGAGATTGCTATTGAAGCTTGCTGCAGAGAAACAACTTTGTGTTTCTCATTTTGATGTCAAAACAGCTTTTCTGTATGGGCATCTAGAAGAAGAAATTTACATGCAACAACCTGAAGGGTTTGTAACAGAACCAGGTTTAGTATGCAAGCTCAAACGCTCAATTTATGGATTGAAACAAGCTGCCAGATGCTGGAACAAAAAGTTAGACACTGTTTTGACAGGTATAGGTTTCAAACAAAGCAAGGCAGACCATTGTCTATACACGTGTCACACTGAATCAGGTTTCATGGGTTTACTGGTTTATGTGGATTATTTACTTCTAATCTCCCAATCTGAAGCTCAGAAAAATGCATTTGCAAACAAATTGCAATCACATTTTGAAATAAAAGATCTGGGGCATGTAAAGAATTATTTAGGCATGCAGATAACCAGAAATATTGATGGATCTTTTTCAATTAGTCAGACTGGAAAAATCAAGAAACTGCTAGAAACACATAACATGGAAAACTGCAATCCAGTTTCCACTCCAATGACAACAGAATACTTGAAACACACAGATGACTCTGTATTTGAGGATGTAAATAAATATCAGAGTGTCATGGGAAGTCTGCTATACTTATCAAATGTCAGCAGACCAGATATTACAAATGCTGTAAACATTCTCAGCAGGAAAGTACAAAAGCCTGCTAATAGTGATTGGGCAGCTTTAAAACGTGTATTAAGGTATCTCAAAGGTTCTATGGAGTATAAACTGCATCTGTCAACACAAAAACAAAGGTGGTTTTCTTGTGTACACTGATGCAAATTGGGCATCTGGAATGGACAGGAAGTCCACATCTGGCACAGTATTTTTTATACAACCAATCCTTGATTGATTGGTACTCAAGAAAACAAAGTTGTGTTGCAGTTTCCAGTTGTGAAGCAGAATTCATAAGCTTGTCTTTAGCCTGCAATGAAATTCAATGGTTTAAACAGTTATTTACTGATTTAAAGATAAACATTCAAACTCCAGTAACAATTTATGAGGACAACCAAAGTTGTATCAGTATGGCTATTTCAGAAAAGAGTAGGCCTAAAACAAAACACATTGATGTCAGGTATTCACATGTGAAAGACTGTATACAAAAGGGTTGTGTAACACATATTGTGACACTGAACACATGCTAGCAGATGTTCTAACAAAACCTCTAGCATGTGAGAAACACAGAAAATTGATTGCTGAGTTGGGTGTTACTGAAGAGTAAAACAATTAAGCAAGAGGAGGAGTGTTGGATTATGAATCAAGCATGAGCTTGCTTAAAGGTTTTTTCTTTCAGTAAAACTTAGCAGCCGGCAATTCAGCATTGCAATACTGAAGGTCTTTGGAACAGGTGTTCCTCGTTCCCATATCTAGATGTCCTTGGCCATCTAGTAGGAGAAAGTGGGTGTTACAATATGACAGTTGCTATACTGTCATATGCCTGTCTTGATTCCCATTAGCTCTCAAGCACAGCTGGGTGTGTATGTTTGCTGTGCTTGCTTCTTCGTTTTTTCTTCTTCTAATTTGGATGTATGTTATGTAATGTTCTCAGAACTGACTCTGTCTTTATTTTGTAGTGTATAATTGTTTTATGAAAATAATAAAACAATTAGAATAGGAAAGCTTCTGTTTCCTGATTGCTGCAACAGAGCAGGAGAACTAAAAGTCGGACTGTGGTGGAATTTGCTCTGTGTTTGCTGGAAGCTAAAGCAAGGTTGCAGTTAGCAGGCACACAGGTGAACCACAGGACTTTGGGCAGGCATGTAAATGCCAACAGGAAGTGCCTAACAAAAATATTATAGCAGGCCTCAGAGGGGTCTAGAATGTCCTTGGGGCCAGCATATGATAGGCCTTGGACAACCCTAAAAAGTTCTGCTGGGCAGCAAACAGAAGATTAAATAGAAGCAGTGAGATGTTGTTTCTTTGCTGCCCTCACTGCCTCTAAATATACCTGTGGAGAAAGCCTGAGCACACACGATTGAACCCTGACATAGTTTTCCCCTTTCGCTGACACCCCTCTTCTCCCATCTTTCTTCATAATTCCCACCCGGGGCGGGGGGGAGACAGGAGACGCAGTTCTGGGCAGACCGGTTGTACATGGTCACATCTGCATAGCTCCATCTGCATACCCTCAATAGGGCGCATTTACATCTACTCTTAAGGAAGTGCATAAACATTCTGAAGGTGGGGAGCAGTCTCAAAGAGCTGCAAAGTACCCCAAAGTATCCAGGAGATGCCAGCACCCGAGAGGCGCCACTACCCCGCAGGGCGGAACCAGCCCACCTGGTCATTGAGGGCAGGGAGGGGGCGAGGGAAGGTAGAAAAGGCAAGTCCTCAAGAACAAAGGGTTGTTGGGAACACGGTGCAGGCTTGCACGGATCAGGTCCCTGACTCCGGTCAGGACCAAGCAGCTTCCACCCCAGGTGCAGTTCCCAGAGATCGGCTACACAGACCGCTACGCTAGCTCAGTAAGTCAGAGTCTCTGATGTAAGGTTACTTCTCTGTATTACGCAAAGCCTATACCTCGTATAGGCTTTGTAACACTTGAATTGAAGCCTTCCTCTTCAGCGATTGTGATGAACCTCCTTGTTTATGGTGTGAAATTCCTGTAGTCTACCCGCTCCATTAAACCCTTTGAAAATTAGCCACGGCACTTGCTGTCTCAATATGATTCTGTGTCAATAGTTGGTAGCGGCTGGGTTTAAAGTTCCCAGAAGCCGCATGAAGGGCATTTCTTCGGTGCTGGTTAACCCTTTAAGTGCCGAACCCACACAAAGGACCAGTCCCGGTCCTCCACAATACCCGATTGTAGGCACAAACCAGGGCTTGATTGCATCCACCAGGAGTTTTCCTCCACCTGCACTCAAGCCGTCTCCTGTTCTGTTTCATTGCTCTCAGCTCGGGTGTACCGTGGAGCCGTATGAGCTCTACCACAGAGCGATGTGTCAACCGCCCTGGTCATCTCTGTATTCCAGAGATCAACCAGGGATTCGACAGGACCGCCAGCCATATCAGCCAGAAACCCCCCCCCCCAAAGGGCCCTCTGGAAACCATCCGGATCCATTAGCCTCTGGGGGTGGACCATCTTAATAGGTCCCCCACCCTTGCAGAGGGGAAAAGTTGCTGTCAGTCTAAATCTCAGCAGGCAGTGATCTGACCATGACAAAGGAACCGATTCAAAGTCCCCCACCTTCAGATCACTATCCCCATGCCCAGTTGAAAAAAACAGATTCAGAGTGTGCCCTGCTACATGTGCTGGGCTGATGACATGTTGGGAAAGACCCATGGTCATCACGGTGGAGTCCATGAAATCCTGAGCCGCCCCAGATAGGGCGCCCTCGGCATGGATGTTAACGTCTCCCAGGACCAAGAGCCTGGGGGAACTCAACATCGCAACCGAGACCACCTCCGTCAGCTCAGACAGGGAGTAGTCTGTTGAGCAGCGGGGTAGGCGGTACACCAACAGAATCCCCAATCTGTCCTGCTGGCCCAACACAAGGTGCAAACACTCCAGTCCAGTAGTCAGACAGACAGGGAGCCTGGAGAGAGAGAGATAGAATTCCTATAGACCACGGCAACCCACCCTCCCCGGCCCTCAGGTCTTCCCTGCTGCCCCCCTGTTCACCCACCCAGGTCTCGGTAATGCATGCCAGATCGACTGCCTCATCCACTATTAGGTCATGGATGAGGGAGGTTTTATTTTGGACCGATCAAGCATGTAAGAGCAGCATCCGGACAGGCTGATAGGGCAACCACCAAACCTGCGGGTGCCACGAGGGCTGGAACACATAATAGCCGTTACCTGCCTGGGCCACGTTCCCCTTACCTGGCTAGCCTTCTTCCCAACACCGTATCTCCTTCTACCAGTCAGTACACCGATTGGAGGCCCCCACAGATTCCCCCAGTGGGCCCCATGTCTGCCTTCTGCGGCACATCCTCAGGGAATCCCCCCCCCAAGGAAGCTAAATAAATGATATTAGGGAGGTGGCCCTTTCCCTTGTGGCTCCTCCAAAGGGGCGATGTCGCCGCCCCGCTCCTCAGGCCAGCAGATGTAGACCTCCTAAGGGAGGACAGCTGGCACAGGTCTGCAATCAATAAGTCCCGGGGGCAGCTCCTTCAATGTCACTTGCAGCCTTCAAGGGAAGCAGGGCCCCAGTCCAGCAAAGGAACAACCAGGGAGGGGGGAAAGATGGCTAGAAGATGGTAAGTTACCAGCTTACCTCCCTCCCTGGAAAAGTGTCCCAGTTGCCAGCTCCAGATCCAGAACAGGGCTCTTCTTATGTTCATGAGCTGCAATCATGTCTTTGTCTAATGGCTTATGCTAGGAGTGCAGAATCTCGTTCAACCCGAGGGCCAAATTCAGTTTTGGAGAAGCTCTCTCAGGGCCCACATTCCAGTACTGGGGCTAGGGGAAGGGTGTGTGGCCGTTTGGGGAACCCTGAAGGGCCAGTTTGGGACACCAGATTGGTCAGATTTGGCCCATGGGCCTGGCCTTTGACACCCTTGGCTTACAGGGTCCATTGGGGCTGCAGGGCCTCCAAACATTAATTTGCCTTCAGAGATACAACCCAATGTACTTATTTTGGACATCCCTAGCACCATAAGACCCATCAATATGAGTGGGATCCCAGTTCTTCTAAAGATGGCATCCATCTTGCCCAATGACCCACAACTCTTCACAGACTGTATCCATTCGGCATTGTGAGAAAGACCTGTGGATCAGCACTTAGGGCCCAAACCTTAAATGTATCTCTAGCACCGATGTCCTCTTTTCATCTTTACTCCAGAGTAGAACACTAGGTTCTCTATCTGGATTGTGGGCCTTGAACCTACTCTAGACTAAAAATGGAAACAAGATGTAGCCACACATTTAAAGTAATGTCTGTTTTAGTCCTCACACTAAGCAGTTTGTAGCATGGCTAACCAAAGGAGTAATTTCTAGAGGGTTATAGCCATGTTAGTCTGTTGCAGCAAAAACAATAGTCTTGCAGGCACTTTAAAGACTAAAAACATTTATTCTGGCACAGAGGCAGGGTTAGGGAGCGGCCCACCAGGGCTGGAGCCCCGAATCTTTCATTTGGAGCCCAGAACCTCTGGGAGGTCATTGGCCCCACCACCCAGCTGTCCATGGGCACTTGCTGAAGTAAAGGTAAAGGGGCCCTGCCCCTGATGATCTCTGTTGCATCTGATCCCCCTGGATGAGCTGGCTTTTTGCCCACATTTGCTTCACCTCCTGCTGCTGCCCCTAAATCTTTCTGCCTGAGTTTTTTTCTGAAATCAAATGCCCTCCTCTCCCCTGTCCATATATCCTTTTTTACAAATAGGGGTGTCCTAAGGAGACAGAGTCCTTTAAAGACACACACACACACACACACACTTTGTTGGTGCGTGTGTGCGTGAGCAGCAGAGTGCGTGTGCGCATGGCAGATTTAAAATCCTGTCTGTGTGCTAGCAGAGGCCTGTTATTCCACACACAGATCTTCCAGATCTCAGCTCCCCCCTTTTCGCAGCGTGCAGCGTGTTGTGAAGATGCCAGCCCAGCCTGCCTGTAATCCAACTTGCTTCCAGCTTCCCCGTTTGCAGATTAATCCATGGAGTCAGGAAACACTCTGTAACACCACAGGTCTAATTCTACCTGTTTATTCACTTAGCAAGTAAAGTTCTACAGAGTATACATTTCCTAGTTACAGTCCATGTGCAGAGTATAAATGCATAGCAAGCATTACATCCAGTGGAGTAAGTTGAGCTTCACTCCACCTCAGCAAAGAAGTTACATTGTTGCAGTGACAAAAGTCCAGCAAGAAGAACAAAGGAGAAGAGAGAAAGCAGTCCTGCCTCTCTCTAAGATGGCTTCAGACAGAAAACAAGTTAGCACGTCATCAGAACATACAAACCATGTGACTAGCTCATAATGCTCCCACGGTCTAGGCTTCCCATGCGAAAAACACGAGAAAGACATAACAAACTTGTTTACAGCCATTCTGTTCTTTCCATGTGTAAACAGTGTACTACAGCTGGTGAAGTGATACCGGTACATATCACAACATCCCCCACACAAGCTGAAGTACATCTTGTTTCACATTTGCTCAATGAGGCCTAGCGCCGTCATTAGCTTCCTGTGTCTTACTACAGGCAATGGTTTTGTGAAAAGATCTGCCACCATTTCTCCTGTTGCACAGTATTTGAGTGTTACCCACCCTTTCTGCACACAGTCCTTTACATGAGAGTAACGAACATCAATGTGCTTGGTTCTTGGCCTACATTTTTCATTTTGAGCCATGCTTATGCAAGCCTGGTTGCCTTCAAAAATTGTAACAGCCTTGTCTACTAGTATTTGCAAATCAGTCAACAGTTGTTTGAACCATTCAATCTCATTGCATGCTTGAGATAAACTGATGAATTCAGATTCTGCACTAGATACAGCCACACAAGATTGTTTTCATGTATACCAGTCAATTAAACTTTTATCATACATGATCACAGTCCCACTTGTGAACTTTCTATCTGTTGCAGACCCCCAATCAGCATCAGTGTACACACAAAAACCTCCCTCTGTGTGTGATGACAATTTCAGTTTGCAATTCATGGAACCTTTTAAATATCTTAACACACGTTTCACAGCTAGCCAATCATACATAGAAGGATTTTGGGTTTTCCTGCTAAGTATGTTCACAGCATTGCTGATGTCTGGCCTACTCACATTTGCCAAATATAGCAGGCTTCCCATAACACTTTGATATTTCCCAATATCTTCAAATTCAGTGTTATCAGTGTTTCTGATATTCAAGAGTCATTGGAGTGGTAACTGGGTTACAATTCTCCAATCCATGAATTTCCAGCAATTTCTGAATTTTTCCACTTTGTTCAACCAAGAAAGAACCTTCCTCATCCTGGGATAATTGCATGCCAAGATAGTGTTGTACCAAACCTAGATCTTTCAGTTCAAAGTGTGCTTGCAATTCTTTTACAATTTTGTCTTTTTGACTTACTGATTCTGTTATCAGCAATATATCATCAACAAAGACTAACAAATACACCCAATGTCCCAATTCTGTGTGACATGTGTACAGACAGTGATCAGCCTTGCTTTGTTTGAATCCCAAACTAATCAAAACTCTGTCTAATTTTTGGTTCCAGCACCTTGCTGCTTGCTTCAGCCCATATATGGATTTGTGCAAATGATATACAAGACTGGGATTTTCTACAAAGCCTTTTGGTTGCATCGTGTAGATTTCCTCTTGTAATTCACCATATAGGAAAGCAGTTTTTACATCAAAATGAAATGCCATCATTTTTCTTTGTGCTGCCAATTTCAACAACAATCTTACAGTTGCATACCTTGTTGTTGGTGCAAACACGGAATCAAAAACCTTCGGCTCGGTCTTCTCCCAAAAGAGGGTCTATGACCCCCCTGGCAAACCTGAAGTGCAGACTGAAGGGGCAGAATTGCAGCTTGAGATTGATAGGCAAATGGTCAAGGAGCACCTGATTACTCTGAACGAGTTTAAATCTCCAGGGCCTGATGAGCTGCATCCTAGAGTAATAAAGGAACTGGCAGAAGAACTCTCAGAACCACTGTCTATTATCTTTGAGAAATCATGGAGGACAGGTGAAGTGCCAGACGACTGGAGGAGGGCAAATGTTGTTCCCATCTTCAAAAAGGGCAAGAAGGAGGAACCTGGGAACTATAGGCCAGTCAGTCTGACATCAATCCCCGGGAAGATTTTTGAGCAGATTATAAAGAAGTCAGTCTGCAAGCACCTTGAAAACAATGCAGTGATTACTAGAAGCCAGCATGGATTTGTCAAGAACAAATCCTGTCAGACTAATCTGATCTCATTTTTTGATCGGGTAACCTCCCTTGTGGACTGTGGGAATGCTGTGGACATTATATACCTGGACTTCAGCAAAGCTTTCGACAAAGTGCCTCATGATATCCTGATTAGTAAGCTAGCTAAGAGTGGGCTAGATGGAACAACTATCAGGTGGATCCACAATTGGCTAAAGAATCGGACTCAAAGAGTGCTTATCAATGGTTCCTTCTCAAACTGGGGAGAGGTAACGAGCGGGGTACCACAGGGCTCGGTCCTGGGCCCGGTGCTCTTCAACATTTTTATTAATGACTTGGATCAGGAGGTACAGGGAATGCTTATCAAATTTGCAGATGACACAAAGTTGGGTGGAACAGCTAATACTCCGGAAGACAGAAACAAAATTCAAAGTGACCTCGATAGGCTGGAGCGCTGGGCCGAAAACAACAGAATGAAATTTAATAGGGATAAATGCCAAGTGCTGCACCTAGGGAGAGGAAACCAAATGCAGAGTTACAGAATGGGGGACACTTGGCTCAACAATACTACAAGTGAGAAGGATCTTGGAATTGTGGTAGATCACAAACTGAATATGAGCCAGCAATGCGATGTGGCTGCAAAGAAGGCAAATGCAATTTTGGGCTGTATTAATAGAAGTATAGCTTCCAAATCGCGGGAAGTGATAATTCCCCTTTACTCGGCACTGGTTAGGCCTCATCTTGAGTACTGCGTCCAGTTCTGGGCACCTCACTTTAAGAAGGACATAGACAAACTGGAGAGGGTTCAGAGGAGGGCAACAAGGATGATAAAGGGACTGGAAACAAGGCCCTATGAGGAGAGACTGAGGGAACTGGGCATGTTTAGCCTTCAGAAGAGGAGACTGAGGGGAGATATGATCGCACTCTTCCAGTATTTGAAGGGATGTCACACAGAGGAGGGCAAAGATCTCTTCTCGTTCATCCCAGTTTGCAGGACACGGAATAATGGGCTCAAGTTACAGGAACCTAGATTCCACCTAAACATCAGGAAAAATTTCCTGACTGTCAGAGCAATAAGACAATGGAATCAACTACCTAGGGAGGTCGTGGGCTCTCCCACTCTGGAGGCATTCAAGGTGCAGCTGGACAGACATCTGTCAGAGATGCTTTGACCTAGATTCCTGCATTGAGCAGGGGGTTGGACTCGATGGCCTTGTAGGCCCCTTCCAACTCTACTTTTCTATGATTCTATGATTCTATGAAAATCTATCCCATGTTTTTGTGCAAATCCTCTTGCCACGAGTCTTGCCCTGTACCTTTCCACCTGCCCCTGGTGATTCGTTTTCACCTTGTACACCCATTTACAGGTGATGGCCTTGCGCCCTACAGGTAAAGATACCAGACTCCATGTTTTGTTGACATGCATTGCATTAATTTCATCCTGCATGGCTTCAAACCAATCATTTCTCACCTTTGGTTCCATGCTCTGGATTTCCTCAAAACTTTGAGGTTATAAAGCTATTTTGAGAGCTTTATGTACAATAGTTTTGCCACTTTGGAATTCATCCTGATATCTAACAGGTGTTTTATGTTCTCGGGTTGAACGCCTTAGAGATTGTTCACCTCCCTCCTGTTCCCCAGATATCTGCCCTGTGGTTTGTTCTGTTTCAGAAATTTCCTGCTGTGTTTCAGCCATTGAATGCACTGGCAATTCCACCAGCTGTTTCTCATCATGTGTTTGCTCATGAAAAATCACATCTCTGCTTAGAATTACCTTTCTGTGTTGTGGTGACCATAACCTGTAACCTTTTGTTTGTCCATCATACCCCAGCAGAAAACATTCAAAGCTTTTAGCCTGTATTTGAACAAAACATTTGCACCCAAAAATTCGTATGTGTGCTATCTTTGGTTTCCTCCCATGAAACATTTCATATGGAGTTTTCCCAGTTGTGGTGTTAGGTAATCTGTTCAGCAGATAATTTGCATTTGAAAGTGCATCCCCCCAGAAATGGTTTCCCACCTTTGAGTCAGCTAATTGAGCCCCCATCATTTCCTGGAGTGTTCTGTTCCTTCTTTCAGCTACACCATTTTGAAACGGTGAGTTTGGGGCTGTGACTTTGTGCCCAATGCCCTCACTTTCCAAGAATTTCTTAAATTTTGTACTCATGTACTCTCCCCCACCATCTGTGAGCAGTTCACCTATGGGGTATTGTTTGAATCTGTTACCAGCCCATTTCACAAATGATTCAAATTTCTCTCGTACCTGAGACTTATGCTTCAGAAGATAAACAAATCCAAATCTAGAAAAGTCATCAATGAGAGTCATGTAGTACCTATTTCCCCCATAGCTTTCTTCAAATGGCCCAGCAACATCAGAGTGTACTAGCTCAAATATTCTTGTGCTCACTCTATCACTGGCGTTTCTGAATGTTAGTCCTGTGCGACTTTGCCTGACTGCATACTTCACATTCCACATAATTAGAACAAGGTTTCATTTTCATGCCCTCACACAGACCCGGCATCTTCTCGATGCTCCTGTAATTAGCATGCGCAAAATGTTTGTGGAATAAATGTATACAATTATCATGAGGCTTACAATTTGCATATTTCACACTCTCATCATGTGTTACAAATGGATTTATAACATACAGAGAATTCTGCAAATCACCTTTTGCACAGACTGTCCCTTCACGTGAAATCACACATTTGCTGTCTGAAAAACACATTTCATAGCCATTTTGAGCTAATTGGGAAATACTTATCAGATTTGTGTCCAGTTCCGGAACAAACAATGCTCTCTGTTGACCCAAAGTAGCAAATTCAATTGTTCCTGCTGCTGAAAAATCTATTCGTTTCCCGTCAGCTAATTCCACATGCTGACCTGTACATCCATTTTCTTCCAGAGATTGAAATACGTTCCTGGAGTTAGTCATGTGATGAGAAGCTCCAGAGTCCAAAACCCAAAAACCATTAGAAACCCCCACCCTTGCAATCAAACTTTTGCCCGTTTTAACTGCCTCTTCAGGTATGCTTGTAGTTTCCGGTTTGTTTCGTTTCTTTCTCTGTTTGACCTTACAGTCTTTTTTCAGATGATTTGTAGATCCACAATTAAAGCATTTTTTCACTTTTAAAGCAGTGGCTTGGGTAACTCCCTGCTTGTTGCTGCTCCCTTGGCTGTTTATCACAACAGCCGAGCTGTCTGCAAATTTACGGCCAGAATTGTTTTTCTTTCCTTGGCGCTTTTCCCACTCAGAAAGAAGTTTGCCTGACACATATTCCATTGTCAGATTTTGATCTGGCTGCCCCTCCATCAATGTGACAATTGTGTCATATGATGAGTCAAGACTAGATAACAGAATAGAAACCTGGTTCAATGGATCAATAGTCATCCCTTGATTTCTCAGTCTGTTAAACAAGTCCCGGATCGTACTCAAATGCTCTGGCATAGAGCCACCTGGTTGCAAGCTTAATTTGTACAGCTTTCGTGCCAGCAAGATTCTGCTGCCCGCTGTTTGCATTTGATACGTATCTCTAATACATTCCAGATCTCCTTTGCAGTGTTTTGAAACTGGATAAATGGCACTTGTGAGCTTTCAACAGATAAACAAAGAATTGCTTTGGCTTTATCGTCTCGCTCCTTCCATTCATTGTATGCCTGATCCCCCACTGCAACTGGATACTGTGTTACTACAGTCCAAAGTCCCGCATGGGTTAAATAATGCTGCATCTGGAAACTCCACAGCACATAGTTCGAGCCAGACAATTTTTCCACGATTTGTGGATTCAGGGATTGTGCAACAGCCATTTCTGTGACCGGGGGATTTTCTTCCTCCTCGCCTCCAGAAATCTCAGCTTCGCTTTCTCCCTTTTCTTCAGTAGGTTTGTCAAATCGCTGTTCACGAGGAGGCCGTCTCTCCTCCCTCCTCTCAACAGGCTTGCCTTCCCCCTTTTCTTCCGCCTCCTTACCGGTTGAAGGACCAGGAGATATTTCATCTTTGATGTCTTCCTCCTCTGCCATTAATCACTGCAATCACGGAGTCGAAGCTGCTGCTTAGAAAACAGGTCCTGCTGCTGGAGCTGGCGCTGATCTTCGCCTGGTTCCGAACTGGTACCGGTCCGGTTCTGGTTCTGGTCCAATCTGGGTCTGGCTGGTTCTGGTTCTGGTCCAATTCTGGGCCCATAACCCTGTTGGTGCGTGTGTGCGTGAGCAGCAGAGTGCGTGTGTGCATGGGAGATTTAAAATCCTGTCTGTGTGCTAGCAGAGGCCTGTTATTCCACACACAGATCTTCCAGATCTCAGCTCCCCCCTTTTCACAGCGTGCAGCGTGTTGTGAAGATGCCAGCCCAGCCTGCCTGTAATCCAACTTGCTTCCAGCTTCCCCGTTTGCAGATTAATCCATGGAGTCAGGAAACACTCCGTAACACCACAGGTCTAATTCTACCTGTTTATTCACTTAGCAAGTAAAGTTCTACAGAGTATACATTTCCTAGTTACAGTCCATGTGCAGAGTATAAATGCATAGCAAGCATTACATCCAGTGGAGTAAGTTGAGCTTCACTCCACCTCAGCAAAGAAGTTACATTGTTGCAGTGACAAAAGTCCAGCAAGAAGAACAAAGGAGAAGAGAGAAAGCAGTCCTGCCTCTCTCTAAGATGGCTTCAGACAGAAAACAAGTTAGCACGTCATCAGAACATACAAACCATGTGACTAGCTCATAATGCTCCCACGGTCTAGGCTTCCCATGCGAAAAACACGAGAAAGACATAACAAACTTGTTTACAGCCATTCTGTTCTTTCCATGTGTAAACAGTGTGCTACAGCTGGTGAAGTGATACATATCACAACACACTTTACAGCAGGGCTCTCCAACCTTGGGTCCCCAGATGTTGCTGGACTACAGCTCCCAGAATCCCTTGCCATTAGCCATGCTGGCTGGGTATGCTGGGAGCTGTAGGCCAGCAACATCTGGGGACCCAAGGTTGGAGAGCCCTGCTTTATGCATATGCAAATTTGTGCATTTTTTTTTTTTTTGTCCTGTGGGCCTGAGCCCTGGATCTTTTTGGTACCTAGCACCACCCCATGTTCTGGCACAAGCTTTCATGGGCTAGAGTCCACTTCAAGAAAATTCTCTTGTGCAGTTTGGCTGGTGTGGGGCACCAAAGAATTTTTGAAACATTCCTTCCCACCTATATATAATTCCTCTACATTCCGTTCCAGGGAGCACATTTTTTTTACATTTAGGCTTCAAACATTTGTCTGCCTTTAGTGTCATCACAGAGCATCTTGCTCTCCAGCTATAATAGAAGTGACCAAATTGAGTAAAGGCAAGTGCTATTGCAAGATGTGGCTCCTAAGCAAGATGGACTATATGTACAACTAATTGCATACTGTTCATAGGCAATGTACTCCAGCATTGGCTATAAATCAAGTAGATGCCAAGAACGATTACACACAAGGCATGTCTGTAGCAGCTACCGCCAGTGATCCCAGCCTAGGGTGGGAGAATGGACTCTTTCCAGACATCAGCCTGAGAAATGGATTGGGGAGCCAATGCAGTTGTTTGAAGACTGCTGGGGTGTGTTCCATACATCTAGTATATACCTAGTGGCAGGCTCCAAATTACAGCTCCCAGGCTTTGGATGGAAGAAGCCAGGGCAGTTCCAATGGTTTCAGCTTGTAGCATATGTAATGTAAATAATTATGCTATTATGGTGGGGGAGTGGATGCCGACATGGTTATGAACCTACCCGGTTATTAAGATCTGCAGGAGAGGCCCTTTTGAGGGCACCATTGACTGCAGTGGCCCGTTTGTTGGGCACCTGTAAAGCGACTTTCTCCTGTGTTGTTCCCAAACTATAGAATGCGCTCCCTCAAGAATTACGATCGGCCTGAGATTGGCTAAATTTATGTCATGGATTAAAGAAAATACATCTACGTTTCTTGTGAGATAAAAGGGGCCTAAAATTTGGGATATGATGTACTAATGAAATTGTGGGAAATTATGTGGCGAAAAGGGTTGACATTTTTAAATAAAGTTTTACTTTTAAAGATAATGTTCCTAAGATGATGTATGATTGATATGTGAACATTTTATTTTATGTTGGGATGTGTAACAAAGCCCCCCCCCAAATAATTCTGGATAGAAATTTACTTATTAATTTAAATGTTTGTAAAGATTAATATACAATTGAAATCAGAGTCTTTCCCTTCTGGGCTTAATGGATAATTAGTTGGAAAGAAGTCATGGAATTTTATCAATATATATGGAAATGCCCATTATTGTCTACAGTAGAAGAATGGTTAGTAATTGTAACACTTCAGGCTGCCGGTAGGAGGTAAGGTTGCATGTCTGAATTCTCCCCCATGGTGTGTGTGTGTGTGGGGGGAGACCCTCCCCCTCCTCCCTACTTTGAGAAATAGCGTGTCAAGGGAAAGCCTAGGCCGAATCTGTACCAATCTCTGTGGTACTGGTACAATAATTGTCCACATGCAGGGATATTCACCCCCAACCCCATGAGGGAGCATTTAGACAAGCAACTGCCCACCTGGAGGCTGATGTGGAAGAGTCCAGGAAAAGACTTTGTATATGAGTGTGCTGGATGTAGCCATTTTGAAGATTCGGGGCACAGCAGGGGCGTGCTGTAGTAGCTTCTCATTACGTGTGAACCCAGCGAGGGTGGGTTGTTAGGGTGGTTGACAAGCCACCCACACAACCCTAAAACAGCCCATAGGTTCTGGGTTGGTTGTCAATCACCCCAACAACCTATCCTCGCTGGGTTCACACGTAACCAGAAGCTGTGGTGGTGGTTTAGATCACCAAACTGGCTCTCGTGGACTCTGCAACCCACCATGGCTATTGGCTAATAAACCACAGTGGCTGCAGCAATCGTGCGAACCAGGTATATATATATATTTTATTTAATACGTTTTTTAAATTTATTTTTATTTTAAGTATTAAGTATTAAGTATGTCTGTGACATGCTTTAATTTAAGCACTCTTAACAGTGCAATCCTAACCATGTCTACTCAGGATTAATTCCCATTGAGTTCAATGGCCTTTTCTCCTAGGTAAGTGGGTAATAGGATTGCGGCCTAACAAGGCCCTATAAAGGGCTCTTTACATATGATTATTCTGTTCTAGCCAATTATTCCTGCCTAGCTTGTCCCTTTAAGGCTGCAATCCTGTCATCTGGATAAAAATGCACTGAGTTTTAATACTTGTCCTTGATGAGGATGAGAATGATTACATTCATATCCTATCTTTTTTTTCCTGCAAGGAACCCAAGGCGGCTCACATGGTCCTCCTCCTCTCCGTTTTATCCTCACAAAAACCCTGTGAGGTAGGTGAGGCTGAGAGTCAGCAACTGGCCCAAAGTCACCCAGTGAGTTTCATGGCCAAGTGGGGACTAGAATCCAGATCTCTCGAGTCCCTGTCCAGCACTCTAACCAGTGGGCCACACCGGCTCTCTTGGTGATGCTTGGAACTACTTCTCAGTCTTCCAGTTAGTGGTTCAGACTAACATGACTGGTCCAAATGTCACAACAGCCCTCATATGGAGGCTGTTGAGACGTTACCTCTTGGTGGTAATGTCTAACACAGGCCCCCAGCAGTTACTTACTTTATTATTTATTAATTTGTTTTTTAAATGCTTTTTTAATAGGCTACTTCAAACTTTTGTGAGCAAAATTATTTAACCCTTTCAGTGCCAGATTATCACTGCCTTTCCACAAGAGTAGGCTGGCCACCTACAAAACACCCTCTGAAAAAAAAAGGACATCAATTTGCATAAAGTTTGTATATACTAATTGATATGTATAGGTGCACATTTAGAAAGTATATGCAGTAATACCTTGGATTGCAAGTAACTTGGTCTGAGAGTGTTTTGCAAGAGAAGCAAAAATTTAAAAATTTTTTTGACTTGATAAACAAGCAAGGTCTTGCAAGACAAGTTGTAGGGATGTAACCGCTCGCCTTGAGCAGGTGTAGCGGGCCAAAATCAGCCCCGTCATGCCCGCCAGAGACTATATATATAATTTATTTATTTAATACATTTTTATACTGCCCAATAGCCAAAGCTCTCTGGGCGGTTTACAACAGTTAAAACCATAAAATACAATATAAAATAAATATAAAATTTAAAACCACAGATTAAAAACAAACAGCAGAGCTAGCAGCAGCAGTTACAATAACAGAGTTAAAAACAACTACAAGATTAAAATGAATAAGATGATAAAAATGATTAAAATGCCTGGGAGAATAGAAAGGCGCTGGAAAAAATACAATGTAGGCTCCAGGCGAACCTCTTTGGGGAGCTCATTCCATAACCGGGGTGCCACAGCAGAAAAGGCCCTCCTCCTAGTAGCCACCTGCCTCACTTCCTTTGGCAGGGGCTCTCGGAGAAAGACTGCTGATGCAGATCTTAGTGTCCGGGCAGGTACATATGGGAGGAGACGATCCTTTAGATACCCTGGCCCCAAGCCGTTTAGGGTATATATATATCACCTGTGCGCCTGCCTGCTCTCCCAGCTTCTTTATCTTTTTACCAAACTTGAACTGGGCAGCCCATCAAATAGGATGCTTTGAAACAGAGGACTGTCCTCTGACAGCCCTTCAAACAGAGGACTGTCCTCTGTAAAGTAGGATGCATAGCCATCCTAAGAGTAATCCAGACAGCAACATGTCTAATAAAACAAGAATAATAGTATAAAAACCCACAGTAAAATCATATTAAGCCATTAAAACAACTTTGAAAACCACTAACAGTAATTTAAGAGGCTGAACTGAAAAGATGTATCTTAACTTTCTTTTGAAAACCTGAGATTTGTTAGCTGTTTACCCCCAGATCGGCTCGAACACATGGGGGTCTCTTACACCAGCGGCAGTGGCCACTGGAAATGTCTGGCAAGTGGACCTCTGCATGATCGGGTTGATGTGTGAGCTAAGTGGCTCACAAAGGTTATATGACCCCAAATGGAGCTGCCAATGCAAATACCCACCCACCCATTAAAAAGAAAATAAAATGGCAGCCTTTCTATGGGTCAAAAATGTTTGTATGTGTCTGGGCCCTGAACTGGAATTTTCATACTGCATTCCTCCTGGCGGCCAAGGCTTTCTTTTCCAAAATTACAGTGTTCCATTTTCCAGAAGGGTAGCCATGTTAGTCTGTTTCAGTAAAAACAAGGAAGAGCCTTGTGGCAACTTAAAAGATGATCAAATTTATGATGACATAGTAACCCTTTCTTCAAAGAGCTCGGAACAGCATTTTTAAGTCTTACAACAATTCTGCAAGATACGAAAGGCTGAAAGATGGTGACTCAGCCAAGACCATCCAGTGAACTTGTATGGTGTAGGGTTAGAGCTGGGCTCTCCAACCTTGGGTCCCCAGATGTTGCTGGCCTACAGCTCCCAGCATACCCAGCCAGCGTGGCTAATGGCAAGGGATTCTGGGAGCTGTAGTCCAGCAACATCTGGGGACCCAAGGTTGGAGAGCCCTGGATTATAGCAAGGGAATAGAATGTTTTTGTGGTGGTGATGGTGGGGGCAGATTGCCTTCCCTGGACTTGATGATGTCAGTGGGGATAACAGCAGGGATTTCCTCCAGGGGGATTTCTCCAGGGGGCAGGGCTTGGAGGCCAAGAAGGAGGAATCCAAGAGGCTCTGTGGGCCGGATTGGCCCATAGTCTGGGGGTTCTGCAACCCTGGGTTACAATTTTGGACTAGGACTGGAGAGACCCAGGTTCAAGTCCCCACTCAGCCATGAAGCTTGCTGATAGTGCAATCGTATAGAATGGCCTGATCTGCAGAATCGCAGGGTGGTTAACCAGCCACTGTAGCTTGTTAACCACCTTGTGTGTGCTGGTTGTGCGCCAGCCGGATTTGCATAATTACCCTCACCAGCACGGCTTCTCATGTCACCCGAATCCAGCGAGGGCAGCTTGTTGGGGTGGGTAACAAACCACTTCAGCCTAACCTACCTCAAAGTGTTGTTGGGAGGATAAAATGGGAGGTGGATAATCTGTTGTTCTTGGAAGAACAGATTGTTCTTGTTCTTGGGAGACCTACAGTGATGGCTGGCTGGGGAATGCTGGGAGTTGTAGGACACCCCCCCCTCTAAACATGCATAGGATTGCGCCCTTAGTCACTACAGTATATACTGACTTTTGGGGCTGTTAGTTCCGATTGAGCCTGACAGGTTTCACCACTTGCTTCCTTGCATCCGAAGGCTTGCAGCAACATATGCCTGGAGCAGGAAGCCTTTGGGCAGGGGTGTGTGTGTCCAAATGTGGATCCCAGCTTCCCACCTGGACCTCTTTCTGTTAGAGAGGAGGCCTGTGTGGGTGGAGCAGAAGGAGCCCTTGGGACAAGTGATACCAGAAGGTGCGAGAGTCGGGGACTGGGGGCGGGGGAGAGTCTTGTCAAATTTCCCTGATCCTGTAAAAACCTAAGGCTTGCCCTACTGGCAATGCGGAGGCAGTGGGAGGGGGGGCTGGTGCTGTGCCCCACGCCTGAGCCATGCAGCTGGCGGCATGGCTGGGTTGGGATCTGGCTCTCAGGTTTCCCCCCTCTCATCATTACATCCATTAAAGTCCCGTTCGGCCGGCGCACAAAAGGATAGAACAGCAAATTAGCAGCAAGCTATTGAGCACAACACGGCCTGGCCTGCATTATTAATGTCATTGGAGAATGGGTAACGTGAGCCTCCCCGCAAGGTCGGGAGCGAAGCTGGCTTGGTGGTCGTCGTGGGTGACTTTTCCTCTCACCTGCCAGTTGATCTAGCATATGGGGTGGCTTGGGGGAAAGTGGGGCTACCCGCCCTGTGAGATGTGGTGTGAGAACAATCCTGCATTTACTGTAGCAGGCGTGGGGATCTGGGCAAATGTGTTGACACTCTTGTGCAAATGTTAAAGCAGGGCTGGGCAACTTGTGGCCCTCCAGATGTTTTGGCCTACAACTCCCATCAGCCCTAGTTGCACAGCCAAAGGTGAGGGAGGATGGGAGTTGCAGGCCAAAATATCTGGAGAGCCACAAGTTGCCCACTGCTGGTTTAAAATGTGCTCTGCCAACACAGTCTTAGATGTCCCCGCTCTTGCAGTAGACCCCTCAATATTTAATTTGAACTTGAGTTCACCAGCCCTCTTCTGCATGTCAGCTTTCATCCTACGACACGGGACCCAAGAGTGTTTCTGAGCATGTGCAGGGGGTGTGGCAGGGAATGTGGCTTCTAGGCTCATGTCAGCCCTGGTACATCTTCTTAAAGAAATGTACCAGAATACCCATCTATATGTATCCATGTGCCTTGTTGCATCCCTTTGTGGCCTCCTTCAGAGTCCTTCCTAGTCTTGCGGCTTCCCAATATTTGAGATGGGGATTCTTGTCTGTCTCCTCCCCTCTTCACCTCTCCGATTCTGCACAAACACATACACGCCTGCAGGACAGTTTTACGACAGACTGGCACTGATGTGCTACCAACCTGCATCATCTGCGACATGCTGCATGTTTGGTTGAGCATCGGTGACAACCAGCAGCAGCAGCAGCACAGACCAGAGCTGAATTACTCCCGCTGGGCCCTCTGTGGGCTGGATGATGTCAGTGAGGGTGACCACACCCACTGATGTTATCACCCTGCCATTTTTGACTGAGTCCCTGGCTTTGTGTGGTGTGCACTGTACCCATGGGGGCACCAGCCGCTGATCCCAGTGCTGTCCAAGTACCCCGTTGCTGACATGCCTGCAGTTATCTCTGCTCTGCGATTGGAGATAACAGTGGGGATTCCCCAGTGCTGCTCCCCATCCCAATTGGGATTCCCTCCAGGGGGGTTTGGGGATGGGGATGAGGTGTTGTTTGGCCTCCAAGCCAAACCCCACCCCCTGGAAAGGCCCGGATGCAGATCCTCCGCAAGCCGGATTAGGCCCTTGGGCCGGAGGTTCCACAACCCTGTTGTGAAGGCAGACCCAGATCAACCTACACCCAATTGTCCTACTCTCCAACTGGACCCATTTTTATCTGTATAGAACTCTCACCTTATGTATTGCTTCTTGTGGTGGACCAAATCTGTTCCTGATTCTGGGCTGTAGATCATCCAGACTTACCCAATTTGCCTGGCAAAGCACTAGCCACCTTGCTTTTAAAAAAAATCTTCTTCTTCTTCTTCTTCTCCTCCTTCTTCTCCTCCTCCTCCTCCTCCTCCCAAAAACCCTGTGAGGGAAGTTAGGCTGAGAGGCAGTGACTGGCCCAAAGTCACCCAGTGAGCTTCATGGCTGAGTGGGGACTAGAACCCAGATCTCCCAAGTCCCAGTCCAACACTCTAACCACTATGCCACACTGTCTCTTGTTGTGATGGACCAAATCTGTTTCGGATTCTGGGTTGTAGATGATCCAGACTTACCCAATTTGCCTGGCAAAGCACTGGCCTCCTTGCTTTTGTGCCTGTTCCAACCATATTACTCAGCACCGGTTACTCAGATTATAAAGAATTTCAGTTTAGGAACAATCATGTCATTTGTATTTATCAACTGCCTTTCGAAGAACAACAAAACCAAGGCAATGCACACTAAAATGCATTAACCCAATACAATACAACATCATCTGACCTAAACCAAATAAAAATCTTTAAGAAGGGAGTAGAAACAAACAACTCACAGTCACAAAACTTCCTCAAAGGGGGAAGTTTTCACCTGCCTTTTAAAGTTACAGGCAGAGACAGGCTCAGGCAGGCCTCAGTTGAAAGAGAATTCCAGAGGGGAGGCCCTCTGCAACAGACAAGGCTCTTGGCCAGGTCCCCATCTGTTGAACATCTTGAACAGATGGGATGCAAAGCAGAGCACCCCCCCCCCCCCCGCAGATCTTTAGGAGGTGGGTTGGGGAGAGAGAAATGTTCACATGGCTGAAGGAAGGTGTTCCCAAAGATTAACTGATCACAGGCTGCACAGGGCACAGGTAGGCAATCTTTTTGGGCCCGTGAGCACATTTGTCATTTGGGCTTGTGGGCATTTATATTATGGGTTCTCACTTTTCTTGCCCTTCCCTCGCCTGGATTCCCACTTTTCTTGACCCCTTCTTCTTCCTTCCCCCCCAACTGTTTCTGCCACCAACTGCTGCTTTCCTTTTCACTCCCCCTTCCCTGCCTGGAATCTCTCAATCTCCCCCCCCTGCACATCTGCCCCAGCCCCTAACTGTGATCCCCCCCCCCACTGCCTATCTCACCTCTGCACTGCTGAAGTCCTAAGGAAGGAGCCGGAAGTTGGCAGATTGGGACCTGATGTGCTCACTTCCTGCTTCCTCCTTAGGCCTTTCCGCAGTGCAGGGGTGAGGTAGGCTGCATGTGTGTTGGGGGAGTGGAACTGCGTTTTGGGGCTGGGGAAAGTGCGTGTTGGGAGTGCATAGGCCGGGGTCTCAGCAGGCGCTGTCGGGGGGTCTTGGCGGGCATCAGTGCGCCCGTGGGTGTCATGTTGCCAGCCTCTGGCATAGAGCTTTGTAGGTGGTCATAGAACCAGCACCTTGAAGTGTGCCCAGAAAATCAGAAGAAGCTGGTGCGGTGCAAATGCGTGAGAATTGGTTTTTCACATCCTCATCCCTACCTTTCATCAGGAGATGGGATACTGCATTTAGCACTCCGTTACTGAAAGTGCTCCTCTAGACACTTGTACAAACTTGTGCACGTTCTTCAAAACCTTACTCTATTTCCAGAGGTCTCTCTTCAAAGTTTCTGCCCTGCCGCCAAGGAGCCTGCTGACAACTCAATGGAATTTCCAGATAATCTTCAAGGGCAGCCCCTAAGTGTACCTTGACTGCCCCTCCGAATTTTCTGTGGGGTCAAAGTCGTATTACTCAACCACACAAGCCCAAACGATACACGTTGCCAGCCTTTCCCAACCTGGCACCCACTGGACGTGCTGTACTGCAACTACAGGCCTGTGGCTCACGCTGGCTCAGCTTGTCTGAGTGTGGAAAGCTAAGCAGGGTCAAGCCTGGTTGTTACTTGGATGGGAGACCCCCCCCTCTAGTTTCCTGCATTGAGCAGGGGGTTGGACTCGATAGCTTTGTAGGCTCCTTCCAACTCTATAATCTATGAATCTATGAACTCCCGTCTGGCTGGGGATGATGGGAGGTATAGTCCAACATGCCCGGTGGGCACTAGGTTGAGGGAAAGCTGCATTCTGCTATAGCCACATGTCGGGCTAGACCCATGACCACTTCTCTATTGCAAAGCATTTTTGCAGTGGAGAAGTGGCAAAGTACTTCACCCTCGCCCTCCCTCTGCTTCCCCCCCCCCCCCCCGCATCTGCTTTTCCCTCTGTATGGTTCCAGTCCAGTGTTTGTAAATAAAACATGGTTACCCCGGAAGGAGAAAAAACAGCTCAGGGGGAAGAGTTTCAGTGGAAATGTGCCAGCAGGGAAGGGTTGAGAAGTCCCTGTTGCTTCTCCATTACCATAAGGAAACAAGGCTAAATTGTTAATCTGAGGCTAAATTGTAGATTATGCTTGAGGATATTCATGGAAACTTATTTTCCTTTCTCTCTGTACATAGCGATATTGTCCAGATCTTGTGAGATTTGCTGCAGCCAATCAGAGAAGCAGTGTTGGAGCAGAACAAGCAATATTCTGTACAGTTAGTTATTGGCCCAGGCGCTAGTACTGAGTGTGTTCGGACTTGTAGTTTGAGAGGCAGAGGGATTTGTGCTCCCCTATGTGACATACTCAAGAACAACCAGTCCCAGAGTTCCCAGCAAGAGGGAGGGGAAACTGGTGGGAAGGACAAAGCAGCATAACAGTCAGGGATATTGATTCCACGGACAGTGAGAGCCATGGCTGCTGGTGGTAGGATTTACAGGCCTGAATTATCTGTGAGTAAATGACTAGTTCACATTGCCATCTCTGGCTATAAATATAAAGCAGGCAGAATTTTCCTTGTGAAATGTAGGTTCTGAAAGAGAAAAAAAAATCTTCAAGTATACTTTTGGAAAAAGAGTATGCACTAATTCCATTTATCTTATAGGCAGAGCAATCCTACTGGTGCAGGTGGAGAGATCAAACCGTGCAGGTACCTTATAAAAAGCCCTGCTGGGTGCACACCAGTAGAGCGAAAGGGAGGGAGGAGCTTCCTTCCTTCCTGTTCCAGGCTGGGCTTGATTGGTTGGTTTTTCCTCGGGGTAATGATGTACATACGTTTACCCCTATGTCAGGGGCATGTCTGGAGCCTTTGGTCCTGCAGATCTGCCTCTCCACTCCATGAACATGTCCCTGATCTGCTCTCCTCTTTCTTTACCAATGTTGGAGAAGCAAGAGCCACGGAGGTTTCTGAGGGGGCATCCGAAGTTGGATCTTCCCCTGCGAGAGTGGCCCTTTCTCTCCACCGTCAGAGGGGGAGATCCAAACTATCCCATGGTACCTGGGACGCCCTCCCAGGGACCATAGGATTGCAGCCTAAATTAGATTTACAAAGAACAACCGCAACTAGTTTTCAGTGAAGTGTGCATAACCCTACGGATTTTTGGCACCCTGCTGGCAACAGTGGCAGAAGCTGAAAGAAGTTTCAGCAAGCTAACACTAATCAAAAACTGGAGGCGTTCTACTAGGGGCAAGAACGTGTATCAAGTGTGCACTTGCAAGAGAAATTGAGTTTAAGGGGATAATTCATGATTTTGCAATGAAAAAAGGCCGGGGGGGGGGATCCTAATGCAAAGTAAATTGTTAATGCAAATTGGACTGTTTACACAATGTTTGTAGCCACATCAGTCCATTAGAATTTTTTTAAAAATAAAAAATTGACAGGATAATAATACCTTTATTGGGACCAATCAGAAAGTTACAAAGTGGCCCACAAGCTTTATAGGACTCTTCTTCAGGGTGGATGCTACGTAAAACAAAAATAGCAGAGGGAGGCATGGTTGAAAAGCTCCAGCGTGGGCCCGTGGTGTGATTTCAGAAATGTAGACAATGTAATGTCCAAATTAAAATAGAAACTTTTCTTTCAGGGCTCATGGAGATGTATGTATGGGATGGGATTGTGGTATGTGTGAGAGAAGGGGGTATATATACCGTATTACCAGCTTGTACTGCCCCCTCCCAATGATTTCATAGATCATAGAGTTGGAAGGAGCCTACAAGGCTATCGAGTCCAACCCCCTGCTCAATGCAGGAAACTAGAGGAGGGGGTCTCCCATCCAAGTAATAACCAGGCTTGACCCTGCTTAGCTTTCCACGCTCAGACAAGCTGAGCCAGCATAAGCCACAGGCCTGTATGCTTGGGCCCTGATTCTAGCTCTGATAATTGCATATTGCTGATCAAACCCAAAATACCCATGAGGGAGTGACCTCTTCCTTCCTATGCAGTACCATAGGAAGCTGCCTTATACTGAGTCAGACCATTGGTCCATCTAGCCCAGTATTGTGGACACTGACTGGCAGCAACGGCTCTCCAGGGTTTCAGGCAGGAGTTTTTCCAGCACTACCTGGAGATACTGGGAATTGAACCTGGGACCTTCTGCATACAAGACAGGTGCTCTTCCACTGAGCCACAGCCTCTCTCCCATCCTCATCCTCATTGTGGGGTCCACTCAGATGAGAGGTACCTGGAGATCAACATAGAGAGAGTGAAAGCCCGTCCCCAAAGGCTGCGCTGAGATGTTGAGAAAACAGCCGTTGGTGCCTCTCCCCTCGTGAAGCTTTCCCCCTTTCTCAGGCCTAGGAATCAGAAACTGAATCTGTGCTCGGGCGACTGTAACCCAAGCTCCTGCTGCCAATGGGACGTGAGGCTTCGAGGACACATCAATGTCACAGGCTTGCATCAGGAACAGAGGAAAAAGAGGCATCTCAGCATAAGATATTTAAAAGCCAAGTACTGAAGCAGAAAGAGGTGATGGGGACCAGGAATAGAGTATCCCTTCATGAGCACTAGCCACTTGTGTGCCCCAAAGTGTTCCCATTATCCAGCCAGCAGAGTGGGCACAGGAGTTTTTATTAGCCCTAGGAGTGGTCATGGAGTGTGCCCAATCCCCACGAAGAGCTCTGTGTATTTGAAGCCACAGCAAAACATGAATTCGGCACCAAGCCACACCTAAAAACCTGAACTTTAGGCCAAGGAAAGCTGCATTTTGGATTTATTTATTTATTCATTCATTTTCTGTGCCACCCAATAGCCGAAGCGCTCTGGACAGTGTGCAACAATCAGTTAAAAAAATACAATAAAATACAGTTAAAAATATAAACAATAAAAACATTATAAAAATGTAAAACCAAATTTAAAAATATCACTAAAACAAGTTAAGAAAACACAACCTCCAAAAACAATTTACCACCCCACCGTATACCATGTAATTATTAAAAGCCTCAATGTAGAGGGCAGTCTTAACCTGGCGCCAAAAAGATAATAGAGTTGGTGCCAGGCGGGCCTCAGGGGGAAGCTTGTTCCACAGTTGGTGGGCTACCACAGAAAAGGCCCTCCCCCTTGTTGCTGCCCTCCGAGCCTCACGTGGAGGTGGCAGTTGGAGGAAGGCCCCAGATGTTGAACGTAGTGTATAGGTAGATTGTGGTTGGGAGAGGCGTTCCATCAGGTATTGTGGTCTCAAGCCGTGTAGGGCTTTATAGGTCAAAACCAGCACCTTGCTCAGATTCTCGAATTATAACTTTTATGCCTGGTACTAAAAAATGCCACTCCACATGCATGGTGAAACTGTAGTCACGAAAAAACACACCGTTCACACCGTAGGTGCTGTGAGCTGCACATGGACTGTGCAGGAGAGGAGCACAATTTATTTATTTATTTATTTATTTATTTCATTTCATTTCATTTCATTTTTATACCGCCCAATAGCCGAAGCTCTCTGGGCGGTTTACAGCAATTAACAAGACAGTCCCTGCCCGCAGGCTTACAATGGGCAAGCATGCACCTTTTCCCACCCCAGTACTGCTTCCATGCCAACCCAGGGATGCAGGAAGTTGATCATGTGAATGAAGTACTGAGGGTGTTTCCTGAGGGCACCCAAAGAGCCAGTCTGAAGACAGCCTGCTGCCTTTGTCCCGCTGCCTGGCAGGTGAATTTCGCAGAAGTCGTGGGCACCAGCCATCATGAGCCATGCCCCTTAGGATCTGAAGCACACTGTTTCAGAGACCCTCTCGCCAGTGCTGGCTCCAGGGTTTTGGAAGGCCCATGGGCAAGACACCCTCAAAGGGCCCCTTCCCTCAGTAAGCCTACCTTCTCAGTGCCATTGTCACCAGCTGCTATTACTTCTCATCCTCCTCTTTCTCATCATTGGCAGAGAGCCAAGCAGCATGCAGGCAGTGGCATCTACTGCTCCTCCTTCTCACCACTACTATTGACTGGGTTCAGACAACATGATAACCCACACTCAGGGGTTGAGTGTGGGTTGTTGTTGAACCATGGGTTGTTCCTGAAACGTGGCTTGTTAACCACGAACAATCCACGAAGAGAACCCATGGTTTGTTGTTGGGTTATGAACTGTGGGTTGTTCACCATGGTTTGTTATCTCAGCTGGGTTCAGACAACACGATAACTCACATTTCAGGAACAACCCATGGTTCAACAACAACCCACACGCAACAAGAGCCCACATTTCCACAACCCACACTCAACCCATACTCAACCACTGAGTGTGGGTTATCATGTTGTCTGAACCCAGTCATTGTCTGGTCCAGAGAAAGAAGCAGGTGAATAAGTGGGTTGCAGTGGCAAAGAGGACGAACAACTCCACAGTGCTCTCTGATCAGTGGGCCCCTGCTGGGGCATGGGCCCTATGCAGGTGCCCGACCACGCCTACCCTTGACGCCGGCCCTACTTCTTACCCTCTGCTGCCTGATTGTCTACGCAAGGTCTTCATGATATTGCTTTTAATGAAATAGGCAGCCATGCTGTCCTGAGGTCTGTTCATCGGCAGAGCTGCCAAGCCAATAACCTGACTTCTCCCATTCAATGCTATGTTTTTCTGTTTCCTTTTTTTAATTGGAACACTTTCCCTTTGAAAGAATAAGAAGATCTAAACAAAACATACTAAAAAAACATCAAAACAATTGTTACAGAATAGTATGACAAAATGATCTCCATATAGCATCTACGGTCTTGGACAACAACGGCTCTCATGGTGCTCCATTTAAAGTGGGATCAGGTGTTAAACAGGGATGTGTTATTGCCCCAACATTATTTGCTATTTTCATCACCATGATTTTACATCTTGTCGAGGGGAAACTTCCCACTGGTGTGGGAATTATATATCGAACAGATGGAAAGCTTTTTAATCTCAGCAGGCTGAAAGCAAAAAGTAAGGTAATTACAACCTCCGTTGTGGAACTTCAGTATGCTGATGATAATGTGGTCTCCGCACATTCAGAGGATGATCTCCAAACTATCCTAAATGCTTTTGCAGAAGCATACGGAAAACTTGGTCTCTCACTTAACATCAAAAAACCCAAAGTGCTTCATCAGCAAGTGCAAGCTAACCCTGGTGATGCCATCTATCCAGCTTGGCGGGACAATACTGGAAAATGTCGATCATTTTCTCTATCTTGGCAGCTATCTTTCTGTTACAGCTAACATCGACAGTGAAATCCAGCATCGTCTGAGCTCTGCAAGTGCCGCGTTTTCTCGAATGAAATATAGAGTGTTCGAGGATCGGGATATTTGTAAGAAGACCAAATCACTGGTTTATGAAGCCATTGTATTACCAACTTTATTGTATGCCTGCGAAACATGGACTATCTATAAACATCACCTCCAACTCCTTGAAAGATTTCATCAACGTTGCCTCCGGAAAATCCTGCGAATTACTTGGGAAGATAGGCGAACAAATGTCAGTGTACTGGAAGAAGCAAAGACTACTAGCATTGAAAAAATGATCCTTCAACGCCAACTTCAGTGGACCGGTCATGTTGTTCGAATGCCTGACTGCCGTCTCCCAAAGCAGTTACTTTATTCCCAACTCAAGGATGGAAAGCGGAATATCGGTGGTCAATATAAGAGGTTTAAAGATGTTCTTAAGGCTAATCTAAAAAAATGCAATATAAACATCAAAAACTGGGAAGCTCTGGCCCATGAACGATCTAACTGGAGGTTGGCCTTTCACAAAGGTTCTATGGACTTTGAAGAAGCCCGAGTGCAAGGTGAAAGGGAGAAACGTGCTAAGCGAAAAGCACGTCAAATGAATCCTTTACAGGACCATCTTCCATCTGGTAACCTGTGTCCTCACTGTGGGAAGCTGTGTGGATCTAGAATTGGCCTCCACAGTCACTTACGGACCCATCGCTAGAGTCTACACAATTTTCTTTAGAATTTTTCTCCTTTTAAAATCTCCTTTTTGTAAAAAAAAATTATCCTGGAAGACAATCTTACTCGGTCACAAGTGATCGCCTGACTGACTGGTTGCTCCCTTGTAGAATGGGCAGCACGGCTCCGCTCCGTTTTCCTTGGCTTTTAGCTTCCCTGGAATGTTGTCTCCCTTGGAATGCCTCAGTGCCCTGTGGCTGGCAGCTCCCTCCTTTTGCCTTTGATCTGCCTGCTTCTTGGATCTGACAAGAGGGGCACATCAGTAGCCAAGTTGTATGCCTTTGTTTTGCCTTCTCACACTCCCAGAAACTTGGCTTGGCAGCCCCCCCCCCCCCGACCCTTGCTTTGGCAACATTTGAGAATACATTTTCATTTATGAGAATTCCAGGGGACTTCCCACTCAATACTGCAACATCAGATGCTCTCCATCAACACCCTGGGGTCAAACAGATGTGCACTTGCTACTCAGTTGTTGCGGGAAGGGCAAGGAGAATTCAGACCACTTTGGCCAAGCAAGAAAGTTCTTGTGGTGCAGGGAAATTGGTTTCTAAAGCATACTATTTTGTGGATGGAAGAAATGTGATCCCTCCCTCCCTAACTAGAGCATCTGTTTCATTGTGGGTGATGTGGTTGTACAAGGAAGGGGTCATGGGCATCTTCTGGATAGTGCTTGTGATGCCACTGGTGAAGCTACACGGGTGGTTTGACACAATGACTGCATTTGTTCACAATGGAATGCCAGCATAAGCTGTGCACCAATGCTTTAGCTCCTGCATGGCCGGCTCCTCCTGCTAGCGCCTAAACTAACCAGAAAGCAAAGGGTTATTTTGTGATATTTGAACCTGGAATCCTGGCTTTAGAAGCCAGGGTCATAAACCAGGGTTTGTTCTTGGCTTACGAATCCAGGCTTGTTTTGTGCAAATAGAAAGAGCCAAGTGGGAACAAATTGGCCGCATGCACTAGCACACAACTCATTCATGATCAGCCAGGAGTCACCAGAATCCTGACTTACTGGTGTGTGCGAATGCAGCCATTATGTTGTGGCAAAAATAAACAAACATTTGGCACATTCGCCACAATGAATAAAATAAATATCTATGATCAGAGGATTGGCTTTGACCCGGTACTGAAGTTGTGTCTGCCTGCTTGCTTCGCCATGTGTCCAGCTTCTTATTCTGTGCAGTGTGCTGAGTAAACTTGCTCCCTACGCTTACTGTGTGATGAGCCTTGCCCTTGCTTTCATCATATGCTGAAATAATCAGAGTCATGTTCATAAGCTTTACATGAAGGGGGAGGTGATGGACAAAACCCCAAACTTGACGTCCCACAAATTACCTGCTCTGGCAAGTCCGAATGCCACAGATGCCACTCCCTATCTGCCCCTATTTGCATCTCTGTAGTTTGTCAATTGAGAGGGGCAAGTGATGTCTTTCTGGTTGCCATATTTTTGCCCACAGGTCTTGAGTCGCTCACCCCTACCATATATTGATATGGTAATGAAACCAGCATGGAGGCTGCACAGAATTCTTTGCCAGAAGAGTGCTGTGCAGCCTGAAAACTTGCCACCAAACTGATACTGACCGAATCAACAAAAGGAATGCATCATCATCATCTGAACCTTTTGGACTCTCCTGTCGAATTTCCTGTGAGATTCCTGGCTTTCCTCTCAGCTTGTGATTACTTCATGGAACAATGATGCGGCCTGGCTGGATTCTTAGACTCTGTGCAGCACCTTGAAATTGCTGAAAACCCTGGCACTGGCTCATAGCAGGAATCCCTCTCTATCTCCTGCACTGACACCAATTTATGTGTGCGTATGTATTTGAGAGAGGTGTTAAGGATTCCTACGCTCTCCCTCCACCAGAGCAAGGGATTCAGCTATGCTGAGTCATAGTTACTTACTCACTTATGCAGCAGTTCCTGCATCTAAAGCATCTAGCTACAAAGGCACAAAGAGCTGATGGGAAGGATCCTGAGACTGGTTAATGAAGGAGGAACTCAGCTCAGCCTCCCAGCAGAATGCAGAATTCGCTGGGGCTGTTGTGATGGGGGAAACGTCTAGCTCAGTGTTCTCCAACCGTGGGTCCCCAGATGTTTTTGGCCTTCAAAAACAAGATGTAGGCCAAAAACATCTGGAGACCCACGGTTAGAGAACACTGAGCTAGCTGGTATACCTGGATTGTCACTCTTGTGCATTTCCTTCAATAAACACAACTCACATCTTCCAAGGCACACCTGGTTCCAACCCCCTCCCTTTCTCTCTCTTTACGAAATTAAACAACGTGTGATTCAGTAACATGGTTAACCTGATCCCACAAGCAAACAAATGTTTGATCATACAGTAAGGTGAGTAGTTTCCCCTCCGGACTCACATCACTACCAAGTGAAGATCCAATTTGGCCAGGATACAAAACAATCAGATGTCTTCTTCTCCACATAATTAGCTGTACTGCGCACTGCAGCCCTCTAGTTTATCCTTGTCGGCCTTCCGATAATGTGTACAAAAGACCATGACAACTCCATAGCTACTGCAAGGCTCTGTGTAACTTGTATAATCCAGTTTGCAAAACTGGTAGGTAGAGGGTTCATCATACCTTCATTTTGGGGGTATGTGTGTTTGGTCCAGATGTTCTGGCAACCAACAGTAAGAGAAGCACTTGTGTCAATGCATCCGAAGGGTACGCGCTGATGGCTTTAATTTCAGGACTGGATGCTCTGTTTCTCTGCTGGTCAATGCACAGACAGGGACTGGCGTAGCATCAGCATGGGCTATGGAATTCATCAAACCTTGACTCCCTGCAGCAGGGTGTGTGTGCGTGTGCGCGCGCATGCGCAAACTGTGGCTCTCTAGATGTTGTTGGACTCCAACTGCCATCAGCCCCAGCCAGAACATCCAATGATCTGGGATGATGGGAGTTGTAGTCCATCAAAATTTGGAGGGCCACAGATTGCACACTCCTGCAGAGCAAAGGGGTATTGCAGGACTAAAGGCCCCTGCTTCTCCCCTATGACATGTGCAACCCCGTTTAGGTATTACAGCACTGAAGCTGGGGTGTGGGGGGGTCTAAGCTGTAGTGGACGGGACCCCTCGCTCCACAGCCCACACCCTCGATGTGTACTTCGCTCTCACCAAGTGCCCCCTTGTATTGGTCACTTCAGACTTCAAGCTGTCTTTTAAAGTTGCGTTAGCCGATTATGTGTCTTAGGTCTTATATGTAGCTGTTCACCCACGTTTGTTTGTCTTTATTAAGCAGTTTGTTTTATTTGCTTACTTGAAGCAGGGTGCCCCTCCGTTAATTCCCTTCTTACTTTCCTGTCACCAGTCAGACTCTGGAGAATTAGAACTTTGAATACAAAGGTTGATTTATTGTTCTAACAAAGTCTCTAAACTGATATTCAACTCAGGAACAGATAACTTGGAATTTTCAACAGTTACATTCAAACATGTTCTTTGCTTAGATTCAGGTTAAAGGCAGGCAGATGTTATACAGTGCTCTTTGTATCAATTTGGCTTGGTTACCTGAAAGTTACAGTATCAGACTAGGGAACTTAACTGTCCCTCACACTAGTCCAGAGTTTCTCCTTCTTCCTCAGACAGAAGGTCCTTCACTCCCTAAGTGGAGACTCCTGTGAATTGTTCTATACTAACACCTTCACGTTTGCTTTCTCACAACTTAGTACTAGATTTCCTGTCTGAACTCTTCTCTTCAGTTCCACCTTTCCCTGCCTACTCTACTAACCTTCCACTCCCTCTCTCACTCCAACCCACTCTCTTCCCCAACTGACAACTAACTCCCTTAACTGCCAACTCCCTGGGGTTCTATGCTCTCTGATTCAACCAATCAGAGCCTCTGGAATGTTCAGCTTGGCCCCTCCCTGGGCTTCTGCCTGTCACTCTGCCACAGGGGGGTCTAAGCATCCTATCTCAAGAGGGATACCATAGAACTGAAGAAGGCACAGAAAAAGCCAATTAAGGCACAATGCTATGCATATTTAGACAGAAAAAAGTCCTACAATTCCCAGCATTACCCAACCAGCAGTGCACTGCTGGCTGGGGAATGCTGGGAGTTGTAGGACTTTTTTCTGTCTAAACATGCATAGGATTGTGCCCTTAAAGGTAGGGAGAGAGAACATCCCTGTGAAGAAAGTGTGGGACTTAAAATAAATAAATAAATAAAAGAGGAGGATGATAGAGTGGGGAACATGATTTGACCGTTTATACAACTGTGAATGGTGTGGAGAGAACGTATTAGAAAAAGCAATGATTCTCCTTCTCTCCAAATGCTAAGGAACATCCAGTGAAACTGACATGCAGTGGGTTTAGGGTAAACAACACATTAATGTATTTTTTTATGGAGCACACATACAGTCATGCCTTGGATTGAGAGCATAATTCGTTCCGGAAACGTGCTTGTAATCCAAAACACTCTTATATCAAAACGAAATCCCCCCAAAAAAATTTGTACAGAGATTTTTAAGCCGTACTACAGTACTTGTATTGCAAGACGTCGCTTGTATATCAAGTAAAAAAAAATTAAATAAATATTTAAAAATTCGCTTGTCTTGCAAAACGCTCTCAAACCAAGTTACTTGCAATCCAAGGTATTACTGTACATTTAATATGGAATTTATTCCAATGAAATCTGGTGGGGGCTGCTAGACCTGTTCTCCATGAACTTATCTAATCTTTTCTAAAGTTGCCTAAGGGCCTAACTACGGTAGGTAGGTAGGTATGTATGTAAAACATGCATTTGGAACCCCGAGTAGGGGAGCAGTGTGTGTGTGTGTGTGTGTGTGTGTTTGTAAATTTGGAGTGGAGAAACTGCAGGGAAAGGGTTAAGCAGCGGTGAGGCTTGTGTTACATGTATGTGTGTGTAATATGGAGTTCCAGTGGTTTAGTCCGGTAATTTTAAGATGCTGGACTCTTTAGGTGGTAACCTGTATATTTCACTTCAGAATGTGGTAAGTCAGGTCTGCCCTGCTACATTGGGAGCCCTCATTCTGCTGAGTGGGGCCCTGGACATTTGCCCCAAAGTCCTGCCCTGATGGCGCCATGGTGTAGTTCCGACCTTAGGCAGCTTCAAGAAGGATTGAGCAAATTCTAACGTTGTTGGCAATCAATAGTTTCAGAGGCTGCAGTGCATACCTACAATTGTCGAGCATTAGGATAAACTGCAAGGTATAGCTATCTTAAGATTGCCCGACTTGTGAGCTTCTAAAGAGCACTTGGTAGGTGACCCACCAGTTGTGAGACTGGATGAACCTTTGTTCTGATCCAGCAAGGCAATTCTGAGTGCGGTGGCACACCAGATTTGGACATGAGGTTACGTCTCTGTCGATGATTCAGGTCTTCCCTAGGTGCTATAACACTGGCTTAGTCATGTGCCAAACAGAGGAAGCGTTGCCATTTGGTGCAGGGATGACTTTGCCCCCCTGGCTCTGAAATCATTGTGTGTAGCTATATTTTCAGGAAGAGGACAAACATGGTTATTAGTCTGTACTTATCTCAGGAGCAGTCTGCGAGTGTTGCAATTAAGTGCAGCAGCTTTTGTGAGCATGTCTGCACCTGTCTTTGTGCACGCGTTGACATGCAAGTCGGTAGTTGTGAACGGCATTCAGCTGCTCAGCTTCTTGAGATGAGGGAAACATTTCGCTCTTGATTTTTATTTTTTTTAACCTGACAAATTGCAGAAAAGAAAATGTTACAAATGATCCAGCCTTTTGTTGAGACCTCACGCTGAGCATGCAAACTTCTTAGGCTGTGTTCAAACAAGAGGTTGCGCCATTCACATGCATAATAAACCATTGATACATTTTTGTTCTTATTCTTCCGTTCTCGCTATGGGCTGATCCACAGGACCCCACTGGAGGCGGATGAATCACTACGCTCTGCCTTGATGTTCACATGATAAGGTGGGGATCCCCCATGTGGTGAAAGGGCACATGGGGTGAAAGGGCAGGTCTTATAAAAAGAAGTGTTCTTCAGAAAGTGATTGCAGGTGATCTTGCCATGATTTAATAGATAGAGTTGGAAGGGGTCTTCAAGGCCATCGAGTCCAACCCCCTGCTCAATGCAGGAAACTAGAGGAGGGGTCTCCCATCCAAGTAATAACCAGGCCTGACCCTGCTTAGCTTTCCACACTCAAGACAAGCTGAGCCAGCGTGAGCCACAGGCCTGTATTGTAAGACAAAGAGCCAGTGTGGCGTAGCGATCAGAATGTTGGACTGGGACTTGGGAGATCCGGGTTCTAGTCCCACTCAGCTATGAAACTCACTGGGTGACTTTGGGCCAGTCACTGCCTCTCAGCCTAACCTACCTCACAGGGTGGTTGTTGTGAGGATAAAATGGAGAGGAGGAGGATCATATAAGCTGCCTTGGGTTCCTCGCAGGAAAAAAAAGAGGGATATAAATAATAAACAAATAAATATATTTTAAAAAAGAAGTATGGGTTCCTAACACAGAGACTTCTTAATGACGCATTTACATAACGTCTAGTTTGGCCCTAAGAGTCAGACTACCAGCTTTATAATGTCTGGATGCTCTTTACTTGTAGACAGAGAGATCAACATTTTTCTCATCACTGCATCCCTATTCCAGGGAAAGCTTTACTATAACCAAATGTTTTCTTCTGCTGCCACTGCTTCCTCCTCCTCCTCCATCTTAACATTACCAGAGCAAGATTTTCTCCAGCTCTTTCCAGCTTGCCTCTGTCCATCACAGAATAATTTTATCTCCCCTTTAATCCAAGCTGAGAAGAATTCTGGGATTTGCTCACCTGGTTTTCCTCAACATTAACTTGTGTGTAGGGGAAAGCAGAGTGCATACTAGTCTGTACATAAAGTATCTCTGAGTGTTCCTGGATCAGACTCTGAAGCACAAGTGATAGTGGGTGTGAGGGAAAACTTTTTTTTTTTTTTAAACCAACTACATTGATACACCAACTGCACCTGTTCCTGGAGGACTAGAACCTGGCGACCACCATCCATGCTTTGGTAAACCCAGAGACTGACTACTGTAATGCACCTTGTGTTGGGCTGCCCTTGAAAACTATGCAGAAGCCACAGCTAGTGTAGCATGCGGCGGCCCTCCAGCTGCCTAGTATGGGTTGTTGAAAACATAGAAGATCTGTGTTGCATTGGTTTTCACTGGCTTTCTGTTTGCACAGTGCCAGATCTGCTACAAACAGATCATTAAGATCCCGCTCATGGTACTTCCTGCTTGTGAAATGAAATCCGTTCGATTGTCAGGCTATCAGGAGTTGGATCGCACTGGGAAAGAAGGCGCGCGGGGATCACTCTTGCGCAGCCTCTTTCCCAGGACCATCCGGCTCGCGGGAACCCACCAAATAGCTGACAGTGCTGGAGAAGAGGCTGGCAGGGAGAGTCCTCCCTGCATGCCCTCATCCCTAGCAGTGGGGGCCGGGGCAGGGGGAGGAAGATTTGGGGAGTGGCAGTGGCGGCACTGGGCATCCGTGGCAGGCCACATAGTTAGCTTCCAAGAACCGCATACATCGCATGGGTTGCCCAACCCTTTGTATTTTGTTTGCTACATTTCTTATTTGCAATTATAACAGAAACAAAAAAGAAAAAGCGGGGGGGGCAGCAACAAAAAGAACATAGCAGAAACCTGTATCCATTCACAGTGACTGTTCGCAACACCATGAATAAAAAGGGGGGAAAAGATTCCACACTTGTATTTCAATTATATGTTATTCAAAGTAGTCCATATATCTAAATACGTATCGAGATAAAATTGATGGCTGTAGGTTATACATTCAAATGCAGCAAGAGACTTCAGACCATTGAATGGTAGGTGGTATCACAGGGCAAGGCCTTCCTACCCCATAAGGAAATTCTCTTGCCAGGGAAAACCCTACTGCAGGGGTCCCCAACCTTTTTGGATGAATGGGCACATTAGGGAATTTGAGACATTGTTGTGAGCACCACCACAAAATGCCTAATCACTGAATCGCTGTATTGGCATCCACCTGTCACGACTATGGATCTTAGGCTGCGTCTTACTCAGTAAACACTTTTGTTTTGTGTCTATCGGACACCACAACATCTCTTTAATAAGGGATTGTCTAATTCAGCAGTGCAATGCAGCTAGGGTGCAACGCTATGGCCACTAGACAGAGTCTAGACGGCCGTAGGATAATTCATAGTCCCAGCTCCAACCTAGGAAACTTCCTTTGAGGTTGGAGCTGGGACCCAAACTTGGAGCACCCTCCCTCCGCCCTCGCGGCCGGCACGGAAAGAACGGTGCCGGCTACAGCTCTGAGGTCGCAAGAGCAACCTTGGAAACGGAGTTTTGTGAGCGGGGAGGGGAGCAGAGAGAGTCCGCCAGCATATGCGGTATCCTGGCGGCACCTAAGCCTCCTCGTGCTCCAGGATGAAATGGGCCATCTAAGTGTTTTGCAGGGCGGGAGTCACCTCCGCGCTCCTTCTGCCCTCCATAGGATGCCCATAATCTTCTGAGTTCGGAGGGTTACAGGCAGCCTCATTAGATTGCGCTGCTCATGCTTTTTTAAACATATGTCTCGGCAATGTCCAGTAGTTGCTTCTTTTGGGGGAGAGGTTATTACACAGATAATTTTTGTACTGGAACAGTCTTTCATATTCACTGATGTACGTGCTCTTTTATTAAATTATTTACCTGCTCCATGGACAAGTGGTCAGTGTAAATGGATTCTCCGCACCCTTTTGACAGCTAGAAGACTGACACTCACCTCCTACAATGCAATGCAGTGCTTTCAACATGTGAATGGGTGGGATATAGACGCCACCTTCAAATGGATACTCATTTGGATATTTGGTCCGCTTTTGTTGAAGCCTATGTATAATTGCTAGACAGCTGTATGCATTTCATGCATATCCATGCAATTATATTAAAAAAAAAAACCCAGGGGGAAATTCCAGGTGCCTCTTGGCACCACGTTGGGACCCCTTCATGGGTGCCATTGGAGGTGCCTGTGGGCACTGCACTGGGAACCTCTGCCCTGCTGTATATTTGAGAAAGATGGCAATCACGTGATGGTTTTAGCAGGGCTTTATCAGTCATTCAGCCTGTTTCTGATAGTGTTTCACAATGATTTGGGCTGTATTTTATTTTATTACATATTAAAATGTTGTGCTTTGTTTGCTGCCTTTTGGAGAGAAATGGAGGAGAGGAATTCATCCTCGCCATCACTGTGAGGCACTCATGCCACGACAGCTTCCTGCAGAACGCCATCCATATTGGCCACAGCCTTTGAGAGAGCCATTCCACACCCTCCGCACAGCCATCCCGTTCCGCACTTCCACCAGGTGCCTGCCCAAGCCTGCTGCTCCACATCAGAACGGTTTTTCCACACCCTGCCCCCAAGCCAGTCCCACGCTGGAGCCATTTAGGCTTCTGCCTGCCTAAGCCCATCCCATGCTCGCACCCTCTCACCTACTGGGAGGAAAAAGATGTGGAAGGAGTTACGGCAACTCTCCTGTGAAACAGGCAAGTTGAGGTTTTCATGTTAGGTCAAGCTCTCCTAGTGTACCAGAACGCAGGCATTCCAGGCTACACTGAACTCTTCGGCAGAAAGAACAAGAAACATCAGTTGCTGCTTCTTTCCATCTGAAGATGGGTTCTGGCTCTTTCAAACAGGGCTAAGTGTCGAGGGTAGTCATGACTGGGCACCTGTCAAGGGGCCACACCCCAGCAGGGGCCCACTGACAAGAGTCCCCTGGAGTGTGGCTCAGCTTGTCTGAGCATGGAAAGCTAAGCAGGGTCAGGCCTGGCTATTACTTGGATGGGAGACCCCTGCTCTAGTTTCCTGCATTGAGCAGCGGGTTGGACTCGATGGCCTTGTAGGCCCCTTCCAACTCTATGATCTATGAAATCTATGGGAGCCAGTGTGGCGTAGTGGTGAGAGTGTTGGACTGGGACTCGGGAGATCCGGGTTCTAGTCCCCGCTCGGCCATAAAACTCACTGGGTGACTTTGGGCCAGTCACGGACTCTCAGCCTAACCTACCTCACAAGGTTGTTGTGAGGATAAAGTGGAGAGGAGGAGGAGGAGGATTATGTAAGCCGCCTTGGGTTCCTTGCAGGAAAAAAGGCAGGGTATAAATATAATAAATAAATAAAATCTATGAGTTGCTCCTCCTCTTCGCCGTTCCAGTCTGCCTATTCAGCTGCCTCTTGCTCTGGTCCAGACAATGATGGTGGCGAGAAGGAGCAGCAGCAGATGCTACTGCTACTTGCTCTCTGCCTGTCAAGCCAGCAAGTGGTAGCAATGACGAGAATGAGGAGCAAGAGCAGCTGGTGACAATGGTGGTGAGAAGGGAGACTCAGTGAGGGAGGGGGCCTTGCCCAAGGGCCCTCAGAAACCCGGGCTTGGTGCTGCTCTCAAAGGCTGTGGCCATATGAAATGCTTCTCATGTCTTCCTTTGCTAGCAAAGACTGGTCTAGTATGAGATCTTACTACCTTATCGATGTTTTGTTAGTTACGAGGACTGCAGCAGCCGTGCACAGGAAACACGGGGAGGGGGGCTAGAAAGTCAGGGAAAGTGGAGCTATAATCAGGTGTGTGCCTCCCAGTAACCTCCTCAGGACAGATGTGTTTGTCCACACACCCATCTGCTCTACACTTGTATATGTGTGTACATTGCTCTTTATCTCATCACTTAGTGGCAGAGGCTCGACTTGTGAATACCCTCCACTGAAGAGTATTTGGTTTCAGGTGATATGAGAGCCATGTGGTGTAGTGGTTAGCATGTCGGGCTAGGATCAGGGAGATCCAGGTTTAAATTTCCATTCAGCAATGAAAGTTGAGGGGTGACTTTGAACCAATCACCATCTCTCAGCCTAACCCGCACCACACAGTTGTTGTAAGGATAAAGGTAGGTAGGTGTGTGTGTGTGTGTGTGTGTGTGTGTGTGAGTGAGTGAGTGAGTGAGAGAGAGAGAGAGAGAGAGATGTGTTACATGGCTCTGAGCTACTTGGAGGAAGGGTGGTATCTTATGTATACTAATAGCAAACTAATTTGCCAAGTGTGGATCCTTAAGTAGCCAAAATGAATGACGCTATCTGTGCACAAGAGGAAGGCATCAGCAGGTTTGATGGAACCCCAAGGTTTGCAGACATACAAAGAATCTTTAGGGGGGGACCACTAAGGGGGAAATCCCCCCCAAAAAACAACTTAATGAGGACTGAGCATGTTCATTGGGCATAGAATACTGGCTGACTGTTGGAGTAGGGAGATGGATAATGGGGGAGGGCAATGAGGGTACGGCTGGCTGAAATCCTCAACAGGAGCATTCCATACTGCAACACTTTGTTGCAGGTCCCACTTGTAAATATGAAAGCTCAGCCTTTGGTGATGGTTCTTTAATGGCTCTTCCACACAAGCAAGGGGTTGGTTCCAGATTTAGGTGCATGCAACTGGGCTGAAAGAAGTGGACTTCTCCACCCCCTTCTCCCCACAGCAGCCCCTCCAACCCTCTGAAAATGTTTCACAGAGAGTCAGGGGACCTTGCTGAATGGAGTGAACTGTGATGTGGGGGGGAGGGGGATACCTGACATCCAGACAGAGGCATCTTCCCTAAGTGATGTCCTCTCAATGGAAGGCAGATCCTGGATCTAACCCAAGATATCCCTGGATGCTGTTCTCATCAAGTAGGGTTGCCAACTTTTTTTTTCTTTACTGGCCTTGCACCAGTGCCTTTAACCATTCCATGACAAATCAGAAATCCAGCAGGGGAACCTTTTCCCATCACTGCATCTTACCTATATTCTGGGGAAAGCATCATCTGCTGGTTTTCTGCTTGTTGTGCTGTTGTTAATACCTTGCCAGGGCAAAAGGTTGGCAACTCTTTTGTTGAGCAATTATAAATATTTATGTGCAAACTAAGAATTATACATATTCATTGTAACCACTTCCAGAGACATAGCTGTATTAGTCTGTGGCAGCAAAAACAAAGTGTCTTGTGGCACCTTCAAGGTGCAATGCTAGCTGGGGAATGCTGGGAGGTCCCCCCCCCCCCCCCGTTTAAACATGCATAGGACTGTGTCCTTAAAATTTTATTCTGACATAAGCTTTGGTGGACCAGAGCCTACTTCATCAGATGCAAGGAATGTCATGCTGATTTCCACTGTTCAAGCTATGCCTATATGGCTGCAATTTGGGGCTGGTTGGTGGTGGTGAGCAGTTTCAATTGTTTCCAATACTTGAGAGGAGTTTCATCAGTCTACACACCTGATAGGAGCCTGACTGGATCTGTAACTAAGGAGGTCAGCACAGATGGTGGGATGGATCCAGATTTAGCCATGCTTGGGGTAGACCAACTGAATCCAATGGGACGTAAGTTAGTCACTAGATTAAATATGGGCCTTGGAGCAATAAGACGATGGAACCAACTACGGTACCTAGGGAGGTGGTGGGCTCTCCCACTCTGGAGGCATTCAAGGTGCAGCTGGACAACCATCTGTCAGGGATGCTTTGACTTGGATCAGGGCCGGTGCAAGGCAGTTTGGTGCCCTAGGCAAGATCAGATATTTAGCGGCCCCCTCTTCCCACTTGAGCACTCCCTCCCTATTTCTGGTGCCCCCTTTAGCCATGTGCCCTAGGCAGCTGCCTAGTTGGCCTAATGGTAGCACCGGCCCTGACTTGGATTCCTGCACTGAGCAGGGGGTTGGACTCGATGGCCTTGAAGGCCCCTTCCAACTCTACTTTTCTATGATCCTTTGAAACTCAGTCCTCCCACCCCCAAAGCCCTTCAAAACAATGCAGCAAGCAAAAAAGGAAGGAAGGAAAAAAAGATCTTTGGGTGCTTTCAGATGGAGTACTACCGATTTGAAAGACATTGGGTAGCGATTCCGTCTTTTCCTTAACACATTTTTGTGTGTGGAAAATGTGGGTTAAGTGGATGATGATGACGTTTGGATACCCTGTAAAATTCCATAAATGAGGCAGGGCGATTACAAGTTAAGAGCCTTAAGAGCTTCATTTGGAAGCACCCTTTCACTTCCTTGTATACTGGGACCATTTTTCAGGGATGGGACATGGTCATCAGATGTGATGTCTCCAATGCTGCACAGCGGTGTCTCTTTATTTTTACTTATTTATTTATTAGATTTATACCCCGCCTTTTTTCCTGCAAGGAACCCAAGGCGGCTTACAGAATCCTCCTCCTCCTCTCCATTTTACCCTCACAACAACCCTGTGAGGTAGGTTAGGCTGAGAGTCAGTGACTGGCCCAAAGTCACCCAGTGAGTTTCATGCCCGAGTGGGGACTAGAACCTGGATCTCCCGAGTCCCAGCCCAACACTCTCACCACTACGCCACACTGGCTCTTTAAGTCTGTGTGTCAAGGGCGGGGGGGGGGCAGCTTTTCCTCTACTTCTATTGAAACTGCAGTATTTTGAACATGGGGAAAATACACTTCTGTCCATCCCCCCAGATACCACATTCATTGTTGTTATGGCTGTCATGTGGAATGTGGTTGCACAAATGTCATGGGAAGCTACTGGATATCTCCTATGATGTAATCAATGCACAGGCAACATTTTATAACTTTTTTGTTTGATCTTCAGTGCCTGTGTACTCCACCACTGTGCAGATCCAGTGCAAGAGCACTCACCCATTAAAAGAAAAAGAAAAAAGAGAACTTTTAAGCACAGCAACTTTTCACATCCCTTTTTGCCCCATATCCCAGCACTTGCATGAGTGTGCGCATGCATGCGCTTCCAAATGTTACAGTGGGGAGGGGGGACCAGTTGCTAAAGTACTGTCATTTTTAGCAGTGCCCCCATGACAATTTAACATGTGCTTCACCCTTCAGCCATAAGAACAGCCTCACCCACTGGATCAGACAAAAGGTTCACGGACTAGCATTCTGTCTCCAACATTGAACAGCCGAATGCCTCTGGAAAGCTCATAAGAAAGGCACAAAGTCATTTGTTGCTAGCATCTGGTATCAAAGGTATACCACCTCTCAATAAGATGATTTCATTCAGTTATCATGGCCAACAGCCATCAATAGACCTCTCCTCCATGAATTTGTCTGTGTGATCCTTCCTGCAGCAGTCATGCTAGTGGCCATCTTCCCATCTTGTGGCAGTGCCAGTGAATTTCACAAGTTAAATTGCACAGTTTTTATCATCTGACCTGGAAATTCTATTTACTGATTTACAGGGATGGTTACGATTCTTTGGTGCTGATGGAAAGTCAGTGAGGTGGAGGGGGAGGCAATGTGGTGTCCTCCGGATGTCTTGGACTGCAATTCCCATAATTTCTGACCACTGGGCTATCTAGTCCAGAGTTGTCTACTCTGACTGGTAGCACCTCCTCAGGGGTTCTGGAGTTCATAGGAACGTAGGAAGCAGCCTTACACACAGTCAGACTGAGACCACTGGTTCATCTAGCTCAGTACTGTCTGCAATGACAGTCGGCAACCCTCCACGGCTTCAAACAGGAATCTTTCCCCAGTCCCTCTTTGCGATGCTGGGCATTGATCCGGGCCCCTTTTGCATGCAATACATGTGCTTTACCACTGAGCTGGGGCCGCTCTGTCTAACACAGATACATGTTTATTATTATATTTATATACTGCCTTTCCTCCAAGGAGCTCCAGGCAACAGACATGGTCCTCTCTCCCCATTCTTTATCCAGTGAATTTCACCGTTGAGCTAGGATATGAACTGGAGGCTGCCCCAGACCAACACACTAACCACTATACCACTGTGACTGGGTTCAGACAACATGATAACCCACACTGAAGGGTTGGTTGTCATCGAACCATGGGGTTGTTGTTGAAACATGGGTTAGCGTGTTGTCTGAGCCCAGCTGCGCTACCAAGCCATGGCTTGTTAACCACGAACAACCCATGAAGAGAACCCAGGGTTTGTTGTTGGGTTGTGAACTGTGGGTTGCTCACCGTGGTTTGTTATCTCGGCTGGGTTCAGACAACACGATAACCCAAGGTTCAGTGACAATCCACACCCAACCCTTGAGTGTGGGTTATTGTGTTGTCTGAACCCAGTCATTAGCTCTTTCTTCAGAGGTCATAGGAACATGGGAAGCTGCCTTTTACTGAGTCAGAACTTTGGTCCATCTAGCCCAGTATTGTCAACACCGACTGGCAGTGGGCTCCCCAGGGTTTCAGACAGGATTTTTACCTGCCCCACCTGGAGAGGCCGGGGATTGAACCTGGGACCTTCTGCATGCAAAGCAGGGGCCCTACTACTGAGCTACAGCCCTTCCGGTTGTTCCAGCCCGACTGCCTGAGACCACAGATCTCTCACTGTCTTGTCTAGTTGCCCCCCTCAGTGAGAAGCTAGACCCAGAGAGACCAGATGATATCTGTATACGTTGCCCCACGAGGCAAACAGCAGCTGGGGTGGTGGTGATTTGGATTGGGAAAATAGCATGGGGTAGTGGTGGTTGGTTAACTTCCTTCCTCAGAGTTGCAGCTCCAATCCAATTTGCCACTGCCTGCTGCATCTAGCACGCCCCCCCCCTTTAAACCTGGGGGATCTGCTAGTTTGGCCATCACTCACAAAGCTTACCTTGAGCCACTCTCTCTCTTTCAGCAGAACCTGATGGTTGTGAGAATAAAGCAGGGGAGCCCTGTATGCTACTGAGCACCTGTGAGGCAGGGCAGGATCAGAGGGAGACAGCAAGGCCCTCCGGATCTCCTAGAACTGGGATCATGGACCAGTTGCGGTCTAGCTCTTTCCCTCCTAGAACCACCTCCTGCAGTTCTATTCAGTAACTTCATTGTGTAACATTATGAAAGAGGGCAGTGATGAAGTCTGGTAATACAGTATTAAGACTCTGGACTTCACAGTCATATAGAGGGCCCCCTCTTTAGATGGTAAATTCACTTACTTCAAAATGGGGTGAGCCAGCTCTGCTGCACTTGAGGGCCCTCCTGCTCATTCTGTTCAGTGGGGCCCTGGACTTTGCCCGAAAGTCCTGCCCTGATTGCACCACTGAGAGGATCTGAACTTACATTCTTCTTCCCTGGTCTCCCTTTTTTCTTCTGAATGCCATTTCTGAGAAGGTCAAACCTTTGGGTTGTATCCAATATTAGTCTTACTTAAGTTCCATTCATTTCAATGAGCCTACTTTAAGTAGGCCTAACATTGGATACAACCCATTGTTATACAAAATGAAAACTGCCTTAGGGTGCAACCCTATGCATGTTTAGATAGAAAAGAAGTCCTACAACTCCCAGCATGCCCCAGCCAACCAGCCCCCCCCCCCCCCGTCTAAACATGCATGAGATTGCAGCTTTAGGGCACAATCCTATGCATGCTTAGACAGAACAAAGTCCTACAGCTCCCAGCATGCCACAGCCAGCCATGCTAGCTGGGGCATGCTGGGAGTTGTAGGACTTTGTTCTGTCTAAACATGCATAGGATTGCAGCTTTTTGGCAGATAAGCAGTTTATAAATGTAATAAGCAAGCCCATAAAGTGAACGATTAATAAATAATGATGTAGCAAACAAAAAATGTAATTAATAAATAATTATAAACTGCACATGCTGTTTTCCATTTTACACGTTCTGGGAACTGAGGCTGGAAACAGATGGGAGGGACCAAGAAACACACACATACGACGACACAACCTTCCCCAAGCTGGTGCGCTCCACATGTTTGTCGACTACAACTCCCGTCAACCCCAGTCAGCGTGGCAAACGGGCAGGGACCGTATGGGGATTGTAGTCCAAAACATCCTGCACTGAGACCTCGCTCGTCCTCCTCCTTCCGGCTGAGCCGCAATTCGAACCCACTTCGCAGTCGGGCTGCAGCCCCAGCTGGGCACGCTTACTCGGGAAATAAGACACCCCCACCAAGCCAACCCTTCCCAAGAACACAGCGGGGCTTCTTTGCAAGCGAACCCTTGCAAGTGTGGACATGCGCGGCCGCGGGGTGGTGCATCCGCGCGTCTCTGAGCGTGTGCCGCTATACCACCCCCCCACCCCCTACGCCACGCCAGGTGTGTGGTTTGAACCCGGCCTGCTCTCGCTTCAGCGGCGTACGTGCGTGTTGGCTGGCTTGCGCGCGTGCCCCAGCACGTGCGGCGTTCGAGCCGCGCCAAAGGTGCATTTTATTTTACCTGCTGCTGCCACTGCGGAGACGAGCGCGTCAGGCAGCCAGACTTTTGGGGACGGGCGCGCAGGCAGGCAAAGTGGTGGTGAGGGGGGGGGCGCCTTCCCGCTTGTGTGTGTGTGTGTGTGTGTGTGTGTGTTAATTTGCGAGTTGGGTTCGGCCCCCTCTCATTGGGCGCCCGAGTTGACGCCGCGGCCAATGGCGAGCCGGGGAGGGCGCGCGCGAGCCGCCTGCCGGGGGTGTAGAGCAAAAGCTTGCGCTTCGCCGCGCTGACATTTTTTTGGCGATGCCTCCTTTTACTCCGGCTCTCTCGCTCGCCAGCCCTGCTGCAACAACCGGGGCCCCTGCGCTGCTGTCGTTGCCGCCGCCGTCGAGTCTGGCCCGATCCTAGCACCGCCGCCAGCACCAGCACCACCGCAGCGGACACGGGGGAGGTGGAAGCGGCGGCGGCGGCGGCGGCAGCTGATCCACTGCCTAGGCGGCTGCCATCCCTGCTGCGCCGCGGCCAGACGCGAGGTGCTGCTCCGGCAGCGTGAGCTGAACAGGGATGATCCTAGGTGAGTGACGCTGCCTCCGGCTTCTCCACCCACCCACTCAGCGCCTGGATCTCATTCACTTTTTCTGGACCCCCTGTCCTGTAGAACATCCCTGACTTATTTAGTAGGCTCCAATCTCCCTCTCTCTCCCTCCCTCGTCCCAGCTTTCCTGCCCATCATCCCCCTTTGGAGAAGATCACCTCTTCTTATTCCCCAGTCCGGATTCTGTACTTTGCTGTGTCCGCATGGGAATCGCGGAACGGAATAGCACCCACACACACACACACACACACACCATCACCACGGGGGTGGGGGAAGATAATTTCTTCTTCTCTCCCTTTCTCTCTTTGCCCCAATTGCGCTGAATAGGACAGAATCCAACCTTCCCTTCCCAAATCCGGATTGGGATTTGGGAATGACCATGTGAATGCCTGGTTGCAGTCCCTATCCAGGAGGGTGATGAGTGAAGGGCATGTCCACGCGAAATCCATTTCCTTCTCCCCTCCCCGCGCCCCCAGTATAAATGACTGTGGAATTACAAGGGAGGGGGGATTCCAAGGAAAGCCACCACCTTCCCCATAGCATTGCGTTGCCCCTTTGCTCCTCCCCTCCCCAAATCTACACAAGCTCAGGTCTGCGTCACAAGGTGGAAGTTATTGAACTGTTCTGAACCGCGGTACTTGGTGGAGGGGGGAGGAGACGAGATGAATGAGCCGTGAGGACGACAGAGGTTGGCAATGCAGTGGCGGGGGGAGGAATCACACGGCAGAGGAGGGACGGTACGGGGCAGTGGTGTCAATTCTAGGGTGATAATGAGAGGCCCTGCTAGCATTTCCTCCCTCACTCCCCTTGGAAATAGGGCATTCCGGCCTCTGGAAAAAAAACCCTTTCAACATTGCTTGGCTTGGCGAGGGGGTCTCTCTGATGAGCCCCTTTCCACGTGTCGCTTGGCCAACAGCTCAAGGGCTGGTGAGGTTGGCGGCGGGGCTGGGGGCCCCGGTGGTGGAGAGGAGAGCTCGTTGCCAGGCAGGAGATTGGCGGTGATGTGGGCGAGCTGGGGGGGGGGGGGGAGAATAGATGAATCCCTTATTTTGACAAACTGTCTAAAGCTTGAAGCATCAGTGTTGACCTAGATCTCTGTGCATGGGGAGGGAGGGGGCTCCTGCACGCAGCCAGACGCTCCTCCTTTTTCTCCCTTCCCTCCTTCTCAGGCTCTTTCCTCTCTTCCGTGTATATGTGTGCGTGTGTGTGTGGGAGGGCCTGCTCTTCCAGCAAGGTCCCACTATTTGGAGCGTGGCAAGGGGGAGAGTGAATTATAATTCCCATCCCATCCCCCCCAATAGTAGAGGTTTTGAGTTGCGGGGTGGGGGTGGGGGTTCGAGCTGTTGTTAACAAGGAGCAGGAACGGCCTCAAGGGGAGGGCTCATTCCAGAACACTTACCACGGATTACTCCCCCCCCCCCTTTTAGGCACCCTTGCGTACTCTCTCAGTCCGGGGAGGTTGAAGGCCAGCCAATGACTAGCTTTCTTTCCATGTGTTCAATTTAAGGGTAAAAGGGAGGATTCTGATCTGTGCTAGGGACTGTGAGCATCGCGCCAGGCACTTGATAGTTGTTCTGGGTTACTTCATTCAGAGAAAAGGCTACGATCCTGCGTATGCGGTGGAAGCATAGATCTTTGCTCTTCTTGGCTGTTGTGGAGGTATCGTTCCGGCGCAGCAGGAAATGTCTCCGTGGGCTGATCAGCCTGGGGAAGGATTCCGGTCCGGGAGCAGATCTGTGCAACGGAGCAGGCCCGGCTGTAGAGGCAAAGTGGCCAACTGCCCTGGGGTGCCTGCTTCTTGTGTGTCCGTGCCTAGGAGAGAGGAAGAGAGTCTGCTGCGCTTTGTGCATGGAGGAAGCTTGTCCTCCTGGGCTGGGTGATATCCCCCCCCCCTGCATTCCAGGATACATAATTGAGAGCCTTCTGATCTCCGCTGCCTGGGGGCATGTTTGTAAAGGAGGAGAAATAAAGAAGGGACAGCTGTTACAAATGGAAATGAGAAAACAGTGTCAGCTCTTGATCATTCAATGTGCTGCTGCTGTTATGCTGCTCAGCATAGGGGTGCATGGAGTAAATGTTCATACATACCCCGCCAAAAGCAGCCAGGGATCTTGAGCCAGTCCTGGTACAGGGCTAGATGACTTCCAGCACACCACGCAAGAGAGACCTTGGGCCAAATGCAACCAAAAGGGATAACACCAGCATCCCAGACTGATGTCCCTCAACGGCATCCTTCTCCCAACGGCTCCCCCATTTACAAACTCCCCCATCCAGTGCTGTAGATGCCCATCTTGACCTTGTACACACAAACACGCACACTTTAGATCAGTGTTCTCCAACCTTGGGTCCCCGGATGTTTTTGGCCTACAACTTCCAGCTACGCTGGCTGGGGCATGCTGGGAGTTGTAGGCCAAAAACATCTGGGGGCCCAAGGTTGGAGAACACTGCTTTAGATTGTCTTTTGCAGATCTCTCCAGCTGGCTCTTCTGCTTTGCCTTTGGCCAAATTCCCCTCAGGATGACCAACTTTGACGATGCAGGCGCATCGCCTCCCTGTCCCCCCGATTCATATCTGCCCCCCCTTGCTGTGCCCCTCCATCCGTGGGAACAGTGCGTTCTGTCCCCCCACCCCCGCAATCGCTACAGATCGGATCGCTGCTGCTTCCGCTTTCCTGAATGTGTCACAATCTCTTATCTGAGACTGGTCCTGGGGAGAAAAAGAAGTCTCGCTTCCATGGCTCTGCTGATCTGTGACCCGTGTCGCTGAGGCCTGGGGGCCACCTGCCCATCCGGCTCCTTGATTAGGGTGACCACTGACTTCCCCTCTCCTTGCATTTACAGGCCTAGCACTTATATTTAAGGGTTGCAGCAGCGTTTGGCTTGACCGATGCCTTTTACCTGTTTTGCTAAAGGCCTGTCCCAGGAATAGAAGGGTGGTGTGCAGAGATCAGGGATGGGAAAACAGAGAAGGAACTATTGTATCATTTATTTATTTATTACATATAGATCCCACCTCTTTCCCTCTTGTAAGGAACCCAAGGCGACTTACATAATCCCCCTCCTCCTCCTCTCTGTTTTATCCTCACAACAACCCTGTGAGGTAGGTCAGACTGAGAGTCAGTGACTGTCCCAAAGTCAGCCCGTTGAGCTTCATGGCTGAGTAGGGACTTGAATCTGTATCTCCTGAGTCCCAGTCCAACTCTAACCACTAGACCACACTGGCTCTCTATTGTATCTGACTTTTGGGCCCTGCACGCTGCTTGGAGTTTGTGGGGGAAGGGCTCTCTGGTCTGTGCTCACATCCCTCCTTCTCTCTCTCTTTTGTCTTTCCGCCTATGCCTCCTTGCCTGATTCTAATTCTCCACTCCATCATCAGCTCCCTTACCTTTCCTCAGTTTCTCTTTTCTGCATGTCTTTCTGTCTCTCTGCTCCAGCGCTGGGTTTCATGCAGCCGAGTAGCTAGTGTGTGTGAGACATGGAATCGGGCCAGGGTCCCAGGTATTTCCTAGGTAGGTGCCAGACTTGTCCCTGGGGTGGGAAATGCCGCAGAAAGATTCCATGGCGTGGTGTTGTGAACCTGTGGCTTGTTTTTGGTTTCAGCTCTGGGTGGTGTATACCTTTACTTATCCTGTTAACACTTCCTCCCTCTGCCTGGGAAGTTTAGACAAGTTCCAACTGAGGTATTGCAGTGAGGATGTTCCTAAGCAGAAATCCAGAGGCTTTCCAGAGTTTGGTCAGTGTGTTGTGCCCCTCGGGAGACCCTCTGTTTCAAATTCCAGCACAGTTATGGATTGTGCTGTAAACTGGGAAGAATAACCTCGATTTTCCACTGGGAGGATTTGCATATGACGATGCTGGAAAGCCATCTTGCTTTAGAAACGGATAATAATAAGTGATGGGGGGGCAGGGGAATGACACAACTGGGTTCACGCAACCACGATACACCATGGTCATAAGCCATGTTTGTTTCAGAGTGGCTTGCCGTGTTGTCTGAACCCAGCAGCGTGGTTTGTTAACCACGCACAGACCGCTCTGTTGGGGTTCAGACAACACGACAAGCCACTCTGAAACAAACACGGCTTATAAGCCACCGCGGCGTATCGTGGTTGTGGTGTGGACCCAGTCACAGTGTTCTGAGCAGTGTCGGCGCCCACTGCTCCAGTGAGGCTTCTTGGAAAGGATGGTGGCACAGCTGGCGGACGAGGACACGGTGCAGAGACGCTGCGGGTGATCGTGGGGCAGTGGGTGCGTTCCGCAAGAGGGAATTCAGAGGCAGCGAATGACTTGAGGATCCGGAGCGTGTGGGTGAGGGTGCCTGTGTGATGCAGATGGTGAGCCAGGCTTCCCCAACCCGGCGCCTGCTGGCAGTTGTCGTCCAACGCATCTGGAGGGCGCCGGGTTGGGGGAGCCATGCTATGGTCTTTGGTAATGGGGACGGGAAGCCACTGAGCACAGCCTGGTAGCAAGGCAACTGGAGAGCAGCGAGTGTGTGCCCAGGGAGAGGATCATCGCGCAATGAGCAATGACAGCAGCTAAGGAGGGAAGGGGAGGGGGGAACGGGACACAAGGCGGAGAGGATGATCATAATGCGCTGTGAAAAGTGGTGATGGAAGTCCTGTGAGCGATGTTGGTGCCTGGCAGGATAATTGCGGTGCAGCAAATCTACCCACACCGCGGAGTAGATGGTCAGTGGAATCTCAGTTTATCAAGTGTGCTCCTGGGGCAGCTTAGGCTCCAATTCAGCCCTTTCCCTCCTCCGAAACCAATACCGTTTCCCTTTCCCCCTTCTTCTCCCCCCCCTTTTCTTTTTGCCTGAGCTTTAGGAAGGCTTGACTCTACTCTGGATCATTTTCTCCCCGGGCTGTTAGACTGGGCCTCGTATATAACCGGTGGGTCCGGTGCATTCCAGGGTACAGCGTGGCGGCCCCACGAGAGCCCAAACAGAATTTGGCCTTGCTTGCTTTGGCTGGCAGGGGGAACTGGCCCTGGTGCTGCTCATTCCTCATCTCCCCATTCCTCGGCCAAATCTGAGTTGCGCTGCCCTTGGCACATCTGACCGGTTGTTTTGGATAATGCCAAAGGCTGGCTGTGTTCAGGTTGCGCTGGAAGACGGCTCCCGTTTGACTTGTGCTTGGAACGGGAGCTGCCTTTCTTTCCAAAGGCCGGAGCTGCGATCCTCCTGACATCTGTCTCATCCCATCCCTTTTGAGGATGCGGGAAGGAGGGCGCCGCGAGGCCCGGATGGACAGAAGCATCCGGGAGCAGAGCCACAAGCAAACGGAGGACGGAGAGGGCAAGAGCGGGGCTCGGGCAGTCACAGTCTTTGACGGTGGCCTTTGGCAGATGAAGTTGAGAAATGAATATACTCCGTTCTGTGTCCCTTTGTATCATTCCATATCAAGATCAAGAACCCGGCTTGATGCGCCAGAAGGGAAAGAGAAAGGTGCTTCAGCACAACCGAAGGGAAACCTGAGGCTGGGACTGTGCAGGTTTTGCATGTGCGGCTTGCTCAGCGCAAGGAGTTCCGAAGCTGATCTTAGCAGGAACTTGTGGGTCTAGTCTGGAAATTAAAAGAGGATTTGTGTGTGTGTGTGTCATATCTATCTTAGAACAAGACTCTACCACCACTTCCTTACGTGCCTGGCCCCCAACCAGCCTTTAAATCGTCTTTGATGGGAAACAAATAAGTATACTGTGTCACAAATGAACTGTAGCCCCCTCTTCCTTGTGGCTTTGCAAAGGCCCAGCTGAGCTGAACTGCGCCTGTATTACGTTCGGCTGGCTTGAGGCATCGGTGTTGCTGTGACGGCGGGCACTAGTGTTGCACGTTGAGCAGTGTCGGGCCTACCTCCTCTTCGATGCCAGAGTTTCCTTGAGGGTGAGGTGGAGGCTCTGGCTCCCTTTCAGCCAGGCCTTCATGGCTAAGCTCAACCTCAAGGGCTGCTCTCCGAGGGTCTTAGGGGCATTTCTGAATCTCACCCTTGCTGGCTGTTTCCTTCACAGGGGTTTAAAGAGCCAAAGCAAAAAAAAGAAAGAAAGAAAAAGAAAGAAAAGAATGTACTGCCCATCCAAGCATGAATAGGTTTGTGTGCATGAATTGCAGGATGTGTTTTAAAACACAGAGGGGGTGAGTGGGTGGCACAGAGGGAGAAGAGCAGGGATGGGGTGGCACAAAGAGTGGGGGTGATGGGGTGGCAAAGGGAGGGGGTGATGGAGTGGTGGAGAGAGGGGGTGATGGGGCGGCACAGAGAGAGAGATGGGTGATGGGGTGGCACGGGGGGGAATGGGGCAGCACAGAGAGAGGGGGTGATGGAGAGGGGGGTGATGGGGCAGCACAGAGAGAGAGATGGGTGATGGGGTGGCACAGAGAGGGGGGACGATGGGGTGGCACAGAGAGGGGGGACGATGGGGTGGCACAGAGAGGGGGGACGATGGGGTGGCACAGAGAGAGAGCGGTGGGGCAGTGGGGTGGCACAGAGAGAGAGCGGTGGGGCAGTGGGGTGGCACAGAGAGAGGGCAAGATGGGGTGACAGAGAGAGCGAGAGCTGTACAATCACACAGTGCTGCAAACGGCATCCACCATCAGCTGACATCCCCAATTAACTTCCTGTGGGTCAAGAGCCCCTCATAGGAAAAGGGTTGCCCACTGTGGCCCTATTAGTGTGGCTGCCATGGAACCGTTTCACATTGCAGAGGCTTCTGGGACATGTTCTAGAGTGCACATTCAGTTCAGGTTGTAGGGGACCAGCCAGGATGCCCGGGCTTTACTGCTCTTCCATGTGAACTAAGTGCACCCTTGTTGGCGCATGCCTGGTGCTCCCCCATGGCACGCTCAGTAGTGTTGGACCAGCCGCCTTTCAGGGAATCGTGTCTATCTGCTCTTTCCCAGTCCTCTCACTGAGAAACCTCCGCAAAGCTTCCAAGGGGCCCCAGAGTTCACGGAATGCTATTTGAACACCGCTGCTGTAGGCCCGTGTGATCCACCGCTCCTGTCTCCCAATTATTTCGAAAGCGAAACAGGAAAGCAGAATAAATTATATAAGGGTAAGTCAATGCAGACAAATTTACTTTGCCTCCCATTAATAGAATCTGGGTTTCCTGAGTGCGGATTATTTAGGGGGGGGGGCTGGGGGAATCTTGTTTCATTGCGGAGTGCCCAGGGACAGGAACGGGGTGGCAGCCATGACTTGGGCTTTTCTGCACCAGCTCTGTGGGGGCTGTAATAATCCCCCAGCTGCTAAGTCCAGCTGGGCAGCAGGGTTAATTGAGGATGCAGATGGGATCTACAAGCATCTACGGCACCAGGCCCTGACCCCTGATTTGACTTGTGGAGGCTGCTGCCTTCTCTTATCCCCTTTCCAAGCTAGCTATGCAGGGCAAGGAGCCAAAGTGGGTCGGGGAGGAGGGCTGCCCATGCAGGATCTAGTTTCAAATCCCTTCTGCATTGTGACTCCCCGGATGCCATCTCTCAGCCACAGTTTCCCCTTTGTAAAATGGGAAACCTGAGTACCCTGTCATTCTTTCTTCACCCCCATGCCCAGGACTTCTTCCTGGCGAAGGCAAACAAGATAATCTAAAAAAGAAAGAAAGAAAAAAAGATGTTACCTTTTGTTGTTGCTGGGGTTTTTTGTTTTTGTTTTTAATTGCTGTAAAAAACTCATTAGTTACATCCATGGTTGCCCTGTTGTTCATACAGGAAAGCCGTTTGGACTTGAAAGTAAGTGCTCTTATTGGGGGTTTGATTGGATTATGTCGGTAGGGTAGCAGTCTTTTCGATTTGACAGAATTCTTTCATCTGAAGAAGAGTCCTGTGCAACCTGAAAACTTGCTTTGCATATCCGACCAGCACAACTGGATTAAGAAAATGCATAATCTTGGTCTTTGGGATCCTGTTTATATTAAAAACACATTTTTAAAATCCCTGAGCTCTCCCTTTAGTCTGATACGCTTCCATTGGCGTTGTGCCTTTCTCTGTAGAAGGAAACAGAGCTTTGAGGCAGCTCTTCCTCAGATGCAGGCTGGGTGGTGGACTCACCCATTCCCACATATTTCCTGTGTGCTGCCTTGACTTGAGTGGGGGTGTTGTATTCAAATACTGCTGCCTCGGATTGGCCGCCCACAAGTGGCTCTTGAAACCGGGAATGAAACTGGGGAATCTTGCTCCCCTACATTCCAGGTCTGTCTCGCTTACGTAAGATTTCTGTGCGTGTTGATGGGGCACAAGGGATGGGTGGCATTTGGTAGCCTGGCTCCCCAGAGCGAGTAAGGATGTGCTCTTCCTGCTTCATCACCTATCTCCAGACCTGGGTGGGTGAGATCTCCGTGCTGTGGGTTTCCCACACATGCGGAGGTGCAACATACATCAGTGTGAGGACTTCCCTGTTTTTGTGTGAGGACTTCCCTGTTTTTCTTGGCCTGGCTACAGTTGATTATCTATGCTTGTAAGGTGCTGTGGGCCAGGCTGGGAATTGTCTGTTTTTAAGTTTCACAGTTATTAGCATTTCCAGTTTTAAATTGTCTGTTGCGCTCTTACATCTGCTGTTGCTTTCGATCAGCCTTCCTGAATCTGGTGCCATCCAGGTGTGTTGGGCTACAGCACATTAGATGTTGTTATGCATGCAGTTGGAACTCTGGTTTAATTCCCTGGTTTTCCAGAATGCTCTGGTGGCTGTTAAAAGAAGGTTGAGCTCCTCTGCTTATTATCCATCTACCAGTCCCTGAGAACCAAACTGCACAGGCTTGTCTTTTTGTTTCACTCTTGTGTAAGCACGTGCAGCCCTAATTTGGATTGGGACCACAGTGCTCTAGGAGGGGAGGGTTAAACCTTCCCCCACCTGTTTCCCCTCCCCCCAGATTCCTTCCCCATGGGGGGGGATTAAAAAAAAGAAAAAGGGGGGGAAGCCTCCATTGATTCCAACAGGGAGCTGGGTGTGTGTGTAATTTTGGGGGGGAAACAGGTGCAGGAGAAGGTTTAATTTTCCCCTCCTGGCTTGCCATGGTCTGGATCCAAATGGGGGCTGTGCTTACGCAAGAGTAAAAAGACAAGTCTCAGCTATACGCTACCCATAATGTGTAGCTTGGCCCTGAAGAGCATCTACACCAGTGTGGATTTGTGGATGGTTTGTAGCAACTAGGTCAAGATAGAAGACTTTTCTCTCCGTTAATTTTCCAGGTACCAAGATTCTTTTGCATGTGAATTTTGGCAGCTTTAAGAGGCTTTTCAGTATGGTTCAGTAGAGGATCACCCATAATTCTTAATCTGGTCCTACCACAACACTTTTATGGCCCGTATGCTGCAATAGGACCCGATGGTGTTGATTTTTTACATTCAGAAAGTGAGCCAGGCTGCTCCTGCTAAAATTTTTCATTATCCAAAGCACAGTATGAGGTGCAATTGATAGATCTTTAAAAAAAAAGATCTTACTCCAGTTCAACAGGCATGGACTTTCCCTGTGTCTGGTGGCCTGTATGGAGTTAATTCAGTGCAAGTTCACACACATTATGTTACAAAAGACATTTGCAAACATTCATATAATACAGGTATGCTTATCATAGAGCCAGGATGGACCAAGGGAGCCTTCCCCAACCTGGTACCCTCCAGATATTTGGGGCTTCAACTCCCATCAGCCCCAGCCACCATGGCCAATGGTCAGGAATGCTGGGAGTTGCAGTCCCAAACATCTGGAGGGCTCCAGGTTGGGGAAGGCTGCTGTAGGATATATCTATCTCTATATAGCTATCATGATTAGTGGATAGCAAATGTGGATTAGGACCATAGTGTGTGGGGCGGGTGGATTATCTGATTTCCTCTACCAGGGTCCTGACTGGAATCGGCATCCCCCCACCCTGCAGGGGGATGAAAGCTGCCACTGGTACCAATGGGAGCTTCCTTTCCTTCCCAAATAGCAAGCAGGAGATGGGGACTATTTGACTAACACCACATCTACTTTGGCCCTTTGTTTTGTGAAGCACATCTCATCCCCTGAATTATGGACCCTCTGCAAAAATAAATACGGTAAATGGCCAGGTGAATTTCTTCCAGGGAGATTTATTGTGGCAAAGCTTGGATCTTGGTGTAGAGAACATTTTTCATGTTCAACAATAATAAAGAATCCTATGGCACCTTAAAGTATAATAGCACAATCCTAGAATGTCTCTGTTGAGCTCAGTGGGGCTTACTCCCAGGTAAGTACCGTAGGTATACTTAGGAATGTAGCCTAACACACTTACGATGGGCTAGTGCTCTTGCATCTGATGAAGTGAGGTCTAGTCCATCAAGGCTTAAGGCAGCCTTTCCCAACCGTGGAGCCCTCCAGGTCTGCTGGACTACAACTCCCATCATCCCCAGATGCCATGACCAATGACCCGTACTGGCTGGGAGTGGTAGAGGATTGTAGCCCAACACATCTGGAGGGCATCAGGTTGGCGAAGGCTGGGTTTAGGTCAGGGGTCTCCAAGCTGTTTGGACCTGTGGGCACATTTGGGGATTTGAGAAACGGTTGTGGGCACCACCACAAAGTGGCTCCCACGGAGGATGTGGCTAGTCACATAATGGCTGCTATGGGGGCCTGGCTAGTCCAAAGCGAGCTAAAGGGGTGGGGTGGGGAGAGGAATAGCGAGGCTGGGAGGGGAGGGAGGGGGAAATAGCAAGGCAGAGGGGTAGAGGGCAGAGAAAGAGCAAGGCTGGAGGCTAGAAAGGGGGAGAAAGAAGACTGTCCTAACATTTTCCAAGGTTTTTATTTTAATTTTTCTTTGAAGGGGGTAGGGAGGAGAGACCTTCAAGGGCATCTTTGGAGGCCCCCATGGGTGCCATGTTGGGGACCCCTGCTTTAGAGCATAATAAATCTGTTAGTCTTTCAGGGGGCATGACGTTCCCTTTTTTTCCTGGAAGAGGCAAACATGGCTGCCCAATCGGAATCTTTCTGGTGAGCCCAGATTCATAAATCACTGCCACATTTGTTGATTTCCCAGTCAAGTTCCAAGGGGTGCCCGTGATTCTCATGAACACCTTTGCAATTTGTTCGCCACAGTTCCCAATCAGGAACCACGGAGGGCTCATTGTTAGCAGGGGCCACGATATATAAAGTCAGAGATCAGCAGGGTTGTAAAGTTGCAGGGCATCCCTTCATAAAAGGCAGCAGCGGGGAAGCAAGTTGTCTCTGCGATTCAGCCGAGTTGGTCTAATTGTTTGACATTCTTTTTGATTTATTGGATTGCCAGTGAAAGGCGCTTCTTGAATTTAACTCTGAAATTAAATTGTGGGCATTGCTTGGCCTTGGAGTGGTAATGGGATCCTCCCAGGAGCAGTCTTCTCTTTCTGCTTTCTTTTTCCTGTGCTTTGGACTAGACTGTGAACAGTTCAAGGACAGATCCAGAGGCATGTTGCACTTTTGCAGGATGGGGGGGGGGATCCTGGATGTCTGGTCCTCCAGCCAGGCACCTAAAAAATTGATTCTGCGACCTGGAAAGTTTCTTTAACCCCTCCTGTTACCCCACCCCCACCCCACCCCAATCATGGGACTGTTTTAATGTAAATGTTGCCTTAAGGGTTTTCTGCATAGTCAGGGTTTTGCATACCCCCGTCCTCATGAATGCTACTCATTTCTTACATATAGGAAGCTTCCAGACAAGGCTTTTACCCTGCAATCACCAGTGGTGTAGTGGTAAATTCTGAAATGCAGGGGCTCATCATGACAATCCCTATAGCCATGCCCCCAAGGAGAGTCCAAAAATGTGGGCAGCTGTGTTGATCCATATCTGTGTGTGTGTGTGCGTGTGTGTGTGTGTGTGTGTGTGTGTGTGCATGCGTGTGCGTGCGTGCGTGTGTGCGTGCGCGCGCGCGCACGTGCACATGAATGGACACACACAGCACATACGGTAATATATTGTTGCTGAGACAATCCCTCCTCCCCGCCAGCTACTTGCAGCTGTGCTCAGACAGAACGGGATTCTGGGGTAGGGCAGGGGGCAGATGATATCATCGTTCTGCTATACCAGTGTTCTCCAACCTCAAGTCCCCAGATGTTTTTGGCCTACAACTCCCAGCATGCCCCAGCCAGCATAGCTGGGTAACCTGGGTTATGCTGTTTTTTGTAGGCCAAAAACATCTGGGGACCCAAGGTTAGAGAACACTGCGCTATACCATCGGCAATCGCCCTGCCTCATTCATGCAATGTTATGGAGAGACTGTGTGTTGTGTGTTGTGGTCTTCCAATTGTAACCTTCCTTTGTTTTCTGACTGCGTGTGTGTGTGTGTGTTTGTGTTTACCAGAAAAACAACAACTCTGTTATAGGGAAAAAGATGGAACAGCTTCACAATGAATTTTGATAGGTAGTGCTGGGAGCCCTCCGTCTGGAAGCACCCATGGTCCACACACATTCCTTTGAGTTTGAGCTGGGGATATTGCATTTTCTCAACACCAAAACTGCAGTATTTTGTACCTTGGGGAAACGCATTTTCCCCCATTCCCCCCCCCCCCCATTCTGATTGTCAGGTAGAATATGGTTATGCAAGAATCGCAGTTGGCCATTCAGACATCTCTTTGCCCATGTCAGCATTATTTTGTGAAATGGTCATTTAGTTAAAAAAGACAAAATAAAGTTTAATCCCCCCCTCCCCTGTCTTCAGTGCAAAGCCAGAGCACTTCTCTGGCGTCCAGCCATCAGTAGTACCCATTCAAATCCCTTCTCCCTCAAAAGCAAGGAGCAGTAAGAGTACTGTATCCCACTGTCCCATTTCTTGAATCTTTAGACTTGAGTTTTCAAAATATTTTTACAAATACCTTGAGTGCCTTCCTTCCAGATGGAGGGCTCCTAGCGCTACCAGTTTAGATTAATAGATTCATAGATTATAGAGCTGGAAGGATCCTACAAGACCATCGAGTCCCACCCCCTGCTCAATGCAGAAAACTAGAGGAGGGCTCTCCCAACCAGGTAATAACCAGGCCTGACCCTGCTTAGCTTTCCACACTCAGACAAGCTGAGCCAGCGTGAGCCGCAGGCATTGTGCAGCTATTCCGTCTTCCTTTCCTTAACCGATTTTTTGCAGTAAGGAAAATGATGGAAGTTGTGGTGGGAAAACACCGGAGGGTTATGAACAGAGGATGATGTCTGGATCCCCCATAAAATTCTGTGAATGAGGCAGGGCATTGGTGCGATAAAAGCCTTCTCTGGAAGCAAGCATCCTATGTCTATACTACAGACTTAAACCAGTTTAATGACCCTTCCCTTTCCTCAGGAATGCCTGGGCATTGTAGTTATGTGGGAGGGTGCTATGGATCTCTTAACAGAGTTCTCAGCACTCTTAATAAACGCCGGGCCCCAGAGTGCTTTGGGAGAAGCCATGCCGATTAAACTGGTGCGAAACCAAAACACATGGTTTTGTAGTGCAGACATGCCTGATGCTTTGTGCTGGAGTATACTCCTACCTCCACTTTTTGTTTTTTAAAGGAGGGTAATAGAAATGATACTATACCCCACCTCCTTCAAATTTTGTAACATTGATTTGTGGAGGTGGTGTCAAGCAATTGGTGTTACATTGGGCTTGCATATTGTGCAGTGGACAATTGTGTGCAGAAAAAGGTTCTTTTTGTCATGATATGGGACGTGTGTTGTCAAATGATATGGAAAAGACAGTTTTCTCAAGGTAAAAGCATGACGCCCAGAATGGGACCTGATTTTTGTCATTCATACTCAATTTCCCGTTAGTTCTGGCATGTGGCAATGGGGGTGGTTTTACCACCTAAATGGGACAGTGTGGTTAAAAGTGTGAGAAGGGGTCAGTAAGTTGCAGGCATTGATTTTTTGGCCATGCATCCTTCTTGGATCTTCAGACAGACCTGCTTGACAGTGCCAGGTTCAAGAATCTTAGGGGCTAGATTCTTGCTTGCACTTTTTGTTTGCTCCTACTGCTGGCCTCTGATTGTCCCACGCACTCGCTTGCAAGATGCTGCTGTAGACTTTAGGCTGCTCCATCTGAATGGAGGATCCCAGCTAGGTCAGACTGCCCCCTCCGCCTCAGTGCTCTCTGTGTCTATCAGAGGCTGAGCCAGGCGCCCAGCCGGCTTTTACATAACCAGGTAGCCACAGCTTTAGTGGCTATTTTTATCGCCTGAGCAGGATCTCATTTGCAGGCTGGTTTGTAACAATTGCCCAGCTTTTCAGCTGCGGTAAATCTACTCTTCCTCCAGAGACAGCAAGCCACAATGCTCCGCTGCTCTGTCTCAGGAAGGGAGGGGGCCAGTTCCAGACACTTGTCAACCCCGTTTATCCTCGACTTTGCTGCGACCTTGAGTCATTGGGCCTACACTGCAGTGATGCTGTCTGGACAGTCAGCCACGGCTGCAGTAGTAAGCTGGACCTGAGTATCCTAGGAATGGTCTCTGTAGCCATGAGTGAGGAACACAGGGCTTTTTCTATAGCAGTGTTCTCCAACCTTGGGTCCCCAAATGTTTTTGGCCTACAACTCCCAGTAGGCCCCAGCCAGCATAGCTGGCTGGGGCCTGCTGGGAGTTATAGGCCAAAAACATCTGGGGACCTAAGGTTGGAGAACACTGTTCTATAGTATAGGGCAGCAGTCCTAACCCATCATCCCCAGCCATTGGCCATGCTGGTTAGGGAAGAAGTAGTCCAACCCATCTTGAGGGCACCAGGTTGGAGAAGGCTGGTGTAGGGATTATATGTGTGCGCGCGCATGATTTCTCTCATGTACTTCCTAACAAGTACAGGAGTTTTCTGGTTTGGGAACCATTCATCCAGGGCAGCCTTCTCCAACCTGGTGCCCTTCAGATGTGTTGAACTACAATTCCCATAATCCTCAACCAGCATGGCCAATGGCTGGGGATAATGGGAGTTGCAGTCCAACAGATCTGGAGGGTGCCGGGTTGGGGAAGCCTGAGCCAGAGAATAAGTGCAGTCGTGTTGGTCCTAGAAAATGTGAATTGATATCCCAGTTTAGCCCATGGACTTGCAAACTAATTGGCCATGGGTAATGTCCAGTGGTTCACCCTTGGGTTTTCAATCTGTCTGGGTGTAATAAGTGGTTAATTGACAATGTGTCAGAAATCAAACTTGGAAAGAAGTCAAACCCTTGGCCTGGGTGTTGCTCTGCTTCCTATTTCCAGGAGTTTGTGGTGTGTTGTTGTGGCTCCTTAGTGATGAGGGAAACACATGTTTTGCCCATGTTTAAAGCATTCTCATTTTCATTATTGGGTCCTGGTGAATAGTGTATCAAGTGAAGCCTTGGGACTAGTAACTGGATCAGTGATAAGGACTGTGTAGTGCTGTTGTCTTGTATGCACATATATACTAAATAACACGATCATAATAATACTTAGCCTTCAAAGCACTGCTTCAGCGACACTATTTCGGTAATCCTTACAACAACTCTGTAAAGTAGGTCAATGTTGTTTATCTTTTTATTGCATTTAGGGTGCTGAGGTTGAGGGAAAGGGACTTGCCTAAAGCCGCCTAGCAAGTTCATAGCTAAGGCAAGATTTAGGGTGCTTCTAGATAAGGCTTGTGTTGTGCAATTGCCCTCCTCATTCATCATGGAATTTGACAGGGGATCCAGACATCGTTGTCTTCTGCACCCCCCCGGTAGCCCTCCCATGTTTCCCCATCCCTTTTTCTTGCCAGAAAAAGCATCCATCACGGAATAAAAAGATGGAATAGGTGCGCAGTGCCTTTTGATTGTAGCACTAGGAGCTTTCCGTCTGGAAGCACGGTTGAACCGGGGTCTTCCTGACTTATATCCTTTGCTACTACGCCACTAATTAGCAGCACAAGGCCGATCCTGGTCACTGGTTCTCCCATGTGGGCCGATCTGATGTTTTCTCCATACTTGTACGCTAAGGAGAGCACCTCTGAGAATATGCAGAATATCACTCCATGTGATCCTTTTATATATATATATATATATATATATATATAGTAAACAATAAGGACCCAAGCACTACTTTTTAAAGTTTATTCTAGTACTGTGCTGAAAATTTATTCCATTTTATTTTATTTTATTTTATTTTTACTGTTCTCGTTCAGTTTGAGAGTAAAGAAACTGCTTTTGGGGGGGGGAATTCAAAGGAGAAGAAAATTTTGGAGAAATCGTCATGGGTTGGGAGTCCGTGTACTTACCTTACTTATGAGGTGGCTGAGGAGCGTGTGTGTGAAAGTCCTGACTTTCATTTTATAGTAATCTCTTCAGCAGCCTGTAGTCTCCTCAGCTTCCCATACTTCAATTAAAGCCCAGGGGAAGACATCATGAGGTAATTCCTCCCAGAGGGCCTTTTCAGATCAGGAAGTGCAGGCAGCCTGGGAGACTACAGAGCAAGGGAAGATAAAACACACATGGCACCTTTGGACACATCACAGTGATTAAGTAAGCTCAAAGACACCACCAAAATAAATTAGAAAACACCCTGAGAATAGGGCAGAAAAATGGAAGCCTCTTTCATGGGGAGAGAAAACATCCAGGAAATTGGAGGACAGATTTTGGCACGGCACTAGCTCTACCTCTTCCCTGGAGCGGGACACAACACTGCCCCCCTCATACACTCATTGTGGAGGATGCAAAATGGGGGCCAGTCTCCCATGCACAGTTGATGCTGCAGCCGGCCGCTTGCAGTGGCAGCGCAAAAAACCAAAAACCCTGAGGGGAAAAAAGAATAAAGAAGCTCTGCTACAACCCCAGCTAATGGTGAGCCCTACCTATGAGAAACTGTCGGAGAATTTCTCTTCCCCCTGGAGAAATTCAAATTCAGTGAAATTCTTTCTCTCACTCTCTCTCTCTCTCTCTCTCTCTCTCTCTCTCTCACACACACACACACACACACACACACACCAGTTTCTCTGCCCACAAATGTATTTATTTATTTATTATATTTATACCCCCCTTTTTTCCTGCATGGAACCCAAAGCGGCTTACATAATCCTCCTCCTCTCCATTTTATCCTCTCAACAACCTTGTGAGGTAGGTTAGGCTGAGAGTCAGTGACTGGCCCAAAGCCACCCAGTGAGTTTCATGGCTGAGCAGGGACTAGAACCCGGATCTCCCAAGTCCCAGTCTAGCACTCTCACCATTACGCTACACTGGGTGGAGAGTTTTGAGAGGTCTTTTGCGCACAACTCCAGAAACTTTATTCCTGATGCTCCAGCACATGCAGTCAGGTTGCTCCAGGATACTCAGCCAACCTACCTTGTTGCAAAGTAAAACATTTTTTCCCCCAGCAGACCATGCAGAGGCTCCAGGTAGTCTTCCACCCGCTAGTTTATTGCATGGTTTTTTTTGGTACTGCCAAGAAACCTGGCGAATGTGCCTCACCCGATTTGGACTCCGGTCAATACAATATCATCCCTGGGCTACCTTCACATACTTTCCCCACAGGGCAGGGAACAGATGGATGGGGTGATCAGACCACCTCCACAAGGGGATAGGAAGTAATCGGGGTTGTTAAGATCACTTAAGGGCACAAACCCATGCATGTTTAGACAGGCTGGGGCATCCTGGGAGTTGTAGGACTTTTTTCTGTCTAAACATGCATAGGATTGCGCCTTAAGCTGCTCCCAGACTAGCTGTGCTGAAGGAGAGTGACTTGCTCAGTCGGAGCTGAATCACACATTTAGGAACATCGCTTGCTTCTGCTCGTATTTCCCCCTCGTTTGAATACAGTACTGCCCTACATTAACCCCCCTCTCTCCAGCACCCTGCAGATAGAAAATGAGCAGCTTGGGGAGAAGGCTACACTAGAGCCCTTCTCCCTGACACACTAGCTTTCTCTGAGGAGCTGTGGGCATGGATTGTATGCAGAAGTGCGGGAAGCGTGCGTGAAACGCACTTCCTGTATTTGAGCATATCATTAACATTCAAAGTGGGAGTGCATTACTTCCTGCACGCACACACTCCATGAGCGGATGCATATGCTGTCTCCACAGTGGGAGCATGTGCACTTCCCCGTTGGGAGAACATGCGCAAGCACTCCCCTTTGAACATTTAATAACATGTAAATACAACAAACAGTGTAGCTTGCTGAAGCCAGTCTTTATTCAGGGTATGTTTAGTCTGTGGGAGCATTCCATCATGTAAACCCTACCGGCATTTTAATGTGATATTTCTCAATGTGCACGGCTTGTCTGTGACTAAGCCAGGATTTGAACCTGTATTTCCCAGGCCTACGTTCGATGCAAGTTTAGCCACTGGACCACCGGGCTAAAGAAGTATGAGGAAGCAGAAGATGCCCTTTAGCTGTCAACATTGGGTGAATCGCTAGGCGGGTAAAAACTGCCCGTAGTCTCCACTATTTCACTTCATGCGAACATCTCCATGCACACTACATACAATTTGGGAATTACAGTGAGATAGGGATCATGCTGTTCACACCTTGATTCTGTCGGTATAAACGGGGGACCTGTCAGCTTAGTTCTGAGTGCCCTCTACCTAACAAGTAGGACAGGCCAAACTTGTTACATGTTGCATGTCGACATGCACCTTCCTTGCAACGCCTTATGACTATATCTCAGGTGCTTAGGATTACTGTGCTGATACAGTTTGGGCTGCGGTGGCCCAGATATCGTTGGGTAACCGGGTAAGCGAGTTGTTGCCAGTTGCACCTCTGTTGCACTCTCTTTCCACCGGGTTCAGTGCTACGCCACAGTGTCACAGAATGGCAGCCGTTTCAGCCCACACAACTGCGTGAAGATGATGTCCCGGGTCAGCTGGCGAGGCCAACATGATGCTTGCCGGCACTGTCTTGCACTGGATCGGGCGTTTAGCCCAGGCAAGGATTAAATTCATGAATCCTTGTTCCCAGGTGGATTGTAGGATGGCGTGGGTGGGAAGCTGCCGTGACCCTTGTCCCCTAATCTTTCCTGAGCTATGCCAAAAACTTCCGAGGCAGTATACATGATTCTCCACTCCCCATTTTATCTTCACAGCAACCCTGTGAGGTAGGTTAGGCTGAGGGAGGTCACCAGGCAAGCTTCAAGGCTGAGTGGGGATTTGAACCCAGGTCTACCTACTCCTAGCCAGTCACTCTAACCGTGACACCACACTGGCTCTCTGTTACTCCTCTTCTACTTTACGACACTTACATCTCTTGCACTTTTGTCTCCCAACCACAGTGGAGTGGTCCCATCTCTGTATTCCTCGACGTCATCCAGACAGGCACCTTCCTGCCTGGTGGAGGTGAGGGATCTGGTAAAGAGGTAGTCTTTGTTCAAGACATTGGGAGGCTTTGGAAAATGGAACAAGGGGCAAACCAGCAACTCCTGTAAATTTCTGTTGGGCTTTTTATCCTGGAGCTGCCAGAGCTACACCCAATCGAGAGTCCTCCTCGTGAGGAGCCCCTCTGCTCCTGAGTAGACCTCTGCTGCAGCCTGGCACTTCACTGGGGTACTCTGAGTTGGGTCTGCCTCCTCTGGCGCCGATGCTCCCTGGGACTTGGGTGGGGAGTGCTCAGCTTCCCCCTGAGAGGCAGATCCCCCCTTTCCGAGGGGCTGGGACCTCAGTGGGTTCCCCCAAGGTACTCAGGCCCTTTCTGCAGCATAGGCCCTGGTCATCATCCTCTGTTGAGGCCCCTAACTCTTCCTTCTCAGAGGAATCTTCCGATGAGGCCATGACATGTGGCTTTATCACACGCATGCACATGTTAATGTGTAATTTACCCATCTCCTGGGTGGCATGTGTGATTGACGGGCAAGAGCAGCAGGAGGATCAACCCATATGTATGTGAAACGGATCAGTGGTCACGCCATAGGCGGCTTACAAGTGTGTCTGGGAGGCATCTGGGAAGCTACTTGTCTGCAGTGTGACTTGTGGTTTTTTTTTAATTTGCGCACACTTTGGCTGGCTATTTGTTCCCATGTTCCTGTGTCCAATTAACATAAAGGCCAATTCACCCACCCAAGTTGAGGTTCTATTATTTATTACCACCCAGAGAGCTTAGGCTCTTGGGTGGTATAGAAATGTAATAAATAATAAAATAAAATACAATATTGCATTTATACCCTACCTTTCCTCCAGAGAGCTCAGGTCGGCATACATGGCCCTTTCCCCATTTTATCTTCACAACAGCTCTGTAAGGTAGGTTAGGCTGAAACATACTACTCGATCGAGCCTAAACTCACTCAGTGGGCTTCATGGCTGGGTGGGGATTAGGGTGGCCATGTGTCTTCTTTTACAGACGACAGTCCTCGTATCTGAAGAGCTGACCTGTCCAAATCTGGTTTAAAGATGCAGAACTATAAGAAGTGTTGCCTGTCAATGCCAGTTAGCACTTTCACAGCAGACTGAACAGGCAGGCACCCCTGGTCCCAGTCTTCCGCACGATGGTGAGATGTACTGTATTTCTATTTAAATTCTGATAATAATTTCTAAATTTGCATTTAAAATTTTAAATTATTTCTAAATCTCCATCTGCATATGTTATGCAATCCAGCACCCTCTTTCATTCCCTTTTGGCTGATGCATTTCCTCTGTTTTGGCAATTCATAAGTGGCCACCCTCATGGGGATTTGAACCCCACTCTCTCCGGTTTGAATCTAGATTTCAGCTACACACCACCTTGGCGATACCCACTCCTAGATGGGTCGCCACCAGGAATTTTTTTTTTTTAAGGTTCTGGCCTTGCTTTTGTGCCACTAGCAACAGCCTGGCCTGGGATGACTCTCTAGATTAATTAGTTTGGAAGAATGAAGGGGTGGCAAAGACCATTATCTTTTGCTACTGTTTCTGGCCAGGCATGCCTTGGGGGAGGCTCTCTGGCTTCTGGCCTACTGACAGGAAAACTGCGCTCCTTTTCACCAGCTCCTGCGTGAACGTTAAGCTGCTCTGATTGTTTTTTATTTGACGGTTAGTTTGCTGTGTTTTGCGAAGCTTTGTTACTTTTCTGGTCAGATGAGCGGGGAGTAGCAGAAGAGTTAGTGGGAAATGTTTCTGCAGGAGTGGCCGCTGCTCTTTGCTACCTTCTGGAATCATCCCTGAACTGGGAATAAAGACTTTAAGCAGGTGAAGCTTTTTCTCCCATCACTTCCATGTCATGCTGGGGAAGGCTTTACCTGCTAAATCAGGAGTGAGGAGCCTGTGGCCCTCCAGATGTTGTTAGATGATGACTCCCATAATCTTTGACCATTGGCCATGCTGGCTGGGACTGATAGGGAGTTGGGAGTTCAGCAACATCTGCAGGACCACAGGTTGCTCGCCCCTGTGCTAAATGTTTGCCTCTGGCTTCTTACAAAGCTGGGCAACCTGCAGTCCTAGGGCCGCACCCGGGCCTTGGCCGACTTTCGTGTGGGCCTCGGCCTAACTTCAAAACCCCTCTGCATGTGATCACACCTCTGGCAAGAGCAATCTGCCCCTTCCCTGGCAGCACACAGCTCGAGAAGGAAGAGGGAGAAAGAGAGAAAAGGAGGTGGTAGAAGGAGAGAGAGAGAGAGAGAGAGAGAAGGAGGGGGCACAAAGAGACCCACCCTCTTCTGGCTCTGGCTCTGCCCACTGCTGGCTTCAGTCCTGCTCACCTCTGACATGTGGCCCCTGACAGATTAGCCACAAGGGATTGTGGCCCTTGACCGAAAAAGAGTTGTCCACCCCTGTTATAACGGCACAGGAGCAGCCTCCCCGCAAAAGCAGGCTGCAGTAACCCTATTAGTTATGACCTGAGAAACCTATCACATCTTTAAGCTTGCCTTTATCTCCTGCTCTTTCTTAAATTTCTCTGTATGGAAGCTGATCTATGATGACCTTTCCACATGTTCACAGTGTCATAACCTTCCCAACAGACAAAGATAGGAACACGCATTGTTCTTATACCAAGGATCGCTGCCCAGACCTCACCCTCCAATCGCACTACTCTGCTGTATTCATTTATTTTTGCAACAGCCCACTATGCACTATTTTAAAAAGCCACACTGTTGTTTGTTGTCCCCCTCCCCCTGCAGTCTGTTAGCAACAGCACAAAATAAGCCTATATGTGAGCATTTAAATGTATGTGCACTAGAGACAAGATGCATTTACCCCTCATGGTCAGAGATCTGGAGACCCTGAGTTATGACCAGTTAGTTACAACTCTGGGCATCCCTAAGTGGAACAAAATAAGGGCAGTGATTTACCAAGGATACACACCAGAAAACATAGGGTTGTATCCAGTGTTAGACCTACTTAGAGTAGATCCATAGAAATGAATGGGACTTGGATACAACGCAGAGAATTTCTGTAAATAGGGACAGTTGAATCATATGTGTTTTCACATGATAGTAATGCCTATCACTTGATGATTATCCAGTTCACACACCTTTATTTCTGCATGCATGGGCTATGCCACAGTAACTGGCCTGAACTAGAGCCCTTTGTATTGGTCTGATCCAGATGTTACGGTCTCTGTCTGATAAGCCATGGCTTATCTGACCAAGAATGAGCATGGTGCCAATGTGCTTCCTTCTCCTTTCTCTCTCTTGCTCTCGCATCTTATTGCAAGACATCCAGGGCTTGTTATATCACAGTTAACTGTGAAACCATGGCTTGATCCTAGTTTGCAAGTTAGGATTGTAGTCAGAACTGAAACCACAGTTCCCCAGTTTGGATGTAACAGGAAACTGTGGTTTAACAAAGCCTGGAAGTCTTGCATTTAGACATATGAGAGAAGGGAGGAGGCAGCCCTCAGGTGCGATGCTAGTTCTCAGTCCCATAAACTATGGTTTATGGGACTGAGATCATCACATCTGAATTGGGCCATAGCCCCACATTCAGCATCCTTGGACTCCTAGATTTCATCCAAATAAAATGCATGGAGGGCAAGCTTGAAAGGATATGAGTAATGGCCTGTGTAATTTAAGAAGATGAGGTGGGAGGGGAGAACTTCCTAGGACTTCCAGTGGCTAGGGAAAAAGGGTTTCGGGGCATTGCATATACGGTAATTTCACATACCTATTGTACAGTCTATGCAAATGTATGCAGCACACACTTGCATAATACATGGGGGGTTCGAAACTGGCACTTCATGGCACAGAATAAAGTGCATATTATAAGCAGTCATGGGTGTAGCTTTGCAGGGTTACTTCTAGATACTTAGGAGGCTTTGGATTGTCACGCTGATCTGTGCAGGCTGTCTTTGGGACTTGGAAATTCACTTTCAGCAAGCCCAGTTTCCCACCCATGTCCCGCCACATGGCCTTAATGCACAGCTAGAATTGTGAAGGCCCAGGAAAAAATAAATCCCAGGAACATTTGGAAATCCCCCCACCCCACAATTTTTCCACCAAAAAACTTGAAATTTGGGGGTGGGGATTTGGGAAGGGAACTCGTATGAAATATTTTCTCTTTTGGCACGAGGGAAAAGTTTTTTTAAGACACAGTTTTATTTGACATGTGTAGTAGGAAGATTTTGATGTACCGGTAAGTCAATCAACAGTGTTTAAGAATGGTACCTAATTTCTGTATTTACCGTAGACTTGTACAATACTTCTATTGTTATAAAGATTAACTCAATATCCAAATATGCTGCTAGTCCTTAATATTTATTTGTTACATTTATATCCCACCTTTTTTCATCTTATAAGGAACCCAAGGTGGCTTACATAATCCCCCTCCTCTCTATTTTATCCTCATAACAACCCTGTGAGGTAGGTTAGGGTGAGAGTCAGTGACTGGACCACAGTCACCCAGTGAGCTTCATGGCAGAGTGGGGACTAGAACCCGGGTCTCCCAAGTCCCAGTCCAACATTCTAACCACTACACCACACTGGTTATTATGACTATGAGACTGTTTCTGTCCAAATAACGTATTTTCTTTTGTTTACTGAAAACTTTGGGCTTTCTATTTTCAACTCTCAGATCAGCTTCTCAGATTGCAAAAACTAAGACACAGATACTTAGGTAGGTAATGGTGCAGCAGTTTGCATCTCTCTCTCTCTCTCTCTCTCTCTCTCTCTCTCTCTCTCTTATTGGGTATATTCATGGTCTTGCCAGTACAAATGAAGGCATTTACCGGTATCCTTTTGAGGCTGCAGTCCTGGGTGTGCTTACCTGGGAGTAAGCTCTACTAAGAGTGGTCTTCTTAGTAAACAAGCATAGGATTGCTCAGTAAATTTCATACATGTCAAATAGTACGTTATCTGTGATGCATTTTATGTTAAAGCAGTAAAATAAGTTCAAGTTTGATGAGAAAGTCAGTATTGCATATATTTCATTGCCCTCCAAATTTCTCTTTTCTTTGGGGCTTCAGCCTTCAGCATTTCTGGAAATGTTACATCTCTATGTGCAGCTGTAGTTCCTCTTCCTCGTTCCGCTTTTCTCACCCCCATCCTGAGCATACGTGCATGGGAAGTCCCGGGCAATGCCCTGGCAGTGCAGTCAACGTAGACTGGAGTGATTGGTGTGCAAAGGAACATGCTACAGGGTGTTGTTGCTTTTCCTGGGGATGGGGAGAGACGTTTCTAGCACTTCCAGTTTTGTGCTAAAATGCCAGGAAAACTCCCAGACCAACGTCTCTGACCCTGCTAGAGCAACTTTCAGTGATTGCATTCCCCCAGCCCTGAAAATATTAACAGCTGTACTTGGCGTGCAAGAGGAGGGCTGGGAGAAGGCGAGGGAGAGCCATGTCCCACAGTCATTACAGCGATGATGACTGATCCGTGGGACTCTTCACATGTCGTGCGGCAGGTCTGGAAAGGACAAAGGGCCCTCTTCAAACTGATGTCATTTTTAAGGGAACAGCACCAATTCCCAGCTGCAGATGTGGCAGGTCAGGGTCACTTCTTGCATTACTTTTTTTTTGACAGGAGAAGCCAAGACTGTGCTGGGGGGAAAGGAGAGAAAGCTGCAGCTGTCATAAGTTGAGAAGTGTGTGTGTGTGTGTGTGTGTAATATCATTTGCCTTTATTAATTCTCTGCTTCACGTTCAACAGATGCATCAGCCACTCAGGCCCAAATCGTATGCCATTTCTGCGGCCATCCCTTCCCCAACCTGGTTTCCTCCAGATGTTTGGGACGTCAACTCCCATCAGCCCCAGACAACATGGCCAATGAACAGTAACGCTGGGAGTTGTGGTCCAAAACATCTGAAGGGCACCAGGCTGGAATGGTATCTTCTCCAGGATATTGCCTGTCCCTGTATGGCAAGGCCTGATAAGCATTCCTGCCTGCCACAAATAGGTGGTACGGATGCTCAGTTTTGAAAGAGGGAGTCACTGCAAACATTTTTTTGCTCTTCTCCCTTCACCCATGTGTGTGTATACTACTATTATGTGTATATTATGTGTGTGTATAAATAAACACACACACACGCACTCTCTCAATAGGGACTGGTGGGAGTTGAAGTTCAAAACATCTGGAGGGCACCAGGTTGGGGAGGGCTGGTTTATTCCTTAATAAACTTGTTAGTCTTTAAGGCAGGGATGGGGAACCTCCAGCGCACCGGCCTGATAAGGCTCCCTTGCTCAGTGCTTAGCTGGGGAAAACACTTATCTCTGATCAGCAGCTGACTGATTGGAGCTAATCAGAGATGAGAGCTTTTCCCTGCCTGGCAGGGAAGGTGGGGCCAGGGGAGGAAGCTGCTGATACGTGATTCAGTCCCGCTTCCTTCTGAGTAGACATGATGGTCCTGTTTGCTTCTGAGTAGAAATGCTATTTGGAAGTGCTTCTGAGTGATTCAGCCCTGCTTCCTTCTCCGGCTTGCCCTGCCTATATCTGAGTAGAAATGCTATTTGAAAGTGCTTCTGAGTGATTCAGTCCTGCTTCCTTCTGGGGCTTGCCCTGCTTATTTCTGAGTAGACAGGCTTCCTGCTATAAATTGATAATAATGGAATGGGGGGGGGGATTGGATTTTTTAGCTCTGCCCATTTATGCCTTTGGCCCTGCCTACTATGCAGCCCCAGAGAGCTTCTCCAAAATAGAATCTGGCCCTCGGGCAGAAAACGGTTCCCCACCCCTGCTTTAAGTTGCCAGGAGCCCTTTGCTGTTTTTGCTGCAACAGGCTTAACATGGCTACCTCACTTGAAATTCTTGCGATGAAGGTAGCACGTGCATTCTTATCATGGCTTTTACTAATATCCCACACTTCACTGGAATGTGTTCTGTCAGAAGTGCCTTTGGTGTTAGCAACAGTCATGTTTGCAGGGTCAGGTTGCTTGAGACACGTACAAACTCCAGTCTTGCCACTTCTTGGCTAGGCAACCCCCACATCCTATGAAGTGATGTTCCCTCTGAATCTGAGTAAGTTTCTTGCTTGCTCCTTGCTCCTGTGGGACTCTCTTGTGCCAGGCGTGCATCTTATTAGCAGTGGATTGGGAAAGACATGGTCATCCCCAAGGTTGATCCACTGTATGGTTTGTAGCAGGGGTGTTGAACCTCCTCCAAGTTGAGGGCCAAAATTAATTTTGCAGGAGCTCTTAGGGGCCGCTTCCGGTGGTGGGCGGGGCTGAAGGCAAAGGGGGTGGGGCCACCCCCCCATTTTTAGCTTAAAATTTTTAAAGCATATTTTAGCTTAAAGCTTTTACTTCGAATAACTAAGCCTAAGGAGAGGCATTTTAGAATGTGGGGGGAACCACCAGATGATTGGTGATTGGGGGAAAGGGCCATGGACATCTGGATTTGAACCCCAGGAAGACCAGATTTGGCCAGCGGGCCTCAGGTTCTGCACCCCTGGTTTGTAGGGTGCATCTGGCAGGGCTCCTCCTTGTGTGCTGGATTTGTGCTGCGATCTGTAGGAAGAGACAGATCTGACTAAGCAAAGGCATGGCCACAGTTTGAGCCGGTGGAACTAGGGTCAGAGCAAGTGTGGGAGGGACTTGAGCAGAGAGGCAGAGCACGGAGGGGGCTTTAAGCCCCACCATCTTTTAGGGCAGGGGTTTGATTACTCATCACCATGCTCTTTGATGAGTCTTGCTTCCCATGTTGGGAAAAATCTCCCTCAAATGCACCCCTCCAGGTATCTTGAGCCAGTCCAGATAGATAGTACACATCTAGAGCCAGCGTGGTATAGTAGTTAAACTGTCTGACTAGGACTGATAAAATCTGTGTTCAGATCCTCACTCAGCCATGAAGTTCATGGGGGAGACCTTGGGCCAGTCCCCATCATCTCTCAGCCTAACCTGCCTCGCTGAGTTGTTGTGCAGATAACTTGTAGGAGGAGAGAGGGTGATGACAACAACAACAACAACAATAACAACTACTACTGCTACTACTACTACTACTACTACATGCTGTTCTGAGCTCCTTGGAAGAAGGGTGGAAATATGAATGTAATCACTCCACTGACTGCTCTGGCTCCTGAATTGTGGGGAAGGAGGCCTATTTTGTGCAGATGTGATGGTGACAGAGAAGTAAAGTGCTCTTCGCTGCCCTCAACAGAATTGGAGCAGGTCTCCAATTGGACTCGTCTAGCCTGTGTTCATTCTGATTAGTCCCCATTTTTTCTCTGTCAGCGCTCTACTTGTCCCCGCAATGGTCATGCCTGCTGGGAATCATGGGAGTTGCAGTCCGACACATCTGAAAGGCACCAGGTTGGGGAAGGCTGCTCTAGTTTGTACACTGAATATTTCTGGGGCTCAGGCCTGCTGGTAAGGTGTGCCTTTTCATCTTAAAGCAGCGGATCCTAATGTCAGGGGCTTGAGGCCTAGCTGTGGTTACCTCGTGGGTGAGGGAGAAGGGTCTCACCTCGGAGGCTCCATGCCACCAGTTTGGGAAGGCGCAGCAAAGATCCCATTGCAAATAAGTGATATCAGGAGATTCCAGTCTTGAACAGACACTGACATTTGAAATATCTCCCACAGCCTGTCGCCACCAGATCCTGCTACAAATCAAGCTGGCTTATAAACAACTGGGGGCTTGAGGAGGCAGGACTTTGGATGCGGGGCAAAGAACGCAGGCATCCTGATACACAGGGACTTGTTCCCTGGGTCCACAGCCTATTAGGTGTTGCCACGTTCCGGCCGGGCTGGCTGCCATGTCCCAGATGGCTGTGCATGTGTGTTGGGGGCGGATGTAATGGATAGAAGCTGGGTGAGGGTCACCTTCCAGCCTGCACCAGGCGAGTGGCATCATCTGGTGCCTTGGCTGCCCTTTGCGCTTGTCGGCTGACTCCGACACACCCTGGATGCACTTGGGATGGTGGGAGGAAAGAAGGATGTCTTGGGGAGGGGAGGTTTGGGCTTTTGCCAGACACCTGCTGCCGGGGGATTGGGCTGAGAGAGATTTCAGCTGCCAAGGAGGACACGCGGAGGAGCTGCTTTTGTGCGCCTCGCAAGGATTCTGCTTTGCTTGAAGCTCTGGGCAGGGGTACCACCGGGGACATGCTCATTGCCACATGACCTGTGTGCCCCTCCATCCAAACAACCTGCTCCTGTGCCAACCCACTGGAGTTTGGAAACTGGGAGACCTGTTTTCAAATGGTTGCTCTGCCATGAGGCCACTGGATGGTCTTGGCCTAGTCAGTCTCGCAACCTCCTGTTCTCCTATATATTGCTTGGGGGCGGGGGGGGGGTGTCCTTGCATGAATGAAATAAGGAATGCAAAGCATGCTGCATTCTCCAAGTGCTCCAGCGATGATAACAGCAGGCTTTTGATCTTTAGGTTTCTTCCATGGAACAAGGTCTTTATTTCACCTGCAGGAGCACAGAGGCACATTGTTTCCCTAATTCGGAGGTTCCAAAGCAAAAGTTCTTTAGGGCGGAGATGGATCCCCATGATCCCTAATACTTATTAGTTAAATCAGAGTAGATCGATAGAGCAAAACATGGGGCAACATGACTAGTGATGTGGGTTTGGGGGGGGGGGGAGGAAAAAACTGAATTGGAAAATTTTCCTATGCAGATTAGAATAATTTGCCTAGGATAATTTGCACTGGGAAATTTTCAGTTTGAATTTGCATTTTCTGAAAACCTAAAGAGTGATCTCATTTGGCATGTTTATTGTACAGTAATACCTTGGATTGCAAGTAACTTGGTTTGAGAGCATTTTGCAAGACAAGCAAATTTTTAAATATTTATTTAATTTTTTTTGACCTGATATACAAGCGACGTCTTGCAATACAAGTACTGTAGTACGGCTTAAATTAAAAATCTCTGTAGAATTTTTTTGGGGGGATTTCGTTTTGATATAAGAGTGTTTTGGATTACAAGCACGTTTCCGGAACGAATTATGCTCTCAATCCAAGGCATGACTGTACTTGTATTTAGTAAAGAACAAAGCTAAAAAAAAGAGAAAAAGGTACCTCAAGAAAGTACCTCATTTCTTGTCCCAATACACCACAAGTATTTGACCTGAAATATTTGAGAAGGGTGGGTGGGGGATTAAAGCACACTTAGGGTGCAATCCTATGCATATTTAGACAGAAAAAAGTCATAGAATCATAGAATCATAGAAAAGTAGAGTTGGAAGGGGCCTACAAGGCCATCGAGTCCAACCCCCTGCTCAATGCAGGAATCCAGGTCAAAGCATCTCTGACAGATGTCTGTCCAGCTGCACCTTGAATGCCTCCAGAGTTGAGAGCCCACAACCTCCCTAGGTAGTAGTCTTATTGCTCTGACAGTCAGGAAATTTTTCCTGATGTTTAGGTGGAATCTAGGTTCCTGTCACTTGAGCCCATTATTCCGTGTCCTGCAAACTGGGATGATCGAGAAGAGATCCTGGCCCTCCTCTGTGTGACATCCCTTCAAATACTGGAAGAGTGCGATTATATCTCCCCCCTCAGTCTCCTCTTCTGAAGGCTAAACATGCCCAGTTCTTTCAGTCTCTCCTCATAGGGCCTTGTTTCCAGTCCCTTTATCATCCTTGTTGCCCTCCTCTGAACCCTCTCCAGTTTGTCTATGTCCTTCTTAAAGTGAGGTGCCCAGAACTGGACGCAGTACTCAAGATGAGGCCTAACCAGTGCCGAGTAAAGGGGAATTATCACTTCCCGCGATTTGGAAGCCATACTTCTATTAATACAGCCCAAAATTGTATTTGCCTTCTTTGCAGCCACATCGCATTGCTGGCTCATATTCAGTTTGTGATCTACCACAATTCCAAGATCCTTCTCACTTGTAGTATTGTTGAGCCAAGTGTCCCCCATTCTGTAACTCTGCATTTGGTTTCCTCTCCCTAGGTGCAGCACTTGGCATTTATCCCTATTAAATTTCATTCTGTTGTTTTCGGCCCAGCGCTCCAGCCTATCGAGGTCACTTTGAATTTTGTTTCTGTCTTCCGGAGTATTAGCTGTTCCACCCAACTTTGTGTCATCTGCAAATTTGATAAGCATTCCCTGTACCTCCTGATCCAAGTCATTAATAAAAATGTTGAAGAGCACCGGGCCCAGGTCCGAGCCCTGTGGTACCCCGCTCGTTACCTCTCCCCAGTTTGAGAAGGAACCCTTGATAAGCACTCTTTGAGTCCGATTCTGTAGCCAATTGTGGATCCACCTGATAGTTGTTCCATCTAGCCCACTCTTAGCTAGCTTGCTAATCAGGATATCATGAGGCATAGCTGGCTGGGGCATGCTGGGAGTTATAGACCTTTTTTCTGTCTAAGCCTGCATAGGATTGCACCCTTAATATGTTTTAAATGTCATATTATGTACACTTTTTATTGGAATACTTGTAAGTATTAAATACAATAGCATGCACTTCCCTTACATCATTTAAATTTAAGAATACCCCTCCCCTCAAAAGTACTGAAAACTGTTGGCACAGTAATATATTTTAGCAACCCAAAGAGCGGCGTATGATATGCTGACAACCACTTATCTGTTTCAACTTTGTACAATCATTAAAAACCAGTACAATGCATAATCATTCCTGATGAACTGTTTGTTGTTTTTATTCCCTCCTACCACTCCCTGCTTACAAATCAATGACATATATGTACTCTTTCACATATTTGCTAGGAATAATCACCTGAAAAGCATTAATTACCACTTTGAAACTGCCAAGCTTGCCTAATATTGTATTTGCAGTTGGCATCCATTCATTGTTACTAATGAACTTATGCAATGGAAAATTTTCTGCGGAAAAATAAAGCGCTGGATATTTTTTTTCTGTTTTGGAAGGTTTTCTGCCACGCATCACTGGCATGCACTAATATGTTTGAGTACCCCAAATTTGGCATTGAGAAGCTGCTTGAGGGGCAGCAAAGTGTCATTCAAAATGTAGGCAGCTGCAGTAATGCACTCGGCATTTCTACAGGCACTCCATGGGATGTTACCTATCTGCGTGCACTCATGGAAATTGGCAGAATTTCAGACTTCAGTGTAGGGGAAAGAAGTTTCTAGATCTCATGGTTTTAAAGGGGTTTTTAAAGAGACATGCTAGATCAGATCAAAGGTCCATTTATTCCAGCATTCCTGTGGCCAATCAGATGCCCCAATGGGAAGCCCACAACAGGACATGAATGCAATAGCACCTTCCTGTTTCCCAGCAACTGGCATACAGAGGCATACTGCCTCTGCTAATGGAGGTGATATATAGCCATCATGACTAGTAGTCATTGATAGCCTTATCTGCCGTGCCTTTCCATTATCTCAAAAGGCATATTCCTAATTTATTTTGCAGTTAGGACAAGGCCACTCGCATCGGCATGAACAGGGCTGTCTCAAGTAAAATACCTGTTACCACTTCTGCTGATGTAGAATGGAATTCCACCCAGTTGTCAAGTCTGGTTTATGAAAGCCCTTTGATGAATCTAGGTAACAGAGAACATTGTCAACATTTTTTTTGGATAATTTGCAAATATTTGCATAATACATATTGATTGTAGGGCTTGGCTTCCCTAGTCCTAGAATTGTGGCTTGCAGTAAACCAGGGTTCCTTGAAAGATTGGTCTTTGGCTACAGAAGTCACCTACAGTTGCCAAAGCCTTTCCCCAATTCACTTATCATAGGCCAGAAAGGGGCTAGAATAGCCTTCCCCAGCCTGGTGCCCTCCAGATGTTTGGGACTACAACTCCCAGCATTCCTGACCATTGGCCATGCTGGCTGGGAGTGGTGGGAGTTATAGTCTGAAACATCTGGAGGCACCAGGTTGGGGAAGGCTGGACTAGAATGATGCCAAGTCTGTATCCCAATGAAGGATCATCCATTATAATCTGGAGAAGGAAGCCCTGTCACTCAGTGGTAGAGCACATGCTGTGCATGCAGGACAGCTCAGCTTCCATCTGCACTTAAAAGAGAATTGGATAGCAACAAGGGATATGAAAGGGCTCTGCCAAGATGGGCAGTCTGACCAGGTGTAAGGCAGCCCCTTAGGTTCATATTGCACTTGCATGCCACCCTTCCTCCAAGTTGCTCAAGGAACCCTGCCTTAGGCAATCCTATTTTATCCTCTCTGTCAGTTTTGGAGGGCTCTGGGGCAAGACACCATCAATGGACCCCCTCCCTCAGTGAGTCTACCTTCTCACCGCCATTGTCACCAGCTGCTCTTGCTCCTCATCCTCTTTCTCATCATTGCTGCCACTTGCTTGCTTGACAGGCAGAGAGCCAGGGAGCAAGGAGGCTGTGGCATCTCCTGCTCCTCCTCAATTCCACCGTTGTCTTGGCCAGGGCAAGAGCAACGCCAGGGGGCTCTTGCCAGTGGGCCCATACTGAGGTGTGGGCCCTCAGCAGTTGCCCATTTATGCCTACCCTTGACGTTGGCCCTGCTTACTGCAGCAATAGGTTAGGCTGAGAGATGATGGCTTGTCCATGGCTGCCCAGTATGCTGTCTGGCTGAGCAGGAATTTAAAGCCAAGTCTCTCCAGTCCAACTCCAGCACTCGTATCAACTCTACCAGCCTTCCCCAGCCTGGTACCCTCTAGGATCAGGGCTCTCCAACCTTGGGTCCCCAGATGTTGCTGGCCTACAGCTCCCAGCATACCCAGCCAGCATGGCTAATGGCAAGGGATTCTGGGAGCTGTAGTCCAGCAATATCTGGGGACCCAAGGTTGGAGAGCCCTGGGCTAGGTGCTTTGGACTTCAATTCCCAACAGCCTCATCCAGTATGGCCAATGGTCAGGAATGCTGGGAGTTGTAGTCCAAAACATCTGGAGGGCACTAGGTTAGGATGAGGCTGGACTAGAGTCTGCTGGCTGAGCCGGCCTCAGGATCTTAGCTTCAGTGGCAGGGCAGGAGCAAATGAGGTGCATTGCAGCTGCCAAGTGCCTTGCAGAGCTGGTAGCTTTGGTGACTCAAGCCAGTGAATCAAATTGTGCCTCGGACTGCATATACTCAACACAAAACCCGCCTCCCGCATCCACCAAAAAAAAAGATAAACACTGTGACCTATATAGATTATGCAAATTAGGAAAGTCTGCCTATAATGGCTGATTTTGCATAACAGCTTCTAGGCGAGTTGAGGGGCAAGGAAGTATGCAGGACCCAGAAACCACACACTCCTGCTTACTGGAAATTCTGCTTGTCCCTACTCTGGTTCCTGGAATTTGAGCGTGTATTGCCTGAACATTTTCAAGCCTGTTGTTGTAATCATGAGGGAGGGAAACTTGCATTTTAAAAAAGGATGTTGAAAACCTCAGGATGCTGAATTTTGCACCCCGTACTGAATTCAGTGCTTGCATTGGAGTGATAGACCTGGTTCGCCCTGACATGACAACTCATCGTGGGTAACTAGCCACAGTGGGTTGTCGACGTGTCATCCAAACTCGGACCGCTTCCCACAGGGTGGCTTATTTTTCAGGAGGAACAAGCCACCCTGTCAACCCGCTGCTTGTTCTAGGGGTTGTTCATACCACAACGGGTTGTCATGTCGTCCAAACCCGGGAGAGTAATTTCATTGTGGTTTGCAGGGATCAACTAGCGAGTCGCTCAGCAAGAGCGGCAAAACCCCCTGCCACTCTTCGCGATCCCGCCCGTGCCACCGCCAGTGACTGCCCCTCTACCGATGCCCACACGGCACTTTGGAGCGACTGTCACTGGTCTGCCACTTTTCCTTTTTTTTAGTTCCAGAGCACCCCCTTTTCATGGCTCCCATTCGGAGCAGTTACTGCAGGTGCGCAAATTCCCCCTCCATTTACTGGTACCTCCCAGCCATTAAATTTGCGTATATTTCTGTGATTTTTTTAGAACTGTCAGGGAACTACAGAAACCGCAGCAATAAGTGCTCCAAAAAGGAGGCTCAAAACGTGGGGGGGGGGGATTAATATCTCCCCTTTCTGGATTAGCTGGAGGCTCAGGAAAGTGTTGAAATGGTGGAGGGTACTGAGAACCGTCAGTTCAACACTTAAAATGGAGAGGATTACATTGCGAAGGGGGAGATACTGTCCCCACCCCTTGGTGCACCTTCTTTTGCTGCTCCCCCCCCCCCTTTACCGGTGCTTTTCAATTGACAACTTGGCAATTGGTCCCTGGCAACTGTGCACAAATTAGCCTATATGCAATCTTGCCTTGTCAGTTGCCTTGTCTGTTTCCTACTCCTTTTTGGGGGCTCTCTTTGATTGAACAGCTGTAAGGATGCACTTGCGCACTTGCGAAAGACCAACAAAAATAATAATTTAAAAAACTTATGAACACAGTTGCACAGTTTTCAGGGACTGAACTTTTTTTCTTTCTTTCTTTTTTAATGACCCCAATTGTGCTTTTTTGAGGCTCGGGCGGAGGGGGGAATGGCATCGAATGAAAAGGAGTAGCGATCGGAGTGGGGAGGCGGAGACAAGATGGGTTCTGCCATGAAGGATGCTGGGATACATGCTGGAGCTGGCTGGAGGACAGAGGGGGAAGGAGGGGGAGAACAACCCACGGTAAGTCCGATCGTCTGTCAGGCATACTGTGGGTTGTTCAGAGAACAACCAGCCCACTATGGCTTATTTGCAGAGTGGCTTAGCATGACGTGTGAGAACATGCCCATTAAGTATCCACAGCAGTAGTCATACCTTACATGGACAAGAGGTGAAGTCTTTGTCACCAGCTAATGTCCTTTCCTAACTCCAAAATATCCCAAATGATACATTGGGTATAGAGGAACTCAAAGGTCTGTATTGAATGTCCTGAAAAGACATTTTTATTGGCTTGCAGAAATCTTTCCTCTCTCCACCCCCAACATCCGTATCTAGCTGGGGAAATATCTGATTCCCTGGAGGAAAGGGGAGCTTAAAAATACCATGACTTTAGGGAGAGTGGGGAAACAAAATCCTTCTTGACTCCATGGGCCACAACTGAGTTGACAAAATGGAGATTATAAAAATATAATGGGTATATCCAAGCCCATCTTGAAATTAGCAAATTCCTTTGCTGACACAACTGTTTTAGAGAAACGATGCCAGGATATTCCACCCCTGGAATTCTACCCAGCCTACGTAGGTGGAAGCATCGTGGATCTTTTCCCTCCGGGAAATGGAAATGTACAGTGAACAACCAGCTTCCTGGCACATCCCGCAGGGGTAGGCCACCTGGAGTGCTCCAGCTGCTTAGGACTACAACTCCCATAGTCCCTGACCTTTGGCCATACTGGCTGTGGCTGTTAGGAGTTGTATTCCAAAGCATCTGAAAGGGACCAGGTTGCCTACCCTGATGAGAGGAATCTGCTCTGCTGTTCCAGCACCCAGGAATAGAATCTTGCAGTCCGGACAGGCCAGGCGGTGCAGCTTGCTGTGTTCTGTATGGATCCACATGGGGAAATCTATCTCCGTTTTCTTAGTGAGTTCCTGCAACTCATTTAAATCCAAGATTCCTGACTTTTCCAGCTTCCTTTGCAACCCCTTAGACTGCCTTTCCAAATTGTGGGTGTAGAGCCCAGATATACTGGTCCCCAGCCTCCCCGTCTAACCGCTCGATTGTATTCCCCTCTTCACAATTGGACCTCCTCTGCTCTGGCTGTTCAGCCTCGGTTAGAATCGTCTTTCTGCCGCTTGCTCCCTTTCATACAGTCTCTCATGTCACAAGCAGCCGTCTCCTCTCTCTCTGTCCGCCCCCCACTTTGCCTTGCCACTAACCTTGGGCTCCCCATTAGCTGCCCCCCCCTTAGCTGCCTCCCCCACACCCATGGCTGCTGCAGCGGCAGCAGGAAACTGGGCCAGATTGTCAGGACAGATCAGAGTCTCTTCTGCCTCAGTGCTTGCCTGCTCTGCACGCAGCATTGGCTGGATTGGGTTGGGGGTGAGAAGAGGAAAAGTGGGGGGGGGATGCATGGCGTGCCAGGAAGCCAGAACACGGGTGGGGGGACCTCTGGTTGCTCAAACGTAGTCAAGCCGCCAGGCATGGAAGAGCTCTGTGTGGGTGGCCAAGTGATGCGTGACAGGGGCCTGATCCTGTCTTGCGTCATGACTGCCATTTGCAGCAGGCCTCTCTTCCAGGACTTCCGGACCATGGCTCAGGAAACTGGAGCTCACTCCCCCCTGGGACACTGCTTAGGCAGAAAATAAGGGACACCCCACACTTCAGCTTCTCTCCCTTTCATTTAGATCCCTAAGATTAGAACTGGGGCGGGGGGGGGGGGAAAGGTCACCAGCTCAGCATCCCACAAATCTCTTGAATAATCAATTCCAATAGATTTATCAGTTTAATCAGCTTCCTCCTTGTACAGATGCCTGGGAGGCAAAAGAGATTGGCCATGGCAAGATGCATATTCTATGCTTTAAAAGAAACATACAAGATTTGCACCAAGGTAACTTAAAAACTCTGCTCCAAAACAAGCTAAATTCCATGACTGGAATAAATCATGCACATTAAGTAGGTTGACGTATTTCATTAAGTTTCCGTAATATATTCTGCTTCTAGGCACTTTGAATAGGGAAGTGACTAAAGCATAATATCTTGACCACTGGAAATTCTGAGGCTTTCCATGCTTTTGAGCTTTCTACCCAGATGCTTCATACTCCCCTACCCCTCCAGGATTATGAGGACTAGAAACTTGCTTGAAAAGGGTGGGGGCAGGGAAGCTGAGATTCTCAGAGTGTAAAGTACTGTTCCTTGCTTGCAAAATGTGATCTAGGTCACGTGAAAATGCACATACAGCCCAGCTTTGAGCCAAACCTTTGTTCATATGCAAGTGGGCTTAGGTTTGCCAATTTCTGCATAAAACAGGCCTGTAGTGTGTGTGTTTTTAAATAGTTGTTTAGAATGAAGAATTTTGTCAGGTGCACCCTTTTCTTTTATAGCATTGCATAGGTGTGAGATGCCTGCTGTGTGTGCTGAATTCTCTCCTCGATCATCCTTCTGCTAACCACACAGTGTAGTACTGGAGAAGCAGGCTCTCAATTTACCAAGGCTTAACTTGGACTAGGGATTTGCCCTGCAACCAATGTTTAATGCCAGGGCTCATTTGAACATGTGCAAAATGCCTTTTCCATATCGCTGAGTAACTTAACCAGCCTCCACCCACATGGGGAGTGCTCTAAGCAGTCATTTCTAAGTCTGGGACAGGCTCCCAATTTTACTGGCATTTGGTTGTGTGTGGGTTAGTGTGGCCCTTATATTATAAGGCAGCCTTCCCCAACCTGGTGCCCTCCCAATGTTTTGGACTTCATCCCTATCAGCCCCAGCCAGCATGGCCAGTGGTCAGGATTGCTGGGTGCTGTAGTCCAAAACATTTGGAGGGCATCAGATTGGGGAAGACTGCTATAAGGCTACTGCTATGGAAATTCCAAGGTCTCTAAGCATTATTCAGTGGCTGGATGTGCTGTGCTGTGTTAGGTTGCAGATACATGGCCAATGAGAAGCTGCCAGCAGTGCCTCCCCATCCGATCTACTGCCCTCACAAAACCACTGAGCAAGCTAATGTTTATTTTTTTCCGTCTACCATTGCGAAAACAGGATTATTTAGGGTATACTAAAATGAAAACATTACAGAAATTAATATTGTCTTAATAGCTGCCAATACGTTGAATGATCTTTTATTTTTGCATCCCCGTTGAAGTTGATCCAAGAGGAGGCGCACTTATGCCCCCTAGGGTTGCCAAATGACCAGAAATAACTGACCTGGCCAGTGCTTCTGCCTTTAACAGAAGCAGCTTGATTTGTAGACATCAGCAGGTGAAGCTTTTCGCTGCCTGGAGATGGAACGTTCTCACCTTCTTACATTTGCACACCAAGCCGCTGTTAAAGGCACTGTGTCATTGACTGGTGGAAATGATGGCAGCTGTATGCTCCACTTTTGTTTCATTGCTATGTCCGGGGAAATCATAGGATGGCCAGATGCAAAAGAGGACAGGGCTCCTGCAACTTACAATAGTTGTGGAGAAGAGGGAATTTTCAGCAGATGTAGCTGGCATCACAGGATCCTAGACGAGATGGGCTCTTGGTCTGCTCCATCAGGACTCTTGTTCTGTTTTGTACAGGCACTGCGCTTACCCCCGTGGTGCCTGCGATTACTGCATTGCGAAGGTGACATCTTGAAAACATGCTAAGACAAAACAAAGCAATCAAGTCAATGGTGGGGATACATTTGACCGAACGGGGGGTTATGTTATCCAGTATTTGTCAAATGAGTACTGTCATTTTCTTTGCTGGAGTTTCCATTGTACAGAATAAGCCTGTGGCTCTGTCTCTCTCTCTCTCTCTCTTAAAGGCCCAGTTTGAAACAAGATGCTGGCTGGTGCTAAAAGTACTTATCTCGGCCCGTTTCCACATGGGCCTCTTTCTAATTCAAAGGGCTCTTAATTGGCGTGCTGGTCTCTACCTGCTCAGCATTGGCACATCTGCAGCCTATGGCCTGCTGATGAACAGTGGTGCAGCAGCACATCTGGAAGTGCAGGCGCGCCTCGTGACAATCCCCAAAGCCACATCTCTAAGGAGAGTCCAAAAATTCAGGCAGCTGTGTTGATGAACAAGCCAGTTGTAGAGGCTTCATCTCAAACCAGAAGCAGTTTTAAAATTAAAAAATAAAATAAAAATCTAATGGGTCTTAATTGCCCATTTAAGACCAACCAAGCCACCCCAAAATACTTTGCGTTACAACAGGGAATAATATATCGTTGCTGCGAAAATTCATTTCTCCCCCAGCTACTGTGGGGATTGCAGCTCAGCTCGGGGGACGGACGGACAGGGAAGTCTGAGGGGGCGGTGGTGGCAGATGACATCTGCATCCCTACTCATCAGAAAGTGTGGGCACTGTGTCCCCGGCTACACCACACCCCCTGTGTGTTAACTCTGTGCAGTACAGATTAAGGGACATTTGTACTGTAGGCAGATTAAGCACACTGGGGAAGAGGCCTTTCAGTGAGACACTGGACTGCATGGAGCTCCAGGAAGGAGAGTTTTCAAGAGCCCTTTATTTATTTATTTATTTATTTATTTGTTATATTTATCCCCCACCTTTTTTCCTGCAAGGAATCCAAGGCGGCTTACATAATCCTCCTCCTCCTCTCCATTTTATCCTCACAACAACCTGTGAGGTAGGTTAGGCTGAGAGGTAGTGACTGGCCCAAAGTCACCCAGTGAGTTTCATGGCCGAGCGGGGACTAGAACCCGGATCTCCCGAGTCCCAGGCCAACACTCTCACCACTACGCCACACTGGCTCCCTTTGCCTCTGCCCTCATGGTAGTCAGTCAGTCGGTGGAGTCAATGTTGCTGCCCTTTCAACCCTTTTTCGATTTGAAATATAGCCCTGGTTAAAAATTAGTTACTGACCAGGGGTGTAGATTTCTCACTAACGTGGTGGGAATTGTCGGCACCCCACCCCGTCTCTTTCTTATAAGGACAAAGCGTCGGGACCCAAATAGACATTGCAACAGCTGTATTATGCCCTTACGTTTTTCTGATTGAGGAACATCGTTTCAGAGGTTGAAATCTTCACCGGGAAATGGCATGGCTCCTCCACCCCTCACCGGGCTCCTGATCTGGATCCCTCCCCCATAGTTGCTATTTGTACGTGTTTTAAAACAGTTTTCCCCAACCTGCTGCCCTCCTGCTGTAGTTTTGGACTACAACTCCCATCAGCCTCAGCCAGCATGGAGAATGGTCAGGAGTGCTGGGAGCAGCAGTCCAAAACATCCAGAGGGCACCAGGTTGGGGGAGGCTGTTTTAAAGCGAGAAGATGCATTCACACAGGTATGTCAGGTAGTCTGCTTTGGCCCTCTGTAATGGGCTGCTGAACGGCCTCCTGCCTTGGCCGGAGGAGGAGGAGGAGGAGGCTAGAGAAACTGAGAGAGCAATTTGTCCAAGGGTAAATTGTGAACTTCTGTTCAGTTGGGGCTCGGACCTGGATTTCCCACGTAGCAGGCCAAACGCTCTCTCCACAGCACCACACAAGGCTTTCTTCCTTTTTGAACCATTTCTCCACCTGGCTCAGCAACAAAAGCGCACCACCAGCCAAGCGATCGATCTTTGTTCTGTCGTAATTACGCTTGGTGATTCTCGGATTATTATATATATATATTTTCTTCTTGGCTTGGGAGGCTTGTTATGGCAAACCTTGGGGGGGGGGAGAAACACTTTATCTTAGCTCAAAAGGCTGGACAGTGTGTGTGTCTGCGTGTGTGTGTGAAAGAGAGAGACGGACCAAACTAAACATTCATCTAACTATGTACAGTGGAGGTATGCATGATAGTGTTACTTTTGTGTAAGTGCACATGGCCCCGATTCAGATCGGGACAATGGTGCTCCGGGAAGGGGGGTTTAAACCTTCCCCTCCACCTGTTTTCATCCCAAAATTCCACCCCACATTGGGGGGGGGTTAAAAAAGGGGGGGAAGTCTCCATTGTGGAAATTTAGCCCCCCCTTCCCAGACTGCTGTGGTCCCAATCCAAATTGGGGCTATGTGTGCTTAGACGAAGGTAAATAAAACCATCATGCATAGCTCCACTACGCGTGATTAGACAAATGTTTAGTTTGGCCCAGAGAGAGAGAGAGAGAGATTCTGCAGCAAAGTGCCTGGCCCGTTTCACACGGTCCTGCCACTGAAGAGAGCCCTCAAAGAGAGCTGAAGGCCAGTTGGGGTGGTGCCTGTTGGCAGTAGCGATTATGGGCAGGGCTCCATCTTGCATCCAGGCCAGGGCAATTTGCTGTCAAGGACAGGAGCAGAGTTACACTAATTTTGTGGAAGAAATGCTATTGCCAAGGTGCACACTTCAATGTCATCACTGCTGATGTGTGAAAGAGAGACGGGTCTGTCGGTCTCTGCAGCGTTCAGGTGGTCACCCTGCATCTATCATTCTCTCTCTCTATAACTTCAGACCACTCTGGTCTCCCATATCTTCGTGTGTGTGTGTGTTTAACCTGACTTCATGGGTGCTTCTAGAGAGAGGGTTCCTAGCTCTACCGATCAAAAGACGGTGCACAGCTATTCTGTCCTCTCTTCCTTAATGGATTTCTTGTGGGAAGAAAAAAAAATGAAGAAGCGTTGGGAGAACACAGGAAGGTTACAAGCTGAAGATGACGACGTCTGGACTACCCATAAAATTCTGTGAATGAGGCAGGATGATTGCATGATAAAAACATTGTCTGGAAGCACCCCATGTCTGAGGTCAGTTCCTTGTACCGGGGGGCCTAGTAATCTGAGACTGAAGCGAGGGTGTAGCGATACTGCAGATACTGCAGCGTGGTACTGCAAGGGCAGCCCCAGAGCCGAGGTAGGTGAAGTCAGGGTCAGGCACAGGAGCTGGAATTGTGAACAAACAGGAGCTGAAAATTGGGTTGCCTGAGAAAGAGCTGCTAGGAGCTGTTGTACCAGCAAAGGTCAAGGAGAGAGCAGCTGGGAACTGTTGTACCAGCAAGGGTCAAGCAGTGTGCTAGTACAGCCAGTCCCCCCCCCCCCACTTCCTGATCATTAACTGGGCTATAAGATGCACCTGGCACTGTCCTCTTGAGTAGACCCCTACTTCTAGGTAGATCTCTGGTCCGGCATTCTCCTTGCAGCTAAGTGAGCACTTCTCCTCTAATTCTGCATCTCCCACTAAGCCTGCTTTCATCTTAACTCCTAGGGCCTGTGGTGTGTTGTAGGGTCTTGTCCAGGGCCCCAGGTGAGGTGAGCCAGGCTGCTTAACAGTTGTTTCACGTGTGCTGGGGCTTTCTGCGAGGTCCCAAGCCTCTTCCTCAGACAAGGTTCCCCCAGAGTCCAGGTCAGACTGGCTCCTGACACTTCAGGTGCAATTAATGTCATAACTGTTCTTGAATGTTAGTGCTTCTCAAGGTTTCTCAGTTCAGGGAGCCCTTTCCACGCTGACATGTCTGCCAAAGAACCTGCTTCATGCAAGATTCTTCAGGAGCCCACAAAAATGCAGAGAAGTGGCCTATAAGCAGATTGTGGTTTTATTAAACAACTTTAGTCTCAAACAAATACTTAGGGTGCTTCCAGATGGAGGGCTCCTAGTGCCAACAATCAAAAGGCCCTGTGTAGCTATTCCATCTTCTTCCTTAACAGATTTCTTTTCTGGTAAGAAAAAAGACAGAAAACAGTGGGAAAACATGGGAGGGCTAGAAATGAAAGAGGACATCATCTGGAATCCCCTGTAAAAATGTGAGAACAAGGCAGTACAATTGCACAATAAAAGTTTCATCTGGAAGCACCCTTAAACTGAGGCCTGCCAGAATCTTTCATGGCTGCCTGACCAAGTCTAGCTTGGGAGAGAGAGGGAGTGTTTGAGTCTTAAAACCTGGGTTGGAGGTACTCCTAGCATGCTAAAACTGCTAAGAGAACATGAAGGGGACTTCTAAACATGGCGTGAACTTCTAAACGTTACACTCCACCTCTCTGAGGGCACTCCTGCACATCTGGAATCTGGGGGTGCAATCTTGGTTCATGTGCGATACGGGCCAGGCCTATTGGATCTCACTATTATTGTGGGTGAAGAGTATATGCCCTAGAACAGTGTTCTCCAACCTTAGGTCCCCAGATGTTTTTGGCCTACAACTCCCAGCATGCCCCAGCCAACTACGCTGGCTGGGGCATGCTGGGAGTTGTAGGCCAAAAACATCTGGGGACCCAAGGTTGGAGAACACCGCCCTAAAATGCACCCAACTCCTCACTACAGCTGTACCTGAGGGAAAGAGAAGTAGTGGCAGGCAATCTCTTCTGTCAGGCAAGCTTGGCTGCCATTACTCCTCCGCTGAGGTAGGAGTCCCTATTAAGCTACTGAGATCCTTGGAGCCCCATTTGAAAACTGCTGTTGTATGTGATCCAATACCTTTTGAGGCAGGTACGGCTCCATCATTTTGTGGGCGATGTCAGACAAAACTGGAAAACGTCCAAAATCACACGGCGAAAAGGAGACACAAGGTCCCAGGATATTAAAAAATAAAGGTTTTATTCCTTTATATGGCCCTGTACCTGTATATTTCTGGGCCTTCTTCTGGGGTTAAAATGTTCAAATGAAGCCTACAGAGATCTCTGACCAGTCACAGGATTTAATCTTGGAGATATCCCCCCCCCCCCCCGGAGATCTCTACAGGCTTCATTTAAAGATTTTAACCCTCTAAAGAAGGCCCAGAAACATACGATACGTGGGCAAAATGCATTGGGCTACTCTGAGGAATAAAAACCTTTAAAAAAACAAACAAACAACAACCATCCTGGGACTTTGTCTCTCTACTCCATCATTTGTGGGCCACTTGGCAACATAGTCAATTGGTTCCCAACCCTATCCTTCGCTTACATCTGAGCCTCCTTCCTCCACCACTTCAAACAACAAGTGCCTGCATGAAGTCAAACTGAGAGTCCCCTGGCTCAGGCTGAAGGGAGCCTGAGCCATGTGAAGGAAGGAAGGGGGTTGCCCAAACTCCCAGCAGTGTAGGCAGGGACAAGAGGTTGCTCAGGCTGAACACCAACCCAGCAAAGTAGACTGTCACCACCCCTGACATCCACCTCAGCCTGAGCCAGCGGACTCTCAGACCTTACAGGACATTCCTGGGGCCTGTGAAATAAGACCCCGACCTAGCACTCTCTACCCCCAAAGCCCTAGGCCCAAAACTTTAAGCAGTAGCAATAACCAAGCAGAAGGCTCTGGACTCAGTACCGAGGCTTACTTGGAAGGAAGCACACACAATCCTCGTGGTAGGTGATAAGTTTATTTACAAAGGGAAAGGGGGGAAAGGGCAATAAAAGGCATACGAGAACCAGAGTACATTCGGAAACAATGCTTCAAGGTAAAAGCAACAACGCTTACCTAAACCTGCCCACTACACCCACCTAAGCACGGGTCTTCAGATAGGACAGGGCCCAAACTGTGATACTGAGAGTCACAAGCCAAAAGAAAGACGAGACAAAAACAAAGACGAAGACAAAAGGTAGCAGTAGCCCCCCTCCCCTTGCTTTATACTCGAAAGCCTTTGACAAACGTGAGGTGAACCTCCTTAGCCAGTCATCAGCTGACTGCAATACCTGACAGCGTGCCTGTCCTGGCATGAACCTACCTGTACACTATGTTCATCATCTAAGGCCCTCCTCCAGGTGCCTCCTCGGAGGGAGGCTCAGAAGGCAGCAACAAGGTAGAGGGCCTTCTTGGTGGTGGCCCCCCCAATTATGGAACAATTTCCCTAACAGGCCCGCCTGGCGCCAAGATTGTTATCTTTTTGGTGCCAGGTTAAGACCTTCCTCTTCTCTCTGGCATTTGGCAGCATATGATGAGTTTTAATCAGGTCCTGGATTTTTATTATTGTTGATTATCTAAAATTGTTTAGATACATGTGTGTCTGTGTGTATGCTATCTGTTTATATGTTTGTATGTAAATGGTTTTTTATACTATGTATAATGTATTTTTAATGGTTTTTAATTTTTGTAAACTTCCCAGACAGCTTTGGCTCTTGGGTGGTGTAGAAATGTAATAAATGAAATGAAATGATACTTACCGCTATTACTTAGTTCTATAGCATTTTTAAGCAAAAGGGGGGGGGAATGTGCAGAGATCTACATTTTGATCCACGTTGAGCTGCTCACAACAGTTCTGTGAGGTACGGCATGGTAATTCCCATTTCACAGACTGGAAACTGAGGCTGAGAGTGAGAGAGCAACTTGCTTGAGATAGCAAGTGAGCCCATGGGGTGGGGCATGGTGGGGGGGAGGTACGTGAACCCTAGTTTTAAGTCCAGCGGTCTAGTCACTGGAATGCAGCGGTACTCTGACAAAAACTGCAGGCAGCCATGCTGGTCCATTAAGAGAAAATCCAAAGACAACAGCAGTGTATTGCTTTTTATTGGGGCCAACTAAAATGTCTCAAGCTATGAGCAAGCTTTCAAGAACTCTTCTTGAGGCTGAATGATGAAGTAAAACAAAAAAAAGGCGGGGGGGGAATGTTTCGTGGCCCAACTTTAGAGCTTTTCCATCATGCTTTAAATAATGTTCTTTCTCCACTCCCTCCTTTTCTCTCTCTCTCTCTCTTTCTCTCTCTCTCTCGGTTTTACTTGAACATCCAGCTTGAAGAACCGTTTTGGAGAACTCAGAAGCTCGCTTACTGCTTTATGGTGATTTGGCAGAGTGCCCTTGAGTGGCTCGTGCTCATTTCAAAGAGACTTGGGCAGAAGGCTTTTCTAAGCAGGGATTGTGCCCCATGTTATTTAGTGCAGGGGAGGCTGCCATTTGGATTTTCAGCTTCAGGCACCAAAATGTCTAGAGCGAGCTCTGCATAATCACACCAAAGCCGGGGTTGTTTGTGTTACATGATTGCGCTGTGCAAGCACCAAAATGGGTACCGAGCACAGAATTCAGCATCCTCAGAATCTCATATTTCACTTAAATATATTTATGTATAAGTGTTTCTGTCTCCTGAGGCGGTGAAGATAAGCTCGTGTGTGTGTGTGTGTGTGTGTGTGTGTGTAAGGCTTACACTGTAAGCACCGCCTGGTGAAATTTCAGAGCCTGAGAGGAGGACTGAACAGAATAAATGAGCAGAGGACAGCGATAAAGCTAAGAAAGGCTTGAGCGAGTGGCCTGAATTTCCAGTACTGAATTGAAAAGTGCCATGGGCCAGTGACGCATCGTGGGTGCAGATTGGGGTGTTGCTCTGCCCTGAGTTTCTGTGGCACAAGCCCTTTTCACCTGGCGTTGGCGCCTTGAGCGTGGTGACCTCCTTCGTTCAATTCAATACAATACTGGAAGTGCCAGTCAGGACTGTATTGGGACTGGAACCCCCTGGGAGCAGGGCTTCAGCGTTCTGCCTGGTTCTCTTCTCTACTTCCACCCTCCTCCCCCCCAGAAACCTGTTCCATTTGTATAATTTTACAGGCTGCAATAAGGCAACGTTGATGAAGAACATTGACGAACCTTTGCCTTGTTTCTGTATGCAGCCCGAACTAAAGTTCCATCAGAAAGTTAACTTGTGGTGACTTTGCCTTTTTTTTTTTTAATTTTAAGGTCACATGAATTGGTCCAATCTTTGGTGATTCTGTAGTGCAAGGAAGGGTGTAATCCCCTCCCCACTCCCCTTCTTAGAAAATAGAAAATGTTTTGCCATTGGGGTCTTAGGGTGCTTCTAGATTGAGGCTTTTATTGTGCAGTCACACTGTCCCCTTCAGAGAATTTTACAGGGGGTCCAAAAATCACGATTCGTCTTCAGTTTGCAGCTTTCCCATGTTTTCCAGCTGTTTCTTCTATTTATTATTTATTTATTTATTATATTTATGAATCGCCCATCTGGCCAGACATCCGGCCACTCTGTTAAGGAAGAAAAGATGGAATAGCTGTACAAGGTACAGCGCTCAGCGCCCTCCCTCTGGAAGCATTCTTTGTTTCTGCTGCCACTTGAGTGTTTACTTCAGTTGCTTTTTTTTGCCTTTCCCTACAGGACGTGGCTTGACTCGCTTTCCTGAGTCGCCTGTTAGTGTTGCTCTTTAAGCACCCCTTGTGGCACGCCCGTTCTCTGTTGGTGGCACAATAACAGGGGACGAGTGGGTAGAGAAGATGGGTTCCCCATTTCAGTCCCTTCCAGGTTTCTGATTCTGTGACTCAACCTGCAGCTCAGCAAGGGCTATTTCCCTCTCTGTCCTGTCACTAATCTCTACGGCAGAGTCTTTGCTTGGGGTATCTGCTACCGTCTTTGCAGATATTATTGTAGTGTGGTGATTGTGGCCAGGACTCTGTAGAAGCCTGGCTTGGTGCCTCATTCCAGGTGACCTTCACATCTTTGTTTTCCTTGCGGTTTAGTAATTTGAGCATCTCTTGGTCCTGACCGTTTCCTCTGCTGGCTAGAGAGCAAGAGAGTGATGGGCAGACTGAGCTTTTGCTGCCTGCTGTGTCTCCGCACAAAACTACTGATCTTGGAAGCGGCTTGAAGGGTGTTGCAACTAGCATAGAGCCTGAAAAGGAAGCGTGAGGCACTGATAACCTCTGGGAATGGGGAACTGAAACGCAAAGCCCTGAATTTCTGGGTGGGTGGGGGGGAGAGGTTTAGTGTACTGTGGGGAGGAGGGCTGGGCCAGGACTTCTGGGTCCTATTCGTGCGTCTCAGTCGATTGGTTGGCCTTGTATGTCCCCCACCCTACCCCTGTTCAGTGCTCATTTCCCCCATGTTTCAAGGCCAGTAGTGTTAATGTTTGTTGTCTGTGTCTTTGTGTGCACCTTCATGTTCAGGAAACAAAACCTTCCCTTCTCCCATTCTGAGTGTGTCCCGGAATAGTTGCTACCTATTGTGGGTGGGGGGGGGCTGGAAAGAAAACTTGGCTGAGTGTTCTCCTTGTTCAAACAGCTTTCTTGCAGTCCCTCACTCATAGAGGAGTGGCCTGGGTTATACCACTCCTAGCACCTGCTTTCCTCCAAACAAAGGGCTGTTGTCTCACCTGCTTCCCTCCTCCCTCTTGACCGCACTTTGACCTGGCCAATGGCGGCAAGGGGGAGTAGAGCCCCTCCAAGGTTTGCTTCTGGTCCCAATCCTGGGCAGCGGGCCCGGAGAGGAAGGAGGGAAGAGATGGAATCTGTGGTTGTTACACATTTACATTGTTGAGAGGAAATGAGCAGAACAGGACCTCTCCCCTTCCCCACCGAGCATTCAGTACAGCTAGCATTTTGTGGCCAGCTCCTTTCTCCACTGTTATGGGAGGGCCTTCGATTCGGTGGGGCTGGGGAGAGTGTGCTTTGCACGAGTGGAGGGTGTGTGTGTATACAGAGATGCACGATGCTGCCTGCGTTCGTGTGCAGGCAAAGTGTCGCCCAGGAGTTTGTGAATTATGGATGTGACTGTGTGTGAATGTGCACTTATGACTGCTGAGGGTGCGTGCGCCTCGATGTGGTGCAGCATGTGAAAGCATGTCCATGACATGGGACAGTATGTTTGCCTGTGACACGTTTTTACTGTGTGCCTGGGTCAGGCCTCTGGGGAAATGCGATGGTTAATGCTGCTTTTGTGGTTTATACGGACAGGGTGCTTATGCTTGTGTGGCGTGTGAGTCAAGCGAATGTGGGTACCCCTCGGTATGTCTGTTCATTGAGCACGCTTGTAAGTGTGGGCAGATGTGTGCAACCATGTGGGGTGGTTGATGGACACACATACACACACACACAGAAAGAATGATTGTGTTGTGAAGACTGCTTCTCTGATTTCAGGCCTGACCCGTCCCAGCTTTTGCTAAGCCTCATGCAGCCAGGACTTGCTAAGCGCTTCCCCCCCAGCCCACTCCCAGCCCAGGGACAAACTCAATTACGCTTGGATTTCATTTCAGCCACAGCTTTTCATGCTGAGACCTGCCTAGGGAGGAGAACAGTTCTCAGAGGTGGCAGGATGAGGGGGGAACAAACTCTCAATTACAGGGGAAGATGGTGGAAGCCCCAGAGGCATGGTTTGTGGGTAGGATTGTGAATCTCCCCTCTCTGTGATAGTCGCCCCGGCCTACACATGCCTTGGCAGCAGAATGCAGTGTGAATGAGCTGCTGGAGTCCTGAGGGACTAGAATGGATTGAACTACTTCAGGCTGAAGGGTGGGGAGGGTTTTGTTTTGTTTTGAATGCTCCCTTCGAACTCTCTTGCTCACACCCTTACCACCCCTTCCTGCAAGTAGAAAAATCAGCACAGTGGCCAGGGGGCTCCTTCTCCCTGATGCAATAGCTTTTGGTGTTTTGTTTTCACTTGCAGGGATTTCTTGAGATGAGCAATCTTGAATGCAACCCCCCCCCCTGCAATCTCAAGTTGTACAGTCCTTCCTGCTCCATATATAGATCAGGTCCACAGTTAGCTATGTTGGAGTGCATTACTGCGGGAGCTCTGGGGACTATTCCACTAGTCAACAGCTACTATTTCTAACAGGGGCATCTGGTTTAGTTCCTAGGTGGGGTCACTTGTCCTAAGTCTTTGCCAAGGCAAGGGTTCATTGAACAACGATTTGGGGGGACTGGCCCACTGGGCTTTCTGCTTGACCTTGATAGACCGTGACCTTGTCCTTTATCTCTGATTCTTTCTTCCTCCATGTTGGCAACAAAGGGATTTAACTTTGCTGCAGATTTGCAGAGGGTCCAAGGTAAGGGCTGAGATGGACGGTGACAAGATAGGTCCTAGCCGTTGGGAGCCTTGTGCTTTGTGCCCCCAGGTTCTCAACTCCTGACAATGACCTGGCCATAGCTGAGGATCATCTCTATAGTTGCCTAGTAACTGTAACAGCCTTTCCCCACCTTGGGTCCAGAGATGTGGTTGGATTACAACTTCTATCACCTCTGACCATGTTCGCTGGGGATGGTGGGAATTATAGTCCAATGCCATCTGGGGACCTGAGGTTAGGAAAGGCTGCCCTAGACGATGCAAAACGTTAATGTGAGGAGGCAGCAGTGATAGTTCCTCTCTTAAAAACGACAATACCCTGGGCCAAATGCCCTTTTATCCAACGGAGAGGCCGGCCCTGGGCCAGCAGTTGGCAGCTGTTTCCTGCTGTGTTGCCAGCAATTCCTTATTCTCAGGAACATCCTTTTAAGTCAAGGGCGGGCAACTTGTGACCAGACATTTTGGCCTGCAACTCCCATATCATCCCTCACTACTGGCTATGCTGGCTAGGGCTGATGGGAGTTGTAGGCCAAAACTTCTGGAGGGCCACACATTGCCCACCCCTGCTTTAAGTTAAAAGAATGGTCAATTATCCCAACATATCACAAGTCCCTAGGCTGTAAGGGGTGTTCCTTATTTCAGGTGTTACGGCTCGTGTTGCTTATTTTTGGTTGATTTTGACCCAATCGCCCTAGTTTTCCATCATAGGACAAGCAGGGTCTTCCTGCCTCACTGCCTCCCCTCGAGCATGATTGTCCTCTGGGGCTCCAGAGAAGTTGGTTATGCCATGAGGTCAGATGTTAATGAGCCCCGTACACCGAGGCCCACGCGACACAGCCTTGCCGTGGGGAAAGAACCCAGGAGTCCTGGCTCCCAGCTGCCACTTGTGCTGTCTGCTTTGCTTTGCTCTGCTTTGCTGGATGATCTTTGGTGTGTGTGTGTATGTGTGTGTGTAGGGGGTTGTCATGCTGTATCTCCCTCCTCCTCTCAGTTTGCTCATCACCGTCTGTCCTCTTTGGAACCTGGGAGATGGCAAATCGATTCTGGGGTGGTGGTATTGCTTTCCCCTCTGCCATGATGAGGCCACCCCCTAATCTGCGCTCATTCCAACCCGCCTCCCTCTTTCCCTCCCTCTGCTGCATGCTTGCCCCACTTTCCAGTGTCTTTAATTGGCTGTGCTTTCTGGAGCCCGTTATGAGTGGGTGGGTGGGTGGGTGGGTGGGGGGATGGCAGCTTCATGGCGGCGGGGGAAGGGTGACTTGGGTTGTTGTGGCGGGGCGGGTGGGGGAGAGAGGAAGGAAAAGGGGAACCAGGAATCACCCTGTCTGGGCTATTTCCAGCACTGTCCCTTTTACATAATCACCCTCCGCCTTTCTGAATATGCAAGCAACCGTGTGGGCGAGGGAAGCCACCAGGAAAAAAGGCCAGGGGGGGGGGCTTTGACCAGGTAAACAGCATGCTGCACCCCCTCCTTCCTCCTCCCAAATCCCAAGCCAGGCATTAGCTGGGACAATCGGAGGTGCTGTCGCGCTTGTCTGGTCCACTTAGTCTCTTGACCTTCTGGGATTTTTGTAGCTGAAGCTCAGTGGCCACAGCCGTTTGCTCCATCACGCCGCCTGCCTGCCGCCGCGCTGAGCTTATGAAATGCTTCCATTGCCTGCTATATGGTCGGCGGATATGAATCACAAGAGAAGCCTGTGGCTGGCCTTAACCCAGGGAAACCCGCATCCATGACGGGTGTGTTTGGGGAAATGAGAGCAGCAGCTCCTTGTACAGTGTCTCCCCCAACCCACTGCTGCCTCTGGGTTTATTTAAACCTCTGCAGTGGCTCCATAGTTCTCTGGTGGTCCTTGACATTGAAACTGCAATGATTGGGTAGGGTGGGGGGGCAGGAAGCCTGGACGCTGCCTTCCCCGTCACGTGAGGGAGGGTGAAGGGTTAAACGCCCCTCCCTCAGTGCCTTTCTGACCAAATTCAAGCCCCCCCCCAGCCGCATTAAAAATAAAAATGTCAGAAGAGCCAACCAGGAATCTCCTGGATAACTTCACATTCGATCTTGATCTGGGGAAAGGAACAGGCTGGCTTCTTGGTGCCCACCAGCAATTGCTATGAAGGGATTGAAGCCTCTTCCTTGTTAAAAGGGTACGTTCCCTGACTCCTCATGGTCGCTTGGAGTTCCTTGTAAGAGGGAGGATCAGAACTGGGAGGATAAGCAAGATGTTGGCCCAGCCAGCTCTGGCAGCTTTATGCTGAAAGCCTGGGCCGGACTGTTTGTTGTGCAGGTGGGATATTTGTCCTGTGCGTCAGAACTGCCAAGGCCAGCAGGTGGCACTCTATTGCCACTGCATTTGCATCCCTTTTTTCTTGGTTGGCTATTTGGACCAAGAATATCATTTCCTCCTTAAAGCAAAAATGGCCATGATTGACAGTTGGTAGAAGGAAGTAATAGGTGTGTTGTGAGTTCTGGAAGAATGGGGGAAAGGGAGGAGCTACAATTATTTATTTATTTATTTATTTAATACATTTTTTTTAATACCGCCCAATATCCGAAGCTCTCTGGGCGGTTTACAATGGCGGTGACCTCAGTTTTACAGAACAATTTAAATTGGGGAAATTCCCCCGAAATCTTCCTTGAAAATTTTCTGATGACCTAACGTTGATCGTGATCTGATTTAGCACGATTGTTTATTTATTTTATTTTTACAATTATATTTATATCCCACCTTTTTTTCTGCAAGGAACCCAAGGTGGCTGACATGGTCCTCTTCCTCTCCATTTTCTCCTCACAACAACAACCCTGTGATGTAGGTTAAGCTGAAAGTCCGTGACTGGCCCGGAGTCACCCAGTGAGCTTCATGGCTGAATGGGGATGAGAACCTGGATCTCCCAAGTCCCAGTCCAATACTGTAACCACTACGCCACACTGTCTCTCCTTGAATTAGTTAGTAAACAAAACTAAGGAAAGGAGACTATATTTACTCTCAAAGTTTTTCCGATAAACAAAAGTATCTGAACCGAAATTCTTGATTAGGAAACAAACAAACAAACAAACAATGAAGCACACTTCTTACGGGTTCAAATGTTCTTCTCAAACAAATTCAAAAGCTTGACTTGGGTGGTTTTTTAATTTTGTTTTTAGTGGCATGCTTGTAAATGTTTTCGGATATGACAATTCAATAGCATGCAATTCCTGGGAAGAGCAATCCTTTGGATAGGGTGTGTGAGAGTCCGTGGCGAAGGAACCACCGCTTCCTAAACACTACCAGGCTCATGCTGGTCAGGGCAAAAGGTATGTGTTTGTAAGGAGGACTTTCCCTTCCTTTTCTGCCAGTTTTTCTTTCTTTTCATTCCCCCTCAATGGGAGGGGAAATAAGGACACTAGCTGGCATAGTTGTTTGCCCTTTCTGGGGTGTGTTGGGGGGGATGAGGGAGCTTTGGATCCTGTGGATCCAGAGCCTTCCCCAATCCCCAGCCTGCTCCCAACATGCCACTTTCTACCCCCTACCACAGGCAGAGCTGCAGTGGTGGAGCAGGAATGGTAGTGGAGCTTTCTGCTGCCATCCAGCAAGGTCCTCCAAGGGCGAGCCTCCTCTTTCGCAGATGGAGAGGGAGATCCACCACATCTCATAGCCCTTCAGCGGCCTCCCAATAGAGCCGGGGTGTTGAACCTCTTCCAGCCTGAGGGCTGAATTCCATTTTTGAGAAGTTCTTGGGGGCCACATTCCAATGGTGGGCGGGGCCTAAGGCAAAAGGGGTGGGGCCAAAATACAAGCATATTTCCGAATGAAAGCTCTTACTGCCAGTAATTAAGCCTTGGGAGAGCCATTTCAGCCTTTTAGAATGGGGGGGGGGCTGCACAAAAGCCAGGAAGAAATGATTGGTGGTTGGCGGAAAGGGCTTGCTTTCTAGGGAACTCCTGGCAGCCTGATTTGGACCCTGGGCCTTAGGTTCTGCGAACTTCTGCGCCCCTGGACTAGAACAAGGGATCACTCACTTAGATTGTTTAATTTTTTTCTAGCAACCCCCCCCCCAGTGAAAACTGAAAACTTATAGCATA